>CM074719.1:282046057-283266668 GCA_037306005.1 Rhinophrynus dorsalis | reverse complement strand
TGTACTGTGCAGAGTTGCAGAATAGGAAGAAATACTGTTAAGTCTTCAAACTAAAATATCAAAGTCACATATTCCATTCAGTGTGCTTCGCCGCAGTTTAGCAGCATATTCTGTGTACTCTGCACAGTTGCAGAATAGGAAGAAATACTGTTAAGTCTTCAAACTAAAATATCAAAGTCACATATTCCATACAGTGTGCGTCACCGCAGTTTAGCAGCACATTCTGTGTACTCTGCACAGTTGTAGAACAGGAAGAAATACTGTTAAGTCTTCAAACTAAAATATCAAAGTCACATATTCCATTCAGTGTGCTTCGCCGCAGTTTAGCAGCATATTCTGTGTACTCTGCACAGTTGCAGAATAGGAAGAAATACTGTTAAGTCTTCAAACTAAAATATCAAAGTCACATATTCCATTCAGTGTGCTTCGCCGCAGTTTAGCAGCATATTCTGTGTACTCTGCACAGTTGCAGAATAGGAAGAAATACTGTTAAGTCTTCAAACTAAAATATCAAAGTCACATATTCCATTCAGTGTGCGTCACCGCAGTTTAGCAGCACATTCTGTGTACTCTGCACAGTTGCAGAATAGGAAGAAATACTGTTAAGTCTTCAAACTAAAATATCAAAGTCACATATTCCATTCAGTGTGCGTCACCGCAGTTTAGCAGCACATTCTGTGTACTGTGCAGAGTTGCAGAATAGGAAGAAATACTGTTAAGTCTTCAAACTAAAATATCAAAGTCACATATTCCATTCAGTGTGCTTCGCCGCAGTTTAGCAGCATATTCTGTGTACTCTGCACAGTTGCAGAATAGGAAGAAATACTGTTAAGTCTTCAAACTAAAATATCAAAGTCACATATTCCATTCAGTGTGCGTCACCGCAGTTTAGCAGCACATTCTGTGTACTCTGCACAGTTGTAGAATAGGAAGAAATACTGTTAAGTCTTCAAACTAAAATATCAAAGTCACATATTCCATTCAGTGTGCTTCGCCGCAGTTTAGCAGCATATTCTGTGTACTCTGCACAGTTGCAGAATAGGAAGAAATACTGTTAAGTCTTCAAACTAAAATATCAAAGTCACATATTCCATTCAGTGTGCGTCACCGCAGTTTAGCAGCACATTCTGTGTACTCTGCAGAGTTGCAGAATAGGAAGAAATACTGTTAAGTCTTCAAACTAAAATATCAAAGTCACATATTCCATTCAGTGTGCGTCACCGCAGTTTAGCAGCACATTCTGTGTACTGTGCAGAGTTGCAGAATAGGAAGAAATACTGTTAAGTCTTCAAACTAAAATATCAAAGTCACATATTCCATTCAGTGTGCTTCGCCGCAGTTTAGCAGCATATTCTGTGTACTCTGCACAGTTGCAGAATAGGAAGAAATACTGTTAAGTCTTCAAACTAAAATATCAAAGTCACATATTCCATTCAGTGTGCTTCGCCGCAGTTTAGCAGCATATTTTGTGTACTCTGCACAGTTGCAGAATAGGAAGAAATACTGTTAAGTCTTCAAACTAAAATATCAAAGTCACATATTCCATTCAGTGTGCGTCACTGCAGTTTAGCAGCACATTCTGTGTACTTTGCACAGTTGCAGAATAGGAAGAAATACTGTTAAGTCTTCAAACTAAAATATCAAAGTCACATATTCCATTCAGTGTGCTTCGCCGCAGTTTAGCAGCATATTCTGTGTACTCTGCACAGTTGCAGAATAGGAAGAAATACTGTTAAGTCTTCAAACTAAAATATCAAAGTCACATATTCCATTCTGTGTGCTTCGCCGCAGTTTAGCAGCATATTCTGTGTACTCTGCACAGTTGCAGAATAGGAAGAAATACTGTTAAGTCTTCAAACTAAAATATCAAAGTCACATATTCCATTCAGTGTGCGTCACCGCAGTTTAGCAGCACATTCTGTGTACTGTGCAGAGTTGCAGAATAGGAAGAAATACTGTTAAGTCTTCAAACTAAAATATCAAAGTCACATATTCCATTCAGTGTGCTTCGCCGCAGTTTAGCAGCATATTCTGTGTACTCTGCACAGTTGCAGAATAGGAAGAAATACTGTTAAGTCTTCAAACTAAAATATCAAAGTCACATATTCCATACAGTGTGCGTCACCGCAGTTTAGCAGCACATTCTGTGTACTCTGCACAGTTGTAGAATAGGAAGAAATACTGTTAAGTCTTCAAACTAAAATATCAAAGTCACATATTCCATTCAGTGTGCTTCGCCGCAGTTTAGCAGCATATTCTGTGTACTCTGCACAGTTGCAGAATAGGAAGAAATACTGTTAAGTCTTCAAACTAAAATATCAAAGTCACATATTCCATTCAGTGTGCTTCGCCGCAGTTTAGCAGCATATTCTGTGTACTCTGCACAGTTGCAGAATAGGAAGAAATACTGTTAAGTCTTCAAACTAAAATATCAAAGTCACATATTCCATTCAGTATGCGTCACCGCAGTTTAGCAGCACATTCTGTGTACTCTGCACAGTTGCAGAATAGGAAGAAATACTGTTAAGTCTTCAAACTAAAATATCAAAGTCACATATTCCATTCAGTGTGCGTCACCGCAGTTTAGCAGCACATTCTGTGTACTCTGCAGAGTTGCAGAATAGGAAGAAATACTGTTAATTCTTCAAACTAAAATATCAAAGTCACATATTCCATTCAGTGTGCTTCGCCGCAGTTTAGTAGCATATTCTGTGTATTCTGCACAGTTGCAGAATAGGAAGAAATACTGTTAAGTCTTCAAACTAAAATATCAAAGTCACATATTCCATTCAGTGTGCGTCACCGCAGTTTAGCAGCACATTCTGTGTACTCTGCACAGTTGCAGAATAGGAAGAAATACTGTTAAGTCTTCAAACTAAAATATCAAAGTCACATATTCCATTCAGTGTGCGTCACCGCAGTTTAGCAGCACATTCTGTGTACTGTGCAGAGTTGCAGAATAGGAAGAAATACTGTTAAGTCTTCAAACTAAAATATCAAAGTCACATATTCCATTCAGTGTGCGTCACCGCAGTTTAGCAGCACATTCTGTGTACTCTGCACAGTTGCAGAATAGGAAGAAATACTGTTAAGTCTTCAAACTAAAATATCAAAGTCACATATTCCATTCAGTGTGCGTCACCGCAGTTTAGCAGCACATTCTGTGTACTGTGCAGAGTTGCAGAATAGGAAGAAATACTGTTAAGTCTTCAAACTAAAATATCAAAGTCACATATTCCATTCAGTGTGCTTCGCCGCAGTTTAGCAGCATATTCTGTGTACTCTGCACAGTTGCAGAATAGGAAGAAATACTGTTAAGTCTTCAAACTAAAATATCAAAGTCACATATTCCATTCAGTGTGCGTCACCGCAGTTTAGCAGCACATTCTGTGTACTGTGCAGAGTTGCAGAATAGGAAGAAATACTGTTAAGTCTTCAAACTAAAATATCAAAGTCACATATTCCATTCAGTGTGCTTCGCCGCAGTTTAGCAGCATATTCTGTGTACTCTGCACAGTTGCAGAATAGGAAGAAATACTGTTAAGTCTTCAAACTAAAATATCAAAGTCACATATTCCATTCAGTGTGCGTCACCGCAGTTTAGCAGCACATTCTGTGTACTCTGCACAGTTGTAGAATAGGAAGAAATACTGTTAAGTCTTCAAACTAAAATATCAAAGTCACATATTCCATTCAGTGTGCTTCGCCGCAGTTTAGCAGCATATTCTGTTTACTCTGCACAGTTGCAGAATAGGAAGAAATACTGTTAAGTCTTCAAACTAAAATATCAAAGTCACATATTCCATTCAGTGTGCGTCACCGCAGTTTAGCAGCACATTCTGTGTACTGTGCAGAGTTGCAGAATAGGAAGAAATACTGTTAAGTCTTCAAACTAAAATATCAAAGTCACATATTCCATTCAGTGTGCGTCACCGCAGTTTAGCAGCACATTCTGTGTACTCTGCACAGTTGCAGAATAGGAAGAAATACTGTTAAGTCTTCAAACTAAAATATCAAAGTCACATATTCCATTCAGTGTGCGTCACCGCAGTTTAGCAGCACATTCTGTGTACTGTGCAGAGTTGCAGAATAGGAAGAAATACTGTTAAGTCTTCAAACTAAAATATCAAAGTCACATATTCCATTCAGTGTGCTTCGCCGCAGTTTAGCAGCATATTCTGTGTACTCTGCACAGTTGCAGAATAGGAAGAAATACTGTTAAGTCTTCAAACTAAAATATCAGTCACATATTCCATTCAGTGTGCGTCACCGCAGTTTAGCAGCACATTCTGTGTACTCTGCACAGTTGCAGAATAGGAAGAAATACTGTTAAGTCTTCAAACTAAAATATCAAAGTCACATATTCCATTCAGTGTGCGTCACCGCAGTTTAGCAGCACATTCTGTGTACTCTGCACAGTTGCAGAATAGGAAGAAATACTGTTAATTCTTCAAACTAAAATATCAAAGTCACATATTCCATTCAGTGTGCTTCGCCGCAGTTTAGCAGCATATTCTGTGTACTCTGCACAGTTGCAGAATAGGAAGAAATACTGTTAAGTCTTCAAACTAAAATATCAAAGTCACGTATTCCATTCAGTGTGCGTCACCGCAGTTTAGCAGCACATTCTGTGTACTGTGCAGAGTTGCAGAATAGGAAGAAATACTGTTAAGTCTTCAAACTAAAATATCAAAGTCACATATTCCATTCAGTGTGCGTCACCGCAGTTTAGCAGCACATTCTGTGTACTGTGCAGAGTTGCAGAATAGGAAGAAATACTGTTAAGTCTTCAAACTAAAATATCAAAGTCACATATTCCATTCAGTGTGCGTCACCGCAGTTTAGCAGCACATTCTGTGTACTCTGCACAGTTGCAGAATAGGAAGAAATACTGTTAAGTCTTCAAACTAAAATATCAAAGTCACATATTCCATTCAGTGTGCGTCACCGCAGTTTAGCAGCACATTCTGTGTACTCTGCACAGTTGCAGAATAGGAAGAAATACTGTTAAGTCTTCAAACTAAAATATCAAAGTCACATATTCCATTCAGTGTGCTTCGCCGCAGTTTAGCAGCATATTCTGTGTACTCTGCACAGTTGCAGAATAGGAAGAAATACTGTTAAGTCTTCAAACTAAAATATCAAAGTCACATATTCCATTCAGTGTGCTTCGCCGCAGTTTAGCAGCATATTTTGTGTACTCTGCACAGTTGCAGAATAGGAAGAAATACTGTTAAGTCTTCAAACTAAAATATCAAAGTCACATATTCCATTCAGTGTGCGTCACTGCAGTTTAGCAGCACATTCTGTGTACTCTGCACAGTTGCAGAATAGGAAGAAATACTGTTAAGTCTTCAAACTAAAATATCAAAGTCACATATTCCATTCAGTGTGCTTCGCCGCAGTTTAGCAGCATATTCTGTGTACTCTGCACAGTTGCAGAATAGGAAGAAATACTGTTAAGTCTTCAAACTAAAATATCAAAGTCACATATTCCATTCAGTGTGCTTCGCCGCAGTTTAGCAGCATATTCTGTGTACTCTGCACAGTTGCAGAATAGGAAGAAATACTGTTAAGTCTTCAAACTAAAATATCAAAGTCACATATTCCATTCAGTGTGCGTCACCGCAGTTTAGCAGCACATTCTGTGTACTGTGCAGAGTTGCAGAATAGGAAGAAATACTGTTAAGTCTTCAAACTAAAATATCAAAGTCACATATTCCTTTCAGTGTGCTTCGCCGCAGTTTAGCAGCATATTCTGTGTACTCTGCACAGTTGCAGAATAGGAAGAAATACTGTTAAGTCTTCAAACTAAAATATCAAAGTCACATATTCCATTCAGTGTGCGTCACCGCAGTTTAGCAGCACATTCTGTGTACTCTGCACAGTTGTAGAATAGGAAGAAATACTGTTAAGTCTTCAAACTAAAATATCAAAGTCACATATTCCATTCAGTGTGCTTCGCCGCAGTTTAGCAGCATATTCTGTGTACTCTGCACAGTTGCAGAATAGGAAGAAATACTGTTAAGTCTTCAAACTAAAATATCAAAGTCACATATTCCATTCAGTGTGCTTCGCCGCAGTTAAGCAGCATATTCTGTGTACTCTGCACAGTTGCAGAATAGGAAGAAATACTGTTAAGTCTTCAAACTAAAATATCAAAGTCACATATTCCATTCAGTGTGCGTCACCGCAGTTTAGCAGCACATTCTGTGTACTCTGCACAGTTGCAGAATAGGAAGAAATACTGTTAATTCTTCAAACTAAAATATCAAAGTCACATATTCCATTCAGTGTGCTTCGCCGCAGTTTAGCAGCATATTCTGTGTACTCTGCACAGTTGCAGAATAGGAAGAAATACTGTTAAGTCTTCAAACTAAAATATCAAAGTCACATATTCCATTCAGTGTGCGTCACCGCAGTTTAGCAGCACATTCTGTGTACTCTGCACAGTTGCAGAATAGGAAGAAATACTGTTAAGTCTTCAAACTAAAATATCAAAGTCACATATTCCATTCAGTGTGCGTCACCGCAGTTTAGCAGCACATTCTGTGTACTGTGCAGAGTTGCAGAATAGGAAGAAATACTGTTAAGTCTTCAAACTAAAATATCAAAGTCACATATTCCATTCAGTGTGCGTCACCGCAGTTTAGCAGCACATTCTGTGTACTCTGCACAGTTGCAGAATAGGAAGAAATACTGTTAAGTCTTCAAACTAAAATATCAAAGTCACATATTCCATTCAGTGTGCGTCACCGCAGTTTAGCAGCACATTCTGTGTACTCTGCACAGTTGCAGAATAGGAAGAAATACTGTTAAGTCTTCAAACTAAAATATCAAAGTCACATATTCCATTCAGTGTGCGTCACCGCAGTTTAGCAGCACATTCTGTGTACTCTGCACAGTTGCAGAATAGGAAGAAATACTGTTAAGTCTTCAAACTAAAATATCAAAGTCACATATTCCATTCAGTGTGCTTCGCCGCAGTTTAGCAGCATATTCTGTGTACTCTGCACAGTTGCAGAATAGGAAGAAATACTGTTAAGTCTTCAAACTAAAATATCAAAGTCACATATTCCATTCAGTGTGCTTCGCCGCAGTTTAGCAGCATATTCTGTGTACTCTGCACAGTTGCAGAATAGGAAGAAATACTGTTAAGTCTTCAAACTAAAATATCAAAGTCACATATTCCATTCAGTGTGCGTCACTGCAGTTTAGCAGCACATTCTGTGTACTCTGCACAGTTGCAGAATAGGAAGAAATACTGTTAAGTCTTCAAACTAAAATATCAAAGTCACATATTCCATTCAGTGTGCTTCGCCGCAGTTTAGCAGCATATTCTGTGTACTCTGCACAGTTGCAGAATAGATAGAAATACTGTTAAGTCTTCAAACTAAAATATCAAAGTCACATATTCCATTCAGTGTGCGTCACCGCAGTTTAGCAGCACATTCTGTGTACTCTGCACAGTTGCAGAATAGGAAGAAATACTGTTAAGTCTTCAAACTAAAATATCAAAGTCACATATTCCATTCAGTGTGCTTCGCCGCAGTTTAGCAGCATATTCTGTGTACTCTGCACAGTTGCAGAATAGGAAGAAATACTGTTAAGTCTTCAAACTAAAATATCAAAGTCACATATTCCATTCAGTGTGCTTCGCCGCAGTTTAGCAGCATATTCTGTGTACTCTGCACAGTTGCAGAATAGGAAGAAATACTGTTAAGTCTTCAAACTAAAATATCAAAGTCACATATTCCATTCAGTGTGCGTCACCGCAGTTTAGCAGCACATTCTGTGTACTCTGCACAGTTGCAGAATAGGAAGAAATACTGTTAAGTCTTCAAACTAAAATATCAAAGTCACATATTCCATTCAGTGTGCTTCGCCGCAGTTTAGCAGCACATTCTGTGTACTCTGCACAGTTGCAGAATAGGAAGAAATACTGTTAAGTCTTCAAACTAAAATATCAAAGTCACATATTCCATTCAGTGTGCTTCACCGCAGTTTAGCAGCATATTCTGTGTACTCTGCACAGTTGCAGAATAGGAAGAAATACTGTTAAGTCTTCAAACTAAAATATCAAAGTCACATATTCCATTCAGTGTGCGTCACCGTAGTTTAGCAGCACATTCTGTGTACTCTGCACAGTTGCAGAATAGGAAGAAATACTGTTAAGTCTTCAAACTAAAATATCAAAGTCACATATTCCATTCAGTGTGCTTCGCCGCAGTTTAGCAGCATATTCTGTGTACTCTGCACAGTTGCAGAATAGGAAGAAATACTGTTAAGTCTTCAAACTAAAATATCAAAGTCACATATTCCATTCAGTGTGCTTCGCCGCAGTTTAGCAGCATATTCTGTGTACTCTGCACAGTTGCAGAATAGGAAGAAATACTGTTAAGTCTTCAAACTAAAATATCAAAGTCACATATTCCATTCAGTGTGCGTCACCGCAGTTTAGCAGCACATTCTGTGTACTCTGCACAGTTGTAGAATAGGAAGAAATACTGTTAAGTCTTCAAACTAAAATATCAAAGTCACATATTCCATTCAGTGTGCTTCGCCGCAGTTTAGCAGCATATTCTGTGTACTCTGCACAGTTGCAGAATAGGAAGAAATACTGTTAAGTCTTCAAACTAAAATATCAAAGTCACATATTCCATTCAGTGTGCTTCGCCGCAGTTTAGCAGCATATTCTGTGTACTCTGCACAGTTGCAGAATAGGAAGAAATACTGTTAAGTCTTCAAACTAAAATATCAAAGTCACATATTCCATTCAGTGTGCTTCGCCGCAGTTTAGCAGCATATTCTGTGTACTCTGCACAGTTGCAGAATAGGAAGAAATACTGTTAAGTCTTCAAACTAAAATATCAAAGTCACATATTCCATTCAGTGTGCGTCACCGCAGTTTAGCAGCACATTCTGTGTACTCTGCACAGTTGCAGAATAGGAAGAAATACTGTTAAGTCTTCAAACTAAAATATCAAAGTCACATATTCCATTCAGTGTGCGTCACCGCAGTTTAGCAGCACATTCTGTGTACTCTGCACAGTTGCAGAATAGGAAGAAATACTGTTAAGTCTTCAAACTAAAATATCAAAGTCACATATTCCATTCAGTGTGCGTCACCGCAGTTTAGCAGCACATTCTGTGTACTCTGCACAGTTGCAGAATAGGAAGAAATACTGTTAATTCTTCAAACTAAAATATCAAAGTCACATATTCCATTTAGTGTGCTTCGCCGCAGTTTAGCAGCATATTCTGTGTACTCTGCACAGTTGCAGAATAGGAAGAAATACTGTTAAGTCTTCAAACTAAAATATCAAATACACATATTCCATTCAGTGTGCGTCACCGCAGTTTAGCAGCACATTCTGTGTACTCTGCACAGTTGCAGAATAGGAAGAAATACTGTTAAGTCTTCAAACTAAAATATCAAAGTCACATATTCCATTCAGTGTGCGTCACCGCAGTTTAGCAGCACATTCTGTGTACTGTGCAGAGTTGCAGAATAGGAAGAAATACTGTTAAGTCTTCAAACTAAAATATCAAAGTCACATATTCCATTCAGTGTGCGTCACCGCAGTTTAGCAGCACATTCTGTGTACTCTGCACAGTTGCAGAATAGGAAGAAATACTGTTAAGTCTTCAAACTAAAATATCAAAGTCACATATTCCATTCAGTGTGCGTCACCGCAGTTTAGCAGCACATTCTGTGTACTCTGCACAGTTGCAGAATAGGAAGAAATACTGTTAAGTCTTCAAACTAAAATATCAAAGTCACATATTCCATTCAGTGTGCTTCGCCGCAGTTTAGCAGCATATTCTGTGTACTCTGCACAGTTGCAGAATAGGAAGAAATACTGTTAAGTCTTCAAACTAAAATATCAAAGTCACATATTCCATTCAGTGTGCTTCGCCGCAGTTTAGCAGCATATTCTGTGTACTCTGCACAGTTGCAGAATAGGAAGAAATACTGTTAAGTCTTCAAACTAAAATATCAAAGTCACATATTCCATTCAGTGTGCGTCACTGCAGTTTAGCAGCACATTCTGTGTACTCTGCACAGTTGCAGAATAGGAAGAAATACTGTTAAGTCTTCAAACTAAAATATCAAAGTCACATATTCCATTCAGTGTGCTTCGCCGCAGTTTAGCAGCATATTCTGTGTACTCTGCACAGTTGCAGAATAGGAAGAAATACTGTTAAGTCTTCAAACTAAAATATCAAAGTCACATATTCCATTCAGTGTGCTTCGCCGCAGTTTAGCAGCATATTCTGTGTACTCTGCACAGTTGCAGAATAGGAAGAAATACTGTTAAGTCTTCAAACTAAAATATCAAAGTCACATATTCCATTCAGTGTGCGTCACCGCAGTTTAGCAGCACATTCTGTGTACTGTGCAGAGTTGCAGAATAGGAAGAAATACTGTTAAGTCTTCAAACTAAAATATCAAAGTCACATATTCCATTCAGTGTGCTTCGCCGCAGTTTAGCAGCATATTCTGTGTACTCTGCACAGTTGCAGAATAGGAAGAAATACTGTTAAGTCTTCAAACTAAAATATCAAAGTCACATATTCCATTCAGTGTGCGTCACCGCAGTTTAACAGCACATTCTGTGTACTCTGCACAGTTGTAGAATAGGAAGAAATACCGTTAAGTCTTCAAACTAAAATATCAAAGTCACATATTCCATTCAGTGTGCTTCGCCGCAGTTTAGCAGCATATTCTGTGTACTCTGCACAGTTGCAGAATAGGAAGAAATACTGTTAAGTCTTCAAACTAAAATATCAAAGTCACATATTCCATTCAGTGTGCTTCGCCGCAGTTTAGCAGCATATTCTGTGTACTCTGCACAGTTGCAGAATAGGAAGAAATACTGTTAAGTCTTCAAACTAAAATATCAAAGTCACATATTCCATTCAGTGTGCGTCACCGCAGTTTAGCAGCACATTCTGTGTACTCTGCACAGTTGCAGAATAGGAAGAAATACTGTTAAGTCTTCAAACTAAAATATCAAAGTCACATATTCCATTCAGTGTGCGTCACCGCAGTTTAGCAGCACATTCTGTGTACTCTGCACAGTTGCAGAATAGGAAGAAATACTGTTAATTCTTCAAACTAAAATATCAAAGTCACATATTCCATTCAGTGTGCTTCGCCGCAGTTTAGCAGCATATTCTGTGTACTCTGCACAGTTGCAGAATAGGAAGAAATACTGTTAAGTCTTCAAACTAAAATATCAAAGTCACATATTCCATTCAGTGTGCGTCACCGCAGTTTAGCAGCACATTCTGTGTACTCTGCACAGTTGCAGAATAGGAAGAAATACTGTTAAGTCTTCAAACTAAAATATCAAAGTCACATATTCCATTCAGTGTGCGTCACCGCAGTTTAGCAGCACATTCTGTGTACTCTGCACAGTTGCAGAATAGGAAGAAATACTGTTAAGTCTTCAAACTAAAATATCAAAGTCACATATTCCATTCAGTGTGCTTCGCCGCAGTTTAGCAGCATATTCTGTGTACTCTGCACAGTTGCAGAATAGGAAGAAATACTGTTAAGTCTTCAAACTAAAATATCAAAGTCACATATTCCATTCAGTGTGCTTCGCCGCAGTTTAGCAGCATATTCTGTGTACTCTGCACAGTTGCAGAATAGGAAGAAATACTGTTAAGTCTTCAAACTCAAATATCAAAATCACATATTCCATTCAGTGTGCGTCACCGCAATTAGCAGCACATTCTGTGTACTCTGCACAGTTGCAGAATAGGAAGAAATACTGTTAAGTCTTCAAACTAAAATATCAAAGTCACATATTCCATTCAGTGTGCTTCGCCGCAGTTTAGCAGCATATTCTGTGTACTCTGCACAGTTGCAGAATAGGAAGAAATACTGTTAAGTCTTCAAACTAAAATATCAAAGTCACATATTCCATTCAGTGTGCGTCACCGCAGTTTAGCAGCATATTCTGTGTACTCTGCACAGTTGCAGATTTGCAGCACATATTCCGTGTAATATGAAGAAGGCGGGTAAAAAGGGACTGGGAAGTGGACGTGATCCTGATAGTTCAGGGCGCGGGTCAGGACGCGGAGAATCTGTGCCTGGTGCCAGAGCACAAGAAAGAAAGACATCCACCATACCTAGCTTCATGTCTCATTTTACAGGGCGTCGCAGGACATCATTCTCGAGGTCCGACCACTGCGAACAGGTGGTCGGTTGGATGTCAGCTGATACTGCTTCCAGTCGGTTAAGCACCACCCTGTCTTCCACCAAGTCCACTCTCAGTAGCCAAGAGTCTGGTCAACATAATCCTCACTCTGATCATCCTTCCTCCCACCATACACGGTCTGGTCAAAGAAGTGATCCCACACTGGGATATAGTGAGGAGCTCGTCTCATCACCAATCCTTCATTTGACCCTCTCTCCAAGCACGCTTGCAGAGGAACATGACATCTTGTGCCCTGATTCACAACCTCTAGAGGGTACCCAATCACAAGAAGATGACAGATGTGAACGGCATTTAAGGTCAAAGGAAGTAGTGGATGATGATGATGATGATGAGACACAGTTGCCATTAAATCAACCACTATTACCGTCTCAAGACCTTGTTGAGGAGGATGATATACAGTTGTCAATGACTGAGTATGTGGTGGGATCAAGACATGAGGAGGATGATCAGAGTGAGGAAGTGGAGGAGGACTTGGTGGACGATGAGGTGACTGACCCCACCTGGGAAGGTGTAGAGCCGAGCGATGACAGCAGTCCTGAGGGTGAGCCATCTGCAGCACCGCAACAGGCTGGAAGAGGCAGTGGTGTGGCTACAGAATGAAGGCGGACCACACCAAACTGGCCCGCAAATGTTCCACGGAGCACCCCCTTGCGTAAATCTCCCTTGCCAAGGGGTAGGTGTTCCGCGGTATGGCGTTTTTTTAAGGAAAGTGTGGACGACAAAAGAATTGTAGTTTGCAACCTGTGCCACACCAGAATGAGCCGAGGCATGAACACTAGAAACCTCACCACCACCAGCATGATCCGACACATGGCATCCAAGCACCGTAGTAAGTGGGAGGAAAGCCTGGATCGCCCATCTGTGTCTGCAGGCCACACCACTGCCTCCTCTTCCCCTGTTTTCGGTGCCGGCCAATCGCCTGTCGAAGGCGCAGGCCCGCATACCTCCCGCCCTGCACCTGTACCATCTGAAGCACCATCAGCGACCACATCCACTTCCCTGTCCCAGCGCAGTGTCCAAATGTCGTTACCCCAGGCATTTGAGCGCAAGTGAAAATACTCAACCACCCACCCACAGGCCATAGCACTAACCTCACACCTTTCCAAATTACTGGCCATCAAAATGCTGCCATTTAGGCTTGTGGAGACTGAGTCCTTCCGCAGCCTGATGGCAGCAGCTGTCCCTCGGTACGCGGTCCCCAGCCGCCACTACTTTTCCCGGTGTGCCATCCCCGCATTACACCACCATGTGTCCCGTAACATCACCCGTGCCCTGACCAACGCAGTTACTGGGAAGGTCCACTTAACGACTGACACATGGACAAGTGCTTGTGGCCAGGGACGCTACATTTCTCTGACGGCACACTGGGTGAATGTCGTGGAGGCTGGGAGCGACTCGGACCCTGGGATGGCACGGGTGCTACCCACGCCGAGGATTGCGGGCCCTACCTCCATCAGGGTTTCCGCCAGCACCTACGTTATTGGCTCCTCCTCCTCCGTTTCCACCTCCGAATTCTCTGCACGCAGCGCCACTCCCCCATCAGCCGGTAGCTGGAAGCAGTGTAGCACTGCAGTGGGGAAGCGTCAACAGGCCGTGCTGAAGCTGATCTGCCTTGGGGACAAACAGCACACGGCCTCAGAGCTGTTGCAGGGGATTAGTCACCAGACCGAGCAGTGGCTCTCGCCACTCAACCTGCAACCAGGCATGGTTGTGTGTGATAATGGGCGTAACTTGGTGGCGGCTTTGGAGCTCGGCAAGCTCACACACGTACCATGCCTAGCGCATGTATTTAATTTAGTGGTTCAGCGATTTGTAAAAACCTACCCCAACGTGCATGATCTCTTGACCAAGGTGCGCCGCGTGTGTGCACATTTCCGTAAGTCATCTACAGCTTCAGCCGGCCTGTTGAAGCTGCAGCAGCGCTTACAATTGCCAGCTCACCGGCTGCTGTGTGACGTGAGCACGCGCTGGAACTCCACCTTCCACATGTTGGCCCGGCTTTGTGAGCAGCAGAGGGCAGTAGTGGAGTACCAGCTGTTACACGGTCGTCGCCTCTCCGTTCAACTTCCTGTAATCAGAAGTGAGGAGTGGGAATGGATGTCAGACCTCTGTGAGGTTTTACGCAATTTTGAGGAATCGACACAGATGGTGAGCGGCGATAACGCTATTATCAGTGTAACCATCCCACTTCTGTGTCTACTGAAACGCTCGCTGCTCACAATTAAAACTGACGCTTTGCATGTGGAAGAGGTGGAAATGCGGGAGGAAGAGCTTACACAAGGTGATAGCCAGAGCACCCTCACTTCATCTTCTCAGCGACAATTGGAGGAGGCGGAGGAGGAGGAGGAAGACACGGTTGCCTCCGCTACAGAGGGTAGCCATGGAACTTTAGTTCCATCTCTTCAGTGTGGGTGGGCAGAAGAGGAGGAAGAGGATGAGGAGATTGAGAGTCATCCTCCTGGTGAGGACAGCGAAATCTTGACTGTTGGTACTCTGGCACACATGGCTGACTTTATGTTAGGCTGCCTTTCCCGTGACCCACGCGTTATACGCATTTTAGACAACACGGATTACTGGGTGTTCACCCTTCTGGACCCCCGCTACAAAGAGAATTTCTCATCTCTCATTCCTCCGGTGGAGAGGACAAGCAAAATGGTGCAATACCAGAAGGTTCTTGTTGAAAAATTGCTCCAAAATTTTCCATCTGACAACGCTGGCGGCAGAGTACATGCTACCTTGGCCAACAGAGAAGGGGAGAAAAGGGGAGCACACAGCAGTTCCGACAAAGGCAGGGCAACACTCTCCAAGGCGTGGGACACCTTCATGACACCCCGCCAGCACCCTCACCCTGATGCGCAGCCTAGTGTCACAAGGAGGGAAAAGTTTTGGAAGATGGTGAAGGAGTACGTAGCAGACCGTGTCAGCGTCCTCAATGATCCCTCTGTGCCTTACAACTACTGGGTGTCCAAGCTGGACACGTGGTATGAACTGGCACTCTACGCCTTGGAGGATATTTAGTGCTGCTGGTGGCATCATAACAGATAAGCGTATCCGCCTTTCACCGACAATGCTGATAGGTTGACACTTATAAAATGAACAAGGCCTGGATTTCCCTGACTTCTCCACTCCACTGGAGGAAAGCCCTGGGGGAACATAAACTCACTTTATATATGTTATTTACAATGATGGGAATACTCTGTATTCCCATTCACCCCTTCCACCCAAAAAATGGGTATATGGTTGACTCTCTTCCATATACCCTGGGATATAATTTTTATATAGGGCAGCTCACCAGCGGGCCCTGTGATATAATTTTTATATAGGGCCAGCTCTCTAGCGGGCCCTCTTATATAATGTTTTATAGCGTCAGCTCACTAGCGGGCCTTCGCATATAATGTTTAGATTGGTCAGCTCCGCAGCAGACCCTCACCCATAATGTTTTAGATGGTCGGCTCAGCGCACGTTTCCCTCTTAATCATGGCCCCAGTTCAGAAAAATCTAGGAAATTTTGGAGAATTTGCCTCTGCGCACGTTTCCCTCTTAATCATGGCCTCAGTTCAGAAAATCAAGGAAATTTTGGAGAATTTGCTCTGCGCACGTTTCCCTCTTAATCATGGCTCAGTTCAGAAAATCGAGGAAATTTTTGGAGAATTTGCAGATGATATACAAGTAAATATACAGCAAATACTGTTTGGTAACAATTTTTCGCCTAAAGTCGTTTTTATTTTCCTTTTTGTGTGTTTTACGGTCAGTCTGTAAAAATGGCGTACTACGGGCGAAAGATCGTTCCAGCAGCGATGTTGGAGTCCAAGATGCATCCAGACATCCTCCCTATGCTGTCCCTGAACCATTTCTGTGGTGTTTCCATCCTTTTCTGCCCTTTTCCTATGGACCAGGCACCCTCCCCTCATCAGAGCAGGGGTGCCTGGTGTAATGCTCGAGTCCTCCCATTGACTCAATGGGGCTCGGGTGCTCGGCCGAGCACTCGAGCCTCCGGGGGTGCTCGGTCAGAGCACCCGAACACCCGAGCATTGGGGTGCTCGCTCATCACTAATAATCACATATCTCCGGATCTTTTCCTGGTTTGGGCAACACAATAATGGAAGCATTATTCATAGAATCCGGAAGGTGTCCATCGTCAATAGCAGCATAGAAGGTATTTAGCAAATGGGGGGCCAAAACATCCCCAAACTCTTTATACCATTCTGCAGGAAGACCATCCACACTGGATGCCTTGCCCGCCGGAAAACCACGGATAGCCTCTACCACCTCTCTCAGAAGAATAAGAGCATCGAACATTTGTTTATGCTCAAAGGAAAGTTGCGGAAGGTCGCATCGAGACTCAGAGCGGGTCAATCGAGATTCATAATGTCGAGAATAGAAGCACCAAAATTGTGAATTAATCATCTGTGATCAAGAATCAATTCACCCCAGTGTCCCGGAGAGAGGAAACCGACAAAGTCCCCGGTTTGAGAAACAAGATGAGCCATTAGTTTCCCTGCCTTATCTCCATTTTCAAAATATTTGTTTCAAGTAAAAATGCGACGGGCACTTAAGTCAGACAATTTTATGGAATGCTTCAAGGAGCAAGAAGCAAAGTTAGTATAGGATATTGAGTCCTTTTTTCTACAAATTGTTTTTCCGCCTCAGCAGCATCCGATTCCAAGTCCTTCACCTCCCTAGACCCAAGCCTTGTTTTCATAGATATAAGGGAGATCAAGGAGCCCCTTGCAGTCGCCTAGCAGCCTCCCAAACAATGTCTTCAGCAGCAGAGTCAACATTATTAACAAATATTCAGTAAGATCTTCCCTGTGTTTAGACACCAGATGAGCATCAGTCAACCAGACGGGACTAAGCCTCCACACCCCAGACCTAGGTCTCTGGTCTCGCTGTAGCATTAATAAAGCGGGGAGTGGTCAGAAGCGACCCTGGTCAGAAAACAACATTCTGTAACCAAATTCAAGGTCGATCAATTGACAAATAAATAATCAATTCTAGATAGCGTTTTATAGGTAGCTGAGTGGCATGAGAACTCCGGGTCTGCGGATGGAGAGTCCTCCATACATCTATGAATCCCATGTCACCTATGAGACCGAGGAAGGCATCTCTATGCAATTGGAGTCGACAGCTGTCCACCAAATCTGTCAAGTCAGAATTGGTAGTTATATAAAGTCGCCCATACAGACAATATGGTGATGTGGATTGTCAGAAATAAGTATGTCCCTAAGGGTGGAAGGGTCGAAAGGCTGCGGGATATAAACATTCAATAAAACAAACAGAGCTCCCTGCAATTTGCACGTTAAAAAGAGGTAACGTCCCTGGGGGTCCTACTTAAGGTCGATGAATTCAAATTAAACTAGTCTAGTAATAAGAATAGAAACACTAGGTATATTGTCACAGTTTGTTATGACTCTCAGACACAGAGTTAAGATAAAAACACAACTTTATTGAAACGTTTAAAGGAAACCGTTATGGGTAGCATACACATAGAACATATAGCAATAATGCATAGTAGTTAGAGTAGAGGTATACAAAATGTAGAACAGCTCTACCAGCCCTGCCAATACCGGGTAAGGCAACCTTAGGTGGTACAAGGAGGAAAAGGTTCTACTGGCCTACCAATATACCGGGCAAGGCAGCCTGGAGACTGGTACAACGGATAGTAAAGGATCTACCGGCCCTGCCAATATACCGGGCAAGGCAGCCAGGAGACTGGTATAACAAAATGCAAAGGCTCTACCAGTCCTGCCAATATACCGGCAAGGCAGCCTGGAGACTGGTACAATGAATAGTGACGGCTCTACCGACCTTGCCAATCCCGGGTAAGGCAACCTAAGTTGGTACAATGTGAGATAGGTTCTACCGGCCTTACCAATACCGAGCAAGGCAGCCTTGGCTGCAAGTACTGGTAGTAGCAATGGTGACCTCAGTAACTGGTTTAAGGTGTAATAGACCAGTCACATAAGATGGACAGACTGAGGCCCTCTGAACGACAGGATGATATAGACCCCTATAACACAGGAGCAAACCAGTACCCATGTACTGGAGTAAACAATCTCTACTGGTGCTTAGAGAAACACAGAAAGCAACCGGTTAATACGTGGAGCAAACCAGTACCCGCGTACTGGGGAAGTAACAACTCTACTGGTCCAATAGCAATAGGTTATGCATGGAGCAAACCAGTACAAGCGTACTGGAGTGACAGGACCTCTGCCGGTGTAATGAGCAGCCGTATACCTGGAGCGAACCAGTACCCGCATACTGGAGGAATAACAACTCTATCGGTGTAATGAGCAACCGGTTATAGGTGGAGCGAACCAGTACCCACGTACTGGATGGACAGAATCTTACCGGTGCAATGAGCAATAGGTTATTCGTGGAGCGAACCAGTACCCGCGTACTGGAGTGACAGAATCATTATCGGTGCAAAGAGCAATTGGTATATACGTGGAGTGAACCAGTACCCATGTACTGGAGTGACAGAACCTCTACCGGAGCAAGGAGCAGCTGGTTACACATGGAGCGAACCAGTACCCGCGTACTGGAGTGTCAGAACCTCTACCGGTGCAATGAGCAGCCGGTTACACATAGAGCGAACCAGTACCTGCGTACTGGAAGGTAATGCACAAGTGAATGAAAATGTCGCCAGGGTGACTGGAGGAGAGAGACACACTGCAGGCGATCTAGGAGCAGGAACCCAGCCGGTGAAGGACAGAAAACAGATCTTCAGGCAGTCAACCGGATCAGGAATGGCAGCAGGAAACAGCAGAAGGGACAGCAACCTCAACCGGATCAGGAACGGATGCTGGAACCTGGAAGGCTGGCAGACTGGAACTCAGGCAAAACAGACGAGCAGGAACAGAGAAACGGCCCAGGAAGTACAGGAACCCAATGCAGGTACAGGCAGCATGGAGACAACACGAAAGGGCAACCAAAGGGTTGCCAAGCTCAGTCTAAATAGGCAATACAGGGCGGGCTGAAGGCAGGCAGCCAATGGAGACCCCCCTTCTGGTAATTGACAAAGAAAGGCAGCAATCACGGGCACCGTGATACATATGTGTGGTATGTGGCATGATAATGGTTTTGTATCCACTGCCTCCGAAGAGACAGTACTATACTTGCAGAGAGATATGTCTCCTGCAGCATGACCACCCCTGGAGTCTGTTTTCTGATGTGGTTTAAGACTAAAGCTCATTTCACGGCATCATTCAAGCCGCGTACATTCCATGACAAAAATTTACAGTTTATTGTTGTCATTACAGATATAAAAATTATAAGCTACATTCCTGGCTATACGACTGGACGCACCAGGGGCGAGGAGCGCCCGGCCCGGAAGAGAGAGGAACCCCAGAAACTGAACCCCTAACCAAACATCCCACCCTATCTCTACCACCCCCAACCTGACAGAGATTTCATCCCAAAACCAACTCATACCCGTGGCCTGGCAGCCAAAACACCATCCCCCACCCTCCCACCCAACACACATAAACCAATTAACTAGTGATCCACAGATCACGTACGGTCCCATCCACACCCACCGCCCCCCACAGCAGCAATATAAAACAAACAGTAAATACACCACCACTTCATAGCAGCGGAAAAAGGAGAACTTATTGACCACACCAACACAACCTCCCACATAACACATCATCTCCCGCTCAATATTAAGCCAATCCCTCAGCCATAACCCAGCATTACCTCCACCCATCCTCCTCGTCTTAGCACCTCTCGGGCAGATCGGAGGCGTCAGCAAACGGGCAGACTCCAACAGTCTCAAGGGGTCTAAGCGCCAAAATACGGCAACATAACATCTAGTCCCTGCCCAAAACATGCAAGACTAGACCAGCTTAGTAATATTAGTTTGAAATCGTAACCCATAGTCCTAAGGAGAAATATATAACATGTACATAGATAGACAGGTACAAGTGGGCAATAGTATTGTCAAAACTCAGTAAAAAAATACATCTCCCCGAGGCCACTAGACAGGTCTCCCGCTCAATCACCCCTTCTTAGCACCTACTGGACGGATCAGAGACACCCCCAAACCAGCTGAACAAGACTTAACAATTCCAGAGAATCCAATTGCCAAATCACGACCATATGGCATCCAATCACCGCCCAAGATGTGCAAGAGAATATCAGAATAGTAAGGTAACATAGAACAGTGTCCGCAATATCAACATGATGGGAGGAGGAGGAAAAAAGAAAAAATGAAATTGCTCCTCCTTCTCCCCCACCCACAAACAAACACATATACTTATGCATATAACAGGCATTAAGGCAGGTGTACAGCATTATTTCATGTTATCCCTCCCCCAACCTCATCACTCCAGTAGAGGCTTCGGAGCAGTTCATCACAGGACTTGAGCCGTGGAGAAGTGGACTCCAGTGAACATCGCTCTTTATCCACCGCACATCGGGGCTATGTTAGCATGTCCCACTGAACTCAACCCCCATCTTGGTAGATCAACAGGGGAGGAATTAGTCCGAAGAGTGGCCATGTCCACCGGGGACCGCCCCAGGAACCCCGTGGACTAGAGAGACTAAATAGATGAAAGTACAGGAATTGGAGACTGCGGTATCAGTGTCATGAAATGATGAAGTGAGAAAATGGCTTTAATGAGCGTCCACCCATTCTCTAGCCTCCGAATCTGACATGAAAAAGATGGTATTGCTGTCATGGATAATACTCAATTGAGCAGGAGATGTTTTTCTCTCGAAGTTTGCGCTTCACCTCCAGAAACCTACGCCTCTGGCGTTGGACATCAGCCTAGAAATCCGGATAAAAGGAGAGTCGGTGATTTTCGAAGAGAACTTGATCTTTCATCCTGGCCATGCAAAGTATGGCATCTCGATCCCTGTAATTCAGGAGTTTGATAATCATCTGGCGAGGAGGAGATCCGGGAGGTCTGGGGCCTGTCGGAATACGATGTGCCCTTTCAACAGTAAAGGATGGTGAAAGACCCTCCGTGCCAACATGTTCCTTTATCCAGGTTTCCATTTATTGCTCAGGGGCACGACCCACGCAGCCCTCTGGCAGCCCAATTATACAAACATTACTGCGCCTTGACCTGTTTTCAAGATCATCTACTTTACATTGCAGAGAAAGTACTTGGTTCTTCAATTCATCCACCGTGGTAACCACAGGGGAAAGTGTGTCCTCCGCAGTAGAAATACGTTGTCGAACATCAGTGATCACGCAGATTTTGTTGGTCTGCTCGTAAGAGGTTTATTTCCACCTGCACAGTATCAATTTTGTTGGTCAGAACTGCCTGGCAGGTAGCTATTGCAGACATTATTTCTGTAAATTGGGATTTCGAATCAACTTCCTCAGAAGCTGAAGACTGAGCCGGCGAGGCGACCGCAGAAGGGGCCTCCAGCATGGCCGTGACCTCCTCCGCCGCCATAGCTCTCCTAGCAAATGTACTTAATTTTTTCCTGTATTCTGATGTCTTTTTAACCATACTGGGATTGAGAAAGCTAGTGTAGGTCAGATCAACACAGATCAAAGTCAGCGCAGGTGGACAGTAGCTGCCGAGGCAAGTAGGTGCAGACAGGACCCCTTAAAATTCAAATGGCATGCATAATTTGTCTCATGCTTTTTACATTCAAACTGAAGTAAAAGAAAAACTGCCAGAATCTATGGTAAGCAGGGACTCCCAAGACTTAGTTGTGTATCATAAGCATCCCCAGGTCATATACTTGAGAAGGATTAAGCAAGTAGCAAGCAGTATCAGGAGCCTCGATACTCAGTTATACATGGGGCAGCAGGGGAGTACATATAGAGGAAAGAGGATGAACAGGGAAGCTTGCAGCATTAGAATTTGTAGTATCCAATTCTCAAACAGCATACAAGAGTATTGGCCACAGATAGATAGTTTTACAGCAACAGCAGGCTCTCCAGCTGCACCCGTATCTCACATGTAGTCCCACTAGTGGCAGTAAAGGATAACAGTCACATACAGAAGACAGTATGGCATCCACAGACCACCAGTCTCCCCTCGTAGCTGCAACAGGCACAGTCTATGGTTGAATGCGAGCAATTAGCAGGAACACAGGGCCTATGCAGCCAAATATACATGGGGCAGAGGGGGGAGACAAAAATAGGGATGACAACAAACAGGGGATACCACCATCCAGAGCTACACAAGAGGCCCCACCGTAGAAGGCAGAAAGCTCCTCTTTTTAAAATATGATGTTGCAGAAGAAGGATATGAAGAAGTAACTGAAACAGGCCAAGGGGTGCAGCAACAGTAGGACTTCCAGCCACCTCTGTGTCATCAATGTAGACCCACTAGTGTAGCTAGTAATGATGTGTATATCCAGCATCATGGCTACCATAGACCACAAGGTTACTCTGCAGCCTCAAGATATCTTGATTGTAGATAAGCAAATATAAACTGGCAGTAAGGCTTAATTAGCCAATTATACATGGGGCAGAAGGGGAAGACAAAAAACGGAAAGGCAACAAACTGGGGAGTCCACCATCCAGTCTATAGAGGCAGCTCTATTGCAAGAGGAAAGGGTTACTGGAGCACCAGCAGCAACAGAACCAGTTACTCACTGAGTGTAAACAATGGACTTTTCACCACTGTATCCCTGCAACAGGGCCTCCACCTCACCCCCACTCCGCCGTTCCGCACTGTTCACCATCACCAAGACGTGCTCAAGTAGTCGTGGGAACCTTGAATTAATGCCTCCAAGCAGCCTCGGCCAGTGAAACTTTGAAGAAATCAAGCGCCTCCTTTCGCATCCGTCCGGCTCCCCGCCGGGTGGAAGTGGCACGCAATGCTGCAGCTCCAGGCCTATTCACTCGGATGTCACCGCGGGTGGCAAAAAGGAAGAAGAAAGGGTTTACCAGGCAGTACAACGTCTGAACAACTTGCAGTAGGTATCAACGATGCTAGGAATTAGCTGCAGAAGCGGGATGGCAGTAGATCGTAATGTAGAAAAGCGGAGCCTCTCCAACACACGTCCGCTCCTTATGGCTGCCAGGCCACGCCCCTCCTCAATTGTATTTTTACTTAGATCACATTCATTTATAATGTCCTATTTACTGTATCCCATTGCTATTACTACTTTTGCTCCACTCTCCGTTTGAAGGAGAGTGGAGCAAAAGTACTAATAGCAATGGGACACAGGAGGTAGGGCGTTAAAAATGAATGAGATCTAACTAAAGATATGTTTAATAATAGTCTTTTAATAAAAAAAAAAGTTTAAAACACACACACACACATATACAGACAGGGTATGTAGTCCATACCTTGCCTATTAACCCTTTGGGTACCAGAAGGGTAGGAAACATTCTAAGCAATGCTTTCCTACCTCTCTGGTACTCAAAGGGTTAATTGTTGAATACAAGACAGGTTCCACTACTATATGTGAGTCAATAAGGTGAATGTTGGATGGCGTTAGTATGTCGAAAATATGCAACATATGTCGACATACTAAGGGGGGGTGTCGAAGGGGGGGGCATTGTGTAGTGCTTGGTGTACTATTTCTGTTTAAACCTTTGACTGCCACAGGGGTGAGCAGTGCACATCCCTATGGCATTCAAAGCTGTCCATGGTGCTGAAAGCCATCTCTGTGTTCCCCTACTGGCTGGGTAGGGAAGCGCAGACTCATGTTATCCCTAACTGTCTGTTTTATTTTCCCGATGGTGGTTTTCTACTCTGACTTGTGTGATGTTCGACAAAAAAAATAGGTGTTAGATTTCTGGAGGAAAATGTTGCAGTTTAACTTGCGTTAGACCTAACCCCAACATTTGAATGGCTTTTGGCTTCACTTGTACATTATCCCTATGGGTGAGATCTTGCTGCTCTGGCGATGGGCGACGTGTGTTTCAGAACTGCCGTTATTTCTTACTAGTGGGAACATTTGCATTGCTTACTGGCGGTACAAAACCACTGTCGCCAGTTTTTTCTGCCGATGCCAACATTTGAATAGAGCCCTTAATCCCTTCATGTTATAGGACAGGAGAACCAATGATGATTTAGGTGGAGGGGCAGCAGGAACTAGATATGGGTTAGGGGCCATGTTGGTTTGAAAGTGCAGACTGAATCATACAGAGTCCTGTGGATGCGGCATCACCACATCTGTCACATAGAGCAATATCTGTCAAACCATGATGGTTGGAGGAATAGGACTAACATCGATCCACATCTTTTTTTTCAACGCTTACAATATTACATCAAGGTGAAATCACCCATTGATATCCTGTTAAAGGTACACAGGAAGAAAAATGGTCTGATATGTATGTGGATGTGTGCCTTTCATATGGGTACAAATATATCCATACAAGAAATTAAATCAACCATTGCTATCCAGTTAAAGGGAAAATAATACTTCAAATGTGAAAAGAAAAATATTTTGGAAGGTTTATCCCCTTGAGAAAAACCACTGCTGTAAGGTGTTTCATTCAAAATTTATCACAGCTCAAAGCTGAATCTTGTAGCTGCAATACCATATTGGCCTGAAATAGTACAGTGGCGCTGTTGCTACACCATCCTATGTACAGCTCTGGTCCCGGGACCTGAAATATATATGTGATGGTGTAGCAACAGCACCAGTGTACTATTTCAGGCCGCTGGGATATTGCACCTCAAAATTCAACTTTGACCTGCAAAAAAACTTTTTTTTGCCATGATGTGAGTTCAGCTTGAACAACTGACACCTAGGGCCAGATTTAAAGGTTTGCGGTAGAACAGCCGGTAGGGCCAAAGTGAGTACCGACTGACATAATAAATGGTATTTAAAAGTCCTACCAGCTAAAAGCACAACGGACGTTAGGCCACAGAAATGGTCTTGTGGCTAAACGTCCCTATTGTGCATTGAGTTCCAAAAACACCTCTAAATAGCAGCAATATTGTGAACTTAACAGTAAAAAAGTTAACTATCGGTGCCTGACATACTGCCAAACACTGATCGTTAGCTTATATGTGTTAAACGTACCTGTGATCCACTGTCTGTCTCCCGTCTTCATTCTGAATTATCTTCTTTCTTGTATCTTCTTTCTTTTCTTCATTCTTGTATCTGTAAATACAAAAGGAAAAGTATAAATACAGTGCTGAAATATCCGGCACACTAATACATAGTTTAATCCCTAGAGTGCCAGAGGAGTACTCAATGCATGTACGCAACGCATGTGTTGCGTACCTCTCTGGGGTTAAAAAGGGTTAAAGCATGTATTACTACTGTCCAGTTCCATAAATATGAATATGCTTTGAGTTATTCAACTATGTCCAAGTTGTTCCAAATAATATATCCAGAAATGCCATAATAAAATAATGCTTAACTTAAAAAAAGTACTTAGTTTAGCTTAGTTGTGCCTGTCTCCGCCGCTGTGTGTGGCCGCTGAGGAGGCAGCAGTGGAGGCAGGACAAAGCGGCACAGCCCCCCCCCACACGTCTTCTCCCTCACAGGCCGGTGCCCGTTACACACCGAAACAATGCTTTGCGTACCACTGTGGCACTCAAGGGGTTAAACTATGTATTAGTGTGCAGGATATTTCAGCACTGTATTTATACTTTTCCTTTTTATTTACAGATACAAGAGAGAAGAATAAAGAGAAGACAGAAGAGACAAGACAGAAGAAAGAAGGACAGAAGATGACCAGCATGCTGAGGACTCCGCTGGACATCAGGATTAATGGTAAGCGTTATGGGATGTTGCTTTGTTACTTAGTCAGGTTAACCCTATGAGTTCAGGCGGGATAAGTATACACCACTGGCACTCATAGGGTTAATTCTACTAACTTTGGACACATATTAGGACCATTAGATGTATTGATATGGGGCTTAGGGCCCCATATCTATACATCAACTGGGGACTTAGGGTTTTTTTGCCTTTTAATAGGTTCATCATCTGACTAAAGATCCAGTAAGGGACTTTAGTAAAAAAAAAAACTGGGTCTTAAATTTTATGGGATAAAATGAGTCCCTTATGGGATCTTAACAGCTAATGCAATCCAGTAAATGGCAACTTGTAGTGTTTCTTTTATTTTCAATGGGTCAATACACATGTTAATTTAGCATCCGGTAGGGGTTTTTTTTTGCTGGCATTTTGTCATAGCACTGATCTTTAAATCTCTTACAGTGCTTGAAAAAATGCCATCACCTGTTTTATTGGCTATCGGCTGCCTTTAAATCTGACCCCTACCATTTAGCACACCATGGGTCAGATTTAGGGCCAGATTTAAAGACAGGCAATAGAAAAAAAAACACCATCGGGGGTTTTGTAAGTACAGTAAGCCATTTAAAGGTCCATCTTATGAGCAGCTAACGGCAGTTCTCAAATCATTACAGCTGATAACCTTATGTGCATTGTAACAAGGCTCTCCAAAGCCATTTAAAGGAATGTGGTACTGCTAGCAACCGATAAAATTATGCATTTAACGGGCAAAAGTTAAGACCCAGTTTTGTTAGCCGTAAAACAAATACAGGCAAAAAAAAAAAACACAGTCGCACAAAATAAAACAGAGAAACAGCAGTCCATACAACATATAGCACAAGTATGCCAATGGCAACATTAACCCTTGCAAAACCAAGATGACACACAAACAATGCCCATATCCACAAATAACTGTCGGGCACAACACAAAAGCCTAGTAACACCACAGGGACAAGGCCTTCAAAAAGCAGACCAACATAAGACATCACAATATAGCATGAAACAATCGGGGTTAACACTATGCTGACCAGATCGCATCTTTAACTGGGGACACATAGGAAATAGCCATTTTTCAGTGCTTCACTGAAATCAAAGCAGTCCTGCAGTATGCATTTTTACTATTCTTCCCGGTTAAAGGGGAAGTCTGGTCAGCCTAGTTAACACCAGACACATACACCTGTCAATTCAAACCAAGCTCACCTATGCAACATCTCTAGCCGATCAAGGCACAACCTGCATCCCCCAAAGTCACACTCGCATCTGACAGCGACACAGAAATCAGAACACAGCAAATTTTAGACCACAAACACACCTGCAAACACTTACCTGGACAACAAACACCTTCCCATTGGTCATCACTCACCTCATGACCAAGCCTGAACAACACCCCAACATTGTCTTAAAGCGACAGCTCAACATACTCACTTGTGGCGTGTTTACCACTTACAGAGAGAGAAATAGAGATAGAGACAGAAAGAACAATAAGTATGTTCACATACCAATGTATGCAAAGACTGCGGAGAAGTGGTGCGAAGGCTAGGGAACACCTGCAACTCCCAAGCACACCTGTTCAACAGCCCTCACCTGTTGCAAGTAAGGAGGCTCTGTCTGAAGAGCCGCAAAGGAGCCCATCCCCACCTGGAGGACAACACCTGCCTGCAGAACCACAGCTGTTGCAACAGGATGCTCCCCAGCTGCCAAAGGGACCCCTGGAGCAGCGTAGGTTTCACAGATGAACACCAAGGCCCAGGGTATACTGAATAAGGGTCACGCTCCTTGGAATGACTGATGATGAGATGAAAGACCTCTACAAATTGACACCGCACAGCTTCATTGCCCTATACGAGGTCATCAAAGAGGAGGTTGATCCAATAAACATCCACAACCATGCCCTATCTGGCTTGCAGAAACTCATGTGTGCAATACATTTTATGGCAAGTGGAGCCTTCCAGTCAACAGAAAGTTACACATCAGTCATGTCACAGCCCACTTTTTCAAAGGTACTGGTCAGGTGTTGCCAGCCCTCAAAAGCAAGGCCAACAAGTACTTACACTTTCCCACCAACAACATGGAGTGGACATGTGTAAAACAGGACTTTTAAGCAAGTGGAGGCATGCCCAGGGTCATGGGTGCAATAGATTGCACCCATGTACATATCAAAGCTCCAACACATGAGGGACATCTATTTAACAGGAAGAACTTCTACTCCATGAACATGCAGATGTGTATGACTCAACATGAGAATCACCAATGTCTGTGCTAAATATCCCGGCAGCTGTCATGATTCTTACATTCTCCAACACTCATCTGTACACAGAGACTTCAAGAATGGAACGTATACAGGGGGATGGCTTGTGGGTGGGTTAACAGTACTAAATCACACCACATCCACAGGTGTACACTAGTGATGAGCGAGCACCCCAATGCTCGGGTGTTCGGGTGCTCTGACCGAGCACCCCCTGAGGCTCGAGTGCTCGGCCGAGCACCCGAGCCCCATTGAAGTCAATGGGAGGACTCGAGCATTACACCAGGCACCCCCTGCTCTGATGAGGGGAGGGTGCCTGGTCCATAGGAAAAGGGCAGAAAATGATGGAAACACCACAGAAATGGTTCAGGGACAGCATAGGGAGGATGTCTGGATGCATCTTGGACTCCAACATCGCTGCTGGGAACGATCTTTCGCCCGTAGTACGCCATTTTTACAGACTGACCATAAAACACACAAAAAGGAAAATAAAAACGACTTTAGGCGAAAAATTTCCTTGATTTTATTGAACTGAGGCCATGATTAAGAGGGAAACGTGCGCTGAGCTGACCATCTAAAACATTATGGGTGAGGGTCTGCTGCAGAGCTGACCATCCTAAACATTATATGCGAAGGCCCGCTAGTGAGCTGACGCTATAAAACATTATATGAGAGGGCCCGCTAGAGAGCTGACCCAATAAAACATTATATGACAAGGCCCGCTGGTGAGCTGACCTATATAAAAATTGTCAAACAGGGCCCGCTGGTGAGCTGGCCCTATATAAAAATTATATCACAGGGCCCGCTGGTGAGCTGGCCCTATATAAAAATTATATCCCAGGGCATATGGAAGAGGAGGAGGAGGATGAGAAGATTAAGAGTCAACCATATACCCGTTTTTTGGGTGGAAGGGGTGAATGGGAATACAGAGTATTCCCATCATTGTAAATAACATATATAAAGTGAGTTTATGTTCCCCCGGGGCTTTCCTCCAGTGGAGTGGAGAAGTCAGGGGAAATCCAGGCCTTGTTCATTTTTATAAGTGTCAACCTATCAGCATTGTCGGTGGAAAGGCGGATACGCTTATCTGTTATGATGCCACCAGCACTAAATACCCGCTCAGACAGAACGCTGGCGGCAGGGCAGGCCAGCACCTCCAAGGCGTAGAGTGCCAGTTCATACCACGTGTCCAGCTTGGACACCCAGTAGTTGTAAGGCACAGAGGGATCATTGAGGACGCTGACACGGTCTGCTACGTACTCCTTCACCATCTTCCAAAACTTTTCCCTCCTTGTGACACTAGGCTGCGCATCAGGGTGAGGGTGCTGGCGGGGTTTCATGAAGGTGTCCCACGCCTTGGAGAGTGTTGCCCTGCCTTTCTCGGAACTGCTGTGTGCTCCCCTTTTCTCCCCTTCTCGGTTGGCCAAGGTAGCACGTACTCTGCCGCCAGCGTTGTCAGATGGAAAATTTTGGAGCAATTTTTCGACAAGAACCTTCTGGTATTGCACCATTTTGCTTGTCCTCTCCACCGGAGGAATGAGAGATGAGAAATTCTCTTTGTAGCGGGGGTCCAGAAGGATGAACACTGTCACGGTTTATTATGACTCTCAGACACAAGTTTTAGGTAAAAAAAAAATCAATTTTATTGAAATAATAAATGATAACTTAGGATGGCAATAACATACATAATATATATATACAGAATATAGCACAGACAGAAGGCAGACTCTACCGGTCCTGTCAATATACCGGACAGGACAGTCTTTAGGCTCTACCGGCCTTGCCAATACCGGGTAAGGCAACCTGCAGATGGAATAGCATAACGGTTTACCGGCCTTACCAAATTACCGGGCAAGGCAGCCTCAATAGATACACAATGTAGGCTCTACCGGCCCTGCCAATACCGGGTAAGGCAACCTCAGATGGAATGTGGCAAAAGGTTCTACCGGCCTTACCAATACCGGGCAGGGCAGCCCAGAGATAATAGCAGCAGTCAGATGGAACTGGCAAATTAGCAGAATCGTTAAGCAGCAAGGCTTTGGAGCAAACCAGCGTCCGCACGCTGGAAACAACACTGAATAGTATAGCCGTTAGGCTTAGCGAGCAAACCAGTGACCGCACACTGGAGTAACAAGCGAGTAGTATAGCCGCAAGACTAGGAGCAAACCAGCGTCCGCACGCTGGGACCAACACAGATTTGTATAGCTGATAGGCTTTGGAGCAAACCAGTGACCGCACACTGGTGTAACAAGCGAGTTTGTATAGCCGCAAGGCTTAGGAGCAAACCAGCGTCCGCACGCTGGGACCAACACAGATTTGTATAGCTGAAAGGCTTTGGAGCAAACCAGTGACCGCACACTGGTGTAACAAGTGAGTTTGTATAGCCGCAAGGCTAGGAGCAAACCAGCGTCCGCACGCTGGGACCAACACAGATTTGTATAGCTGAAAGGCTTTGGAGCAAACCAGTGACCGCACACTGGTGTAACAAGTGAGTTTGTATAGCCGCAAGGCTAGGAGCAAACCAGCGTCCGCACGCTGGGACCAACACAGATTTGTATAGCTGAAAGGCTTTGGAGCAAACCAGTGACCGCACACTGGTGTAACAAGTGAGTTTGTATAGCCGCAAGGCTTAGGAGCAAACCAGCGTCCGCACGCTGGGACCAACACAGATTTGTATAGCTGATAGGCTTTGGAGCAAACCAGTGACCGCACACTGGTGTAACAAGCGAGTTTGTATAGCCGCAAGGCTTGGGAGCAAACCAGCATCCGCACGCTGGGACCAACACGGAATTGTAGCAATGTCACCAACGCGACCAGGCAGAAGGTCGCCAGGATACTGAAGACAGGTGATGAGATGACAGGAACCAGCAACGATCAGTCAGGTCAGAAAATAGCAGAGAAGTTCAGCAGGAACTGCAACACCAGAGACTAGGCCGGAACCAGGACTGGAAGTACTTCAGCATGCAGGAAACACTGGAACAGTAGAGATCAGGAACTCAGGAACACATGAGATCAGGAACTCAGGAACACTGGAACAGAGGCCCAGCTATCACTAGCATAGTGATAGCAAGAAGGTCAGAAACAACACGAAAGGGCACTCAAAGGGTGCCCAATCCAGGTTTAAATAGTCAATAAGAGGCGGGCTATCTGCAGACAGCCAATAGAAGCCCCCTACTGGTGACAGACAAGTAACTGCAGCCAATCACGGGCACCGTGATAGTACCCCCCTTTCAAAGACCCCCTCTCCTAGAATAGGGTTTAGGTTTCTGCGGGTAATTGGCATGAAAGGCCCTAGTTAACCTAGGTGCATGAAGGTCCGTACTATCCACCCATGATCGATCCTCAGGACCATACCCTTTCCAATGTACCAGGTACTGTACCCTTCCTCTAAGCCTACGGGAATCAATAATGCTCTGAACCTCGTACTCCTCCTGGCCCTCGACCTCAACAGGTCCTGGCACCACAGGTGTGGTAGTATAGCGATTGCAAACCAGAGGCTTAAGAAGGGACACATGGAACACATTATGGATACGCATGGATGCAGGTAGGTCTAGTGCATAGGAGACAGGGTTAATTTTGCGAATAACTCTGTATGGACCAATAAACCGAGGAGCCAACTTATTAGACGGAACCTGCAGCTTGAGATTTCTGGAGGAAAGCCATACTCTATCCCCAACCTGAAAGGAAACCGCTGGAAGCCTTCTGCGATTAGCATGGCGCTGATGACGCTGAAATGACTGACCAAGTGCCCTCTGAACTTGTGCCCATGTGGAACGGAGTTGCTCGATATGCTCATCCAGAGCTGGAATCTGTTGCGTCTGAAATGAGTCTGGAAGCAAACAGGGCTGGAACCCATAATTAATCAGAAACGGAGAGCTCCCAGATGAAGAATTGACCGCACAGTTCCTGGCGAACTCTGCCCAAGGCAACAAGTCGGACCAATTATCATGATGGTCAGTAACGAAACAACGGAGAAATTGTTCCAAGCCCTGATTAGCTCGTTCAGCGGCTCCATTGGTCTGGGGATGGTAGGCAGAGGAGAAGGACAGCTGTATGCCCATCTGTTGGCAAAATGCCCTCCAAAATCTAGACACAAACTGGCTCCCCCTGTCAGACACCAGTACCCTAGGCACTCCATGCAACCGGAATACTTCTCTGGCGAACACCATTGCCAATTCCTTCGCTGAAGGAAGACCACGGAGGGGCACGAAATGAGCCATTTTAGAAAACCTGTCCACCACCATGAATATAAAGGAGTACCCCTTCGACATAGGCAACTCTCCCATAAAATCAATGGAAACATGAGACCAGGGGCGTTCGCCATTAGGCACCGGTTGAAGCAAGCCCACAGGGAGATGTCTCGGGGTCTTAGCGCGGGCGCAGGTGGCACAGGCATTCGTAAATTCGGCACAATCGTTTCTCATGGAAGGCCACCAAAATAACTGAGAAAGGGACCATAACAATTGGTCTCTACCAATATGTCCCGCAGCCTTAGAGGAATGGTAGGTTTCGAGCAGCCTAGTACGAAATGATTCAGCGACAAAACATTTGCCCACTGGGGTTTCATGGGGAGCGGACCCCTGAGAGGCCAGGATCTCCTCCCCTAGAGGAGAAGTGATACTCGTGCGTATAGTAGCCAGTATTCTATCAGGTTGGATGATAGGAGCTGGTGCTTCCACTCTGTCACTGTCGGCCTCAAATTGTCTTGACAGTGCATCAGCCCTGATATTTTTTGACCCTGGTAAATATGATACAATGAAATTAAATCGAGACAGGAACAGTGCCCACCTGGCCTGACGAGAGGACAATCTCTTGGCCTCCGAGAGATAGGTCAGATTCTTATGATCTGTTAGGATTAAGACAGGATTCTTAGTACCTTCAAGCAAATGACGCCATTCCTTAAGAGCAAGGATAATGGCCAATAATTCTCTGTCACCTATCTCATAGTGGCTTTGAGTGACAGTCAACTTTTTAGAGAAAAACCCACAAGGTCTGAGAGTTCCACCTTTCTCGTGTCGCTGCGAAAGTACTGCCCCGACCCCAATATCTGAGGCATCAACCTCTAACGTAAATGGAAGTAAAGGATTGGGGTGGGATAACACAGGAGCCGCAGCAAATGCCAGCTTCAAATTCTCAAAGGCTTTCTCAGCAGATACCGGCCAATAAGAAGGATTAGCACCCTTGTGCGTAAGATCGGACAGAGGTTTGACAATGGAAGAAAAGTTCTTAATAAACCTCCTATAATAATTAGCGAAACCCAGGAAACGCTGTATGGCTTTAAGACCCTTGGGTTTTGGCCATTGTAGGACAGCTGACAACTTTTCTTTGTCCATGGCAATGCCATCATTGCCAATTATGAACCCCAAGAATGGCACACTGGTTCTATGAAACTCACATTTTTCCATTTTACAAAATAATTTGTTCTCACGGAGTCGTAGCAATACTGCGGATACATCTTTGATGTGCTGTGCCATGTTTTGGGAGTAAATCAGTATATCGTCGAGGTACACCACAACACATGTCTGTAACATATCTCTCAGAACATCATTTATCAGTTCCTGGAAAACTGCGGGTGCATTACACAGCCCAAAAGGCATTACTAGATACTCGTAGTGCCCAGCTCGAGTATTAAAGGCAGTTTTCCACTCATCACCTGCTCGAATGCGAACCAGATTGTAAGCGGCCCGTAGGTCCAACTTGGTAAATATCGAAGCGCCCTTAAGCCTGTCAAAAAGCTCGGTGATGAGTGGTATTGGGTATGCGTTTTTTGCCATTAGTTTATTCAAGCCCCGGTAGTCAATGCATGGTCTTAATTCGCCATTTTTCTTTTTTACAAAAAAGAACCCAGCCCCAGCTGGAGAGGTAGATTTACGTATGATCCCTCTAGCAAGGGCATCAGAAATGTAATCCTCCATAGCCTTATTTTCATCACAAGATAATGGATAAGTGCGTCCTTTCGGAGGTACTGCACCAGGCTGCAATTCAATGCAACAATCATAAGGTCTATGCTGGGGTAGCATACTAGCCTCTCCTTTGCTAAAAACATCGCCAAACTGTTGGTACACATCCGGCATAGCAGAGGAGGTGCACATGACCTTAATAGGCTGGATGACGCACTTGTCCATACAAAACTGGGACCAAGCAGCAATTTCACACTTTTTCCAATCGAATTGTGGGTTATGTAACTGTAACCACGGAAATCCCAATATCACCGCATGGTGCGGGGAATTAATCAGTTGAAACTGCTGCTCTTCTCTGTGAAGTGCCCCAATAGTCATAGACAATGGCATAGTTTCAAATATAACCTGAGGCGGTTCTAAGGGTCTACCATCAATCGCTTCAATAGTCAAGGGGTTTTCTCTTTCAATGCGTGGAACTCCGTGCAATTCAGCAAAGGTATTATCCATAAAATACCCTGCTGCACCGGAGTCAACCAAGGCCAAAACCTCCACAGAGCGTTGTGCCCAAGACAATACCACCTGTATGGTGGGTTTCATTATGCCCGACACTGGGGACGATTGTACACCACCTAGGGCATGTCCCCCAAGATACCCTAGGTGTGTGCGTTTCCCGGACGTACCGGACAGGAATTTAGCAAGTGCCCTTTTTTACCGCAGTATAAACATAACCCTTGTTTTTTGCGATATAGTCTCTCTGCCTTGGATAGTCTAGTGAAGCCTATTTCCATAGGTTCACTTGTTTCCCGTACTGGTTCACTAGACTTCAATGCCAAGGGAGGGATGGGTGGGCAAAACATGCTACTAGGCTCATTATTTTTTGACCGTAACTTACGATCTCTGGCAATTGATCTCTCACGTATTCTGGAGTCAATTATCATAACATACTCAATGTAATCATCTAGATCAATAGGTAGATCTTTAGCAGCGATTTCGTCTTTAATGTGGTCATTCAGGCCTTGAGAGAAGGCTGCCAATAATGCCTCGTTATTCCAACCTACCTCTGCTGCCAATGTGCGGAATTCGATGGCATAGTCGCCCACTGTACGCCTGCCCTGTTGTATCTCCATAAGGCGTTTGGCAGCAGAGGTGGTTCTACCAGGAGGCTCAAACACTCTTCGAAAGGAACGCACAAATTCACTAAAGTTCTTAGTACAAGGTTTAGCATTCTCCCACAAGGGGTTAGCCCAAGCCAATGCTCTGCCAGTGAGCAGTGATATCGTGAACCCCACTTTACTACGATCATTGGGAAATGCGTGTGCCGTCAATTCCATAAAGATTTCGAGTTGATTGATGAACCCTCTGCAGAGACTAGGGTCACCATCATATCTTAGCGGCAAGGGTGCAGAAGCCGTTAACCCTTTAACAGTACCCCCTAGGGGTCTGGTATCACTTTCCGGTGTCTGACTTGGCGAGACCACCGGGCTAGAGCTAGATTGGGCAGCAGGTACCGTGCGTTCAAGGATCGTTTGAATTGCAACTGCCAACTGATCCAAACGTTGCTCGAGCACATCCATCCTCCAATGGATATTCTGTGCGTTACCTTCACCCTTGCTGTCTGAGGTCATGGCCCTTTCGTACTGTCACGGTTTATTATGACTCTCAGACACAAGTTTTAGGTAAAAAAAAAATCAATTTTATTGAAATAATAAATGATAACTTAGGATGGCAATAACATACATAATATATATATACAGAATATAGCACAGACAGAAGGCAGACTCTACCGGTCCTGTCAATATACCGGACAGGACAGTCTTTAGGCTCTACCGGCCTTGCCAATACCGGGTAAGGCAACCTGCAGATGGAATAGCATAACGGTTTACCGGCCTTACCAAATTACCGGGCAAGGCAGCCTCAATAGATACACAATGTAGGCTCTACCGGCCCTGCCAATACCGGGTAAGGCAACCTCAGATGGAATGTGGCAAAAGGTTCTACCGGCCTTACCAATACCGGGCAGGGCAGCCCAGAGATAATAGCAGCAGTCAGATGGAACTGGCAAATTAGCAGAATCGTTAAGCAGCAAGGCTTTGGAGCAAACCAGCGTCCGCACGCTGGAAACAACACTGAATAGTATAGCCGTTAGGCTTAGCGAGCAAACCAGTGACCGCACACTGGAGTAACAAGCGAGTAGTATAGCCGCAAGACTAGGAGCAAACCAGCGTCCGCACGCTGGGACCAACACAGATTTGTATAGCTGATAGGCTTTGGAGCAAACCAGTGACCGCACACTGGTGTAACAAGCGAGTTTGTATAGCCGCAAGGCTTAGGAGCAAACCAGCGTCCGCACGCTGGGACCAACACAGATTTGTATAGCTGAAAGGCTTTGGAGCAAACCAGTGACCGCACACTGGTGTAACAAGTGAGTTTGTATAGCCGCAAGGCTAGGAGCAAACCAGCGTCCGCACGCTGGGACCAACACAGATTTGTATAGCTGAAAGGCTTTGGAGCAAACCAGTGACCGCACACTGGTGTAACAAGTGAGTTTGTATAGCCGCAAGGCTAGGAGCAAACCAGCGTCCGCACGCTGGGACCAACACAGATTTGTATAGCTGAAAGGCTTTGGAGCAAACCAGTGACCGCACACTGGTGTAACAAGTGAGTTTGTATAGCCGCAAGGCTTAGGAGCAAACCAGCGTCCGCACGCTGGGACCAACACAGATTTGTATAGCTGATAGGCTTTGGAGCAAACCAGTGACCGCACACTGGTGTAACAAGCGAGTTTGTATAGCCGCAAGGCTTGGGAGCAAACCAGCGTCCGCACGCTGGGACCAACACGGAATTGTAGCAATGTCACCAACGCGACCAGGCAGAAGGTCGCCAGGATACTGAAGACAGGTGATGAGATGACAGGAACCAGCAACGATCAGTCAGGTCAGAAAATAGCAGAGAAGTTCAGCAGGAACTGCAACACCAGAGACTAGGCCGGAACCAGGACTGGAAGTACTTCAGCATGCAGGAAACACTGGAACAGTAGAGATCAGGAACTCAGGAACACATGAGATCAGGAACTCAGGAACACTGGAACAGAGGCCCAGCTATCACTAGCATAGTGATAGCAAGAAGGTCAGAAACAACACGAAAGGGCACTCAAAGGGTGCCCAATCCAGGTTTAAATAGTCAATAAGAGGCGGGCTATCTGCAGACAGCCAATAGAAGCCCCCTACTGGTGACAGACAAGTAACTGCAGCCAATCACGGGCACCGTGATAAACACCCAGTAATCCGTGTTGTCTAAAATGCGTATAACGCGTGGGTCACGGGAAAGGCAGCCTAACATAAAGTCAGCCATGTGTGCCAGAGTACCAACAGTCAAGATTTCGCTGTCCTCACCAGGAGGATGACTCTCAATCTCCTCATCCTCTTCCTCCTCTTCTGCCCACCCACGCTGAAGAGATGGAACTAAAGTTCCATGGCTACCCTCTGTAGCGGAGGCAACCGTGTCTTCCTCCTCCTCCTCCTCCTCCGCCTCCTCCAATTGTCGCTGAGAAGACGAAGTGAGGGTGCTCTGGCTATCACCTTGTGTAAGCTCTTCCTCCCCCATTTCCACCTCTTCCACATGCAAAGCGTTGGTTTTAATTGTGAGCAGCGAGCGTTTCAGTAGACACAGAAGTGGGATGGTTACACTGATAATAGCGTTATCGCCGCTCACCATCTGTGTCGATTCCTCAAAATTGCGTAAAACCTCGCAGAGGTCTGACATCCATTCCCACTCCTCACTTCTGATTACAGGAAGTTGAACGGAGAGGCGACGACCGTGTAACAGCTGGTACTCCACTACTGCCCTCTGCTGCTCACAAAGCCGGGCCAACATGTGGAAGGTGGAGTTCCAGCGCGTGCTCACGTCACACAGCAGCCGGTGAGCTGGCAATTGTAAGCGCTGCTGCAGCTTCAACAGGCCGGCCGAAGCTGTAGATGACTTACGGAAATGTGCACACACGCGGCGCACCTTGGTCAAGAGATCATGCACATTGGGGTAGGTTTTTAGAAATCGCTGAACCACTAAATTAAATACATGCGCTAGGCATGGTACGTGTGTGAGCTTGCCGAGCTCCAAAGCCGCCACCAAGTTACGCCCATTATCACACACAACCATGCCTGGTTGCAGGTTGAGTGGCGAGAGCCACTGCTCGGTCTGGTGACTAATCCCCTGCAACAGCTCTGAGGCCGTGTGCTGTTTGTCCCCAAGGCAGATCAGCTTCAGCACGGCCTGTTGACGCTTCCCCACTGCAGTGCTACACTGCTTCCAGCTACTGGCTGATGGGGGAGTGGCGCTGCGTGTAGAGAATTCGGAGGTGGAAACGGAGGAGGAGGAGCCAATAACGTAGGTGCTGGCGGAAACCCTGATGGAGGTAGGGCCCGCAATCCTTGGCGTGGGTAGCACCCGTGCCATCCCAGGGTCCGAGTCGCTCCCAGCCTCCACGACATTCACCCAGTGTGCCGTCAGGGAAATGTAGCGTCCCTGGCCACAAGCACTTGTCCATGTGTCAGTCGTTAAGTGGACCTTCCCAGTAACTGCGTTGGTCAGGGCACGGGTGATGTTACGGGACACATGGTGGTGTAATGAGGGGATGGCACACCGGGAAAAGTAGTGGCGGCTGGGGACCGCGTACCGAGGGACAGCTGCTGCCATCAGGCTGCGGAAGGACTCAGTGTCCACAAGCCTAAATGGCAGCATTTCGATGGCCAGTAATTTGGAAAGGTGTGAGGTTAGTGCTATGGCCTGTGGGTGGGTGGCTGGGTATTTTCTCTTGTGCTCAAATGCCTGGGGTAACGACATTTGGACGCTGTGCTGGGACAGGGAAGTGGATGTGGTCGCTGATGGTGCTTCAGATGGTACAGGTGCAGGGCGGGAGGTATGCGGGCCTGCGCCTTCGACAGGCGATTGGCCGGCACCGAAAACAGGGGAAGAGGAGGCAGTGGTGTGGCCTGCAGACACAGATGGGCGATCCAGGCGTTCCTCCCACTTATTACGGTGCTTGGATGCCATGTGTCAGATCATGCTGGTGGTGGTGAGGTTTCTAGTGTTCATGCCTCGGCTCATTCTGGTGTGGCACAGGTTGCAAACTACAATTCTTTTATCGTCCGCACTTTCCTTAAAAAAACGCCATACCGCGGAACACCTACCCTTTGGCAAGGTAGATTTACGCAAGGGGGTGCTCCGTGGAACATTTGCGGGCCGGTTTGGTGCGGTCCGCCTTCTTTCTGTAGCCACACCACTGCCTCTTCCAGCCTGTTGCGGTGCTGCAGATGGCTCACCCTCAGGACTGCTGTCATCGCTCGGCTCTACACCTTCCCAGGTGGGGTCAGTCACCTCATCGTCCACCAAGTCCTCCTCCACTTCCTCACTCTGATCATCCTCCTCATGTCTTGATCCCACCACATACTCAGTCATTGACAACTGTATAACATTCTCCTCAACAAGGTCTTGAGACGGAAATAGTGGTTGATTTAATGGCAACTGTGTCTCATCATCATCATCATCATCATCCACTACTTCCTTTGACCTTAAATGCCGTTCACATCTGTCATCTTCTTGTGATTGGGTACCCTCTAGAGGTTGTGAATCAGGGCACAAGATGTCATGTTCCTCTGCAAGCGTGCTTGGAGAGAGGGTCAAATGAAGGATTGGTGATGAGACGAGCTCCTCACTATATCCCAGTGTGGGATCACTTCTTTGACCAGACCGTGTATGGTGGGAGGAAGGATGATCAGAGTGAGGATTATGTTGACCAGACTCTTGGCTACTGAGAGTGGACTTGGTGGAAGACAGGGTGGTGCTTAACCGACTGGAAGCAGTATCAGCTGTCATGCAACCGACCACCTGTTCGCAGTGGTCGGACCTCGAGAGTGATGTCCTGCGACGCCCTGTAAAATTAGACATGAAGCTAGGTATGGTGGATGTCTTTCTTTCTTGTGCTCTGGCACCAGGCACAGTTTCTCTGCGTCCTGACCCGCGCCCTGAACTATCAGGATCACGTCCACTTCCCCGTCCCTTTTTACCCGCCTTCTTCATCTTACACGGAATATGTGACTTTAATATTTGAGTTTGAAAACTTAACAGTATTTCTTCCTATTCTGCAACTGTGCAGAGTACACAGAATAGGCTGCTAAACGGCGGTGACACACACAGAATGGAATATGTGACTTTAATATTTGAGTTTGAAAACTTAACAGTATTTCTTCCTATTCTGCAACTGTGCAGAGTACACAGAATAGGCTGCTAAACGGCGGTGACACACACTGAATGGAATATGTGACTTTAATATTTGAGTTTGAAAACTTAACAGTATTTCTTCCTATTCTGCAACTGTGCAGAGTACACAGAATAGGCTGCTAAACGGCGGTGACACACACAGAATGGAATATGTGACTTTAATATTTGAGTTTGAAAACTTAACAGTATTTCTTCCTATTCTGCAACTGTGCAGAGTACACAGAATAGGCTGCTAAACGGCGGTGACACACACAGAATGGAATATGTGACTTTAATATTTGAGTTTGAAAACTTAACAGTATTTCTTCCTATTCTGCAACTGTGCAGAGTACACAGAATAGGCTGCTAAACGGCGGTGACACACACTGAATGGAATATGTGACTTTAATATTTGAGTTTGAAAACTTAACAGTATTTCTTCCTATTCTGCAACTGTGCAGAGTACACAGAATAGGCTGCTAAACGGCGGTGACACACACAGAATGGAATATGTGACTTTAATATTTGAGTTTGAAAACTTAACAGTATTTCTTCCTATTCTGCAACTGTGCAGAGTACACAGAATAGGCTGCTAAACGGCGGTGACACACACAGAATGGAATATGTGACTTTAATATTTGAGTTTGAAAACTTAACAGTATTTCTTCCTATTCTGCAACTGTGCAGAGTACACAGAATAGGCTGCTAAACGGCGGTGACACACACAGAATGGAATATGTGACTTTAATATTTGAGTTTGAAAACTTAACAGTATTTCTTCCTATTCTGCAACTGTGCAGAGTACACAGAATAGGCTGCTAAACTGCGGTGACACACACAGAATGGAATATGTGACTTTAATATTTGAGTTTGAAAACTTAACAGTATTTCTTCCTATTCTGCAACTGTGCAGAGTACACAGAATAGGCTGCTAAACTGCGGTGACGAACACAGAATGGAATATGTGATTTTAATATTTGAGTTTGAAAACTTAACAGTATTTCTTCCTATTCTGCAACTGTGCAGAGTACACAGAATAGGCTGCTAAACGGCGGTGACACACACAGAATGGAATATGTGACTTTAATATTTGAGTTTGAAAACTTAACAGTATTTCTTCCTATTCTGCAACTGTGCAGAGTACACAGAATAGGCTGCTAAACGGCGGTGACACACACAGAATGGAATATGTGACTTTAATATTTGAGTTTGAAAACTTAACAGTATTTCTTCCTATTCTGCAACTGTGCAGAGTACACAGAATAGGCTGCTAAACGGCGGTGACACACACAGAATGGAATATGTGACTTTAATATTTGAGTTTGAAAACTTAACAGTATTTCTTCCTATTCTGCAACTGTGCAGAGTACACAGAATAGGCTGCTAAACTGCGGTGACGAACACAGAATGGAATATGTGACTTTAATATTTGAGTTTGAAAACTTAACAGTATTTCTTCCTATTCTGCAACTGTGCAGAGTACACAGAATAGGCTGCTAAACGGCGGTGACACACACAGAATGGAATATGTGACTTTAATATTTGAGTTTGAAAACTTAACAGTATTTCTTCCTATTCTGCAACTGTGCAGAGTACACAGAATAGGCTGCTAAACTGCGGTGACGAACACAGAATGGAATATGTGACTTTAATATTTGAGTATGAAAACTTAACAGTATTTCTTCCTATTCTGCAACTGTGCAGAGTACACAGAATAGGCTGCTAAACGGCGGTGACACACACAGAATGGAATATGTGACTTTAATATTTTAGTTTGAAGACTTAACAGTATTTCTTCCTATTCTGCAACTCTGCACAGTACACAGAATGTGCTGCTAAACTGCGGCACACACTGAATGGAATATGTGACTTTGATATTTTAGTTTGAAAACTTAACAGAATGTGCTCTAATCTGCAACTTTGCACACTAAACAGAATGTGCTCTAATCTGCAACTTTGCACAGTAAACAGAATGTGCTCTAATCTGCAACTTTGCACACTAAACAGAATGTGCTCTAATCTGCAACTGTGCACACTAAACAGAATGTGCTCTAATCTGCAACTTTGCACACTAAACAGAATATATATTTTTTTTTTTTTTGTTTTTCCCCCCCCACACAAAATAACCTGCTGCCCCCACACACAGTAGTCCTAAAAAGGACTTTTGGTTCTTTTTTTTCACAATTTTGCTTTTTTTCCTCCCTACACAGACTTTCCCTTCCTATCGTTAGCTCTCCCTGGCTAAGACTGAGCCGAACTCGCTGGTCAGGTGCTATACAGCACCCGACCACGGGTTCTGGCCAGCCAATCAGTGTAATGCCAGCAGCCAACATGGCTGCTGGCATTACACTGATGTCAGAGCCTCCCTGCATGTTTATTGGCTGCGCAGCAGCCGCAAAACGTGCGGGGAGGAGACCCGAACATGGCGGGCGAGCACATGCGGTACTCGTACGAGTACCGCCATGTGCCGAGCAGAGCGATGCTCGAGCCGATCCGAGCATCGGCCGAGCATGCTCGCTCAACACTAGTGTACACACAACACTACTGATCATGCTCATGACTCACAGGTGGTACATCCACCTCATACAACATCATCCACACAACATGTGTTCCCTGTCTCACCATGTCACTCACTTTCTACATGTCCTCACATCGGTCGGAAATCCATAAAACGATGCCCAGGAGTGCTACAATGTGGCTCGTGCAAGAATGAGCAATGCCATTGAGTGCACATTCAGCCTGTTAAAAAGTAGACTCCGATGTCTGGATCACTCAAATGTGGACTACAATATGCACCAGGCAAGGCTTGCGACATAATCCTGGCATGTGCAGTTCTCCATAACATTGCAGTGGATACCAGACTAATGGACGATATCCAAGCCCCACCCATTCTTGATGTGCCTGTGGACATTGTCCAGAATGAGGAGACCCTAAGAGGGTCGCAGGTACAAGACAGGCTGATAAGAGACCACTTTAGCTGGGAGTATGAGACAAGCATTCACACAATCCATGTATGTCCGTAATCAGTCCTGTGAATTTGTGCAAACACACTAACCACACCACACATGATGCTCTGTTTCACCCCACAGGATCAATGACACTCACAGCCCTGACACTGGCAGCAGTATGGACCCCAAGCATCATCCATTCCATGGATGTGTCATATTGTGGCTGGGGATTCCAATAACATCTTCCATTCTTTCATCCATGTTGACATTGATACTTCAAGGATATCATGCATACCCCCATGCAACCAAGGTACAACACATCACCCATGTTCATCATATTCCAGGGTTCAATTGACAGCAATTAACATGAATTGCCATGATCATAGCCATAGCAACCATGGTACTCTTGTAGTGAAAGAGCGTTATCCACTGCAATGCATTGGATAACACTCTGTCACATCAGGTGTTAAACGGCCATTGGAGTGAACATGGGAGCTGTAGTTTGGTATAACTGAAAGGAGCAGCAGAGGAATAGATCTACAGTGGTGGTGTGTTACACATCATAGAGGTCACGAAATGTGGATCAGGTCTCTGACCTGTGTGTGTGTGCATGTGTGTGTGTGTAGCACTCTGACGTTGTCAGCCCAAAATCCTTTGTTTCATGGAGCTCTAATGACATACTTGGTGATGTGTTTTTATGTCATGGGCACATATCCCTGTGGCTGGTTGACATCACCTTGTTTTCCTCATAATGGGTTTCAAACGAGTAGACAACACATTACAAAGCAATGGTTTGTGTACTCCCCTGTAACGGCAAAGATTAATGGAATAATGTTGTTGTAGCTGTTGCCCGACAATCAGTTTGAGGATGCTGTTATAAATCCTGTAATCCTGTTCCACAGGCATCCATAGCATGATCCATCCTGGAACAGAGGAGTTTCCAAGTGACTGGATGGAAGACTTGACAACACTTCCACGAAGCTCACCCCTTGATGCTTTCAAGTGCTTGTATTGGTGATGCAATGTTTAACCTGATGTTCACAACAACCTCTACTGGAACAGTCTCATATCCACAGAAGACCCAAATAAATGTGTTGACTAACATCAGGGTATCAAACCTGTACAGTGATAATGCTCATCCTCAGTTACAATACCTTGTGGACAACACATGAGCAGTTCAGTTGTGTTTCTACAGTATCCTTTTCTTAGTTTATATGTACTTTATGGGTAATCATACAAGTGTTCAATGCATATAGGTTATATACCAACACATGTATGTTTTAATGTAGTCTGATACACATTAAAGGAGAACCATCACTATTCAATATGTGCCTGTTAAATTACATTTTGGATTTGACTTATCTCAATGTGGAACCATACTCATGGCTTGAGTATCCCTCATACATAGGAAGGCATGGCTTACATCACAGGAGTCTACTAGTTGTTTGATCATGAGTGGACTTTGTGATTATATTCATGCAAGGAGATGATGGCAGCGATACACTAAGGTGTGTTGTGAGTGATAAAAAGGTGATACAGGGGACATAACTTCCCCAGTGATCTCGTGTCCACATGTCCCATGTTGCTCATTGTAACCACTGTTCTGTGATTGCTGTGGTTTGACATATCTCAGTACATAGGCTACATTGACAAACAGACTAATTGGAGAAGTCTGTTTCAACCTTATGAAAACATTAACACAACTTACTGGATAACCCAATGATCACCTTAAGATTTCAATGTATGTTCTGTTAATTTACAATCAGTGTGTGAATCACAGTCTATTTGGCTTGATGTTCTATCTATCTTGCTTGTTACTTAGCGAAGTCAAATAGCTGTTTGGATAATCCCTATAAACCACAACAATTGATGCAACTGAATATTTACAGTGTGGTACCTGTTGTTATGCTAAGGGGTAGGTGTCAGTTGTTCAAATTCAACCAACATCATGGCCATACAACTCTGTCATGTTGTTTGGCTGAAGTGGTTTTGGATTTGGACAACGTTGTGTATGGTGTGTGTGCTAACCCATGTCCAAACATTCTACAACCATTTGATCTGGGAAGAAGTTGTGTTCACTGCATTGGAGACATCCTTACCACTTAATCTATCAGTAACAACACACCTTCTCAGACAGGATTAAAATGCAGAAGTGCTTTTTTATTATTTGGGGAAACATAACAAATTGGGCTCTATTTTTTGTGTGGGGGGGGGACTTTTGACTGGATGCCAGAAGTGGATGCTCTGGTTGCTTGCCTGGTCATCTTTGGTCATTCAGGTTTTCCCTGCGGTTCAGTTCCTGGATTTCCACCAGCAGCTGGCCCATCATATCCATCATGCCGGTTCAGTACTGGTGCAGCTCAGCAGTCAGCACTGTGTGTTGTGCCTCCAGGGCATGAAGGAAGCCTGTTTTCCTCTGGATCACCAGGCACTCCCTCTCCATTACCCTGCTGCATACACTGCTGGAGGAGGATGTGCCTGGTGATGCTGCCTGGTAGCTGAATCCCTCCCACCTTGGGTCATATCTAGGGCCATGCTGGGGAGCGATCCAGGACGGCAGCTGTTGGCTTCATGCAGCACCGTATGTCCCAAACTGTGGTGTGGGCACAGTTTCTGGCATTCAGTGCCTTCCTGGTGGTGGTGATGCAGTGTAATACAGTCCTGTGATGGACAGCTGCATCAACCTCTCCTGATGCATAGAGTATCTATAGGGGGTGGGTGGATGCCTGTATTCCTGTGGAGCAGGTGGAGCTGGTGCAGCTAGTGGAGCTGGTACAGCTGGTGGAGCCGGTGCAGCTGGTGGAGATGGTAGGGATAGTATAGCTGGTGGAGATGGTGGCCACCTGCTGGTCCCCTCTTCTTGCTCCACAAGTGGGAACTCCTCACTGGGGAATGTGTCTGCTGATCCTCCTCCTCCATGGCCTCCTGCTGTGCTGCAGGCCTGTATGCTGTGTGGGGAAATTACATGGTGTGGTTAGTAATGTAAGCAATGACAGAATGAATGCATGATGACATAACTGATATGTGAATTTCTGAGTGTCATGATGGTATCCTATGCATTGCGTTGTGATGCATGGGATACATGAGATCTGTCCAAGTTTAGTCCTCAAGGCCAACAAACAGATCAGTAGACTTGTGCACGAGCAAAATTTTCGGTAAAATTCGAATTCGGACAAATTTTTTTTTCTAATTCGAATGATCCTAATTTCGGACCGGGCCTATTCGATTAGGACGAAATTCTGATCCATTCCGAATTATTCAGCCGAATTTAACATGGGTTAAATTATAGCAGTGCGCCTCCGTGCACGCTGCTATCATTCTTTGCAGACAGGGTGTGCATTTAGAAAAAGATCCATCCCAAAAAAGCACATTGTCGTACATTGCCAGTCTGTGCATGTCACCTCTACTCCAGCATGGGATGCCAGTCACAATGCAAACGTCGAACATTGAGAACCCATGCCTGTCATTCAATTTAGCATGTTCGAACATCGAAACCCCATGCCTGTCCTTCAATATAGCATATGTTCGAACATCGAAACCCCATGCCTGTCCTTCAATATAGCATATGCTCGAACATCGAAAACCCATGCCTGTCACATCCTACTCAACATAAGTGGTCGACTCGAACATGGACAAACTACATGTCACATTCTATGTTAGTACATGGGTAAAGATTAAGGTTTCATTTTCTGGTACCAGCCTCCTACCCTACTGTCCCTTTTAAAACCCAAATTCCTCTCTCTCGTTTTCCTATCCTGATTTCCCCTCATATCAGATAAGTCTATGTGTATATACATTGTAGTGTTTCATACTACATCAAGAATAAACATCAATGATTGTAATGTGATAGATGTAATGTGTTAAAAAGAAAAATTGAGACATTCTGTTGTGAACAAACTGCAACACAGGAGAGAAATAAAAAAAAATGCTTGACATCCATTCTGAAGAGGGGTCCACAGCATTGTCTTAGTATAGCAATATCACCGTTTTCCGTGAGTGTGCAATACAGGGCTCTTCGGTAAATTGCTGGGCATTTCCCAACGTCATAATCAGGGGATGATGGGAGTTGTATTCTAACTACTGTTAGGAAACACATAAGTGATGCACATTAATTTCCTATATCTTTCTATAGAGTCTATGCACTGAGATCTCAATAACTTGAAACATGTTATTGAATTTTCACCATAGACTAACATGGAAATTGATGAAGTGATGATATGGAAGGGTTACCTTCACTTCATCATCTCTTTTTAACCACTTAGTGAATGTCCCCTGTGGAGCATTTAATTGTAACACTGTCTACTTGTCTTTGTTACCAGAGGGGTTGCCAAAGCATTGTTTAGCGATGCGTTGATATCCCTCTAGCACTCAAGGGGTTATGTGTTGACTTCTCTGTGGGTACATGGGTGACATTGTGGAGGAACAGTAATGATCTCTAACAGACAATGTTTTGTGAATCATGGTTTTTGTGGACTGTGTCTGATCAGCACAGCAACAAGAGGGTTAAACTGTGACTTGGACAGGATTGGGCCTGGTTGAACCATCCAATTTGTGCTTGTATCCTTGTTTGAACCCTCAGGGTGCTGCGTTGGTACAGTTGTGTGGATCAATGATTGCCATGTATTGAGGTGTGACTGTGTGGTTATGTGATGATACACTTAACTGTAGTGTGGAGGCTGCTTTCTTCTCCAGTGTCTGATCCTCCAGGGACCCCTTCAACAGCAGTGGCCTACAGGTTCTGCCTCAGCATCTCCTCCAAGCTGCTAAAGGTGATGTGGGCAGGTGGGCCACCTCTTGTACCTCTGGCGTACAGGGCAATCTCCCCCCCCCCTCTTCTTCTTGACTGCTCTCTTGCAGTCTCCCCATCTTTTCTTTACAGAGTTCATGGTCTGTGTACAGGTGGACACTGCATTAACCCTGCTGCAGACCTGAGTCCTTGCTGCCTAACTCCGACGGGTACCCCTCGTCCCACTGACAGTTCTGTCCCTGTCCTCTCTGTGCTTCTTCTAGGCCGGGTACCCCTTCACTCCACAGATCTCCCTCTCCCACTCCTACCCTGACCAAGGAAGCCCTCCTGACCTTCCTCCTCTTCTTCTACTCTCCCCATCCCTCTCTCCTGTCCTCCTCTCCTCGCCACTATGTACCCACTCACACCCAGGCACTCAGACAGGCCCTCACAGACACACTCAGTCCCAATCACTTTCTGTTACTCTCTGTCACTCATTGATTCACCCTGTCAAAGCAAAATATAAATATGCAATTTGCTCCTCTCCAAACTCTAAACTCCTTGTACCTCAAGTGTAAGCGCTTCTCTCTCTTTCACTCTATTACTAGCCTCTGCTCGGTTTACTTTTGAAATGGCGCATTTAAAATGTTGCGTCTTCAACTGTCACATTTGTTTGGCTGCGTCATTCCGAATGGTGCATTTAGCATGTTGTGCCTTAAGGAGTAGCAAATTCTACATGTCATGTCATTCTGAATGGCGCATTCACCATGCTGCACGTTAAGGAGTCACATAAGGAAGCATTAAGGGCTTAATAAGGACGCATTAAGGATGCAATAAGGATGCATTAAGGATACAATATGGGTGCATTAAGGACACAATATGGGTGCATTAAAAACGCAAAACCCCTTAAGGACCAGCTGTCCCAGGGTGTCTGGTCCTTTAAGGACCAGATAGGCGAGTTCGACGTGCCATCCCATGTGACTGATCATGTGGGGCGTCACGTCGAACGAAGGACTGAAAGAGATCGCTCTGGTCTTTGAGCGATCAACTTCAGTCCCCGGTATTACTCACAATGCTCCTGCAGGAGCGCGGTGAGTAAAAGTACGTGACGTACCAGGACTGTCACTGGTCCTTAAGTGCCGGACCAGCGTGGCGGTCCGGGTACGTCACAGGACGCAAAGGAGTTAAGGAAGCAATATGGGTGCATTAAGGATGGAATATGGGTGCAATATGGAAGCAATATATGTGCAAATCCAACCCTAAACACACCAAAACCAACCCTAAACAAACTAAAACCAACCCAAAACCAACCTTAAATACACTAAAACCAAACAAGAACACACTAAAAATCTCACACACAAGGGTTGCGAACCCCCTACTAGGTGCGCTACAATCGGGGATCTAAAAGTCACCAGTTCTTGATTAGATAATGATCCCACTCTTTTTGGTCCAGTCCTTCTTTGATCCTTTATCTGCGCCGCTGCTTGGGTCCTGGTCACCTGGTCTCGTGACCTCCACAGTCCTCCAACTGTACAACAAAGACAAACAAGAAAAGAGACCCAGCGCGGATGCGCATCTAAGAGTAGCCTTCTGGTATATAGGACTGTTCCCTTTAAATAGAGATAAAAAACCCCCTCAGGGTGGGTACTCACTGGAGGTGGAGGCTTCCTGCCTCTAGGTGTAACAGCATAATACAATAACCTTTTGGTTTCTCTCCACTCTCCCTCCTTCAATATCAGGAACCAATGCTACTTCAGAGCGTTGTCTTCAAATATGTATAATTTTATTTAAAATTTGTGTACAAACCATGTACTGATTAAAACACCTAACGCGTTTCGTCACCCTTGTGACTTCATCAGAGGTAATATAAATCATTTGCCAACTTCTTGTTTTTATACTGTTGAACCATTAATGACTTACCAATCCCACTGTAGCCCCTTGCCGCCTCTGGCTTGAAACAAACGATATGCGTTCCAGTTTCCGGAAGTATTGTGCGTTTCATTCTATCAGAAGTGTTACTCGTCAAAAAAAAAAAAGGATCACATGTTTCCGGCCTGTGAACGCCGTTGCCCAGGCAACCTAGATCGACCTCCGCAACATACATACATCAGCCCAGGTTCTCTTAGCGATCCGATCACCGGAAACAACAAGGGCCTCACTCTACCCACACTCTGAATGTCTCAAACACAATCACATACCTCCGGATTCTAGACGCCGTTTCCTAGACTACCCGGCTCAATCTCCACCCCTCCCAAACTTAACATATAGCGAGCGCCGAGTTGCAAGGACTTAAGTTGTAACATAGCTGTTTTAAAGAGAAGGAAGATCTTACCCCAATCTGGATACTTATAGTTCAACCCAGTTTCTGCAAAGGGATACAGTGGGATAGGATTACTACTCTAAACCTAAAAACCCATCCTCTATATTTTGTAAAAACAATACACATAAACATCGGTATACATAAAGCAGAAGGAAAAGGGAAAGGAGAAGAAAAAATCTCCAAGTTATTCTCAGTAGACTTGATTTAATTTAACTCATTAGTTCCTGGGTCTCAAAGGAACTTATGTTAACTGACTCATATCAATATTCTCATTGAGACCCATGGGTGCAAGTGTACCTAACCTGAAGATCCATTCGGCTTCCTTTCTACATAAAGTACGAAACCTATTTTTACATTTTTGGGGGACCTGTTCTATCCCTAAAACTTGGAAATTACCTATACCTCCCTTTGGGCACAATCCAAAATGTCTGGAGACACTATGTGTCTTATCTTTTTTGATTATATTGCGGCGATGTTCCCCAATCCTATCTCTTAACTTTCTTGTAGTTCGTCCTATATACTGGGTGCCGCAACCACACATAATGAGATAAATGACAAATTTGGTCTGACAATTAATAAAATTCCTAATATCATAAAAGTTACCCATGGCATGACTGCTGAATTGAGTACATCTGTTTAGCACATATGGGCATGTTAGACACCTTTTTTGTCCACATTTAAAACTCCCCACACATAAAGTCTTGCTATTCAGATCCCCAGATGCTCGACTTCTCTCCATAGTATTAGATATCATTCCTTTGCAGGTTACATTATTTAGCTCTTTAGGTCTACTTTTTGCCACATGGGCTCGTATATTCTTAGCCTTGGTAAACACCACCGAAGGACCCTTGGAGATCTGAGAACTCAACAAAGGGTCCTGTACCAGAATGGGCCAATATTTCTTAATTAATTTTTTAATATTTCTTGCTTGAGAACTATATTGAGTAATGAAACTAACTTCTCTTTTATCATGATTCCTATCTTCTTTTTCAATAGACAGTATCCTAGACCTTTCTCTCTCTACCTTTTTCTTGTTTTTTAATAAACTTTTTCGATCTAGGAGTCTAGCTCTGTTATACGCCTCATCTAATTGTTTCTCTGGGTATCCTCTCTCTAAAAATTTTATTTTCAGATCTTTACTTTCTCTATCAAATTGATCTAATTGGCTGCAATTTCGGCGTATTCTATGATACTGCCCATAAGGGATGTTATTAATCCAAATTGGATTATGGTTACTGTCTGCTCTTAAGTAGCTATTGCAAGCTACTGTCTTATTGAATGTTCGTGTTATGATATTGTGATCCTTATCTATTGCCAACTTCAGGTCAAGAAAATCAATTTCTAAATTCAAAAATGTAAAAATAGGTTTTGTACTTTATGTAGAAAGGAAGCCGAATGGATCTTCAGGTTAGGTACACTTGCACCCATGGGTCTCAATGAGAATATTGATATGAGTCAGTTAACATAAGTTCCTTTGAGACCCAGGAACTAATGAGTTAAATTAAAGCAAGTCTACTGAGAATAACTTGGAGATTTTTTCTTCTCCTTTCCCTTTTCCTTCTGCTTTATGTATACCGATGTTTATGTGTATTGTTTTTACAAAATATAGAGGATGGGTTTTTAGGTTTAGAGTAGTAATCCTATCCCACTGTATCCCTTTGCAGAAACTGGGTTGAACTATAAGTATCCAGATTGGGGTAAGATCTTCCTTCTCTTTAAAACAGCTATGTTACAACTTAAGTCCTTGCAACTCGGCGCTCGCTATATGTTAAGTTGGGGAGGGGTGGAGATTGAGCCGGGTAGTCTAGGAAACGGCGTCTAGAATCCGGAGGTATGTGATTGTGTTTGAGACATTCAGAGTGTGGGTAGAGTGAGGCCCTTGTTGTTTCCGGTGATCGGATCGCTAAGAGAACCTGGGCTGATGTATGTATGTTGCGGAGGTCGATCTAGGTTGCCTGGGCAACGGCGTTCACAGGCCGGAAACATGTGATCCTTTTTTTTTTTTGACGAGTAACACTTCTGATAGAATGAAACGCACAATACTTCCGGAAACTGGAACGCATATCGTTTGTTTCAAGCCAGAGGCGGCAAGGGGCTACAGTGGGATTGGTAAGTCATTAATGGTTCAACAGTATAAAAACAGGAAGTTGGCAAATGATTTATATTACCTCTGATGAAGTCACAAGGGTGACGAAACGCGTTAGGTGTTTTAATCAGTACATGGTTTGTACACAAATTTTAAATAAAATTATACATATTTGAAGACAACGCTCTGAAGTAGCATTGGTTCCTGATATTGAAGGAGGGAGAGTGGAGAGAAACCAAAAGGTTATTGTATTATGCTGTTACACCTAGAGGCAGGAAGCCTCCACCTCCAGTGAGTACCCACCCTGAGGGAGTTTTTTATCTCTATTTAAAGGGAACAGTCCTATATACCAGAAGGCTACTCTTAGATGCGCATCCGCGCTGGGTCTCTTTTCTTGTTTGTCTTTGTTGTACAGTTGGAGGACTGTGGAGGTCACGAGACCAGGTGACCAGGACCCAAGCAGCGGCGCAGATAAAGGATCAAAGAAGGACTGGACCAAAAAGAGTGGGATCATTATCTAATCAAGAACTGGTGACTTTTAGATCCCCGATTGTAGCGCACCTAGTAGGGGGTTCGCAACCCTTGTGTGTGAGATTTTTTGTATTCTGTATTTGGTCTTTTTCTAGGTGCAGCTTATACAGGTGTCTATTGTTTGTTTTTTGTTCTTTGATTTAAGTTATAATGGCTTGTACTTCCATTATGTCACGAGGAACTCGTAAGAATAGCATCCAAAGATTCTTCTCTAAGAGTAATGAAAAAAGGGGAGAAAAAAGAGGAGAAATCTAGGGTGGATTCAATTAAAAATAATAAAAAGGAAGAAGCAGAAGTAAGATCATTATTCAGGGATTTAGAAAAATCTCTGGGTAATGAACTAAGAAATTGGTGGGATCTTCTTCTGCTTCAGGAATATCAGAATAAACGTATTGTTCCACGTGGACTTAGAATGTACAAAAAATCCACTTTTTTAGAAGAAGATTTTAGTAGAGATTGGTATCATATCTTAGAGGAATGCTCACTTCAACTAATAGCGCGTCTGATTAAGTATAGAGAAAAGCAGGTGTCTATACATGAAAATGAAATAGAAGAGCTAAATAATAGATTGAAGAAATATAAAGAATTGCCATTGTTTCAAGAGTTGGACCATCAGGTGAATATTAGAATAGGGAAATTGGAGGAAGAGTTAAAGGTTAAGAAGGGAGGAAAGTTAGAGAGGGACCTTACAGACTATAGACATAATAAGGTTTTTAACTTTACTAGACATAGAAATAAGACTAGTGGGCAATATTCCAATAAGAGGAAAAATAACAATAATAATAATAATTCATCCATAATAGTTCAAAAACCACTAGAAATTCAAAATAGGTACTCTATCTTGGGGGAGGACAATGAAAATGAAACAGAAAAAATTATATTGAAAGCTAAAGACCAGGGGAAAATGGAGGTTTTGACCCCTGGTAGTGGGGATGGTCTTCCACCGAAGGTAGAGGATAAGACCTCTGCTTTTGAGGGAAGACAGGAGAGACCTACCCACAGTGGCCATGAAGCAGTTCAGTCCGAAGGAGAAGAATCCAATTTTACATCACCTTCAACCTCAAAGATGATCCAGTCTTTTTTGGATCCTGTTCAATTACAGAGGGTCAAATTAAAGGACCCACTGGAAGAGGAACAGGACAGAAGGGCCAGGAGAAAGAGGGAAGAAGGGGTAGACAGCGAGGAAGAAGAGCAGGTAAACAGATCCAAAAATCAAAATTAAATTTAAAGTCAGGAGAATATAAGTATGGAATATTCAATCTTTCGGATCAGACACTGGATAAAAGCACAATCAGCCTCCTACAGAAAGGTTTGATGTTTGCCCCAAGCAGTAGGCCAAATGATTTCAACTTTTTCGTGGATCTGAATAGATTCACGAGAAAGTTGACTTTGAAACGTTTTTTTGCTGAAAAAGAAATTCAAAATTTAAAAGAAGAAAGATCAGTTGCACCTTCTGATAATTCAGATTTGATGGAAATCATGCAAGATTTATGGAAGGAGGGCAATGATCATATGGAAAATAGTGGGAATTTGTCTGTTTTGGAGGAAAATAAAGGTCGTGAAAATCCTCAGAAAATAATAAGAACTAATTTTAAAGCAAAGTCAGATTTTTATCCAGCTTCTTCCAAAGGTCCATATGTAGAAACATTCTATAAATTAATTATGCAAGAATACAAGGATAATATAGGTAAAAGTAAATTGTCCAAAAGCAATTTAAGTAAATCAGAATCTCAGGCCATGTCCTCTTTATCTCAAAATATGGAGTTAACAATCAGAGAGGCGGACAAGGGAGGGGGGATTGTGGTTCAGAATACCAAAGATTACCTCAAAGAGGGAGATAGGATTTTGCAAGACAAAGATTCATATAAAGAACTAAAAGAGAATCCACAATCTGCATTCCAGAGAGATCTTTTGGATATGTTGAAGGAGGCACTCAGGAGGGATTTAATTACTAAACAGGAACTCCAATATCTATATATACCACATGCTGAGATAGCCTTTTTCTATCACATACCAAAGATACATAAACGAATTGAGAACCCTCCAGGTCGTCCTATCATCTCTGGAATGAATAGTATGACCTCACACTTGTCTGCCTACTTGGACTCGTTTCTACAGAGATATGTCATAGAGCTTCCAGCCTACATTCGTGACTCCCAACAGGTTTTAGAACGAATGGACCAATTGGTCTGGCAGGAGGGATATATGTGGGCCACCCTGGATGTGGTGGCCCTCTATACGTCCATCTCACATGAGTGGGGCTTGGAGGCTGTGGCATATTTTTTGGATAGCGATCTGGAAATGGCACTAAATCAAAAAGAGTTTTTACTAAAAAGTATACTTTTTGTTTTGACCCACAACTTTTTTGTATACCAGAACAGATTTTTCCTCCAGGTCTGTGGAACCGCCATGGGTACCAAGTTCGCCCCTAGTTATGCCAATTTGGCCATGGGACTCTGGGAGTCCAGGTACATATGGTCAGGCAATCGGTGGGGGGCGAGCTTGGTATACTACGGGAGATTTATAGACGATATTCTTATCGTCTGGAAAGGTTCCCGTCAAGACCTGGAGGAAATGTGCCAGTATTTCAATCAGACCCAGAAAGGTCTGCAGTTCACTTGGACAATTAATAATTTAGAAATTGATTTTCTTGACCTGAAGTTGGCAATAGATAAGGATCACAATATCATAACACGAACATTCAATAAGACAGTAGCTTGCAATAGCTACTTAAGAGCAGACAGTAACCATAATCCAATTTGGATTAATAACATCCCTTATGGGCAGTATCATAGAATACGCCGAAATTGCAGCCAATTAGATCAATTTGATAGAGAAAGTAAAGATCTGAAAATAAAATTTTTAGAGAGAGGATACCCAGAGAAACAATTAGATGAGGCGTATAACAGAGCTAGACTCCTAGATCGAAAAAGTTTATTAAAAAACAAGAAAAAGGTAGAGAGAGAAAGGTCTAGGATACTGTCTATTGAAAAAGAAGATAGGAATCATGATAAAAGAGAAGTTAGTTTCATTACTCAATATAGTTCTCAAGCAAGAAATATTAAAAAATTAATTAAGAAATATTGGCCCATTCTGGTACAGGACCCTTTGTTGAGTTCTCAGATCTCCAAGGGTCCTTCGGTGGTGTTTACCAAGGCTAAGAATATACGAGCCCATGTGGCAAAAAGTAGACCTAAAGAGCTAAATAATGTAACCTGCAAAGGAATGATATCTAATACTATGGAGAGAAGTCGAGCATCTGGGGATCTGAATAGCAAGACTTTATGTGTGGGGAGTTTTAAATGTGGACAAAAAAGGTGTCTAACATGCCCATATGTGCTAAACAGATGTACTCAATTCAGCAGTCATGCCATGGGTAACTTTTATGATATTAGGAATTTTATTAATTGTCAGACCAAATTTGTCATTTATCTCATTATGTGTGGTTGCGGCACCCAGTATATAGGACGAACTACAAGAAAGTTAAGAGATAGGATTGGGGAACATCGCCGCAATATAATCAAAAAAGATAAGACACATAGTGTCTCCAGACATTTTGGATTGTGCCCAAAGGGAGGTATAGGTAATTTCCAAGTTTTAGGGATAGAACAGGTCCCCCAAAAATATAAAAATAGGTTTTGTACTTTATGTAGAAAGGAAGCCGAATGGATCTTCAGGTTAGGTACACTTGCACCCATGGGTCTCAATGAGAATATTAATATGAGTCAGTTAACATAAGTTCCTTTGAGACCCAGGAACTAATGAGTTAAATTAAAGCAAGTCTACTGAGAATAACTTGGAGATTTTTTCTTCTCCTTTCCCTTTTCCTTCTGCTTTATGTATACCGATGTTTATGTGTATTGTTTTTACAAAATATAGAGGATGGGTTTTTAGGTTTAGAGTAGTAATCCTATCCCACTGTATCCCTTTGCAGAAACTGGGTTGAACTATAAGTATCCAGATTGGGGTAAGATCTTCCTTCTCTTTAAAACAGCTATGTTACAACTTAAGTCCTTGCAACTCGGCGCTCGCTATATGTTAAGTTGGGGAGGGGTGGAGATTGAGCCGGGTAGTCTAGGAAACGGCGTCTAGAATCCGGAGGTATGTGATTGTGTTTGAGACATTCAGAGTGTGGGTAGAGTGAGGCCCTTGTTGTTTCCGGTGATCGGATCGCTAAGAGAACCTGGGCTGATGTATGTATGTTGCGGAGGTCGATCTAGGTTGCCTGGGCAACGGCGTTCACAGGCCGGAAACATGTGATCCTTTTTTTTTTTTGACGAGTAACACTTCTGATAGAATGAAACGCACAATACTTCCGGAAACTGGAACGCATATCGTTTGTTTCAAGCCAGAGGCGGCAAGGGGCTACAGTGGGATTGGTAAGTCATTAATGGTTCAACAGTATAAAAACAAGAAGTTGGCAAATGATTTATATTACCTCTGATGAAGTCACAAGGGTGACGAAACGCGTTAGGTGTTTTAATCAGTACATGGTTTGTACACAAATTTTAAATAAAATTATACATATTTGAAGACAACGCTCTGAAGTAGCATTGGTTCCTGATATTGAAGGAGGGAGAGTGGAGAGAAACCAAAAGGTTATTGTATTATGCTGTTACACCTAGAGGCAGGAAGCCTCCACCTCCAGTGAGTACCCACCCTGAGGGGGTTTTTTATCTCTATTTAAAGGGAACAGTCCTATATACCAGAAGGCTACTCTTAGATGCGCATCCGCGCTGGGTCTCTTTTCTTGTTTGTCAAGAACACACTAAAACCAACCCAAAACCAACCCTAAACACACTAAAACCAACCCAAAACACACTAAAACCCAAACCAAAACACACTAAAACCAACCCAAAACTAATCCTAAACACACTAAAACCCAACCCAAAACATACTGAAACCAACCCAAAACCAACCCTAAACACATCAAAAACCAACCCTAAACAAGAGGTCAAGTACAAGTTCATTGGAAAGGTTATGGACCTGAGGAGCGTTCTTGGGTAGCTAAAAGAGATCTACATGCACCAGCCCTTCTCCGTGAATTCCACTCCCGCACCGCCTTCCACTCCTGCACCTCCTCTAGTACTGGTCCTCTTCCGTGGGGGAGAGGTCGTTAAGGGGGGGAGGTACTATCACAGTCTCCCTTGGACTATCCTGTGCTTCCTTACCTCTGTATAGCCGCTGGACGGCATGCCCTCTGGCCACTTCCTCATTGCTACATCAGGTAACAGGCACTAGCACGGATGCCTGTTTATGGGTCTATTCTGGGTGGCCTAATTGGGTCCTGCCTCCTTCTGTTCCTTTATAAACCTCCCTGGAACAGGGAGTCATTGGCCTTATGTGGTGTTTCTGCTTTTATGTCTTGTGCTCCTTTGTGACCCATACCTTATCTGAGAATCTGTTCTGTGCATGACCCTGGCTTGTCTGACTACCCACATTGGTTCTGACTTGTGGCTCTGGCTGACTAACTCGTTCCATGTATGACCCCGGCTTGTCTGACTACCCACATCAGTTCTGACCTGTGGCTCTGGCTGACTACTCGCTCTGTGTATGAGCCTGGCTTGCCTGACCATTGGTCTGGCTACTACCCGCTCAGTTTAGCCTCCGGTTCGCTTCCCTGTGGGACTTGTTACTTTCGCTCCTTGTAGTCCTCGGTTTGCCTGACCAGTGGCCCTGGCTTCTACTCGCTTAGCATAGTCTCCGGTTACCTGACCAGTGGCCTGGTTGCTCTCGCTCTGTGTAGTCTTTGTCTTGTCTGACCTGTGACTCTGGCTGCCTACTCCCTCCCTCACTACCTGCGTGCCTGACCTATAGTCTCGATGCCTCCTGGCTCTGGTCTGCTTTCGCTCTCTGTTTGCAGACCAAATGGTGACTCACACCTATTCTACCATTCTATGTTGTCCCACTGGAGCCGCCTCCCTAGTCTCAAGATCTTGAATAGTGCAGTGCACAGCACAGTGTGCAGCTACGGAGGAACCTTGGGTTCTAACTGCTTGTCTGGGGTTGTGTGGGCATGCATCCCCTTGTGTAGAAGTCTTGCTTGACGGTATCCTTTTAAAAGGTTGCACGCAAAAGAGCGTGCAACCTTTTAACACAGAAACCATGTCGCAATGGTTAAAATGGTGACATGAGAATCTCACGCTGCATGACAGCTCGAGACTCTCATGTCGCATAGTGAAACTGCATAATGTAACTACAACTCCCATCATGCTAACCTATCTGGTAAGATATGACAGGCAATCTCTTGATCTCCTATCAGTAAGAATGTAAGAAGATAACATGGCAAACTTACATTGGTAATTATTTTGTGTTTGTTTGGGTAGTGTGAGTGAGGCAATAAAAACATCTCATCTCCCCAACTCCAGAGGAACACAGTTGCCTTAATTTGAAAGAGGAGCTGCCACCCTTCACATATACATTCTTATCCTGTCGTTTTGATATTGAATGCCAAAATAGACCCCTGTAAAGTAATGCTGTAATGCTCCATCTTCTCAGCACTGCTCCAGGTTCTCTCCCGCCTTCTCTGTGTGCTCCGCTCTGCCCTGTCAGTTTGCACGCAGAGAAGGGGAGCATGCACGGAGAAGCTCTGAGCATTAATGCCATAAATTACAATAAATGCTCACAAGATATCTGTGAGGCCAGTCCAGTACCTCTTTATTTCCCCTGACTATGCTTGTGCAGTTCTATCCGATGCACACTTACCAGATAGATAAGCATGATGGGAATTGTAGTTATGTTATGCGATGTTTCACTATGCGACATGAGACAGTGCGAGATTCTCATGCTGCCATTTTAACCATGGAGACATGGTTACTGTGTTAACAGGTCACACGCACTTTTGCATGCAACCTTTTAAAAGTGAACCCTGCTTGACAAGTTGATGTACCTCCTGGCCTTCCTCTTGAGGGCTGGCAACACCTGAAACAGTGCCCCTGAACATGTGGGCTGGGACATGTCAGATGCATTGCCTTCTATGGACTGGAAGAATCCACTTGCCATAAAATGTATGACACAATCAGCTTCTGTAAACCAGATAGTACATGGTTGTTGCAGTATATGGGGTCATATATAGGTTGATGATGCTGTGCAACGTCAACTTGTGGCAGTCTCTGACTTCAGCGTCCGGTATTCCGAAGAGCATGACTTTTGAGAGGCATATCTTGGGTCTTTGTGGCAATCGTTCATCTCTTTGCTGCTCCACAGGTCCTTGTGGCAGCTGAGGGACATCCTTTTGTAGCAGCTGAGCTGCTGCTGCATGGTGTTGTCCTACAGGTGGAGAAGAGCTTCTGTCTTGCTCTTCAAATGGAGCATTATCGCTTGCAACAGGCAAAGATTGTTCAGCAGATATGCTTTGGGATTGAAGGTGATCTCTAGCTCTTGCTTTCCATAGTCACCAATGTCCTCGCAGGAATAAATATGAAAACATACTGGTAATAAACTCTCTCTCTCTTTGTCTCTGAGTGGTTTCACTGTAAACACGACACGTCTGAGGAAGCTGAAATGTCCCTTTAAGTTAGTGGTGAGGTGTTGCCCAGGAGCGATCATGAGGTAGGGAGTGACCAATGGGAAGGTGTGTGGATGTGTGTCGTCCAGGTAAGTGTTTTGCGGTGTGGCTGTTTTTGTTTGTCTGATTTGTTGTAGTTGCTGTATAAATTGCCAGGTGCTTGTGTGATGTTGTCAGGTGCATGTGGGGACTCCATTGGCTGGTGATGTTGCACAGGTGAGCTTAGATTGCTTTGGGATTGACAGGTGTGTGTCTTGTGTTGTGTGTACATATGAGTTGTTGTGTGTTAACCCCTGTTGTTTTGGGGTATAGTGTAACAGATTGTGTTGGGTTTCTTTGTCAACACCTTGTCCCTGGGGGGGTGGGGGTTGATAGATTTTATTGCTTGTCTGGGACTTGTTTGTAGGGCATGTCAATTTTCTGTGTGGTTGCTTGTCTTTGCAGAGATTAATTTTGCAATTGGTGTGCTTGTGCTATGTGCTGGGTGTTGTGTGAGCTGATGTTTCCCTGCTTTGTTTTGTCCGACGGTGGGTTTTTTCTCCATTGTGTGGTGTTCAGCCGGTAAATATATCAGTTTTTTGTGCGTTGGCACTGACCGCACAGATTTGAATAGCTCCTGGGTATAGCTGTTCCATTGTTTTAAATGGGCGATTTTCAAACTGCCGTTATCTGTTTATAAGAAGGCTATTTGAATGGCTTACTGTGCTTAAAAAACTGACATCAGCTGTTTTTTTTTGTTGGCATCAGGGACATTTGAATCTAGGCCTTAAACAATTAAAGTCTGAAAGTCAATCTTTCCTGGAATACAGGGAGTATAGCAAAGATTCCAAAAAGGCAATTAGGTTAGCAAAAATAGAAAATGAAACAAGAACTGCAAGGGAGAGTAGGACTAATCCATATTAAAAAATGAATCAATATTTCAAATACATAAATGGCAAAAAAAATTAAGAGAGAATGCACTGGACCTTTCATAAATAGATGGCTGAGTTGATTAGGAAGGATAAAGAAAAAGCTGAAAATTCTTTTTATCAGTATATACCAACAAGAAATGGTCGAAGAGATGACAATTGATGGTAAGATTTCACCCATTCAGGGGCACAGTACTATTACCACCAGTAAAGCCGGTGGATATTGAAAAAACACTAGCGGCAAAAAAAACAACAACCATATACCCTAGCTATTCTATTGCTGGAGAGGTATGGCAAATAGAGCGTTGTTGTTTTTGTTACCACAACTCACGCCAAAACTCATGCAGTGTTAAACAACTTAGGGCTCGATTCAAATGTTGGCGTCGCCAGAAAAAACTGGAGACGCTGGTTTTAACGTCAATTGAGCAATGCAAATGTTCTACTAGAAACAAGCGATGCCAGTTCTGAAACAGACATCGCCCGTCGCCAGAACAGCAAGATCTCACCCATAGAGGATAATGTACAAAGGACGCCAAAAGCTATTCAAATGTTGGAGTTAGGGCTAACTCGCGTTAAATTGCAACATTTCTCTCCAGAAATCTAACGCCTATTTTTTTTGGAGTACAGTCCACAAGTAAGAGTAGAAAACCCACGTCTCCAGTTCTGAACAGCATTCTCTGTGCTTTTCCCTACCCAGCCACTAGGGGAACACAGAGAAGGCTTTCAGCACCATGGACAGCTTTGAATGCCATAGGGATGTGCACTGCTCACCCCTGTGGCATTCAAAGGGTTAAAATCAATTAAACTAGTACACCAAGCACTACACAATGCCCCCTTCCACATCCCCCCCTTAGTATGTCACATATATTGCATATATGGGACATACTAACCCCATCCACATCCACCTCATGGACTTCCATGTAGTGGATAAATCTGCCTTTTATTCCACAATTAACCCTTTGAGTACCAGAGAGGTAGGAAAGCATTGCTTAGCATGTTTCCTACCCCTCTGGTACCCAAAGGGTTAATAGGCAACGTATGGACTACATACATTGCCTATATATATATATGTGTGTGTGTGTTTTAAACTTTTTTTAATTAAAATACTGTGATTAGACAGTTTAACTTAGATCTCATTCATTGTTAACCCCCTACCTCCTGTGTCCCATTGCTATTAGTACTTTTGCTCCACTCTTCTTCAAACTGAGAGTGGAGCAAAAGTACTAAAAGCAAAGGGACGCAGTAAGTAGGGCATGATGAATGGATGAGATCTAAATTAACCCTTTGAGTGCCAGAGTAGTACGCAACGCATTGCAAAGCAATGCGTTGAGTACCACTCTGGCACTCAAAGGGTTAAATACAACTGAGGGAGCAGGCTGCCCTGTGACGGCAGCGCTTCCCTCAGCTTTATTCATACATTGTTTTTTTTATTATTCATTATTTATTTATTAGTAGTCTTTATTTCTTCTTATTTATTTCTTCTTATCATGTATTTCTTATTAACCCCCTTGCTGCGGGCGGCTGTGAAGCCCGCAGCATAATAAAGCCATGCTCACTAGAGAGCTACTGGAGAAAGCGGGAGGAGGGGCAGAGACATTGGAGGAAGCGGGTGGTAGGCTTGTATTTGCTGCCCGCTTCCTCCAATACCTCTCCTCTTGCGTTGGCATTGTGCCCAGCTGCCTGGCGTCGCGTTGTGCAACGCCTTGTGCAAAGGGACGAATTGCACAAGGCGTTACACAACGCGACGCCAGGCAGCTGGGCACAATGCCAACGCAAGAGGAGAGGTATTGGAGGAAGCGGGCAGCAAATACAAGCCTACCACCCGCTTCCTCCAATGTCTCTGCCCCTCCTCCCGCTTTCTCCAGTAGCTCTCTAGTGAGCATGGCTTTATTATGCTGCGGGCTTCACAGCCGCCCGCAGCAAGGGGGTTAATAAGAAATACATGATAAGAAGAAATAAATAAGAAGAAATAAAGACTACTAATAAATAAATAATGAATAATAAAAAAAACAATGTATGAATAAAGCTGAGGGAAGCGCTGCCGTCACAGGGCAGCCTGCTCCCTCAGTTGTATTTAACCCTTTGAGTGCCAGAGTGGTACTCAACGCATTGCTTTGCAATGCGTTGCGTACTACTCTGGCACTCAAAGGGTTAATTTAGATCTCATCCATTCATCATGCCCTACTTACTGCGTCCCTTTGCTTTTAGTACTTTTGCTCCACTCTCAGTTTGAAGAAGAGTGGAGCAAAAGTACTAATAGCAATGGGACACAGGAGGTAGGGGGTTAACAATGAATGAGATCTAAGTTAAACTGTCTAATCACAGTATTTTAATTAAAAAAAGTTTAAAACACACACACACATATATATATATAGGCAATGTATGTAGTCCATACGTTGCCTATTAACCCTTTGGGTACCAGAGGGGTAGGAAACATGCTAAGCAATGCTTTCCTACCTCTCTGGTACTCAAAGGGTTAATTGTGGAATAAAAGGCAGATTTATCCACTACATGGAAGTCCATGAGGTGGATGTGGATGGGGTTAGTATGTCCCATATATGCAATATATGTGACATACTAAGGGGGGGATGTGGAAGGGGGCATTGTGTAGTGCTTGGTGTACTAGTTTAATTGATTTTAACCCTTTGAATGCCACAGGGGTGAGCAGTGCACATCCCTATGGCATTCAAAGCTGTCCATGGTGCTGAAAGCCTTCTCTGTGTTCCCCTAGTGGCTGGGTAGGGAAAAGCACAGAGAATGCTGTTCAGAACTGGAGACGTGGGTTTTGGATTTTCTGACTGAACTTGATACTTTGCAGTGCTGTGATTGGCTGTGGTGCTAGGTAACATTTTTATCGTGTGTTTTTAGGTAAGATTTTCTATGCGACGCAGGTTTAAGATTAACGTGTATTTTGTTGGTTATCGCTCGTTAGGCTTTCTAGGTAAGGAAGATTTGAATCTCACGTTACCTGGTCTTGCTTAACGAGCGAAGGCAGTTTTTTTCTTCACGTTGGTTTTAACGCCAACATTTGAATCGAGCCCTAAGTGAGCTAAAACTAGTCAGAAATGTAACGCTTACCTGTCATCCACTGTCCGGCTTCTTCATTTATCTTTCCTTCTTTCTTCTCTTCTGTCTTCATTTCTTCTGTCTTCTTTTCTTTCTTCTGATCTTCTTTCTTGTTTTAAAATTAAAAAAAAATCCATAATTTTTCCTTCAATGTTGTTAAAATACTCCCCCAAAGATGCCACCATTAATCCTTTAATTGCCGAAGGGTTAGCCCTCCGGCACTCAAAGGATTTCTGTAGGTGGCATTTGAAAGTCTAGTCCACATTAAGTAGTTTTTTTTTCCATATGCATTAAAATATTAAAGTAACGTACCCCCATGCATCCACCACCATCTCCGCTGGCGGCGGAAGGCATTTTCTTCAGCACAGAGGGATTCTTGTGACCTCTTGGGCCAATGCCCAAGTCAGACTGCAGGAATTTTGAACCGAGACTGGCTTTTATATTCCGGTCTCTGTTCAAAATAAATTGGCAGTCTCCTATTGGCTGGAAAGTGCTTACGCACCTCCCAGCCAATCAGCATCTAGTGGGGTTCATTATCACCCATGCAGCAGTGGAGGCATAGGGATAAATGACTTATTTTAATGCATATGGAAAAAAAAAAAAAAAAAAAAAATATATATATATATATATATATATATATATATATATATATATATTTATATTTAAGGTGGACTAGACTTTCAGATGCCATCTACAGTGACCCTTTGAGCGGCAGAGGGCTACCCCTCTAGCACTCAAAGGGTTAACGGTGGCATCTTTGGGGGATTATTTTATCAACACTGAATGAGCAATAATGGATGTCTTCTTTATTTTAAAGCAAGAAAGAAGAATAGCAGAAAGAAGATCAGAAGAAAGAAAGAAAAGAAGACTGAAGAAAATAAGAAGCTGGCTGTGACCCCGCTGGACAGCAGGATTACTAGTAAGTTTTTAATTGTTGGGACGTGTGAAACTGTTTCTGGATTAACCCTATGAGTGCCAGTGGGGTAGGCAATGCTGTATAATGCGTTGCATACCCCACTGGCACTCATAGGGTTAATCTTTTTCTTTGTTTAAAACCAGTTTTCCAACATATACCGGTGGTTTTCACAGCATGTTTGGGACTCTGCTCCTACCTTTTCATGCCACAGGATTTGCACCATGAAAAGTGCATCCTAAACATGCGGTGAAGCCACAGCATGGAATAGGATAGCAAAGGTGACTATTCTTAGTTGATGTTCAGTGGGTGAAAATTGCACACCCATTGAACATTTTAGCTAGTTTTTTGGTGTTGACAGCACAGTTTATAGAATTGTAAAATGTGCTGTCAAAACCACTACCGCTTGTTTAGAATGAGAGCAACTGCAAAGATAACCCCTGAAATCCCAAGGAAGTACCCTTGAAATGTGCATTCCATCCACACAAGTTCAGGACAAAGTACATGTACCCCCTGAGTAACAAGAGATGTGCAAATCAATATGAATCAATCCGTTGCACACTCCCCTGACACACCAGGGGTTATCAGATACCAATATGTAATGCCCAGCCAAGATAATATGTAGACCTGTCAATCACAAAGCAACATAAGCCTGTGTGTGCAAGATAGGTAGCCAATGGAGAGCAAAGATGCACCGGCATCATCAACCACACAGGACAATGTCACATCCAGACATGACAGTAAAAAGAAATCAGCCCAAACACACTCAAACAACAACATCCACGTCGTGATGCACTCACCTGGACAAGCCCCTTATTCCTATTGGTCCATTATTACCTGCTGACTGCTCCTGGCCAAAACCCCACCTCCTGTGTATGTGGTATGTTTACAGTGATCCCACTCAGACAGCTATTCCTAGCATCTTGTTTCCACTGCAGTACCTGCAAAGGCATCAGAGGAGGGGGCTTGCAAGGGATAGGTAACCCCAGGATCTCCCAAACACACATGGCATCTGCTGACTGTTGGGAATTTGGATGCTCCATCTCAGTGAAGAGCCCAGAATGCCATCTTCAGATGGAGGAGCAAGCGAGGCAGTAGAACCTAAGTTCCCTCACCAGATATCCCCCCCAGCCACAGGTGCCAGAGAGACCTGTGGAGCAGCACAAGGAGGCCAGATGGCCACCAAGACAAAGTATTTACTGGACAAGGGTCACGCTCTACGGAATGGGGGAGGCTGAGGTCAGAGCCTGGTACAGGTTTACATCACAGAGCATCATCGACTTCTATAAAGTGATCAAAGATTACCTCGACCCCACAGCCAACACCAATTGTGCCCTGTCTGGCATGGAGGAGCTGCTGTGTGTCATCCATTTCATGGCATCTGGATCATTCCAGTCCACTAAAGGCTAGGTATCTGTCCCAGGCTACATGATCCAGAGTGATGGGTGAGGTGCTAACAGCCCTGAAGAGGAAAGCCAGGAGGTACACTCAATTCCTCCTCCACCAAGATGGAGTGGGCATGGGACAAGCAGAAGTTCTAGACAAGGAGAGACATACCCAGAGTGATGGGGGTAATTGACTTTACATGTGCGCCTAAGAGCTCCTCCGCATGAAGGTCACCTGTTCATCAACAGGAAGCATTTCTTCTCCATCAATGCTCAGATTGTGTGTGATGACAACCTATGGATCACACATGTATGTGCTTGATTTTCTGGCAGTTGTCATGACTCCTACATCCTCAGGTACTCCTCCATCTACTGTGATTTTGACAATGGGACCCATACAGGAGGATGGCTGTTGCACGAGTGTTGTCCTTGAAGCAAGTTTACTTTCCCAGTGGTCATCAACACAATGAAAATGCAAAGAGTTGAGGACCAACACAACATCTATAAGTTGGAAAGCTTATCATCTGAAATCCTCCCATGTCTCCGGTTAAGAATATTGGACAGCTAAGATATGCATCTCCTCATATCAGTGTCATTTGGAGAGAACACCTTCATGAAGATAGGACGACAGTGATGGTTCTCCTGTCATGACATGTGGATCTTGCATATGTTAAACCAGCCTGTACTTTGAAATGTCAGACAGGTACTCAGTGCATATCTGTGTGTTGCATTGGGTAACCCTCTGGCATCCCTAGAGTCCCCTAAGACTCCTCAACCATCCACAAGCACACCCCTAACGAATACAGAACTTAGAGGATGCATGATCTTTGCTGAAAGGGATATGTTTGTGTCGCAGACACTAAGGGTATTGCGCACCACATGTGTATTGTGAGAGTTTGCCTCCGTGTGACCTCTGTGCCACGTGCATGACATATTACCACGTTAAGGAGGTATACTTTTGTGTTGGAGTGCTAATACCACTGTGTATGAACTTCAATTTGTATCCTACTCATACAACACATTCCAATTTTTTTTTTGTTACTAGGTCTGTTGAGTTGAAATTGTACAACAGTGGATGTGCTGTGTTTGGTTACCACTGCTCATAGACTATTCCACAAAGTAAAATGTGCAAGAGTTTTGTTCAGTGCTTTGCATTGTATTGTGGACATATCTGGCACTGATTTTGTAAGATACCTGAATGAAAAAAGACATGATTTGTATAAAAGTCAATTTTTATTGTGCTGTATCTTTGCGTAGAGGATGACATGCTAGGATTCCATAAAGGTAATACTGGCTGCAGCTCTCTCCATGGCACACACCTCACGTCTGGACTCCCTCAGTAACCTTCTCTGGATAGTGATGTACTCCTCTTCCATCCTGGTGGTTCTAGCAGCTGCAGCAGGTGTTGAGGGTGTGAACGCTGCACATGGAGGTGCTGCTAATGCCTCTCCTCCTTGATCTGTGTCTGCCCCTTGACCATTGTTTCCTTCCTGATCTAAGTGTGCCTCTGATGCTACACCTGCTGGTGAGACAAATCTGGCATCCACAGGTGAGATGGGGCCAGCATGTGATGCAGTTGAGGGTGAGAGTTCTGCCCCCACCACATCTATGCTTTCCTTATTGACTGCGACATCCTGTTCACCTGGTTCTGGCTGTGTACTATGTCTATGGTTGTGGTCTCTGTGGCTCACCTATGAGGCTGTGATTATGGTAATCCAGTGGCCATGGGTCATACAGTGGCCACTGTGATGGGTTACCTTCCTACGTGTGTTGTGGCTGCAGGCTGCTGTGTTGGCATCCAGCTGTGTGCCTGTGGTGGTGGTGTGGAGCCCAATGACCCGTATTGCTGTGTGGTAGGCATCCAATTGAGTACCACTGCTGGTGGTTGTTGTGGTGGTGAGGGCATCCAGTACTAGCCAGATTTTGTGCCATCCATTGCTGTTGTGGAATCCACTGCTGGGACACCTGCAGCATCCACTGAAGTGTTACTGTGGGTGGCAGCCCATGCTATAACTGTAGTGGTGGTGGGGGTAACGTCCAGCTGGTGTCCTCTGCCAGATCATGAGGGGTTGTGGTACTAGTAGTCTTCATTTGCTCCTCCTTACTTTCCTCATGCTCTGCTCCAGGCATGGATGTTGTGTGGGAGGAATTATATTGTAGGATTAGGAACCAGGGCAAGGACAATAGGTATGCAAGATGGTGACATTCTCATCTAACCCATTTGCAATGCATTGGATACCTTCCTGGCAATCATTGCTTCAACAATTTCACAACATTCTGTACATTGATGGAACAGACCTACTGTTGTTGGCTTTTAGTTATTATATGTATCAGGAACACAGGGGATGGAAAGAAGGGATGCATTCATGTTGAGGACATATTATGTAAACTTGTGCACGGGCAAAATTTTCGGTAAAATTCGAATTCGGACAAATTTTTTTTTTCTAATTCGGATGATCCTAATTTCGGACCGGGCCTATTCGATTCGGATGAAATTCTGATCCATTCCGAATTATTCGGCCGAATTTAACATGGGTTAAATTATAGCAGTGCTCCTCCGTGCACGCTGCTATCATTCTTTGCAGACAGGGTGTGCATTTAGAAAAAGATCCATCCCAAAAACAGACATTGTCGTACATTGCCAGTCTGTGCATGTCACCTCTACTCTAGCATGGGATGCCAGTCACAATGCAAACGTCGAACATCGAGAACCCATGCCTGTCATTCAATTTAGCATGTTTGAACATCGAAACCCCATGCCTGTCCTTCAATATAGCATATGCTCGATCATCGAAACCCCATGCCTGTCCTTCAATATAGCATATGCTCGATCATCGAAAACCCATGCCTGTCACATCCTACTCAACATAAGTGGTCGACACGAACATGGACAAACTACATGTCACATTCTATGTTAGTACATGGGTAAAGATTAAGGTTTCATTTTCTGGTACCAGCCTCCTACCCTACTGTCCCTCTTTAGTACCCAAATTCCTCTCTCTCGTTTTCCTATCCTGATTTCCCCTCATATCAGATAAGTCTATGTGTATATACATTGTAGTGTTTCATACTACATCAAGAATAAACATCAATGATTGTAATGTGATAGATGTAATGTGTTAAAAAGAAAAATTGAGACATTCTGTTGTGAACAAACTGCAACACAGGAGAGAAATAAAAAAAAATGCTTGACATCTATTCTGAAGAGGGGTCCACAGCATTGTCTTAGTATAGCAATATCACCGTTTTCCGTGAGTGTGCAATACAGGGCTCTACGGAATTTGCTGGGAATTTCCCAACATCATAATCAGGGGATGATGGGAGTTGTATTCTAACTACTGTTAGGAAACACATAAGTGATGCACATTCATCTCCCACCTAGAAATTATTTACACACAAGGCAACTCCCCCAAGTAATACCTAGCCCCTTTCCAAGTGTAAGGACTTCCAGAAAGGATTCAGATCTCTTAGTGACTCACCTGTTATTGCCAGTCAGCTGGACCCGGAGAGTAGGAGGGGGTGATGCTATGGCTGCAGATTAAGTCTGGCACGGTGCTCTTAGTTGGTCACTCGTCACAATGTTGAAGCTCAGCCCAGCCAGCACCTTCTGGGTGGAGACACCTCACAGCAATCCTGTTCAGGACACATCATGCACTGTTGTGCACTCATACTAGGGATCCCAAATGTTTAGACTCATTTCGTACAGGGGGCACCCTCCTGTATTTGTAAAACCTCTCTAGCAAATCTGGGACGGTAGACCTATTTACTCAAGTCTTGACTTTAGGTGGGCGATAAACAATACAAAATAGGCATAATGTTTCACTATCACATAATTCACGTCACTGAAGCAGCCAGCAGGCATAGCCACTGAGTGAGCATAGGGCTGCCCGGCTGCTGACAGTCACACTGGTGGGACACCCTGCAACACAGAACTGGCGGAAGAGCACAAAATAAACATGCTATGGGACGGCAAATTGCCGCCCCTGTCAAAGTGCCACCTGGGTCCATGGACCCACTGGGACCCGTGTAAGGGCCGGCCCTGTATTCAAACAAATACCTAATATTTTTTTATATTTTGCACAGGAACAAATATTACTTGCTCTTGCAGTGGCAATAACTGGAACTAATGCTGGCTGCCTACCTATGCCTAGCCTAATGCTACCTGCCTGCCTACACAACAACTGTACACTCTCTAATCTCTTCTTCTCTCTCTGAGCTCCAACAACGCAATGAGGAAATGCAGGCTGTCTGTCTGTGTGACTGTGTCATAAGTCCAACCCCCATCATGAAACGAAGAAGGCTATTCGAATACAGACAAAAGAGGGAAGTAGTGCATGAAACGGAGAATGGAATTGGACTAGAGACATGGAGGGAAAATTATGGAGGGAAAGTAATTGAGCGCGCATAGGAAATACAAAAAAGTCCTGGTCAAAAGTAGTCTAAACTTTTGGAAATGTGTCGATTGCCGAAACTTCCGAAGGTTTCGACGAATTTCGGTCCTGGGCTGTTCGGAGTCGGACCATTTTTTCCGAATGACCCTTGAGTTTCGGATTGGCCGAATGTCTCCGAATGACCCCATGTTCGACGAAATCCGAATGTCTCCGAATGAATTCGCACATGTCTAATATTATGTGACATAGACAACACATATGTTTAAACCCAGGGATAGTAAACTTTGACTCACTGGATATTGGAACCACCATTCACATTATCCACAATCATCTATATGCTTCTAAAGGTGTATGTGTGTTCTGGTTCCCCGTGGATATGGTTCCACAGTTTGGCTAAGCCTAGTTTGACGGTTTGTTTCAGCTTCACATTTTAAATGTGTGTTTGGGATTGTTATCCTTCTGAGTAAAACATGTACTCCGCTGCTTAGCTTGATGTGTTCTCCCATCAATTTATGTTTTTAGACTTATTTTGCCTGTGTGCAGTACTGCCATGGCCTCAGCCTTGCTGTTATAGTTCTGGCTTCAGTGCAAATGTGTTATTTTAGGTCATGGAGGTACTGCATAAATGGCATGTGTGTTGGACATGCAATCACTTTGTGTTTGTATAACTATCGGGGGTTTTATAACCCCTGTTGAGCTCTGTAACATGACCCTGGTGTACTGTGTTTATTCAATGTTAAGTGTTTACATCCCTGTAACACAACTGTCTGTGGCAACATTTCTAACATTGTTCAAGAACATAATAGATGTTCTTATTAGAATGTTATGGCAATCATTGTTTCTGTGAGGTGAGCATGTTCAAGCAACGCTGAGGAGGTTAGCCTTGTGATTTGATATGAGCTGTCCTGCTTTCTCCATCAGATTTTCCTTTTGCTGTACACTACTAGCTCCTTGTTTTAACCTGATCAGAGCTGGATTGCTTAACTTTGAGGGATCACTCATGACCATGCAATCAGCTGCTACTGTGTTGTGTGCTACTAACCAACAGAGTTTGTATAGTGGACAGTGCTGTCATCTCTTGTGACGCAGCCACCTTGGATCCGCTCAACTACAGTTGAAGACAGGTTTTGCCGTAGCATCTGCTCCTGGGCATTGAAGGTGATGTTTGCTGGTGGGCAACCTCATGTGCCTCTTGCATACAGGAACAGTTCTCCCATCTTTTTCTTCATCTTCCCCTTCCTCTTGCAGTCTGCCAAGCACTTCTTAACCCCTTAATGACCCTTGATGGTCATAGTACGTCATGGGTCGATCTGAGTTAACGACCCATGACGTACTATGACCTACATGGAATTCCCCTGTTCTTTTCCATGGATAACAGTATGTGCTCCCTGGCCAGGATGATCTGCATCAAGGCCATGTTCTCCTTGTAGGAGTACATGGGGTCACTCAGTCTGTGCTCCTCCACTGTAGTCTGGGGTGGATGGACTCTCTGTGTAGCCATGTGGTGTTCAGGCTGGTTATCAGGCCATGCTTGTTCTGTCCCTGGATGTGTTTATTCCTCTACCACATCCTTTCTACTTTCCACAGCCATGTCAGTCCCTCTCTGATGTGTACGTGACTGTTGTTGAGTACCCTTCTGCCCACCCGCTCTCTCTGTCTCCCCCTCCTTCCCTGACTGGGAGTCCCCTACTCTCTTTCCTCCTCTTCTGTGCCTCTCCCAATCCCTCCAACCTCCTCTCCTCTCCTTGCCAACTCACTACCACTCTTCTACCTCCCCCACACACCCACTCAAAAGTTGATGTTAAGTTCCCTAAAGAGTGTTAAAAAGCACCAACATGAAAGTGTAAAAAAGATAAGAAAACAAGTGAAGTGACCCGTGGATGTATTAACATGGGGCCCTAAGCCCCAGATCAATACATCCTGAGTACCTAAAAAAAGTGTGTAATGTAAAGTGTGTAACCCTTTGTGCCAGAGGGGTACGCAATGCATTGCAAAGCAATGTGTTGCATACCCGTCTGGCAATCATAGTTTCCAAAATGTGTGTTAAGCATGAATAAGTAACCTTTTCAATGTCAGAGCAGTGTGCAACGCATTGCTAAACAATGCTTTGTGTACACCTCTGGACCGGCAAGGGTTCCAAAAATGTGTGTGTGTGGGAAAAAAAGATAACACCTATGCCATTAGGGTATGCAACGCATTGCACAGCATTGCATTCTCCACTGGCACTCAAAGAGTTAAAGAGCCACAAAATAACACCAAAACATAAAATTAACACTTTCCAGTATTCCTGATGTCCAGCGGGATCTTCTGCACCTAGGTCTTCTTCAAATCTTCTACTGTAAGCTTCTAACTTCTTATTTTTCTTTATGTTATCTTCATCTATCACATTTGTCTTCATCTGTCATCTTCATCTGTGCTCTTTTTCATTCTTCTTCTTTAACCTTTGTGTGGAACCTGTAAAAAAACCCATCTATATATATAAAAGAAGACTTTGTGCCTGGCAAAACACACCCAGGGGCGGCAGTAAAAAGGATTACTGCTGCCATTGGGTGATTCTGTGGGAGTGTGATTTTTGGCCTGCCCCCACTATCCAGCCCGCCCACCACTATCTAAGGCTGAAAAAAAAAATGGCTGCCACACACTCCTACACCACAGACACATGCACATGCCCTCCCACACACACACACACACTAGCAGACACATACACACATATACACACACGCACGCTGAGGATGATGGGAACAATGTTCAAGCTACAGCTGGAAGGCCATGGTCCAATCTGTATTATGCAGCTTCTTCATTCCCTGTCTTTGAGCCTACACAGCTCTGCTAATTACTACAAGTGAGCTGATTTCTAAACAATCAGCAGGAGGATACTGGCTTGCTGAGAAAGTGGAAACAACGGCAGAGAGGTGATCAGGCAGTGCAGAGCAAGGCTTCAGCTGAGCTGGTAAATGGCAGAGACATGGATGTGACTGTATTTATATATTGCACAAAGAGAGAGAAAGAGAGCAGGTTGTTTGTCAGTCTGTCTGTAAGTAGAGGTGCCAGTTCCTGCAATCATCTCCATGCTGTACATAGCTCACTGTATAGCATGTATGACAAACTATTTATATATGGTCTGGCATTGTATAGTATACAGTCTGTGTATAAGGACTGGCACTATACAGTATAGGAGGGACAGTCCCTGTTTGACACCCAAATCCCTCTGCTCCTCTATTTAGGAGATCACACGGTGTGGTGTATATACAGTAGGCTGACCAGACCTCACCTTTAACCGGGGACACATAGGAAATAAGCATATTTCAGGAGTGCACCAAAATCAAAGCAGCCCTGCAGTATGCATTTTTCATATGTGTCACTGGTTAAAGGTGAGGTCTGGTCAGCCTAATGTACAAGTGTATCAGATTGCTTCACATCAGTAAAACCCACGGTAATGTGGGTATAAACTTCTGTATATATCTGTTAAATTAGTCTGTGTAAAAAAATACTTTCATCTTCTTCTAAATCATTCACTTACAGAAAGAGTAACTTAACCATTTCAGTGCCAGAGGAGATGCAATGCATTGCTTACCCCCTGGCACTCAAAGGGTTAAAAATTCTCTACAGTGGTCTGGCACTGTATAGCAGTGGTTCTCAATCTGTGCCCTCAGTGGCTATTAACAGGCCAGGATTTTAGAATTTCCTTTTAAGAGCACAGGTGAGTTAATCAATATGACTGAGCCTCTGATCAACACACTTGTGTTCTAGCAGGGAAATTCCTAAGTCCTGGCCTGTTAGTGGCCACTGAGGGCATGGGCTGAGAACCTCTGCTGTATAGTATACAGTCTGCATGTGTCTGTGTATAAGGACTGGCACTATACAGTATAGGAGGGACAGTCCCTGTTTGACACCCAAATCCCTCTGCTCCTCTATTTAGGAGATCACACTGTGTGGTGTATATACCAGTGTATCAGATTGCTCCACATCAATAAAACCCACAGTAATGTGGGAATAAACTTCTGTATATATCTGTTAAATTAGTCTGTGTAAAAAAAATACTTTCATCTTCTTCTAAATCATTCACTTACAGAAAGAGTAACTTAACCATTTCAATGCCAGAGGGGATGCAATGCATTGCTTACCCCCTGGCACTCAAAGGGTTAAAAATTCTCTAAAATACACCACCAGCCACGCCCCCAGTAACACCACCGAAAACACAAGTGTCCCTCTTTGGCCATATGAAATGTTGGGAGGTATGTTACTTACACTGCTCACACTGTATGTATTTATGTTCTGATTTGCAGCTGTGTGTCACTGTTTGTGTTGTCAGTGCATGTGTGTGTATATGTGTGTGTTGCATGTGTCTTTGTCTCTCACTGTGTGTACCTTTCTGACACGTACACCCTACGCTATAATTCACTATCATAACATTTATTTAAAAAAAAAGAAACATTTCCTGCATAACATGACGGGCAACGCTGTCCCAAACTGCTAGTATACTATAAAATCTCAGGTATAGTACGCACCTGTGTATAATACGCAGGTGTATATTATGCCTAAGATTTTAGGGGAAAACAAGAGTGCCTATGTATAATACACACCCTTGTTTTCCCCCTACAAAAAAAATGATGGTAGCAGATATCTTCTCTCTCTCCCCCGGCTCTAATCGCTTTGAAAATAATCCTTACTTTGTGCAAGTGAAGTCCCCAAATAGAAGAGAAGGCAAAACTTCTTCTAGGCTTCATGAAAGCCCATTGAAGGAAGTGGGTGACAAGTTCAAGCAGCATGCCACCCGCTTCCTTCAATGGGCTTTCATGATCTTCCACCTCCAGCCAATGGTAATGCCCTGTGAGGATCTCAAGGTCCTCACAGGGCAATACCGCAGACGGAAGGTCCTGAAAGGCCATTGAAGGAAGTGGACGGCAAGTGCAAGCACCATGCCGCCCACAGGGAAGATTTACCTAGAAGAAGTTCTCTTCTGTTTGGGGACTTCACTTGCACAAAGTAAGGGTTATTTTCAAAGCGGTTATCACCGGGGGAGGGAAGATATCTGCTACCACTAATTTTTTTTGTAGGGGGAAAACAAAGGTGTGTATTATACATAGGCACTCTTGTTTTCCCATAAAATCTTAGACATAATATACACCTGCATATTATACACAGGTGTGTATTATACCTGAGATTTTACAGTATATGGGTTTTGTTTTTTCCACACCTGGTTATGAAGTAAAGGTTGAACTTGATGGACTTGTGTCTTTTTTCAACCTAATTTACTATGTTACTATGTCTATCTATCTATTATTATTTGTGTCATTATTATTATTATTATTATCCTTTATTTATATAGTGGCAACATATTCTGCATTCTACAATAGGAAACAGACATACATAGACATGAAACAGTACAAATAGAATATAGAAAACAGAAGGATCAGAGGGCCCTGCTCATCTTCAGTCCTACAGCTTCCTACAGTCTAGAAGAAGACACTGGGGGCTTGGCCCTTCTGGGTAACTATCGTCCATCTTTGATAGTTAGATTTTTGGAAAGATCCTAGCCACACTGACCAACACTATGCTACTGTTCCTCATAGATTCATACCAGGTAAGCTTCATCTCATCCTGTCAGGACTCGAATAATACTTGTTGCATAGATCCCAGCTCTTGGTAATGAATAGCTCCTGAGCTACTGGAGCTTGTTAGTGGTAGTAAGGGGTGCATAAACAGTGTTTTATTTTGTTTAGTTTATGAGGAGTTACTGTTTATGTAAGCCTAAATAAAATTTAAGTTAAAAAACCTCTTTCTTTGATTTCAAGGTAGACAAATTTAAGTGCATGACACTGTTTAAGCTTAAGATAGACTATAATGCTAAGAAAACAAACAAGCAAGTATTTAATGAGAGTGTATTCTACTTACACTAATACTATCCTGCCAAGGAAACCTTAATGTGCATCTATATAAACATGTGGGGGATATTGTACTGTCTGCCACAGATTTCTTCACAGTGGCTGCTCCCCAACTATCTGCCAACATTACTCCTCAAATGAGAAGGAACACAACCAAAATACAAAGAAATTGGTTTGCTTTATGAATATATATCATCAATATGTAGTTAAAAAGTCACAAGAGAAGATCAACTGGTTGGGTAGTACAACAAATTGCAATATTTTTCAATAAGTGTCACTTTTTATTACATACGCACATGTATAATAGTAGATTTATTTATGATTAGGTTTTCTGATATTGTGTCATTATTCCATGGAACAAGTATGTAATAAAACAGACTATCTAAGGAGTATGATTAAATATACTTTGATGAGCCTGGTGTTTTTGATGAGCTCGATGCTGATTCCTCAGTTCTCTGGATATGTGCTTATTGATGGGAAATCTTAATTGGTTTGGGTAGTGAGCATGAGATATGGGAGAGCGAGGAATGATCAGTCATAGTATATATATTGTTTTTTATGTCTGTAAGCAGTATAAATCTACATTTAGTCATAGTTATGGGTCTGATCACTGATATTTGTCTTTTCATACATATATTTATGCTGAGCAACTTTGATTAACCAAGTTAAAGACTGGCTGATTTCAAGCTTAAGTTTATTACTTGATGATTTATTCATATAGGTACAGATTAATGACTTATTGTTATCTTATGAGTTGCCCATTTGATTGCTGATCTTGTTTCTTTTTTCACCTTGTATTTATATGCCGTTGATATATGACACTAAACCCTTATTGGGCAACAGATGCATGATACAGGAGAGTGAGGAACAACCAGTTTTAATAGGTTATAATATATTATTTTGTATGTCCAAAGTAGTATAGATCTACATTTAGTCATAGTTATGGGTCTGATTACTGATATTTGCCTTTTTATACATATTTGATATTTGAATGCATAACTTTAATGCACAATTGCACAGTCGCTTAAAGGGGTGTTTTTAAAGGCATAATGTTTGGCCATGCTCTTATTAGCTTGCCTGCTGGGGTGTACCTTTAATGATTTATACAGGTATCCAGTGATTTGCAGTGGTAGGTAGAATACACCTATAAAGAGCCTGGTGTTCACTGTTCAGTCCTTTTGGGTCTCCACCTTCTTGCTGCAAACCTTTGCTGTTTGAAAGTTATCTTGTCTCTTCCAGATAATAGAATTACAGAGGTGGGTTGGGTGATTTTAAGTAGGTTGTATAATGAGGTTTTAACTAGCCATACAGACGTTTCACATAAGACTGCTTTCTCAAGATTTATTTTAATTTTTTATTTGAGCTACTAGATTAACATTTTGCATAAGATTGCTTTCTCAAGATTTATTACAATTTTTAATTTTGTTTCCATATGTATATTTAGTTGGTAGGACTCACTTTAAATGTGGTATTTATATATTCATAAGACCTTGTTATACGAAACAAAACCCGTACTGGGTAGTTGATGCATGATACATGAGAGTGAGGAACAACCAGTTTTAATAGCTTCATTAAATTATCACATTATAATACAATAATTTCTCATATTATTTTAGATTAGGTTTAGCTGTTGGATGGTAGTATAAGGTTATGATTAGCTGTTAGGTTATAGGTCCATTCTCTTTTACCTTTTTTGTGCATGCCTCCATCATGAGCAATTTTGATTGGTAAAATTAGCTGGTATGGGTGTATAAGAGAGGGAGTTTTGTAGCGGTGATGTCATTATAGCTTCCCTCAATTCTGAGGAAAGCATGAATGATCAGGGCTGTTTCAAGACTTCTGGAGGCCTCCATTGTAAATGTATATGGAGGTATCCTATGTAGGAGTCCATCATACAGCAATTAGGTATATTTATACAATTACTGTGTGAAACAGAAGGATTTACCTAGGCAGGAGTACATCATACTGGAGTCATGTATATCTATATAATCCATCATACAGCAGTCAAGTATATTAATATATTATTACTGTGTGTATGATTGAAACCTACCTATTCAAGTCCTTCTGTTATACACAGTAAACTGACTACTGTATAATCGACTCCTCCCTAGGCAATTCCTTCTATCACACACACACTAATTATATACTGTAAATATATAGAAATGATGGACCCCTACCTTGGCAACTCCTTCTGTTACAAACAGTAATTATACAGATATACCTGATTGTATGATGACTCCTTCCTGCCTTGGTAAGTCCTTCTGTTACACACAGTAATTATATGGCTATATCTGACTGTTGTATGATGGACTCTTACCAGGGTAAGTCCTATTAAATAAATTAAGAGACACTTCTAAAGAGGAATTATAACTTATTTATAACAGAAGGGGGTAATTATGATCAGCAGTGTTTGAGAGCGAAAAGGAAAAGGCAAGATAAGAGTGGCAGAAAGAGGAAAACATACAATGGTAGGAAGAAAAGAGGCAAGGAGTAGACGGTAAGAAAGAAAGAGGCAAGAGGAATGAACTAAAAGGCATGGGTAGAGAAGCTAGCACATAGAAGAAGAGAAGGGAAATACGCAATATGGAGAAAGCGCATTTGACACCTCCTGCAGAACCAAAAGTCCGCACACCACAATGGAGACAGAGGAGCAACTTATCTGATGTTTATGGACTGAGACAAGTCTCTGCTGGCCCTGTTTTGCATGTTCACACTTTGGGGAAGGCAGCCCTCAGGCAACTGTTAACAGTAGTGGTACTACAATATAAGCAGAATATGCTGCTGCTTAGAGCTCCCACTTTGTCAGAGGCACCCACAGCACTTATACAGTACAACGACCACATGTAAAAAATATAAGATTGCAATGTCTTATTATAAATACTGACATGGGAACAAAGAGGGGCCCTACGTGTATTTTTCACTAGAGCCTGTTAATAAGTGTCCGTTTATCACAGACAGCAGTTCTCCTGCTGACCGCTGCTCACAAGAGCAGACATTGAACAGATTGCAAGCCAGTGACGGTTGTGCATCCATATGGTCTTCAAGGGTTTCTTCCTCTAGAGCCCAATTAAATCTAATCAAGGACCTGAAGTGGGCAGTTAGGTTTGGGTAGACTCAACCTCCCTAAGCCTTCATTATACTCTGTCCATGGTCACACATGAAGTTAAAGAAGGTGGATTAGAAATAAATACAAAAAAGCTGGTTCAGTTCTTAGTAGGAGAGATCAATTAGGTAAAAATAAACTTAAAAAAAGAAATGCTTGATCATTAAAAAGGTGGATACAGGTGGTGCCATGTTCCTAATGGATAAAAAATATAACAAGGAAGCTCTTCCGAAGCTTCACAATGAAACACATTGCACTGGAGTTAGCAATGCCTATGACCCTACTTGGGGAATTAAGAGAGTGACTGGCAATGATGTAAACTTGGCCCTTGTAGACAGATGAGATCCCCAAAGAGTTTAAAGACTACTTGATAGCAGACCACACTAGGAGGACAGGCAGTCCTGTATTTATTACAAAAACCTTATAATTCCACTAGGATCATGTATTTTATCTGGAGTGCGATAACTAATGCAGCCACTTCATGGTGCACAACAGACTTTGAAAATACAAAGTACTTGAACTTACAAAAACAGTGACTGCTTACTACTGTCCATATACTTAGTTTATATACTTCCATACTACGTGAGGATAGAATCGATGCAATAAAGGGAGCCTTGTTAGATGATACAACAGCAGTCTGTGCAGCATTCAAGTTAAGTAAGAACTGTACCTCTTTTTCCCTTCCGTTAAAAGTAAGTGCTTCAGCTTATAGCAACTTCACACAATTCTGAGCTTAAATTAAATCAATTTAATAAAATTTTATATGCTCACACCTGGCTTCACACACACTGAGCCAACTGTATTGTGCGCCCCAAATCATCAGAGAGACAGATATTTAAAGGAGCTTCAACTATGCTGTATGTCACACCTTTTCCCCTTCATTGTGCATAAAACTTCCAGCAGTGGGCTCTGAGCAGCTCCCTGTTTTATCGTGTTTGTAAGACAGCCCTAAAGCCATTCTAACCCTGCCAGTTATCATGGATTTGGAAGCTAAACACAACAGTGAGCTATTAGAAATGTTGGGTCATTTACATGAAACAAGAGGTGTAACAAGCAGCACACATTGAGGACAAATAAAAAGTAGTAGTTTATTCTTGGGGATGGTTGTTTCTCAGGTGCTGCTTAATCAAGTTTGTGGATCCCATGTGCAACTACAAAGAAGACATTTTTATCACATCAGTTTGGTCACTACCGCAGAATCGTCTCTCTGCACTACAGCAAATCCCAGATGTATATTTCACCTTTTATGTCTTTGTCAGTGAGATACAGCTGATTTTGGATAGCTACATGAAAGTCAAAGGCCCATGCCTGGGATAAGCTTATACTAAGGTCATGTTTTTCTGCTCCCATGTACCAATGCAAAGAAGATATTTCCATATTCATATCAATCTGGTCCCACCCACCAATGGTTCAGCTCTGAAATATCAGGCAAATCTTTTCTGCACAAAAGAAGCAGTAAAACCCCAGACATAGGGCATACATAAAAATACAAAAATTAAGCAGTTCTGAGCAAACCAATGGACCCCCAGGGAACAATGGAAAATCCTCATTGATTTAAGTTAAGTGTCCAACCCATCAATGCCAAAGAGGTCTCAATACAATGTTTTTAGGGCTGTGTGAATGTTTTCAACCCCAACCCTGAAATAGGTAAACAATGGCACCTCCTGCCTACCAGGAAATTTCCAGCAAGTTTGTCTACTTTTTTTTGCCTAGCTCATTGCCTTGAAGTCAATGGGAAGACTGAATGTACACACAACACATAGCATTTTTTTTATTTCCCACAAGTATACTATAAAAGGGGTCTGAGAGTCCCTGTGTTGGTGGAGTCTGGAGAAAGAATCAGTTAAACAGGGATTTTTTTTTTTTTTTTTACTGCTACCACAGCAAGTAGGCCAGCCACAGCAAGCGGGCCAACAAAAGCCACTGGACCTGGCACAACCACAGCTACAGCCACTGGTCCCACCTGACCCTGAGGCAAGAGGTATGTCACAGTGGCTGCTGCCTGCAACATCAACATGGTGGGGGATGACCCACATCCACTCCTGGCTACCACCACAGATGCCCCTCTACCCACATACGTGTCTCACTTGGGGCCTACAGACCCAACATGGCTCACACCACCACCACCTTACAGCACACATGCCCAACAAGAATGGAGTGGGCCACAGAGCATTCAGTGGCTGGGGAGGGAACCCTGGCCAATGGATTACACCAACATTGGGCTTGTGAGTGAGCCCTGGTGGCCACAAGCCCAGTTGAGTCCTCAAACCCACACTGGATCTTCACAAGGGGAGGTGATTGATGTGGTGGGTGGATGATCCTCATCCCCTGTAGAGCCAGAGCCACCAATGCAGCCTGCTGTTGAAGGAAAACATTTCTCTGGGGAGGATTCATGGACTGCACCATCCTCACCTGTACCAGCTCTACCTGCACCATCTCCGCCTGCGCCATCACCGACTGCACCATCACCGACTGCACCATCCCCACCTGCCAAGCTGGTGGTGTGCTTTCCCTGCAGTGGTAGATGATGCATGACAACAGGTGGCATCATCAACACCTGGAGGGCCAAGTGTCTACACTGACCCAGGAACTGCATCAATTCGAAGGGTGTGATGGCTGATCACTTGGGCCAGGTGGTAACGGAGCTGAGGGACCATAACAGGATCCAGACTCAGCTCCTCATAGTTCAGCAATCATCCTCCACCCCCTCATCCTCCACTGCAACACCGGCCCAGAACCCAATATATGGTATGCCCACAAGGAGGTCTGGAATGTGGGGACCGTCTGACCCCCTCAGCCCCCCAATGGCAAAAAGTGAAAGAAGTGTTCTTCCATCATAATAAACATGCCTTCCTTGGTAAAATGGTGTCTGTTTTTCACTGTGGTTGCACATTGTGATTGCCAGAGGGGTATCCAATGCACTGCAAAGAAATATAATGGACACCACTCTGGCACTCCACAATCCATTGGGGTTTATGAGTGTTGCATCAGTGCAACAAACAATCCTCAGCTGTTGCTGACCTTCATATTACCTGAGCCTCATCAACATGGGGGGCATAGATGGGTCTCATGTAAACTGTGGGTCAACAACAACTGACACACACAGATTGTTACTACATATGGGTTCATGCAGGTTCAGATTTCTAACATTGGGACAGTGTAGGGACAACAAAACATGTTTCACAGATGACAGGATGTCAATATGCATGCCAACTGGCATCTGGGACACATGCAAACACGCTACCACAAGTGAATCAGGTAACAATAACTGAGTTGTATTCCCCAAACTACATCTCAAGCATCCCAACACTGCTTGTGTTCTTGAAACCTTCAATGTGTCACACGTGAAGCTGTGTGCATCACAGGTGACATGTGATCAATGGCCATGAAGCAATGATTGCTTCCGGAGCCTGTGTTGATATTAGGTAACATGCCTTACTGGAGTGTATAGTTGTGTGATTGGGGGAAAAACACTCACACACACTGTGGTTTGGATTTGTGGGGGTATACAACATGGGATTTGTGTATATCACATTTCATGTGAACTGACGTTCCAACACTTTGGGGAGGATTGACTAAGTTGTGATGAATAAGTGATGAGGTAGATATGACTTCTTCAGTTCCTAACTTCTCCAATTCCTATGTTGTGCTACAGAGCCCAGGCAATAAGATTTCTTCAACTTTGGAGTCAGTGCACAGGCTCCATGGAATAACATAGGAACTGGACAAGTGATATCACCTCTTCATCACGCCTTCATGAATCCCCCCACCACCCAGTATGGTGGATTGGTCTGTAACATTCTCTATACCTTTGTGCTGCAGACATATCTACCATTGAACAGGTTGGCAGCAGAGTTCATAGGAATGTGGCACAGTAGATATGTGTAAGTTCTCACTTGTGTTGAAGGTGTTACATTAACTCTCTAAATGCTAGAGGGGAAGCCAAGGGTTGTAGAGCAATGCATAGTGTTGCCCTTTGACATTCAAAGGGTTAAGAACAAGGCATAGACCTGTTAAGCATGACACAACATGACATGTTCATAAACACAGTGCAGGTTTAAATGATACTAGGAGGAAAAAACATACAATTACAGGAAGGAGAAGTGTATAACACACATCTCTTCTGCATCCATGAGCTACATGGTCCTCTGCTGATTGGTGATGTGTAGAACTCTGTAGGGAAAGAGGAAAACACAGATGTGAGACTGTGAACAAATCACAGGTGGCTAAGCGAGGTGTGTCACATAGGAGACAACTGACACTGAAGGATATCACATGTTAGGTGTCAGTACAGACTCACCTGTTGCCATCCATTGCAAGGCATCTGGATCCTTGGCAACCACTGAAGGCTGTGTCCCAGGAATGTGACAAGATACATGTTCCAGGGTGTTGTTGGAATCAGTGTCAGCTCTGAAGAAGAAGTACAGGAGGAACAGTCAGTTCCACAACACTCATGTACAGTGGCAGGTGTACAGCAGGAGATAATCATCCAGGGAATGGAGAGAAAACATGTTTGAGGTTAGGGAAATATGAAGCCATGTTGGTGACCTATTGTTGTTGGATTGAGGTGGGTGTATTCATGATACTCACGGGCAAAGTATTCCCTGATGACCCTGTCCCATGTCTCCCCACCTCTGAGAGTATCACCCTTCAATGGCTGTGTGTCACGGTGTGACTATGAAATTAACACAATGACAAGTACAGATGAACTTAATATAAAACTTTATTAAGTACAATAAAGACAGGCAGTAATAAAACAGGCTGGTAGCAACAAATGACAACAGTAGTAAGGTAATTACACAAAGTGGCAGTAGAAGGTAACACACCTTCACGAGACCAGGGAGGAACAGTGAACGCACTTTCCTCACCCTTCACCAGGCAGGTGAGCAGTAATGGAATGGCCCTTGGACTACCAGGTATATGTGGGGATAATGCGAGTACACCGCACACAGGGAATGAATGGCATACCTTCGTGAGACCAGGGAGGACTAGTGAACTCACTATCCTCACCCGTCACTAGACAGATGAGCGATAATGGAAAGGCCCAGGGGCTCACACAGGTAGATGGAATAACAGTGTGAGCATTCAGTGCTTATGTCTGGATAGTACACCTTCACGAGACCAGGGAGGAACAGTGGACTCACTTTCCTCACCCTTCACTAGGCAGGTGAACCGTAACGGAATGGCCCTTGGACATACACGGTAGATGTGAAGGCAGTGCAGAGCACTCCCACACACATGTACAGTCGACAAGAAATGAAAAGAGCGCACCAATACCCGGACAGGGTATACAATAGGCTGATAGCCAAAACTGAGGCTCGATAAGGCAACACGCAAAACTGAGACGGCCACGGGAGGTCAAACACAGGGTATGACCGACAAGCACTGCTAAGGGAAGCGAGCACAGAGTGGAAGACACAGGCAACACGGAAGCCAAACCGAGGCACGGAATGGTAACGGAGCGCAAAAATGGAGGCAGTAACCCAAGCGGCAGCCAATCGTCAGAACCGGATTGGGTAGTCACACGTCGCCAGTGGTCGTATCCGGAGCGGGTAGTCAGATGTAGCCGGGGTCAAAGCCAGAACGGGATAGTCAGGCATAGCCAGGAGTCAGAACTGGAACACGTAGTCAGACGTAGCCAGGAGTCAGAACTGGAACGGTTAGTCAGACGGAGCCAGGTAATGCACAGGAACAGTAATGGACCAACACAGCAATAAGCTCAGGTACACCACAAAGAGCAAAGGTAATGACACAGGTTGAGGTTTAAAAACCCTGACAGGTGGGTGGAGCGATGACCTCACCAACAAGCAGACCTATAAGAATAGCGACTCAGCAAGAGCGACAGTCAGGAAGTAAATAATGTCGCATATAGGCAATACTGTGAGAGGTAATCACAGGGCACCGTGATACTGTGGCACTGATACCTCATGAAGGGGATCAGAGTGGATGTCAGCTGATAACCTGGTGTAGAGAGAAATATTATGAAAGATGACACCTCTCCATTACTTTGGGGGCTTTAAGGGGTTAACTTGACACTTCTCCATTAGTTTTGTCCTTAGAGAGCATGAGTATATGTATTCTGCACTGCTTTTGTTGAAACAACCTCACCCCACTTCTGAGGGTATCACCCTCAAATGGCTATGGCACTGATACCTCATGAAGGGGATCTGGGTGGATGTCAGCTGATAATCTGATGTCCACAGAAATATTATGCAAGATAAGACCTCTCCATTAGTTTGGGTACTGTTAGGGGTCAACTTGACACTTCTCCATTAGTTTTGTCCTTAGAGAGCATGCATGTATGTATTCTGTGCTGATTTTGTTGAAACAACGATGGTTTAAAACCACTGTTGTGGCTTCTACTCCTCTACTTTGAGGCTCAGGATTGCAGGCAGAAAATGTAACCACAAAACACGGGGCAGAACTGACCGTAGGTAATTGTATGCTGCTTGCTCATTGTTTTTAGTTGTTCCTTATAGGATTTTTTTTTTTGACTGACGGTGAGTACAAATACCGCAAGTTTTGTTTTATTAACATGCATAATAGGATACTGAAATCTGACTTGAAAAAACAACTCCTGTTTTTTTTTTTTAGCACTGGTGATGGTATCGAGCTCTTAGTGTTTTTAATATTACTGCAGTTTTACCGGCGGTAATACTATCAGGCCCAAGATCTGATGAGGGACTCACTGAATCTCTGGAAATGTAAAACCCAGTTTGTTTTGCTGTAGTGTGCCTTATCAGATCTCAAAACAGCAGACGCAGCAATTGAAATGAAAAAAATATGTAAAAAAAACTTCTTACATAAAAGAATGTACAAATTGGTTGTGCCAGGTTGTTGCCTGGTTTATGCCTTCTTTTAAGTAAGTGGAGTGCTCAGTACTTCATAGATATATAATATATAACTCCTAGCAGCCTTTAGTCTCAGTACATACCAACCCTGGGTATATACCAGGAGAGTGATTACTTCTTGGAGTAAAAGCCTCATCAACATGTGAGTACATGTCTGAAGAAAGCACTGTGGTGAAAGTGAAGGCAAAAGGATTGTTTTAAATACTACACTCAGAGGATCATTTTGCGCCAGATTTTTGTTTTTTGTTCTTGCTACAGTGGTGAATCGTGGGGTGTCCAAAACCTACATAGCATGAGCAGCAGAGGAATGTCTGAGTAGTGTCCTAAGGACTATAAATATTAAAATATATATATATATATATTTATTGCGAATATTACTTATATGTTTGTAATTTGATGCACCTATTTTTTTATTTGGTTTCTAAGAATTGTTATTTGGATTCTGGGCACCCTGGTAGGCACCTAGAGGTGTGCCTTTAAGATTGGAACAGGCAATAGTTTTTATTCTTTCTTGACATCCTGAGATTGATAAAGTTTTTTTATACAGTCTCTGGATGTGAATAATACATATATCTGTTGCACGATTTTTGTTTTTGTGGCTATGCTTACCCCACCTGCACTCATAGGGTTAACCTAAGTTACAAAGCAACAGCCCCTGCAAGTAACACTTACCATTAATCCTGATGTTCAGTGTCTTAAAGGAACAGTAATACTTAAGATGTAAAAAAATATATGTTGTAGGGTTTATCCCCCTGAGTAAAACAAGGGTACTCCCACTGCTGAGAGATATTTTATTAAAAAATTGTAACAGCTCAAACTTGATTTTTTTAGGTTTAATATCACAGTGGCCTGAAAATTTACAGTGGTGCTGTTGCTACACCATTCTATGGAGATTTATGGTCTACAGACCAGAGCAGTCCATAGGATGGTGTAGCAACAGCACCACTGTAAATTTTCAGGCCACTGTGATATTGCACCTAAAAAATTCAAGTTTGAACTGTTATAATTTTTTAATCTCCCTGACCATCTCTATCAGTAACCTGGATGTTTTATCCAGCTTTGCGTTATTGCAGGAGCTGCGCCCATCCTCCTCAATTGGGCAATTAAAGTCCCCACCCATCACCACTGCCCAGGTGGTAGCGAGCTGGGTCCACAGGCACTGGAAAAGCTTCAGTCGCTCATTTCTCTCAGGGGAGGTGTACACGCTGAAGAGCCACACAGGCTCACCTGCCAAAGAGCCATCTACGACAAGAAGTCTGCCGCAGGCTAGCTCCTGGACATAATCGAATGCGAAGCTCCCCCCTCTGATCAAAATGGCTACACCTGCAGACTTACAGCTGCCCCCACCCGACCAGTACGAGGGGCCATTGCCACATGAGATGCCTGTAGGATTAAGAAAAAGGTAAGGCACATTCCTGTAACATATATATCGCTTTCCTGGGTAGAGAGAAAAGTTAGTATTCCCTGTCACCTATACTGGTCCCTAATGCTCCTCACAATAATGTTAAATGCTGAAAGAGATGCCATGAGTTGGAAGAAAAAGAGGTTAGATAGGACATATAGACAGTGACACTGGTTACCACTCTCCACCGCTGGGTTCTCCCCTCCTCCTCCCCGGGCTGGAGGTTCATCAGTCTGTAGGACAGACTCCAAGAAGGTCATGATGTCAGCATAATACTGCCTTTTTCCCTCTGAGGCTGGATCTCCAGGGGGCCTCACTGCTTTTTCCATGTCATCTATGTTGCTGTCCTCTTTTGTCTCAGGGAGGGTGCTATCCTTTGGAGGCACTCTTTTCTGTCTAGTGCCTTTATCAGGGCTCTCCTCTTAGTCTTTTTTCCTTTTTCCAGATTTTTTATTTAATTGCTCCTTCAAATGTGGGCCTGAAACAGAAGAAACAGAAGACAAGGGAGGGAAGGAATCTGAGGCAGCTGGGGAGGTTGTTATAGCTGCTTCAGGGGGATTAGTGGGGAGCTGTGGGGAGGTGTTAGTTTCAGAGGAGGTGTCAGAGGAGAGAGGCTTAGAAGAGGGCTGGGAGGGGAGAGGTTTAGAAGAGGTATGAGGATTAGTGAAGGTGTGAGGATTAGTGGCATTGTGAGCTGGCAGGGCCAGTTTCACTGCTGCCTGGGAGAGAGGGGAGGGGGTATGAGGAGTTTCAGTCTTACCCTTTGAAGTTTTCTCTGGTGCTGGGGTTTCCTTATTTTTGCTACCAAGCAGTTTTGGTGGGGAACCAGCTTTTTGGAGGCCTTTTCCTGCCGCTGCTGCATAGCTTTTTGCTCTCTGTGGGCAATCCTTAAAAGTATGATTGGCTTCCCCACAGAGGTTGCATGTCATCTTCCTTGAACATTCCTTTGTTTCATGTCTTGCCACTCTACAGTTTTTGCCTGCACTCTCCTTGCAGTCCTTCCCTTGATGTCCGGTCTGGCCACACTTCCTGCATGTTTGGGACTGGTCCTTATAAAAGAGGATGCCTGCAGAGTTGCCTAGGGTGAAACTTGGGGGCAGATGTTGCAACCCATCTGGAGATCCCTTGTCCTGTCTGAGGCGCACAACAAGGGACCATTTTCCTGTCCAGAAGCCGTGTCTGTTCTTTATCTGGGAGGTCTCTCTTACCACGTGCAGAACCGCTTCAGGAACGTAGCGAGATGACGTGTCCTGGGGTGTGCGGATTTCTCATTGAGACAGTTACCCGCCTCTCTTCTCTTTGAATAGGGCAGTTGCCGAAAAAGTGGGTGAAGGGGAGTTCATGTCTCTTTGTCTGCACCATGTCCCAGTACTAGTGATGAGCGAGCACCCCAATGCTCGGATGTTCGGGTGCTCTGACCGAGCACCCCCTGAGGCTCGAGTGCTCGGCCGAGCACCCGAGCCCCATTGAAGTCAATGGGAGGACTCGAGCATTACACCAGGCACCCCCTGCTCTGATGAGGGGAGGGTGCCTGGTCCATAGGAAAAGGGCAGAAAAAGATGGAAACACTACAGAAATGGTTCAGGGACAGCATAGGGAGGATGTCTGGATGCACCTTGGACTCCAACATCGCTGCTGGGAACGATCTTTCGCCCGTAGTACGCCATTTTTACAGACTGACCGTAAAACACACAAAAAGGAAAATAAAAACGACTTTAGGCGAAAAATTGTTACCAAACAGTATTTGCTGTATATTTACTTGTATATCATCTGCAAATTCTCCCAAAAATTTCATCGATTTTCTGAAGTGAGGCCATGATTAAGAGGGAAACGTGCGCAGAGGCAAATTATCCCAAAAATTTCCTTGATTTTCAGAACTGAGGCCATGATTAAGAGGGAAACGTGCGCAGAGGCAAATTCTCCCAAAAATTTCCTTGATTTTCAGAACTGAGGCCATGATTAAGAGGGAAACGTGCGCTGAGCTGACCATCTAAAACATTATGGGTGAGGGTCTGCTGCAGAGCTGACCATCCTAAACATTATATGCGAAGGCCCGCTAGTGAGCTGACGCTATAAAACATTATATGAGAGGGCCCGCTAGAGAGCTGACCCAATAAAACATTATATGAGAAGGCCCGCTGGTGAGCTGACCTATATAAAAATTGGCAAACAGGGCCCGCTGGTGAGCTGGCCCTATATAAAAATTATATCACAGGGCCCGCTGGTGAGCTGGCCCTATATAAAAATTATATCCCAGGGCACGCTGGTGAGCTGGCCCTATATAAAAATTATATCCCAGGGCATATGGAAGAGGAGGAGGAGGATGAGAACATTAAGAGTCAACCATATACCCGTTTTTGGGGTGGAAGGGGTGAATGGGAATACAGAGTATTCCCATCATTGTAAATAACATATATAAAGTGAGTTTATGTTCCCCCGGGGCTTTCCTCCAGTGGAGTGGAGAAGTCAGGGGAAATCCAGGCCTTGTTCATTTTTATAAGTGTCAACCTATCAGCATTGTCGGTGGAAAGGCGGATACGCTTATCTGTTATGATGCCACCAGCAGCACTAAATACCCGCTCAGACAGAACGCTGGCGGCAGGGCAGGCCAGCACCTCCAAGGCGTAGAGTGCCAGTTCATACCACGTGTCCAGCTTGGACACCCAGTAGTTGTAAGGCACAGAGGGATCATTGAGGACGCTGACACGGTCTGCTACGTACTCCTTCACCATCTTCCAAAACTTTTCCCTCCTTGTGACACTAGGCTGCGCATCAGGGTGAGGGTGCTGGCGGGGTGTCATGAAGGTGTCCCACGCCTTGGAGAGTGTTGCCCTGCCTTTCTCGGAACTGCTGTGTGCTCCCCTTTTCTCCCCTTCTCGGTTGGCCAAGGTAGCACGTACTCTGCCGCCAGCGTTGTCAGATGGAAAATTTTGGAGCAATTTTTCAACAAGAACCTTCTGGTATTGCACCATTTTGCTTGTCCTCTCCACCGGAGGAATGAGAGATGAGAAATTCTCTTTGTAGCGGGGGTCCAGAAGGGTGAACACCCAGTAATCCGTGTTGTCTAAAATGCGTACAACGCGTGGGTCACGGGAAAGGCAGCCTAACATAAAGTCAGCCATGTGTGCCAGAGTACCAACAGTCAAGATTTCGCTGTCCTCACCAGGAGGCTGACTCTCAATATCCTCATCCTCTTCCTCCTCTTCTGCCCACCCACGCTGAAGAGATGGAACTAAAGTTCCATGGCTACCCTCTGTAGCGGAGGCAACCGTGTCTTCCTCCTCCTCCTCCTCCTCCTCCGCCTCCTCCAATTGTCGCTGAGAAGACGAAGTGAGGGTGCTCTGGCTATCACCTTGTGTAAGCTCTTCCTCCACCATTTCCACCTCTTCCACATGCAAAGCGTCGGTTTTAATTGTGAGCAGCGAGCGTTTCAGTAGACACAGAAGTGGGATGGTTACACTGATAATAGCGTTATCGCCGCTCACCATCTGTGTCGATTCCTCAAAATTGCGTAAAACCTCGCAGAGGTCTGACATCCATTCCCACTCCTCACTTCTGATTACAGGAAGTTGAACGGAGAGGCGACGACCGTGTAACAGCTGGTACTCCACTACTGCCCTCTGCTGCTCACAAAGCCGGGCCAACATGTGGAAGGTGGAGTTCCAGCGCGTGCTCACGTCACACAGCAGCCGGTGAGCTGGCAATTGTAAGCGCTGCTGCAGCTTCAACAGGCCGGCCGAAGCTGTAGATGACTTACGGAAATGTGCACACACGCGGCGCACCTTGGTCAAGAGATCATGCACATTGGGGTAGGTTTTTAGAAATCGCTGCACCACTAAATTAAATACATGCGCTAGGCATGGTACGTGTGTGAGCTTGCCGAGCTCCAAAGCCGCCACCAAGTTACGCCCATTATCACACACAACCATGCCTGGTTGCAGGTTGAGTGGCGAGAGCCACTGCTCGGTCTGGTGACTAATCCCCTGCAACAGCTCTGAGGCCGTGTGCTGTTTGTCCCCAAGGCAGATCAGCTTCAGCACGGCCTGTTGACGCTTCCCCACTGCAGTGCTACACTGCTTCCAGCTACTGGCTGATGGGGGAGTGGCGGTGTGTGTAGAGAATTCGGAGGTGGAAACGGAGGAGGAGGAGCCAATAACGTAGGTGCTGGTGGAAACCCTGATGGAGGTAGGGCCCGCAATCCTCGGCGTGGGTAGCACCCGTGCCATCCCAGGGTCCGAGTCGCTCCCAGCCTCCACGACATTCACCCAGTGTGCCGTCAGGGAAATGTAGCGTCCCTGGCCACAAGCACTTGTCCATGTGTCAGTCGTTAAGTGGACCTTCCCAGTAACTGCGTTGGTCAGGGCACGGGTGATGTTACGGGACACATGGTGGTGTAATGCGGGGATGGCACACCGGGAAAAGTAGTGGCGGCTGGGGACCGCGTACCGAGGGACAGCTGCTGCCATCAGGCTGCGGAAGGACTCAGTGTCCACAAGCCTAAATGGCAGCATTTCGATGGCCAGTAATTTTGAAAGGTGTGAGGTTAGTGCTATGGCCTGTGGGTGGGTGGCTGGGTATTTTCTCTTGCGCTCAAATGCCTGGGGTAACGACATTTGGACGCTGTGCTGGGACAGGGAAGTGGATGTGGTCGCTGATGGTGCTTCAGATGCTACAGGTGCAGGGCGGGAGGTATGCGGGCCTGCGCCTTCGACAGGCGATTGGCCGGCACCGAAAACAGGGGAAGAGGAGGCAGTGGTGTGGCCTGCAGACACAGATGGGCGATCCAGGCGTTCCTCCCACTTACTACGGTGCTTGGATGCCATGTGTCGGATCATGCTGGTGGTGGTGAGGTTTCTAGTGTTCATGCCTCGGCTCATTCTGGTGTGGCACAGGTTGTAAACTACAAATCTTTTGTCGTCCGCACTTTCCTTAAAAAAACGCCATACCGCGGAACACCTACCCCTTGGCAAGGTAGATTTACGCAAGGGGGTGCTCCGTGGAACATTTGCGGGCCGGTTTGGTGCGGTCCGCCTTCTTTCTGTAGCCACACCACTGCCTCTTCCAGCCTGTTGCGGTGCTGCAGATGGCTCACCCTCAGGACTGCTGTCATCGCTCGGCTCTACACCTTCCCAGGTGGGGTCAGTCACCTCATCGTCCACCAAGTCCTCCTCCACTTCCTCACTCTGATCATCCTCCTCAAGTCTTGATCCCACCACATACTCGGTCATTGACAACTGTATAACATTCTCCTCAACAAGGTCTTGAGAAGGAAATAGTGGTTGATTTAATGGCAACTGTGTCTCATCATCATCATCATCATCCACTACTTCCTTTGACCTTAAATGCCGTTCACATCTGTCATCTTCTTGTGATTGGGTAGCCTCTAGAGGTTGTGAATCAGGGCACAAGATGTCATGTTCCTCTGCAAGCGTGCTTGGAGAGAGGGTCAAATGAAGGATTGGTGATGAGACGAGCTCATCACTATATCCCAGTGTGGGATCACTTCTTTGACCAGACCGTGTATGGTGGGAGGAAGGATGATCAGAGTGAGGATTATGTTGACCAGACTCTTGGCTACTGAGAGTGGACTTGGTGGAAGACAGGGTGGTGCTTAACCGACTGGAAGCAGTATCAGCTGTCATCCAACCGACCACCTGTTCGCACTGGTCGGACCTCGAGAGTGATGTCCTGCGACGCCCTGTGAAATCAGACATGAAGCTAGGTATGGTGGATGTCTTTCTTTCTTGTGCTCTGGCACCAGGCACAGTTTCTCCGCGTCCTGACCCGCGCCCTGAACTTTCAGGATCACGTCCACTTCCCCGTCCCTTTTTACCCGCCTTCTTCATCTTACACGATATATATGACTTTAATATATATGAGTTTGAAAACTTAACAGTATTTCTTACTATTCTGCAACTCTGCAGAGTACACAGAATAGGCTGCTAAACTGCGGTGACACACACTGAATGGAATAAGTGACTTTAATATTTGAGTTTGAAAAATTAACAGTATTTCTTACTATTCTGCAACTCTGCAGAGTACACAGAATAGGCTGCTAAACTGCGGTGACACACACTGAATGGAATAAGTGACTTTAATATTTGAGTTTGAAAAATTAACAGTATTTCTTACTATTCTGCAACTCTGCAGAGTACACAGAATAGGCTGCTAAACGGCGGTGAAACACACTGAATGGAATATGTGACTTTAATATTTGAGTTTGAAAACTTAACAGTATTTCTTACTATTCTGCAACTGTTCAGAGTACACAGAATAGGCTGCTAAACTGCGGTGAAACACACTGAATGGAATATGTGACTTTAATATTTGAGTTTGAAAACTTAACAGTATTTCTTACTATTCTGCAACTCTGCAGAGTACACAGAATAGGCTGTTAAACGGCGTTGAAACACACTGAATGGAATATGTGACTTTAATATTTGAGTTTGAAAACTTAACAGTATTTCTTATAATTCTGGAACTGTACAGAGTACACAGAATAGGCTGTTAAACGGCGGTGAAAGACACTGAATGGAATATGTGACTTTAATATTTGAGTTTGAAAACTTAACAGTATTTCTTACTATTCTGCAACTCTGCAGAGTACACAGAATAGGCTGTTAAACGGCGTTGAAACACACTGAATGGAATATGTGACTTTAATATTTGAGTTTGAAAACTTAACAGTATTTCTTATAATTCTGGAACTGTACAGAGTACACAGAATAGGCTGTTAAACGGCGGTGAAAGACACTGAATGGAATATGTGACTTTAATATTTGAGTTTGAAAACTTAACAGTATTTCTTATAATTCTGCAACTGTACAGAGTACACAGAATAGGCTGTTAAACGGCGGTGAAAGACACTGAATGGAATATGTGACTTTAATATTTGAGTTTGAAAAATTAACAGTATTTCTTACTATTCTGCAACTCTGCAGAGTACACAGAATAGGCTGCTAAACGGCGGTGAAACACACTGAATGGAATATGTGACTTTAATATTTGAGTTTGAAAACTTAACAGTATTTCTTACTATTCTGCAACTGTTCAGAGTACACAGAATAGGCTGCTAAACTGCGGTGAAACACACTGAATGGAATATGTGACTTTAATATTTGAGTTTGAAAACTTAACAGTATTTCTTACTATTCTGCAACTCTGCAGAGTACACAGAATAGGCTGTTAAACGGCGTTGAAACACACTGAATGGAATATGTGACTTTAATATTTGAGTTTGAAAACTTAACAGTATTTCTTATAATTCTGGAACTGTACAGAGTACACAGAATAGGCTGTTAAACGGCGGTGAAAGACACTGAATGGAATATGTGACTTTAATATTTGAGTTTGAAAACTTAACAGTATTTCTTATAATTCTGGAACTGTACAGAGTACACAGAATAGGCTGTTAAACGGCGGTGAAAGACACTGAATGGAATATGTGACTTTAATATTTGAGTTTGAAAAATTAACAGTATTTCTTACTATTCTGCAACTCTGCAGAGTACACAGAATAGGCTGTTAAACGGCGTTGAAACACACTGAATGGAATATGTGACTTTAATATTTGAGTTTGAAAACTTAACAGTATTTCTTATAATTCTGGAACTGTACAGAGTACACAGAATAGGCTGTTAAACGGCGGTGAAAGACACTGAATGGAATATGTGACTTTAATATTTGAGTTTGAAAACTTAACAGTATTTCTTATAATTCTGGAACTGTACAGAGTACACAGAATAGGCTGTTAAACGGCGGTGAAAGACACTGAATGGAATATGTGACTTTGATATTTGAGTTTGAAAAATTAACAGTATTTCTTACTATTCTGCAACTCTGTAGAGTACACAGAATAGGCTGTTAAACGGCGTTGAAACACACTGAATGGAATATGTGACTTTAATATTTGAGTTTGAAAACTTAACAGTATTTCTTCCTATTCTGCAACTCTGCACAGTACACAGAATGTGCTGCTAAACTGCGGCGAAGCACACTGAATGGAATATGTGACTTTGATATTTGAGTTTGAAGACTTAACAGTATTTCTTCCTATTCTGCAACTCTGCACAGTACACAGAATGTGCTGCTACACTGCGGCGAAGCACACTGAATGGAATATGTGACTTTGATATTTTAGTTTGAAGACTTAACAGTATTTCTTCCTATTCTGCAACTCTGCACAGTACACAGAATGTGCTGCTAAACTGCGGCGAAGCACACTGAATGGAATATGTGACTTTGATATTTGAGTTTGAAGACTTAACAGTATTTCTTCCTATTCTGCAACTCTGCACAGTACACAGAATGTGCTGCTACACTGCGGCGAAGCACACTGAATGGAATATGTGACTTTGATATTTTAGTTTGAAGACTTAACAGTATTTCTTCCTATTCTGCAACTCTGCACAGTACACAGAATGTGCTGCTAAACTGCGGCGAAGCACACTGAATGGAATATGTGACTTTGATATTTGAGTTTGAAGACTTAACAGTATTTCTTCCTATTCTGCAACTCTGCACAGTACACAGAATGTGCTGCTAAACTGCGGCGAAGCACACTGAATGGAATATGTGACTTTGATATTTTAGTTTGAAGACTTAACAGTATTTCTTCCTATTCTGCAACTCTGCACAGTACTCAGAATGTGCTGCTAAACTGCGGCGACACACACTGAATGGAATACGTGACTTTGATATTTTAGTTTGAAGACTTAACAGAATGTGCTCTAATCTGCAACTTTGCACACTAAACAGAATGTGCTCTAATCTGCAACTTTGCACACTAAACAGAATGTGCTCTAATCTGCAACTTTGCACACTAAACAGAATGTGCTCTAATCTGCAACTGTGCACACTAAACAGAATATATATATTTTTTTTTTTTTTTTTTTGTTTTTTTCCCCCCACACCAAATAACCTGCTGCCCCCACACACAGTAGTCCTAAAAAGGACTTTTGGTTCTTTTTTTTTCACAATTTTTGTTTTTTTCCTCCCTACACTGCCTTTCCCTTCCTATCCTCAGCTCTCCCTGGCTCAGACTGAGCCGAACTCGCTGGTCAGGTGCTATACAGCACCTGACCACGGGTTCTGGCCAGCCAATCAGTGTAATGCCAGCAGCCAACATGGCTGCTGGCATTACACCGATGTCAGAGCCTCCCTGCACGTTTATTGGCTGCGCAGCAGCCGCAAAACGTGCGGGGAGGAGACCCGAACATGGCGGGCGAGCACATGCGGTACTCGTACGAGTACCGCCATGTGCCGAGCAGAGCGATGCTCGAGCCGATCCGAGCATCGGCCGAGCATGCTCGCTCAACACTACCCAGTACCACTTGCACACATTCATAGAGATGAAGGTGATGTAGAAAATTCCTCCCAGGAGATTCTGTATACTCAACGTCTCTGCTGCAGAGAAGCCGCGGTCCAGCACCATTTCTTTGCTGAAAGCCTCACAGTCCAGAGCAGGGGTCTGCCCTTCCACTTCCTTAAACTTCAGCACCACAGTCTGCCTCATCCAAGGCTCTAGGGTTTGTACACTCCCTGGGCTGCGTCTGTTGTCCGCTCCATTTCCATTACTGGACTTGGGTTGCTCCTGTTTCCAGAGCTCTGAATTGAGTCAACCGTTGTGTCTTTGCTTCTGGGTTTGGCTGCAGTGTCAGCCTGCTCCTATGTATTGGCACTGGCTACCCTGGCTCCTCCTACTGCTGCATTCTGGGGGCTCGTCTTCTCCTTATTGTGTGCTTGAAGGTCTGTAGAGGTCTGGATGGGTGCACTGGTTGCCATCTTTCCCTCTTTCAGAGCTTTGTGTTGGAGCCTATGTCTTTGGTCTGTTTCTGGCATTTTTGCCATTTTCCGAATTGTAACTGGTCTTTCTTTGGCAATTCCTTCTGGAGCTTTATCAGATTCTGTCTACGCAAGTCTCCTTGTAAGGACGTGCCTTGCGCAGTGTCTCTGTGCAGCTCTATTGGGGTTTTTGCCATTTCAGGTATTCACCGTTTAGGCGCAACTTTTCTTGAGTGGTCACTTGCTTGTGGTTCCAGCTGAGGCAAACTTCCAGTGCACAAGTTTCCTGGAGGGGAAGCTCCTGCACAGTCTTTGTTCGTGTGCCACCAAGAGCTTTCGCAGTTTCCCAAGAATTCGCTGATTAGGTGCAGTCTCATCAGTATGGTTGCTTGCTCGCAGTTTCAGCTGCGCCAAACTTTGGACCGCACTGGCTTCCTGGAGGGTAGTTTCCTGCGCAGACTTTGTTCGTGCACGCCAAGAGCTTCTGCAGCTTCCACAGATTCACCGTTTAGCTCCTTGCTTCCTCAAGCTTCAGCTTACAGATCATTCGTTGTTAATGCAACTCATCAGCATAAGGTTGGATTTACTGGCTTGCTATTGAGGCTTGGTGTACTTGTGGAACACAAACTGAAAAAGTTATGGTGGGGAAAAGTGAATGAAAATCCCTTCCACCTGAATTTGGTGGGTGGTAGATACAGTGGTAAACAAAAGCCAGTAAAACCAACCTCCTGCCGATGAGTTGCATTAACAATGAAACGGTTGTCCATGAGTGATTCACTGGCTTTGCATCTGTCCCGGAGTTGTGTCTTAAAGCTGTTGCTCAGCATACACATACTCTAAAGAATCCATGTATAAAGTGAAATCTGAAGCAAAAAGGTGATTCCTTGTTAAACTTATTTGCATATGCCTACCTAGAATCCCTTGCAGTAGTACCAACACTGCAAATGTAAGATTCCTGTGGGAAAAGCAAGTCTTATGGCTTGACTGGTGTGTCAAATTTGTGTTTAACATTGTATCTATCACCACTTTGTCTTCTCCTGTGACTTTTTATTTTCCTCTTATTTGTATAAGAAATCTTGATCTGTGGTCTGTGATCTGAAAGCAAAACTTGGGATATTTGCTGGAGAAATTGAGTAAGAATGTTTTGTGTGTGTAGGGTGGTAAGGGAGAGGTTAAAAAACCAAAACCCTTTTTTCCCTCCCCCTACAGTTGCACAAGGGATTGATTGCAGTCTGGTGGGAGGGGTTAATTGCTGGGTTGTAAGTGGTAGCTTTTTGCTTTATAAGGGAGAGAGAGATCTGTATTAAGTCTTGATCTGTGATCTGAGAACTGAAAGCAAAACTTGTGATATTTGCTGTAGAAATTGAATAAGTATTTTTTGTGTGGTGTAGTGTGGTAAGGGAGAGGTTAAAAACAAAACCCTTTTTTACCTCCCCCTACAGTTGCACAAGGGATTGATTGCAGTCTAATGTGGTGGGCGTGGTTAATTGCTGGGTTGTAAGTGGTGGCTTTATAAGGCAGATAGACAGTTAATACTTGAACGTGTGAATCTCGCATCAGTGTGTAAGTGCTGAAGTGTGCTGAGTGTTGGGAATTTAATAACAGGGGATTGCACAGGGGAATACATAGGTATTATCAGTAAGATAGAGAAACAAAGGTAAATTAATTGTTTTTTAGGACGAACATACACACCATACATGATGAGCAAGCTTGGAGATCTCACGTGCAAATCTTTTCATATGTATACATGCGTGGAACAGCAGTTCCAGGGTCCATATCTCTGTGACAAGTGTGAGCAAGTGGCCTCTCTGGAAGCTCAGATTGGAGATCCGGAGAGGCATATTGCAACACTGAGAGATACTGACAACCTTGAGAGGAATCCCTTGCTCACTGAGCAGAGTTTAGCTGTGACACCTAGCAAAGAGGGAGGAGATCAGCCAGAAGGGAACCAGGCACATAGTTGGGTGATGGTTAGATGTGGTTGCAGTAGGGGAGGGAAGGGGAAGAGGGCAGCCAGTGCTAAGTTTTTCCATCCCAACAAATTTGTTGTGAAGGCAGACTCTGAAGTAGAATTGCTGGAGGAAACCTTTCTCTCGAACAGCCGGGATAACAGCTCTTCTAGCATACAGGGGAACCAGAAGAAAGAGAATCCTAGGCAGGTTGTGCTGGTAGGGAACTCTATTATTAAGAGAACAGATAGGGTAATCTGTGGCTCTGATCTCAGCAACCAAATGGTTTGCTGTCTCCCAGGTGCCCGGATTTGTCATGTTGCAGACAGAGTGGACAGATTATTTTAGAGCACTGGGATGATTTTGCTTTGGGGTACAATCTCTATAGTAGGGATGGATTGCACCTGAATGCAAGAGGGTTACAGAGGATGGCTAGACAGTTGGAGGAGATTTTAAACTAGGAATAGGGGTGGCAATAAACAATAGGCTAGACAGTATAGAAAGGAAATGTGACTTAGTTAGTACCCAGATGGGTGGACCTGGGGGCTTGGTTAGTACATATAATAGGGAGATGCCTATAAGCCACATCATAATTAAATCACAAATGAAACATGGCAGTGGCATTCATTGTATGCTTGCAAATGCCAGAAGTTCAGCTGGTAAAATAGGGGAATTGGAGCTGGTAGCTGAAATCAAAAACTATGACATGATTGGCATAACAGAAACATGGTGGGGTGACACACATGATTTGTCAATCAGTTTGGAGGGCTACATGTTGTTTAGAAAAGATATGTCAAACAAAAGAGGTGGAGGGGTCTGTCTGTCAAACCAGCATTATTGCCTTTGCAGGAAGATATATGCAATGACAGTAGTGAACATCTAGAATTCTTGTGGGTTGAAATAGTCAATGGGGGAAAAACTGCCCAGAAAATATTAGTGGGAATTTGTTATAAACCACCAAACATTGCTCACCTTGTAGAATCACAGGTATTAATGCAAACTAACAATGAAGAGCTTGTCTCTAACATCCAATTAAGAGAACACTTGGGGAACAGTGACCATAATATGGTATCATTTGAAATTAATTCAAAAAAGCTATTTGGTATGGATTCCATCAAAACACTTTATGCATCCCTTGGTCTCGTTGACTGGGATGGAATATTTTTTGGAAAAAACACAGAAGGTAAGTGGAATACCTTCAAAATAACATTACACAAATATACATATAAATTTGTACCCTTTGGAAAAAAATACAAAAGAAGCAAAATAAAACCAATGTGGCTAACCAGGAAAGTAATTCATGAAATTAATAAGAAGAAAGTAGCATTTAGACAATATAAAGCTGAGGGATCAGCAGAGGCATTTAAAAAATACAAATATGCCAACAAAGCATGTAAAAAGGTGATTGCATTAGCTAAATTGCAGAATTAAAAAATAATTGCTAAGAAGAGCAAGAGCAATCACAAAAAAAATCTTTAAATACATTAATGGAACAAATTAAAGTCTGATAATGTTGGGTCTTTGTTATCCGAAATGGGTGAGATGGCTAGTGGGGACAGAGAGAAAGCAAGTATTTTAAAGAATTTATTTTCTTCTGTTTTTACCAAGGAAGACCAGATGGACAAGAACCTGCAAGCTACTTTTACAGAGCAGTCACAGCAAGCATGGGACTAGCTGACACAAGAAAAAGTGTTAAAACAATGGTGTTAAGGTAGATAAAGCCCCAGGTCTGGATGGTATACACCCACAGGTACTTAAAGACCTAAGATGGGCCCTGGCCAGACCGGTATTTTTGATTTTCAGGGATTCTTTTATTTTAGGTATGGTGCCCATGGATTGGTGTTAAGCAGATGTGGTGACCTTATTTAAAAAGGGATCAAAGTCCCAACCGGGCAAATACAGACCTGTAAGTTTAACATCTGTGGTGGGGAAACTGTTTGAAAGGTTGCTAAAGGAAAATATTGAAGAATTAATCTTGAATAGGAATATCATAAGCAGGGGCCAACATGGCTTTGTAGAAGACAGGTCTTGTTGAATTAAATTAATTAATTTTTATGAAAAAGTGAGTATAAATATAGGTTTGAATGTGGCAGTTGATGTGATCTATTTAGACTTTGCTAAGACATTTGATACGGTTCCACACAAAAGGTACTGTACAAATTGACTGAAATAGGCTTAGGGGCAAATGTTTGTGCATGGATTGGAAACTGGCTGAAAGACAGAATGCAAAAAGTGGTGGCAAATGGGAAGTTCTCAAATTGGACAAACGTGATAAGTGGAGTACCTCAGGGATCTGCCCTGGGACCTCCTCTTTTTAATTTGTTTATTAATGATCATCCAGTGGGTTATATGGAGTCATGTATCAGTGTTTGCTGATGACACAAAATTAAGTAGGGTAATACAGTCTGAACTGGATGTTTCTTCATTGAAAGAGAATTTGGACAAATTAGATAACTGGGCGGCAAATGGCAAATGAGATTCAATACAGACAAGTGTAAAGTTATGTATTTTGGGTATAATAAAAATGCTTCATATAGTTTAAATGGTGTTTCTTTGGGGAAATCTACTAATGAAAAGGATTTGGGAGTAATGGTAGACAATAGACTGAGCAGAAGTGCACAGTACCAGCTGGCAGCTGCAAAGGCCAATAAGATACTGATATGTATTAAAAGGAGTATTGACTCACGGGAGGAAGATATTATTTTGCAGAACAGGGTTAAGAGCATTAAGCTAAAGTGCGATCATTGCATTATTTTTGTGGGAAAGTGCAGCAAGGGAAACATACACTGGGAAAGGGACCCTGCCCCAATGAGCTTACAATCTAATTAGAGTTCATGATGACAGTGCAAAGGAGGGCTACAAAACTAATAAGGGGAGTGGAACGTTTTAGTTATGAAGAAAGGCTAGAAAAGTTACATTTGTACACACTAGAGAAACTGTGTCTTAGAGGGCATATGGTAACATTATATAAATATGTTCAGGGCCCGTAAAAAGGGCTCTCCAAAGACCCGTTCATTAACAGAACGGTACAAAGGGGTCACCCGCTAAGACTTGAGGAAAGAAGATTTTGTCTACACTAGCGGAAGAGATTCTTTATGGTAAGGACAATAAAGGTATGGAATTAACTGCCTAAAGAGGTGGTGCAGTTGAATACATTAGATGCCTTTAAAGGGGGCCTGGATACCTGTTTAAAAGAGCAGAACATAGAGGGCTATGTATGTTGGTATTGGGATTCATATTTACTTAGTGCTTGTTGATCCAAGGAGAAATCTGATTGCAATTTGGAGTCAAGAATAATTCCCTCCCCCCATTCAAAGCAGAATTTGAAATTGCTGAATCCATTTCTATCTGGAGTGATTTTATGTATTTTCAGTAAAAATATCAGTTTTTACTACCTTAGCTTGACTGGCTCTTCATGAATCAGTGAATCTGTTGAGTACTCCTTTCCAGTGTCTTCCCATTTGTTGAAACCTGCAGCCGAGATTGTTGCGAGTTGCCCCGGATCCACCACAGACATCTGGCCTAGTGTCACGGTTTGTTATGACTCTCAGACACAAGTTTTAAGTAAGAAACTCAATTTTATTGAAATAATAAAATGATCACTTAGAATGGCAATCACATACATATATATCAAGAGTAAATAGCCAAGACAGTACGCAGACTCTACCGGTCCTGTCAATATACCAGACAGGACAGTCTGAGATGATGGAATAATAGGCTCTACCGGCCTTGCCAATACCGGGTAAGGCAACCTGCAGATGGAATAGCGTCAAGGTTCTACCGGCCTTACCTAAATACCGGGCAAGGCAGCCCCAATAAGTACACAGTGTAGGCTCTACCGGCCTTGCCAATACCGGGTAAGGCAACCTCAGATGGAATGTGGCAAAAGGTTCTACCGACCTTACCAATACCGGGCAAGGCAGCCCAACAACCCTCGATATAGGCTCTACCGGCCATGCCAATACCGGGTAAGGCAACCTCAAGGGGAATGCGAAGCAAGGTTCTACCGGCCTTACCAATACCGGGCAAGGCAGCCCAGAAGTATCAATAGCTGTCGGATGATAATGACAGAGTGACAGGATCGTAAGCAACCCAGTGTCCGCACACTGAGACCAACAGAGGAATCGGATAGCCGCAAGGCTTTGGAGCAAACCAGCGTCCTCACACTGGACTAACAATTGAATTGGATAGCCGCAAGGCATTGGAGCAAACCAGCGTCCGCACGCTGGGACCAGCTACTGAATCGTATAGCCGATAGGCTTTGGAGCCAACCAGTGTCCGCACACTGGACTAACAAGTGAATCGTATAGCCGCAAGGCTTTGGAGCAAACCAGCGTCCGCACGATGGGACCAACCACTGAGTAGTGTAGCCGATAGGCTTTGAAGCAAACCAGTGTCCGCACACTGGACTAACAAGTGAATTGTATAGCCGCAAGGCTTTGGAGCAAACCAGCGTCTGCACGCTGGGACCAACCACTGAGTAGTGTAGCCGATAGGCTTTGGAGCAAACCAGTGTCCGCACACTGGACCAACAGGGAATCGTGTAGCCGCAAGGCTTTGGAGCAAACCAGCGTCCGCATGCTGGGACCAACCACTGAATAGTATAGCCGATAGGCTTTGGAGCAAACCAGAGTCCGCACACTGGAGTAACAACTGAATCATGTAGCCGCAAGGCTTTGGAGCAAACCAGCGTCCGCATGCTGGGACTAACAAACAATGTCGCCGACGCGACCAAGCAGAAGGTCGCCAGGATCACAGGAGAAAGGCGAGGAGATGGCAGGAACCAGCAGAGCGATCAGTCAGGGCAGGAAACAGCAGAGAAGAAGGTCAGCAGGAACTGCAACCCCAGAGGACTAGGCCGGAACCAGGACTGGAACAACTCAGCATTCAGGAGGCACTGGAACAGCTGCAATCAGGAACTCAGGAACACAGGAACAGAGGCCCAACAATCACTGGACATAGTGATAGCGAAAAATGTCAGAAACAACACGAAAGGGCACTCAAAGGGTGCCCAATCCAGGTTTAAATAGGCAATATGAGGCGGGCTAAATGCAGACAGCCAATAGAAGCCCCCTACTGGTGACAGACAAGAAAATGCAGCAATCACAGGCACTGTGATAGTACCCCCCTTTAAAAGACCCCCTCTCCTAGAATAGGGTCTAGGTTTCTGTGGGTATTTGGCATGAAAGACCCTAGCTAGCCTAGGTGCATGAAGGTCCTTACTATCCACCCATGATCGATCTTCAGGACCATATCCTTTCCAATGTACCAGGTACTGTACCCTTCCTCTAAGCCTACGGGAATCAATAATGCTCTGAACCTCGTACTCCTCCTGACCCTCAACCTCAACAGGTCCTGGCACCACAGGTGTGGTAGTATAGCGATTGCAAACCAGAGGCTTGAGAAGGGACACATGGAACACATTATGGATACGCATGGATGCAGGTATGTCTAGAGTGTAGGAGACAGGGTTAATTTTGCGAATGACTCTGTATGGACCAATGAACCGGGGAGCCAACTTATTAGACGGAACCTGCAGCTTGAGATTTCTGGAGGAAAGCCATACTCTGTCCCCAACCTGAAAAGAAACTGCTGGAAGCCTTCTGTGATTGGCATGGCGCTGATGACGCTGAAATGACTGACCAAGTGCCCTCTGAACTTGTGCCCATGTAGAACAGAGCTGGAATCTGTTGCGTCTGAAATGAATCTGGAAGAAAACAGGGCTGAAACTGAGAAATTGTTCCAAGCCCTGATTAGCTCGTTCAGCGGCTCCATTGGTCTGGGGATGGTAGGCAGAGGAAAAGGACAGCTGTATGCCCATCTGTTGGCAAAATGCCCTCCAAAACCTAGACACAAACCGGCTCCCCCTGTCGGACACCAGTACCCTGGGCACTCCATGCAACCGGAATACTTCCCTGGCGAACACAATTGCCAATTCCTTAGCTGAAGGAAGGCCACGGAGGGGCACGAAATGAGCCATTGTAGAAAACCTGTCCACCACCATGAATATAAAGGAATACCCTTTAGACATAGGCAATTCTCCCATAAAATCAATGGAAACATGAGACCAGGGGCGTTCGCCATTAGGCACCGGTTGAAGGAAGCCCACTGGGAGATGTCTCGGGGTCTTAGCACGGGCACAGGTGGCACAGGCATTAGTAAACTCAGCACAATCGTTTCTCATGGAAGGCCACCAAAATAACTGAGAAAGGGACCATAACAGTTGGTCTCTACCAATATGTCCCGCAGCCTTAGAGGAATGGTACGTTTCGAGCAACCTAGTACGAAATGGTTCAGCGACAAAACATTTGCCCACTGGGGTTTCATGGGGAGCGGACCCCTGAGAGGCCAGGATCTCCTCCCCTAAAGGAGAAGTGATACTTGTGCGTATAGTAGCCAATATTCTATCCGGTTTAATGATAGGTGCTGGTGCTTCCACTCTGTCACTGTCGGCCTCAAATTGTCTTGACAGTGCATCAGCCCTAACATTCTTTGATCCCGGTAAATATGATACAATGAAATTAAATCGGGACAAGAACAGCGCCCATCTGGCCTGACGAGAGGACAATCTCTTGGCCTCCGAGAGATAAGTCAGATTTTTATGATCTGTTAGGATTAAGACAGGATTCTTAGTACCTTCAAGCAAATGACGCCATTCCTTAAGAGCGAGGATAATGGCCAATAATTCTCTGTCACCTATCTCATAGTGGCTTTGAGTGACGGTCAACTTTTTTGAAAAAAACCCACAAGGTCTGAGTGTTCCACCTTTATCGTATCGTTGCGAAAGTACTGCCCCAACCCTGATATCTGAGGCATCAACCTCTAACGTAAATGGAAGTAAAGGATTGGGGTAGGATAACACAGGAGCCGCAGCAAATGCCAACTTCAAATTCTCAAAGGCTTCCTCAGCAGATACCGGCCAACGAGACGGATTAGCACCCTTGTGCGTAAGATCGGACAGAGGTTTGACAATGGAAGAAAAGTTCTTAATAAACCTCCTATAATAATTAGCGAAACCCAGGAAACGCTGTATGGCTTTAAGACTCTTGGGTTTTGGCCATTGTAGGACGGCTGACAACTTTTACTTGTCCATAGCAATGCCATTATTGCCAATTATGAACCCCAAGAAAGGCACGCTGGTTCTGTGAAACTCACATTTCTCCAATTTACAATATAATTTGTTCTCACGAAGTCGTAGCAATACTGCGGATACATCTTTGATGTGTTGTGACATGTTTTGGGAGTAAATCAGTATATCGTCAAGGTACACCACGACACATGTCTGCAACATATCTCTCAGAACATCGTTTATCAGTTCCTGAAAAACTGCGGGTGCATTACACAGCCCAAATGGCATCACTAGATATTCGTAGTGCCCAGATCGAGTATTAAAGGCAGTTTTCCACTCATCACCTGCTCGAATGCGAACCAGATTGTAAGCGGCCCGTAGGTCCAATTTGGTAAAAATCAAAGCGTCCTTAAGCCTATCAAAAAGCTCGGTGATGAGTGGTATTGGGTATGCGTTTTTTGCCATTAGTTTATTCAAGCCCCAGTAGTCAATGCATGGTCTTAATTCGCCATTTTTCTTTTTTTATGAAAAAGAACCCAGCCCCAGCTGGAGAGGTAGATTTTCGTATGATCCCTCTAGCAAGGGCATCAGAAATGTAATCTTCCATAGCTTTATTCTCCTCACCAGATAACGGATAAGTGCGTCCCCTCGGAGGTACTGCTCCAGGAGGCAATTCAATGCAACAATCATAAGGTCTGTGCTGAGGTAGTATACTAGCCTCTCCTTTGCTAAAAACATTGCCAAACTGTTGGTAAACATCCGGTATAGCAGAGGAGGTGCACAAGACCTTAATAGGCTGGGTGACGCACTTGTCCATACAAAACGGGGACCAAGCAGCGATTTCACACTTTTTCCAATCAAATTGTGGGTTATGTAACTGTAACCAAGGAAATCCCAATATTACAGCATGGTGAGGAGAATTAATAAGTTGGAACTGCTGCTCTTCTCTGTGAAGTGCCCCAATAGTCATAGACAGTGGCATAGTTTCAAAAGTAACCTGAGCCGGTTCTAAGGGTCTGCCATCAATTGCTTCAATAGCCAAGGGGTTTTCTCTTTCAATGCGTGGAACTCCGTGCAATTCATCAAAGGTATTATCCATAAAATACCCTGCTGCACCAGAATCAACCAGGGCCAAAACCTCCATAGAGCATTGTGCCCATGATAATACCTCCTGTATGGTGGGTTTCATTATGCCCGACACTGGGGACGATTGTACACCACCTAGGGCCTGTCCCCCAAGGTACCCTAGGTATGTGCGTTTCCCGGATGTACCGGACAGGATTTTAGCAAGTGCCCGTTTTTACAGCAGTATAAACACAACCCTTGTTTCTTGAGATATAGTCTCTCTTCCTAGGTTAGTCTAGTGAAACCTACTTGCATAGGTTCACTTGGTTCCCGTACTGGTTCACTAGACTTCAATACCAGGGGAGGGATGGGTGGGCAAAACATGCTACTAGACTCATTACTTTTTGACCGTACCATACGATCTCTGGCAGTTGATCTCTCACGTATTCTGGAGTCAATTAGCATAACATACTCAATGTAATCATCTAGGTCAATAGGTAGATCTTTTGCAGGGATTTCATCTTTAATATGGTCATTCAGGCCTTGAGCAAAGGCTGCCAATAATGCCTCGTTATTAGTGTTGAGCGAGCATGCTCGGCCGATGCTCGGATCGGCTCGAGCATCGCTCTGCTCGGCACATGGCGGTACTCGTACGAGTACCGCATGTGCTCGCCCGCCATGTTCGGGTCTCCTCCCCGCACGTTTTGCGGCTGCTGCGCAGCCAATAAACGTGCAGGGAGGCTCTGACATCAGTGTAATGCCAGCAGATATGTTGGCTGCAGGCATTACACTGATTGGCTGGCCAGAACCCGTGGTCGGGTGCTGTATAGCACCTGACCAGCGAGTTCGGCTCAGTCTTAGCCAGGGAGAGCTGAGGATAGGAAGGGAAAGTCAGAGTAGGGAGAAAAAAAGCAAAATTGTGAAAAAAAAAGAACCAAAAGTCCTTTTTAGGACTACTGTGTGTGGGGGCAGCAGGTTATTTTGTGTGGGGGGAAAAAAAAAAAAAAAAAAAAATTCATATATTCTGTTTAGTGTGCAAAGTTGCAGATTAGAGCACATTCTGTTTATGTCGTTACCTACCCGGTCCGGGTCGCCGCGCCGGGAGGTCCTTGGTGCCAGTTCCGGCTTCCAATGCGCTTCTGCGCAGGCGCCGACGTCAGACGCTTAGACGTGCTGCTACGTCGGCGTCATGACTCCTTCCTCTATTTTTACTGAGCGCGCGGCTACGGACCGGCGCTCAGTGATCAGCGTTCTTTGGAGGGGTTAGCAGTGTCTCTGCTTCTCCTCTCTCCGGGCCAGTCTTACTCGCTCTCCTTCCTGGACCACCAGGCCAAGTCTTACCTGCTCTCCTCCCTGGACCACCAGGCCAAGTCTTACCTGTTCTCCTTCCTGGACCACCAGGCCAAGTCTTACCTGCTCTCCTCCCTGGACCACCAGGCCAAGTCTTACCTGCTCTCCTCCCTGGACCACCAGGCCAAGTCTTACCTGTTCTCCTTCCTGGACCACCAGGCCAAGTCTTACCTGCTCTCCTCCCTGGACCACCAGGCCAAGTCTTACCTGCTCTCCTCCCTGGACCACCAGGCCAAGTCTTACCTGTTCTCCTCCCTGGACCACCAGGCCAAGTCTTACCTGCTCTCCTCCCTGGACCACCAGGCCAAGTCTTACCTGCTCTCCTCCCTGGACCACCAGGCCAAGTCTTACCTGCTCTCCTCCCTGGACCACCAGGCCAAGTCTTACCTGCTCTCCTCCCTGGACCACCAGGCCAAGTCTTACCTGCTCTCCTCCCTGGACCACCAGGTCAGTCTTACCTGCTCTCCTCCCTGGACCACCAGGCCAGTCCTAGCCACTCTCCTTCCCGGTCAGGCTTCACTTCCTTCACCCATCAGTGTCTCTCTTTTCTTCTGGAGAGCTCTACCCTAGGTCAGACTCTCCCTGGGGCAGGTGGTGGTAGTCCTCTCTGTAGCCTGTTCTCCTGGGCCACCTTCAGCTCAACTGAAGGGGGTCATCTGGCTTCGCGGCCAGCATCTTTACCCGGCTTCGGCCGCAGCACAACACGCTACAGGGGGGCCTACGTTCACTAGCAACGTACTCTAGCGTCGCTCCCCAGCTTCTCTCCACCTGCCCTTGTTGGAGGAGTCGCTTTTACTTTTCTCTTCGGGCCAGGTCCCTCCTGATCCTGCTGCAGGGTTCCTTGCCTGGAAAACCTCTGTCAGTATCACTGAGCCTCTTTATGGAACCCGCAGGAATCATGGAGGCCCTTACGGCCTTGAGCTCACAGCTTTCCTCCTTGACTTCTTCCATTGAGGAACTTCAGAGTAACCAGGCTGTACTCCACCATAGGCTGGCAGAGTTGCAACCCGCGGCTCCGCCTCTGGGACCTGTTGTCCCTCCTCCTGGTCCTTCGGTGGACCTCGGGGCCTCTGCCCCCGAACCCAGAGTTCCCTTACCTGACCGTTTCAGTGGGAACCGGAGTCAGTACAAGTCATTCATGACTGCTTGCGAACTCCTGTTCGCCATAAATCCCAGGACCTACGCGACCGATTTCGTGAAAGTTCGCACTGCCATCACTCTGTTGCTGGAGGAACCGCAAGCCTGGGCATTTAATTTGTTACAGGAGAACAGTCCTTTGCTCCACTCATGGCTATCCTTTCGTCGGGCGATGGATACATTATATGATGATCCTATGTGCTCTGCCTCGGCACAATCCGCTATTAGGGCCTTGTCCCAAGGACGGCGACCAGTTGAGGATTACATTGCGGATTTCCGAAGATTGTCCATAGAGACCCAATGGAACGAGGCTGCTCTTCTCGATCAGTTCCGTTTGGGGCTCACTGAGGCCCTTAAGGATGAACTGGCCCGTGTCGGTGTGCCCCCGTCCCTGGAGGATCTCATGCTCTTGGTCATACGGATAGACCGACGCTTGAGGGAGAGACGCAGGGAACGTTTGTCTTCCGGACTGCCCGTTCCTCCCATGCGCACTGTACCGCAAACACCTGCGGCTCCGGCTGCTCAAGAAGAACCCATGCAGCTAGGCCTGGTGCGTGGTCCCCTATCGGACGAGGAAAAGGCACGCAGACGCCGCCTGAACCTGTGCCTGTATTGCGGCGGTAGCGGGCATCTCCTCCGTACCTGTAGTAAGAGACCTCAAAACCCGCGAGGTAAGGGTACGCATTGGGGTGTGTGGTTGGGATCTTCGGTTCCTGTTTCTAATCATCTGTCTCTTGTGGTTTGTTTGCAGTGGGACCATAAGAAGCACACCGTTCTTGCTGTGGTCGACTCGGGTGCCAGCGGGTGTTTCCTGGACACCAAAGAGGCCATGCGTTTGGGGGTTCCTTTGGTGACGAAGAAGCCGTCATTGCACCTCCAGATGGCCGATGGGAGGCTACATCAAAGCGGGCCAGTACTTCAGGAGACACAGATGCTTCATTTGTCCATCGCACCACATCATCAAGAGCAGTTGTGCTTCGATGTTATCTCCTCTCCCTTGCACCCTCTTATCCTTGGGTTGCCCTGGTTGCGGAAACACAACCCAGCTATCAATTGGTCCCTTGGAACCATCTCGTTTCCCTCTTCACCTACAGAAAGTTCTCATCTTCTTGCCACACACTCTGTCTTACCACCAGCACTGCCTCCCGAGTACCATGAATTTGCCGACGTCTTTGATCAACGGGGTGTTGATTCCTTGCCTCCCCACCGCAGGTATGATTGCCCAATCGACTTACTACCAGGAGCAGCTATCCCCTATGGCCGTATCTTTCCCCTCTCGGGGCCTGAACTCCAGCACTTGAAGGAATACTTGGCAGAAAACCTCCAGAAGGGGTTCATCCGTCCTTCCACGTCACCGGCTGGAGCGGGGATTTTCTTTGTCGAGAAAAAAGATGGAGGCTTACGGCCCTGCGTGGACTACCGGGCCTTGAATGATGTCACCATCAAGAATCGGTACCCACTTCCTCTGATCCCAGAACTACTAGAGCGCATCTCCAATGCTACTGTTTTTACTAAACTGGACCTGCGTGGGGCCTACAATCTGGTTCGGGTCAGACATGGAGACGAGTGGAAAACTGCCTTCCGCACACGTTACGGCCACTTCGAATACCTGGTGATGCCCTTCGGGCTGTGTAACGCTCCTGCAACTTTCCAGTGTTTCATGAATGATTTGTTCTCTGACCTTCTGGATCAGTATGTAGTGGTGTACCTGGATGATATCCTGGTGTTTTCACCCTCCTTGTCCGAACATCGGCAACATGTCCGTTCCGTCCTGGCCCGTCTACGGGCCCATTCACTGTATGCCAAGTTGGAGAAATGCGCTTTTGCGGTGCCAGAGATCGAGTTTCTGGGATTTATCATCTCACCAGGTCATGTGAAGATGGATCCTCGCAAGATATCTGCGATCCTTGCCTGGCCTACACCTCTGTCCAAAAGAGCAGTACAGCAATTTGTTGGCTTCGCCAACTTCTACAGACGATTTATTAGAGACTTTTCTAAACTTGTCGCACCCATCACAGCTCTTACTAAACAGGCTGTGCCCTTTCAGTGGACTACTGCTGCTGATCTGGCCTTTCGTAGGCTAAAGAAGCTTTTCACACAGGCACCTATTCTATCTCAACCTGATATCCGGAGGCCGTTTGTACTGGAGGTCGATGCTTCAGACATTGCTACAGGCGCTGTATTGTCACAACGTTCCGGACCTAAGAATCAACTACATCCTGTAGCCTACTATTCCAGGCGTTTAACTTCGGCTGAGATAAACTATACCGTAAGTGACAAAGAATTGTTGGCAATCAAGAACGCCTTGGAGGAGTGGCGTCACCTCTTGGAGGGATCAGAACATCCCGTTATGGTTTTTACTGATCATAGGAACCTCGAGTACCTCAGGAACGCCCGCAGATTGTGTGCACGGCAAGCCCGTTGGGCTCTATACTTTTCCCGGTTCCGCCTCCATATTACCTACAGACCAGGATCTAAGAACCTTAAGGCGGATGCTTTGTCTCGCATGTTTTCCCACGAAACTCGGTCTGATCCTCGTCCAGACACCATCCTACCGGCCACTGCATTCCTTCTTACCGCTCAGCCACTACTGGACCGGATTAAACAGCATGTACAGTCCGACACCGCGTTCATTCAGGAACACGCCTTACAACCTAAGGATGGCCTTCTGTGGAAAGATGATTGTGTTTTCGTCCCACTTCCTTTCCGCCAGGAAGTCCTCCGCATGTTCCATGACGCTCCTACAGCAGGCCATGGGGGACTAGAACAAACTCAGGAACTGACCAGACGACATTTCTGGTGGCCGAACATGAAACGCGACATACACGCATATGTATCAACTTGCAATATATGTCTCCAGTCCAAAGACAGGCATACTAAACCAGCAGGCCTCCTTCGTCCTTTGACCATACCTACTATCCCTTGGAGAGCCATTTCCATGGATTTCATTACCGACCTTCCACCTTCCGGCGGTAACACCACTATCCTAGTGGTGGTGGATCGATTTACCAAAATGGCTCACTTCATAGCTACCTCTGGTCTACCATCTGCACCACAGACTGCCACCTTGTTCATACAAGAAGTCTTCCGGTTACATGGCCTACCCTCCTCCATAGTCTCGGACCGAGGTTCCCAGTTCACCTCCCGGTTTTGGAGAGCACTCTGTCACGCTCTTCGTATCCAGTGCAAATTGTCCTCTGGATACCACCCACAGTCTAACGGACAAACGGAACGGGTTAACCAGACCCTGGAACAATACTTACGTTGTTACACCACTCATCTACAAGACAATTGGACCTCACTTCTCCCTGTTGCTGAATTCGCTTATAACAACCATATGCACAGATCCTCCCAGTCCACGCCTTTCCTTGCTATGTACGGGTACCATCCTCTGATGTTTCCATCTTTGTCAACACTTTCATCAGTCCCTATGGTGTCACAGCGGCTGCAGCACCTTCGACAGTGTCACCGTCTGCTTCGGCTCATCTTGGCGAAGACTCAGTTACAGTACAAACACCAAGCAGACAAACATCGGGCTCCCGAACCGCTCTATAAAGTGGGTGATCGGGTTTGGCTGTCCACGGCTCACATCCGCATGTCCTGCCCGTCTCGAAAGCTAGGTCCTCGTTTCCTTGGTCCTTTCCGGATCCTACGAAAAATCAATCCTGTGGCCTTCCGCTTGTCTATGCCTTCCTCCTACCGGATCCATCCCACCTTCCATGTCTCACAGCTCCGGCCTTGGAAGGCTTCTCCCTATCCCCACCGAGACCCCGACCGTCCTCCGCCTGTTCTTGTGGACGGTTCCGAAGAATACGAGGTTCGAGCAATCCTTGATTCACGTTTGCGCCGTGGTCGTCTGGAGTATCTCGTCGACTGGAAGGGGTATGGTCCAGAGGAGAGGTCCTGGGAGCCCTCTCTCCGGGTCCATGCTCCTGCGTGTGTCCGGTCTTTTCATCGCTTGTATCCCTCTCGTCCTGGCCCTGGGGCCGTCCTGAGGCCGTCTTTGGGTAGGGGGCTCTGTCGTTACCTACCCGGTCCGGGTCGCCGCGCCGGGAGGTCCTTGGTGCCAGTTCCGGCTTCCAATGCGCTTCTGCGCAGGCGCCGACGTCAGACGCTTAGACGTGCTGCTACGTCGGCGTCATGACTCCTTCCTCTATTTTTACTGAGCGCGCGGCTACGGACCGGCGCTCAGTGATCAGCGTTCTTTGGAGGGGTTAGCAGTGTCTCTGCTTCTCCTCTCTCCGGGCCAGTCTTACTCGCTCTCCTTCCTGGACCACCAGGCCAAGTCTTACCTGCTCTCCTCCCTGGACCACCAGGCCAAGTCTTACCTGTTCTCCTTCCTGGACCACCAGGCCAAGTCTTACCTGCTCTCCTCCCTGGACCACCAGGCCAAGTCTTACCTGCTCTCCTCCCTGGACCACCAGGCCAAGTCTTACCTGTTCTCCTTCCTGGACCACCAGGCCAAGTCTTACCTGCTCTCCTCCCTGGACCACCAGGCCAAGTCTTACCTGCTCTCCTCCCTGGACCACCAGGCCAAGTCTTACCTGTTCTCCTCCCTGGACCACCAGGCCAAGTCTTACCTGCTCTCCTCCCTGGACCACCAGGCCAAGTCTTACCTGCTCTCCTCCCTGGACCACCAGGCCAAGTCTTACCTGCTCTCCTCCCTGGACCACCAGGCCAAGTCTTACCTGCTCTCCTCCCTGGACCACCAGGCCAAGTCTTACCTGCTCTCCTCCCTGGACCACCAGGTCAGTCTTACCTGCTCTCCTCCCTGGACCACCAGGCCAGTCCTAGCCACTCTCCTTCCCGGTCAGGCTTCACTTCCTTCACCCATCAGTGTCTCTCTTTTCTTCTGGAGAGCTCTACCCTAGGTCAGACTCTCCCTGGGGCAGGTGGTGGTAGTCCTCTCTGTAGCCTGTTCTCCTGGGCCACCTTCAGCTCAACTGAAGGGGGTCATCTGGCTTCGCGGCCAGCATCTTTACCCGGCTTCGGCCGCAGCACAACACGCTACAGGGGGGCCTACGTTCACTAGCAACGTACTCTAGCGTCGCTCCCCAGCTTCTCTCCACCTGCCCTTGTTGGAGGAGTCGCTTTTACTTTTCTCTTCGGGCCAGGTCCCTCCTGATCCTGCTGCAGGGTTCCTTGCCTGGAAAACCTCTGTCAGTTTAGTGTGCAAAGTTGCAGATTAGAGCACATTCTGTTTAGTGTGCAAAGTTGCAGATTAGAGCACATTCTGTTTAGTGTGCAAAGTTGCAGATTAGAGCACATTCTGTTAAGTCTTCAAACTAAAATATCAAAGTCACATATTCCATTCAGTGTGCGTCGCCGCAGTTTAGCAGCACATTCTGTGTACTGTGCAGAGTTGCAGAATAGGAAGAAATACTGTTAAGTCTTCAAACTAAAATATCAAAGTCACATATTCCATTCAGTGTGCTTCACCGCAGTTTAGCAGCCTATTCTGTGTACTCTGCACAGTTGCAGAATAGGAAGAAATACTGTTAAGTCTTCAAAGTAAAATATCAAAGTCACATATTCCATTCAGTGTGCGTCACCGCAGTTTAGCAGCACATTCTGTGTACTGTGCAGAGTTGCAGAATAGGAAGAAATACTGTTAAGTCTTCAAACTAAAATATCAAAGTCACATATTACATTCAGTGTGCTTCACCGCAGTTTAGCAGCCTATTCTGTGTACTCTGCACAGTTGCAGAATAGGAAGAAATACTGTTAAGTCTTCAAAGTAAAATATCAAAGTCACATATTCCATTCAGTGTGCGTCACCGCAGTTTAGCAGCCTATTCTGTGTACTGTGCACAGTTGCAGAATAGGAAGAAATACTGTTAAGTCTTCAAACTAAAATATCAAAGTCACATATTCCATTCAGTGTGCGTCACCGCAGTTTAGCAGCCTATTCTGTGTACTGTGCACAGTTGCAGAATAGGAAGAAATACTGTTAAGTCTTCAAAGTAAAATATCAAAGTCACATATTCCATTCAGTGTGCGTCACCGCAGTTTAGCAGCCTATTCTGTGTACTGTGCACAGTTGCAGAATAGGAAGAAATACTGTTAAGTCTTCAAAGTAAAATATCAAAGTCACATATTCCATTCAGTGTGCTTCGCCGCAGTTTAGCAGCCTATTCTGTGTACTCTGCACAGTTGCAGAATAGGAAGAAATACTGTTAAGTCTTCAAAGTAAAATATCAAAGTCACATATTCCATTCAGTGTGCTTCGCCGCAGTTTAGCAGCCTATTCTGTGTACTCTGCACAGTTGCAGAATAGGAAGAAATACTGTTAAGTCTTCAAAGTAAAATATCAAAGTCACATATTCCATTCAGTGTGCTTCGCCGCAGTTTAGCAGCCTATTCTGTGTACTCTGCACAGTTGCAGAATAGGAAGAAATACTGTTAAGTCTTCAAAGTAAAATATCAAAGTCACATATTCCATTCAGTGTGCTTCGCCGCAGTTTAGCAGCCTATTCTGTGTACTCTGCACAGTTGCAGAATAGGAAGAAATACTGTTAAGTCTTCAAAGTAAAATATCAAAGTCACATATTCCATTCAGTGTGCGTCACCGCAGTTTAGCAGCCTATTCTGTGTACTCTGCACAGTTGCAGAATAGGAAGAAATACTGTTAAGTCTTCAAACTAAAATATCAAAGTCACATATTCCATTCAGTGTGCGTCACCGCAGTTTAGCAGCCTATTCTGTGTACTCTGCACAGTTGCAGAATAGGAAGAAATACTGTTAAGTTTTCAAACTCAAATATTAAAGTCACATATTCCATTCAGTGTGTGTCACCGCCGTTTAGCAGCCTATTCTGTGTACTCTGCACAGTTGCAGAATAGGAAGAAATACTGTTAAGTTTTCAAACTCAAATATTAAAGTCACATATTCCATTCTGTGTGTGTCACCGCCGTTTAGCAGCCTATTCTGTGTACTCTGCACAGTTGCAGAATAGGAAGAAATACTGTTAAGTTTTCAACCTCAAATATTAAAGTCACATATTCCATTCAGTGTGTGTCACCGCCGTTTAGCAGCCTATTCTATGTACTCTGCACAGTTGCAGAATAGGAAGAAATACTGTTAAGTCTTCAAAGTAAAATATTAAAGTCACATATTCCATTCAGTGTGCTTCGCCGCAGTTTAGCAGCCTATTCTGTGTACTCTGCACAGTTGCAGAATAGGAAGAAATACTGTTAAGTCTTCAAAGTAAAATATCAAAGTCACATATTCCATTCAGTGTGCTTCGCCGCAGTTTAGCAGCCTATTCTGTGTACTCTGCACAGTTGCAGAATAGGAAGAAATACTGTTAAGTCTTCAAAGTAAAATATCAAAGTCACATATTCCATTCAGTGTGCTTCGCCGCAGTTTAGCAGCCTATTCTGTGTACTCTGCACAGTTGCAGAATAGGAAGAAATACTGTTAAGTCTTCAAAGTAAAATATCAAAGTCACATATTCCATTCAGTGTGCGTCACCGCAGTTTAGCAGCCTATTCTGTGTACTCTGCACAGTTGCAGAATAGGAAGAAATACTGTTAAGTCTTCAAACTAAAATATCAAAGTCACATATTCCATTCAGTGTGCGTCACCGCAGTTTAGCAGCCTATTCTGTGTACTCTGCACAGTTGCAGAATAGGAAGAAATACTGTTAAGTCTTCAAAGTAAAATATCAAAGTCACATATTCCGTGTAAGATGAAGAAGGCGGGTAAAAAGGGACGGGGAAGTGGACGTGATCCTGATAGTTCAGGGCGCGGGTCAGGACGCGGAGAAACTGTGCCTGGTGCCAGAGCACAAGAAAGAAAGACATCCACCATACCTAGCTTCATGTCTCATTTTACAGGGCGTCGCAGGACATCACTCTCGAGGTCCGACCACTGCGAACAGGTGGTCGGTTGGATGTCAGCTGATACTGCTTCCAGTCGGTTAAGCACCACCCTGTCTTCCACCAAGTCCACTCTCAGTAGCCAAGAGTCCGGTCAACATAATCCTCACTCTGATCATCCTTCCTCCCACCATACACGGTCTGGTCAAAGAAGTGATCCCACACTGGGATATAGTGAGGAGCTCGTCTCATCACCAATCCTTCATTTGACCCTCTCTCCAAGCACGCTTGCAGAGGAACATGACATCTTGTGCCCTGATTCACAACCTCTAGAGGGTACCCAATCACAAGAAGATGACAGATGTGAACGGCATTTAAGGTCAAAGGAAGTAGTGGATGATGATGATGATGATGAGACACAGTTGCCATTAAATCAACCACTATTACTGTCTCAAGACCTTGTTGAGGAGGATGTTATACAGTTGTCAATGACTGAGTATGTGGTGGGATCAAGACATGAGGAGGATGATCAGAGTGAGGAAGTGGAGGAGGACTTGGTGGACGATGAGGTGACTGACCCCACCTGGGAAGGTGTAGAGCCGAGCGATGACAGCAGTCCTGAGGGTGAGCCATCTGCAGCACCGCAACAGGCTGGAAGAGGCAGTGGTGTGGCTACAGAAAGAAGGCGGACCGCACCAAACCGGCCCGCAAATGTTCCACGGAGCACCCCCTTGCGTAAATCTCCCTTGCCAAGGGGTAGGTGTTCCGCGGTATGGCGTTTTTTTAAGGAAAGTGCGGACGACAAAAGAATTCTAGTTTGCAACCTGTGCCACACCAGAATGAGCCGAGGCATGAACACTAGAAACCTCACCACCACCAGCATGATCCGACACATGGCATCCAAGCACCGTAATAAATGGGAGGAACGCCTGGATCGCCCATCTGTGTCTGCAGGCCACACCACTGCCTCCTCTTCCCCTGTTTTCGGTGCCGGCCAATCGCCTGTCGAAGGCGCAGGCCCGCATACCTCCCGCCCTGCACCTGTACCATCTGAAGCACCATCAGCGACCACATCCACTTCCCTGTCCCAGCACAGCGTCCAAATGTCGTTACCCCAGGCATTTGAGCGCAAGCGAAAATACCCAGCCACCCACCCACAGGCCATAGCACTAACCTCACACCTTTCCAAATTACTGGCCATCGAAATGCTGCCATTTAGGCTTGTGGACACTGAGTCCTTCCGCAGCCTGATGGCAGCAGCTGTCCCTCGGTACGCGGTCCCCAGCCGCCACTACTTTTCCCGGTGTGCCATCCCCGCATTACACCACCATGTGTCCCGTAACATCACCCGTGCCCTGACCAACGCAGTTACTGGGAAGGTCCACTTAACGACTGACACATGGACAAGTGCTTGTGGCCAGGGACGCTACATTTCCCTGACGGCACACTGGGTGAATGTCGTGGAGGCTGGGAGCGACTCGGACCCTGGGATGGCACGGGTGCTACCCACGCCGAGGATTGCGGGCCCTACCTCCATCAGGGTTTCCGCCAGCACCTACGTTATTGGCTCCTCCTCCTCCGTTTCCACCTCCGAATTCTCTACACGCAGCGCCACTCCCCCATCAGCCAGTAGCTGGAAGCAGTGTAGCACTGCAGTGGGGAAGCGTCAACAGGCCGTGCTGAAGCTGATCTGCCTTGGGGACAAACAGCACACGGCCTCAGAGCTGTTGCAGGGGATTAGTCACCAGACCGAGCAGTGGCTCTCGCCACTCAACCTGCAACCAGGCATGGTTGTGTGTGATAATGGGCGTAACTTGGTGGCGGCTTTGGAGCTCGGCAAGCTCACACACGTACCATGCCTAGCGCATGTATTTAATTTAGTGGTTCAGCGATTTCTAAAAACCTACCCCAATGTGCATGATCTCTTGACCAAGGTGCGCCGCGTGTGTGCACATTTCCGTAAGTCATCTACAGCTTCAGCCGGCCTGTTGAAGCTGCAGCAGCGCTTACAATTGCCAGCTCACCGGCTGCTGTGTGACGTGAGCACGCGCTGGAACTCCACCTTCCACATGTTGGCCCGGCTTTGTGAGCAGCAGAGGGCAGTAGTGGAGTACCAGCTGTTACACGGTCGTCGCCTCTCCGTTCAACTTCCTGTAATCAGAAGTGAGGAGTGGGAATGGATGTCAGACCTCTGTGAGGTTTTACGCAATTTTGAGGAATCGACACAGATGGTGAGCGGCGATAACGCTATTATCAGTGTAACCATCCCACTTCTGTGTCTACTGAAACGCTCGCTGCTCACAATTAAAACTGACGCTTTGCATGTGGAAGAGGTGGAAATGCGGGAGGAAGAGCTTACACAAGGTGATAGCCAGAGCACCCTCACTTCGTCTTCTCAGCGACAATTGGAGGAGGTGGAGAAGGAGGAGGAGGAAGACACGGTTGCCTCCGCTACAGAGGGTAGCCATGGAACTTTAGTTCCATCTCTTCAGCGTGGGTGGGCAGAAGAGGAGGAAGAGGATGAGGAGATTGAGAGTCATCCTCCTGGTGAGGACAGCGAAATCTTGACTGTTGGTACTCTGGCACACATGGCTGACTTTATGTTAGGCTGCCTTTCCCGTGACCCACGCGTTATACGCATTTTAGACAACACGGATTACTGGGTGTTCACCCTTCTGGACCCCCGCTACAAAGAGAATTTCTCATCTCTCATTCCTCCGGTGGAGAGGACAAGCAAAATGGTGCAATACCAGAAGGTTCTTGTTGAAAAATTGCTCCAAAATTTTCCATCTGACAACGCTGGCGGCAGAGTACGTGCTACCTTGGCCAACCGAGAAGGGGAGAAAAGGGGAGCACACAGCAGTTCCGACAAAGGCAGGGCAACACTCTCCAAGGCGTGGGACACCTTCATGACACCCCGCCAGCACCCTCACCCTGATGCGCAGCCTAGTGTCACAAGGAGGGAAAAGTTTTGGAAGATGGTGAAGGAGTACATAGCAGACCGTGTCAGCGTCCTCAATGATCCCTCTGTGCCTTACAACTACTGGGTGTCCAAGCTGGACACGTGGTATGAACTGGCACTCTACGCCTTGGAGGTGCTGGCCTGCCCTGCCGCCAGCGTTCTGTCTGAGCGGGTATTTAGTGCTGCTGGTGGCATCATAACAGATAAGCGTATCCGCCTTTCCACCGACAATGCTGATAGGTTGACACTTATAAAAATGAACAAGGCCTGGATTTCCCCTGACTTCTCCACTCCACTGGAGGAAAGCCCTGGGGGAACATAAACTCACTTTATATATGTTATTTACAATGATGGGAATACTCTGTATTCCCATTCACCCCTTCCACCCAAAAAACGGGTATATGGTTGACTCTTAATCTTCTCATCCTCCTCCTCCTCTTCCATATGCCCTGGGATATAATTTTTATATAGGGCCAGCTCACCAGCGGGCCCTGTGATATAATTTTTATATAGGGCCAGCTCACAAGCGGGCCCTGTTTGACAATTTTTATATAGGTCAGCTCACCAGCGGGCCTTCTCATATAATGTTTTATTGGGTCAGCTCTCTAGCGGGCCCTCTCATATAATGTTTTATAGCGTCAGCTCACTAGCGGACCTTCGCATATAATGTTTAGGATGGTCAGCTCTGCAGCAGACCCTCACCCATAATGTTTTAGATGGTCGGCTCAGCGCACGTTTCCCTCTTAATCATGGCCCCAGTTCAGAAAAATCAAGGAAATTTTTGGGAGAATTTGCCTTTGCGCACGTTTCCCTCTTAATCATGGCCTCAGTTCAAAAAAATCAAGGAAATTTTTGGGAGAATTTGCCTCTGCGCACGTTTCCCTCTTAATCATGGCCTCAGTTCAGAAAAATCGAGGAAATTTTTGGGAGAATTTGCAGATGATATACAAGTAAATATACAGCAAATATTGTTTGGTAACAATTTTTCGCCTAAAGTCGTTTTTATTTTCCTTTTTGTGTGTTTTACGGTCAGTCTGTAAAAATGGCGTACTACGGGCGAAAGATCGTTCCCAGCAGCAATGTTGGAGTCCAAGATGCATCCAGACATCCTCCCTATGCTGTCCCTGAACCATTTCTGTGGTGTTTCCATCATTTTCTGCCCTTTTCCTATGGACCAGGCACCCTCCCCTCATCAGAGCAGGGGGTGCCTGGTGTAATGCTCGAGTCCTCCCATTGACTTCAATGGGGCTCGGGTGCTCGGCCGAGCACTCGAGCCTCAGGGGGTGCTCGGTCAGAGCACCCGAACACCCGAGCATTGGGGTGCTCGCTCATCACTACTCGTTATTCCAACCTACCTCTGCTGCCAAGGTGCGGAATTCGATGGCATAGTCGCCTACTGTACGCTTGCCCTGTTGTATCTCCATAAGACGTTTGGCAGCAGAGGTGGTTCTACCAGGAGGCTCAAACACTCTTCGAAAGGATTGCACAAATTCTCTAAAGTTCTTAGTGCAAGGTTTAGCATTCTCCCACAAGTGGTTAGCCCAATCCAATGCTCTGCCAGTGAGCAGCGATATAACGTAAACCCCACTTTACTACGATCATTGGGAAATGCGTGTGCCGTCAATTCCATAAATATTTCAAGTTGGTTAATGAACCCTCTGCAGAGACTAGGGTCACCATCATATCTTAGCGGCAAGGGTGCAGAAGCCGTTAACCCTTTAACAGTACTCCCTAGGGGCCTGGTATCACTTTCCGGTGTCTGACTTGGCAAGACCACCGGGCTAGAGCCAGATTTGTCAGCGAGTACCGTGCGTTCAAAGATCGTTTGAATTGCAACCGCCAACTGATCCAAACGTTGCTCGTGCATATCCATCCTCCAATGGATATTCTGTGCGTTACCTTCACATTTGCTGTCTGAGGTCATGGCCCTTTCGTACTGTCACGGTTTGTTATGACTCTCAGACACAAGTTTTAAGTAAAAAACTCAATTTTATTGAAATAATAAAATGATCACTTAGAATGGCAATCACATACATATATATCAAGAGTAAATAGCCAAGACAGTACGCAGACTCTACCGGTCCTGTCAATATACCAGACAGGACAGTCTGAGATGATGGAATAATAGGCTCTACCGGCCTTGCCAATACCGGGTAAGGCAACCTGCAGATGGAATAGCGTCAAGGTTCTACCGGCCTTACCTAAATACCGGGCAAGGCAGCCCCAATAAGTACACAGTGTAGGCTCTACCGGCCTTGCCAATACCGGGTAAGGCAACCTCAGATGGAATGTGGCAAAAGGTTCTACCGACCTTACCAATACCGGGCAAGGCAGCCCAACAACCCTCGATATAGGCTCTACCGGCCTTGCCAATACCGGGTAAGGCAACCTCAAGGGGAATGAGAAGCAAGGTTCTACCGGCCTTACCAATACCGGGCAAGGCAGCCCAGAGGTATCAATAGCTGTCGGATGATAATGACAGAGTGACAGGATCGTAAGCAACCCAGTGTCCGCACACTGAGACCAACAGAGGAATCGGATAGCCGCAAGGCTTTGGAGCAAACCAGCGTCCTCACACTGGACTAACAATTGAATCGGATAGCCGCAAGGCTTTGGAGCAAACCAGCGTCCGCATGCTGGGACCAGCTACTGAATCGTATAGCCGATAGGCTTTGGAGCCAACCAGTGTCCGCACACTGGACTAACAAGTGAATCGTATAGCCGCAAGGCTTTGGAGCAAACCAGCGTCCGCACACTGGGACCAACCACTGAGTAGTGTAGCCAATAGGCTTTGAAGCAAACCAGTGTCCGCACACTGGACTAACAAGTGAATCATATAGCCGCAAGGCTTTGGAGCAAACCAGTGTCCGCACACTGGACCAACAGGGAATCGTGTAGCCGCAAGGCTTTGGAGCAAACCAGCGTCCACGCGCTGGGACCAACCACTGAATAGTATAGCCGATAGGCTTTGGAGCAAACCAGAGTCCGCACACTGGAGTAACAACTGAATGGTGTAGCCGCAAGGCTTTGGAGCAAACCAGCGTCCGCACGCTGGGACTAACAAACAATGTCGCCGACGCGACCAAGCAGAAGGTCGCCAGGATCACAGGAGACAGGCGAGGAGATGGCAGGAACCAGCAGAGCGATCAGTCAGGGCAGGAAACAGCAGAGAAGAAGGTCAGCAGGAACTGCAACCCCAGAGGACTAGGCCGGAACCAGGACTGGAACAACTCAGCATTCAGGAGGCACTGGAACAGCTGCAATCAGGAACTCAGGAACACAGGAACAGAGGCCCAACAATCACTGGACATAGTGATAGCGAAAAATGTCAGAAACAACACGAAAGGGCACTCAAAGGGTGCCCAATCCAGGTTTAAATAGGCAATATGAGGCGGGCTAAATGCAGACAGCCAATAGAAGCCCCCTACTGGTGACAGACAAGAAAATGCAGCAATCACAGGCACTGTGATACCTAGTGAGTGTTATAGCATAATTTTCGCCTTCATTATAATTTATAACAACCCTACATATATGTATATTGTTGCCTATATATGCCCTACTGCCAGCAGGTCATGTTATGGTGGCCACTGCTAATTTGCAAATACCATGGTGTCATAGAGGCATTTGCGACTGCTGTCCTTGCTGCTGTTGAGGTAAGCAGAAGGATGATTAGGCAGCTCCAAGGGAATGAGACCAACATTAGTGATATGGGTGATGATGATCATGACTGCATTTGCCACTAACTCCAGTGATGTGCCTGAGGCAGTAGCAGCACCACTACTAGCCCCCACCACTTCAGGTACATGTGGATAAAAGAAACTGGCCGATAATGCTTCTCCTCCTGCAATTCCTCCAGAATCATGGGTGTGTTGGAATATAAATTTTTCCCTTGGCACTACAGAAGGAAGGAACTGTGCCTTTGATCACCAACTGCAATGTGCACAGTGTTTGTGTGTGTGTGTTTGCGTGTATGTGAACAAATAGGGGAAGATCTGGGAACAGCAGATACATTTGCACTCACATCAAACAACTGGCACAATTGAAAGCAAACACCATGATGCTTAGGTCCGCATTGTCAAATCAATAATTCCCTTTAGAAGCCAAGTACTACTGCTGTCATTATGCCCCTTGTCTGCTCAGGACACATGACAACTAGCATATTTAATAATAATGATGAATTCTCCCTGCCATCAGCTTAGCGTATTCAGCAGGATGGAATCTCTTCAGATGCTGTTGGTGAGAGACGGGGGTACAGCAACAGCAGCTCACAATCCCTTTTGTGGCTTTGACATACTTCACATAAATGGCAGGGAGTTTGTATTTAATGTGTTTTATCAGGGTGGTTGTGCCAAGTTGCGTTTCCTCCTTTCCCCTTTTCACTGACATCAGAAATCATGCACAGTGCAATTGCTGATGACTATGCCTGCCACAAGAGAAAAATAGTCCCAAGACTTTGGGGGGGACAGGAAAAGTGGGGAAGAATTGCATCTTTCTTCTTCTCCACAATCCCTTTCACTGGCTGGAACAGTGGATGCTGCTGCCTAAGAAACAAGACTAGAATTAGGACCAGTATGACTGGTGGCAAGTGGAACCAGTCCTAGTGGGTCCACATGAGACAGAGGCACTTGTAGCTTTGGTTGCGAGATCCTCCTCTACAGGGAATAGAGTCAGCGTATAACCAATTTTTTATTATTGTGGTTTAGGTTGCAAGATTCTCTTTATTCTCATCTCTACATGGAATAAAGTTATTGTATAACTATTTTTTATTATATTTTTAATAAATGTGTATTGAATTTCCTTATCTTGGATTCAGTTCCCATGTCTCAGATTTTTTTACTTCCGATACTATAGCTCTTTAAGAATATTTATTTTTCAATTTATCATTTTTGGTCCTATTGGTGAGGATTTTTGGTCTTGAAGCAGCATTGCACAGTAGTTTTTTTCTTGTCTTTTTCCATCCATTGCTCATTCTTACATTTTTATATTTTATTTTTAATTCATATTTATGAATGAATGAATGAAAGAGAGTGCTGATAGTGAACAATGCATGATATTTACACCAATTGACACATTACGTTCATGATCCCTGAGTGGCATCGGTGTAGCAATATGCCAATGGAACATAAACACACTAAAGATGTAAGGGGTTATCCAAACACACACTCACCCATTCTCACTCACTAACATCTTTTATTTATTTTGTGAGTACCGCACATTAGGGTGACTGGTGAAGGTATCCTTGATATTCGGGTTCAACACAAGGAGCACCTTTTTCCCTGTTCTCCCTTTCCTCTTTCCTAATATCTTTTAGAGAGCTTTTCTAAATAATATTATGTTAGCCATAGTTTTATGTAAAACAACGGTTTATGAGATATTTATTTACCTTTATTTATTTCTCAGTTTATGCAACTCAGACAGTACTGGCTGGCATGCCAACCAGATACTCACATTCAGCTCAGGTTTCCCTTCCATCTGCCATTCCCTGTCAGCCAACACTAGCTAATTTGCATAGCTTGTCTAATAACTTAAACTAAATATCACATAAACTGCTAACATATAGCTGATTTTGAAAGCTCTTTCAAAATCATGTAAGTTATTATAAGGTGCTAGTTTCACTTTAACGCCTTATATAGATTATATAGTGGTCCAAAGAAAGTGTCCCCTTTGTGTAAAACACCCCATTTACACTCGGCATTCCTTATCAGCAGCTCTCACTAATAGCCTCTGTATATATATATATATATATATATATATATACATGTATATATATATATCTATATATATATATATATATATACACACACAAACACACACTCTGTAGTCGATAAAAGGCTAATGCCTTTCTTGGTCACTCTGGTGTCCCTGCTGCTGCCTCATTACAGAACTCAGTCTAATTAATAACCTTGTGTTGTATAATTTATTAAAGACAGATGTTCTCTTTTAAATTCTGTTAGGGAAAAATCTCCTTGACTAATCAATTCAGTGAGATTAATGAGTGCAGGCTTCAAAAATAAGTATGTTCATAGATGTATTTATATACCTTCAAACACACATACACAGAGGGGAAAAGATTATAGCTGCATGTGTGGCAGTCATTATCTGGATGTATCCTGCATCCTGAAACACATGTAAATAAAGTGGTATACATAATGAATGGTATGTCAATGGTACTGTAAATTACATTTCCTCTCTCTCTGTCCTTTTTTGTAAACTATTCTCATTCTCTTTCATCTGTTCTCTGTTTTAAGGACTGGTTTCAGTGAGGTGTGGAAACAAGCTTTTCCCTTTTCCTTGCTTTTGAGTATCAAGCAATTTCATCACAGTTAAAATGAGTGTTTTTTCCTGGTAGAATGACTTTTGACTTGTCATTTTGGTCCCCATAGGGCCTGAAGTGGATTGAGCCTCATGTTAAAAGACAGAGTGGAGTCATTCTAGGGAAAACAAACTGTACCACAGGGATCAAATAAAAAAATTCCCAAATTCTCATTTATTTACACTTGTGGATTCAACTAGAATTCAAGGTGTTAAAAGTCCCACTGATATTATGGGCAAGTTTTATTGAGCTATCAGGTACATCAATCAGACCACAAACTAGAAGCGGCATCCTATTATCCCTACATGGAAGTAAAAAAAGGAAAACATAGGTTACTTTAATAGGGCAATATAACTGTGAGGTCATCGTTCTGACAGCATGATTCACCAGCTACAGATATTCTCCTGACATTCTGCATTTTCTCTCCACCACCTGACCCTTGGGGTGGGAAAGTAAAAATAATGGGGTTATGTGGTGTGATCCTTTTAATAGTCCTTGGGAAATTTAAACCATCAAATGGGGATACGGCAGTGATAGGTAATTAGATTTACTCCAAAGGATGCTCATTACAGTTTAAAATTCAACAGATGTTGAAAAAAGTCTGATTAAAAGGGAAAATTATGATGTGAAGCAAAGAATGATGTGAGGCAAAAAAAGAGGAAAATAATATCCTCACTGAACCAGCAAAGAGGAAGGGGGTTGTAATAGAGACTTCTGGGAGATGAATGTGACCCCAGAGCTACCTTTTGCCCATCACTGGGTTCTGGTCTATTTTGACCACATTATACATTTTATTTCATCCACCTATTTTAATTTATGGATGACAGATATTCAACATTTAGCCATTGTTTCTTCAAAGCACATGGGGTTCACCAAAAATGGGGACTATACCTTAAGAATAAGAGGCTATTCATTTATCATAATGACTTTTCTACATAGGTATCCTTCAGACAGCAACCAGTTATTTCTATTTGCTGTCTTTGCAATTGATATCTGTTTCCGTTTCAATCTGATAACAGCTAGGCTTTCTTACAAGTCAACCAAGTCTATTGAACCCCATTAACCCTTTGAGTGCCAGAGGGGTACACAACACATTACTTTGCACATTGCTCTGGCACTCAAAGGGTTAAAAATATATAGTCCGATAATCTTAATTCTAAAAACTTCTAATTGGTAGTCTAAATGATAATTGCCTTCAAACAATGTCTTGATATGCCACACACAACACATGTAGACCTACCTCCATGTGCGTGACCACACACCAGGACCCAAATATGTGTGCACCTGATACCTGATAGTGTTAGCAGCCCCTGTAGAAATTGCAGGGGCACTCTGCCCGTACACAGCCACTGAAACAATAGACACCATGCAAACCAGAATAATTAACAAACTATCCACCAGCATAAACACCAATTTGGCCTATATATAAACTAATATGGTTACAGTGTATAAAATACACAGAGGCAGGGATTTATTACAGTAAGGGTAGTCAAGTTATGGCATTATTTGCCTCAGGATGTTCTGTTTTCAGATATTGTAGCTGTTTCCAAAAGAGTAATGTATACACATTCTTTTCTTCTGTATATACAAAGGCAGGCTATGGGCAAATGGACAAAGCCACATAATTGTTTGAGAGAGGATAGCTGGCTACCCTAGCTGCATGAACTCAATCATTTATGTTTGAGAAGCTGGTACTTAATTAGTTGGGATACAATAATAGAAAGTATGATAATATGTTAGTATGACCAAATGAAAGAAAAGAAAATTGCCGACACTCACCCGATTAAAAGTTCTTTAATGTATACTCAACTTTGTACAGATGGATAAAACAAAAGTCATCCACAAACTGAAAGCAGGCAGCTGTTTTGTGCCTTAAAGCACTTTGTCAAGGCAAAACAGAATTTCCTCCATCATATACATGGCTTACTGAGGAAAAAGTCCAAAAGAGACTGAAAAAGGTTATGGTGAATAAAGCAACTGGTCCTGATGATATACACCCAAGGGTACTTAAGGAACTTAGTTCAGTAATAGCAAGACCATTAAACATAATTTAGTTATACTTAACATAGAGCCCTGTGATTGGAGAAACGCTGATTTAATATCATTGTTCAAAACGGTGGCAAGATCCAAACCAGGAAATTATAGACCTGTGAGCTTGACTTCCATAGTATTAAAATATTAGACGGATTCATTTTATGAAGAATAGATCATGTCTTCACGGTATTCCTTTCTCGCCACTCAGCTGTCTTATCTCCTCTCCACACCTTTCAACGCAGCTTATCCCCCTCTCACTCTGCTTTCTGTTCCTCAGTCTTTTTCCTCTGCTCGCTTTCCTCCCAGTCTTGCTGTGTTTCATCGGGCACCTTACTCTCTGCCCTTTTCATTCTCTCTCCGATGTGTATGCTCTCTCTAGCTTGCAGAGATAGATAATTGATTTGGAAAGGTTATGTGGATTTTATCCTCGAGAGGAAGCCCTTTGGGAGTTTGCCCTGAACTTAAATCCCTGGTTTGTGAAGTTACCCATTCAAGCTAAAGTAAATGGCCAATGGGGTAATTTCTTGGGAGTCAGCTGAAGGCGGTGATTCTCACATGAGACAGTGCAATTTGGCCATGCGTGGCTTTCAAGGAATTTGGATTGGCAAGGACTGTCAGCTAATGATTGATTAATGATTATGATTAAATAGTATAATAGCAATTATTTGGAAGATAAAGCTGTGTCCTGAGATGTGTCTGTGTTTATTTTATGGATCATGCCCTCCTTATGACATGTTCAATGTGCACTGAATAGGTAAATAAATGAATAGGATTCTCTGAAGCAATATAACCCAAAATAAGGTCAACTGTCAATAAAAACTCAATAAATGGGATGAGTGATACAAAATATCATAAAGGCTGAACAATAATCCACCACAAGTGAGCCGCCTACATGTCTTGAAAAAAAGTGACACTGAAATATAGATAAACAGGAATAGTATAGTCTTATAAGAGTATCTTAACCCCTTAAAGACCGGCCACGCACGCACGCGGCAGTCACTTAAGGACCACGGAGCATTTTTTTTCATGATCCGATTCTGGACTCCCTGAATAGCATGCAGCCACACGGGGAGCCCGGAATTCCATGACGGTCCAGGACCGTCATGGGTCCTTAAGGGGTTAAAGTCCAGTGATGTGTCAGGACCATCACCGTTGTCCTTGACTTAAGGACCGTGACGGTTCTGACACGTCACATATTTTACTCACTCCTGCAGGAGCTCTGTGAGTAGTAACGGGTACTGAAATTGACCACTCCAAGACCACAGCGGTCACTATCACTCCCCCATTCGGCATGCCGGCACACGAGATCAGTCACATGTACCGGTGCGTCAATCTTCCCTATGTGGTCCTTACAGGACTCCTGGGACCTCTGGTCCTTAAGGGGTTAAACCTTCCTAATACTTCAAATTTGGACTTAACATATTTTGTAGGTGCAATCACAAGCCCTCCTGATATCCTGTTTCCATATTGATTCAGATTGCCAGTTACTGGCTAACTGAGTGGCTCCAGGATGCAAGCTTTCAAAACAACTTAGGTCTCTTCTTCAGCTGCTTTGCATATTGGGGTATTTACATAGCAAACACTTCAAGTTTAACCAGTATTTTGATGTGAGGTGACAAAAAGTGTGTCATTTCCCTCAGAAAGCTGATCTGACATACTGTAAGGGCTGATCTTTGTGCAATACTTATGGGACCTTATCAGCATTGAAATGAGGGAGGAAAGGAAAAAGTGTTTTTACATATGCCGTTTCTCTGTCATTTGTGCTACTAATGCTGTCAAGCCCTAGATCTCTGCCATTTCTCTGTCTCCATCCCATGTATTTTGTATTTCTCTGTCACCATCCTTTCTTTTGTATCCTATTCCTCTGTTATCGCCTGTGCTTATTTCCATTCTCTGTGTCTCTTCAAATTCTTGTCATACTTGCTCCAATAAATGACAATAGTGCTTTTCTCTCCTTGACATACCCCATAAAATGGCAAAGCAATGAATTTCATTCAGAGATATTTTCTCTTACTATTTGTAAAAGGTGATATAAGTAAAGTTTATTAAAGATGTAATAAAGACTTGCAACATATGAATTCATACTTGTTATAACAATGCACTCTGGGACTTTAAGGACAAAAGAAAGCATTTCTGGAGTATTTCAACAACACCATGGGGGAGGGGGACAAATAAATATTCAAATTAATTTAACATCTTGATTTAATGAAGAGGTCTCCAATGCTTGGTTCACAATGTTTGGATGCCTCTCTAGAAGTCAAGGGGTTAAAATTCCTTTTATTTTTTATTCCTCCCCAATAGGTATAAGGCACTTCCAATTTCATTGCATTTTTTGTCCTGACATCCTTTTTTCTTACTTTTGTTTCAGCAGTGAAAGGGTTAATTTGAGTACACATTGGACTTTGGCCTAATTACAGGTACATGCTGCATTTGATTAATGGATGTTGTAGGGACAGTGACGCTGCTGTCACAGAATCATGGGTCCCCTGTCTCTTATCTGCCATTAAACACTCACCATCTTAAAATAGCACCTCATTTATCACACCCGCTGGGGACAGGAGGATACCGGCAGTGTCACTTCCCCCCCCTCCACACACCCACAATCATGTTCTTCTAGAGTATAATGTATACACAGCAGAGATACAGTTCAAGCACTAATCTGGCAATGCTAGACAACCCTTCTCACTGACTATTACACAGTGACATTTATACACAATGCTAACACCACTACAGTACCTCTTACTGAGATGATCACAGCCTTTTAAATAATCTATTGCATTTTCCCCCATAGGCAGCATCTCCAAAAGTAACTGGGAAGTGGAGCATTGTTATACTGCTTAACAGAAAATGAATTAAAATATTAGTAATGATAAATATCTATCTATCTATCTATCTATCTATCTATCTATCTATCTATCTATCTATCTATCTAGATATTTCTTTGCTCTTCCTATCAAACTTATTTAAATCTATTTTCTTGTTAAATATGTGTCTATATTTACATATACTAAGGGCAGGCACAACAAGAGCTACATATTTGTCTCTCAAGTTCACCAAAGGGCAGCACATTATGGTTAAAAATTGTAAATAGGGGTTGGGAAAGTTGATTAACCCCTTTAATGATAGAAAGATCCAGGGGAGTTCCAAAAAGATCATTGGCAAAATTCAACAGTGATGACTGACTCTCAGCCCAAGTTTGAAAGTAGCTGATGAAGAAAGTCCCAGCATGCAACGCATCGCTGTGCCTCACATAGGTCATCACACACACAGGTCCACTCTTCCTTACAAAAGTTTAATGCTAGCAGGGGACACACATTCCTCGGTCTGCAACTCCAGCTGGCATTTATAGTGTGCAGTGCCTCTGTGGTCTGAATTGTTTCAGTTGTTACAGCATCATATGGGGGTTTATGGTCAGGTCCATAGAATGCTGTAGTAATTATAATAATCTCTCAGCACTGGGAGTGCCCTTGTTTTACTCAGCATGATAAACCATTCAGTATGTATTTGTTTGAATATTAAGCTCTGCTATCCCATCAATCCCTTATTTGTCTTGCAATGTATTTTAGACCTTTCCAGGGGCATTGCTGGGGGGGCTAAGGGGGGAAGCCTCAAGATTGTTTGTGGACAGCTCCAAATGCAGACCATGGCATCTGTGTCCTCTGTTACCATTAAACTATTGCATGGAACAGGGAACCTGTATGTTATGATCTATGTCAAGCATAGCAATGATTTGCATGCTGGTGCTTTCTTCATCAGCCACTTTCAAACTTTCACTGAGAGAATAATTAAGTCAGAAAACCAGAGTGTCTAGGGCAGAATCCAGGGAGTTCACAAGTATACACAGAATAGACTGGGGGCTGCAAGAGAAGCCTCTGGATAATGCATATGGCCCCAGGGCCATGTTTTGGTCATTATTGGTATAAAATCGTTCTTTTCAAGGTAACCTGTATATTGAGAGGCACTGAAATCTATTTTGTAAGATAAAGGAGGAGGTTTGTAGTTCAGAGAACACTTTACACATACATGAGGCATTCCTAACTCATATGCAAGATTCAAACAAGTATATAACACGAGATGGGATCAAAATTACTAGGAGGGGTAGAGAAGTGATTAGACTTGAAGCAGAACAAGATGATTGTGTACATTTTGCAACACAAAGAGATGGATTAGAAGAGGGTTTGAAAATTGTTTTCAAGTGTAAGAATTGGACCCAGCAGCTGTGTGAATGTAATTTAAATGATGCACTGTGTTATGGGCTCAATTCAATTAGCCACAGCAGAAAGTCTTGAAAAATAAAAAAATGTATCCTCACAACAACACCATTCAATTAAGAATTCAGGCCTTCCCCTGAATCATCTTTAAATAGCAAGTGAAAAATGCTGTCAGCTTCCTTTTTTATGTCAGAAAACAATGCCCTCTTAGAACTTTCAACCCTGACCCCCAACTGTAATAAAATTACACACACTCCCTCCCTATCCATTGCAAGTAAAGGTCCACTGTATGCTTTGGCGGCATTCCCAAGTAAATTTGATGTTCAACTTCAGGTATAAGCCGTGGGAAAGCATGTACCCTTTAAAGGGATAGTAATACTTAAAATGTAAAAAAATATATGTTGTAGGGTTTATTCCCCTGAATAAAACAAGTGTACTCCCAATATTGATAGATATTTTATTAAACAATTATAACAGCTCAAATTTGAATTTTTTTAAGTGCAATATCACAGTGGCCTGAAGATTTACAGTGGCGCTGTTGCTACACCATCCTATGGACTGCTCTGGTCTGTAGATCATAAATCTCCATAGGATGGTGTAGCAACAACGCCACTGTAAATTTTCAGTCCACTGTGATATTGCACTTAAAAAATTCAAGTTTGAGCTGTTATAATTTTTTAATAAAATATCTCTCAGCAGTGGGAGTACCCTTGTTTTACTCAGGGGGATAAACCCTACAACATATATTTTTTACATCTTAAGCATTACTATCCCTTTAAGAAGAAAAGGTGCATAACACATTGTGCACCCCTCATGTCAATTAAAGGTTAACTGTGAGAGTACTGGTGTGATGTACAATGCAGCGCTACAGCTGTTTTAAAATTATTTAATGCATCTGTGATCTTATGATGTTCCCATCAGTTAAATTAAGTGGGAATATGTAGTCTGCCTTAATTAAATTATATAGAAAAAAATGAGTAATTTAAAAAATTAGAATGGCTTCAGGAAAAGGACCCCTGAACCAGGAAGGGTCTTAGTTATAACCCTCTTTGTTCTCCCTGCCACCTTGGTTGCAGACTAATGTGGATGGATATCACATTTTTAAGGGAACACTTAGACCTTCCTTATAAATTGCCTGTGGGCAGAGTGGATAAATAAAATGTTTTTTAGGGTCTTATGTCTTTCAAACTTCTTTATGTAATCATCATATGTCTCTTTTGTCCATTGTGGTACCATGGTCACCATGGGGTGAAGGACAAGGCACTTGTAAAAAGAGCTCTCGGAGGGGGAGACTCTCAGACTGTACCATTTCATCCTGCTCAGTTTGAAAAAGTGCTCTTGAAAAAATGGATGCAGGGCAAAGCTGTTTTAAACGGATAGTAATACTTTGTTTTAACTTTATTTTATTTTGTAGGCATTAAAAAAACATGAAGAATGATATAAGTTCTTATCTCTCAAACCTTTATGGTTTATGAGATATTCACAAGCAAAGTTTCCCCCTCCCGCCCCTTTTACCTAGTGTAAGCCATCTCTTCTCAGATGTGGAATCCAGTCCATAGACCAGACAGATAACAGCAGGGGACAATCTTATTCCTATGAAAACAATGAAAGCCCTGTCCCCTTTGACAAGCTTTTCAGGTTTTTCCCTTATCTTAATTGAAGATTGTCCCTCTCTGCAGTCTACCTGGGCAGCTCCCTTCTGCTCTGGCTGAGCAGTGTTACATCAGTAAAAGGGGCAGGAGGGGGAAACTTTGCCATTGAATTACTCTTGAACTACAACACTGACAGAATTGAAATAACACACTCCAAAGTCCAAATACTATGATGATTAATTAGAGCTGTTTTTATTATGAAACATTACTATCCCTTTAACTAGATTTTCCTTTTTTGGGGGTTTTTTTCCTGCTAAGATATGGAGCTGGATAATCCCCCATTGTATGGATTCCCATTACTGGCTTCCATATAACAAGATTAACCAGTTACAGAACTCTCAGGACCAGTTCTGTTGAGGAGGCTTATATCCATAGCCATTCTCCCTCCCGGCTTCATTGAAGCCTGCATGTATTTTAATGGAAATCTCTGTACTGAAGAGAGGATTCTTCTAGTTTGAGTGCACAGGTCCTGTAATTATGTCCTTATTTCTCTGTCAAGCAGATGCCTTTAGTGCACTCTGAGGCTAAACACAGCCATACTGTTTCTTCCATATGCTTACTGTGACAATCTTGGGGTTGTTAACCCTTGCTCTGCTGGTTGAGCTAGCTTCTACACCTATGGGGCACTTCTGCCTCCTGTGGGGGATAGTTCCTATCTGGCAGTGACCTGCTTTTAATGTTATGAAGGTTTAATATTGCTTGATTATACATATCATATTTAATATATGAATGCCAATTTTTCAGGCAACAGTGCCTTTAAGAACGGGCACATGTGGTGACCATTTTGATTAGTCAATATGAACAATATAAAGGGACTTCTGCTTCAGCAAGGATTTCTACTCAGCAAGGAGTTCTATTCACCCTATGGGACTCTAGGATGGTTTCACATCCATCTGGTTCTAGGGAGACCATCTCCCCTTTGTGCAGAACGCATCCCGGTGGTGGCTGGAGAGCCACCACTCCATTTTGTTTTTGAAAAACTACATTTCCCATCAGCCCATAATTCCTAAGCTTTTGTGCAAAGTAAAAGGTGGTACGTGTTGAAATATTTTTCATCTGGGTCCCTGCTGGCTACGTTGAGGCTACCTGCTCCCACCTGCTTACCACATAAAACTTTTGAAGACTGATAAGTACTTTTGCAGTCTTTCCAAGTATTGTCTTAGGCAAATCCAAGTTTAATAAGGATTCAGGGGCCCCTTTAACCTCTTTTATCCATTTCTACCCATGCCAGGTGGGGCTTCCTAAGGAATTTTCTGGTACTCTATGCCCTCTTTTGCACTGGGACCTGGCTCTCTCAGATGGCCTCTGCCTGTTGGACAGGAGCCAACATGGGTCAAGTTGTTAGTTCTATCCCCACATGCATCAAAGATTACATTTTGCACGCTTTGTTACCCCTTAATGCACAACCTTCATCACTGCATGGGTTACTAAGGCTATGAATGTTTGGGCGTGATCAGCTTTTGGATGTAGTATATGAAGATCCAATTAAGGAGAAGCTAGTTGTCCTCATTTCTAAAATCCTTAAAACTAATGCTTATCTTATGGAAGCAGCCTTTGATGTTGCTAAGGTTATCCGGATGGTCTCGGCTCTCAATGACAGCACATCTCACCTTGTAGCTTAAGATTTGGTTGGCTAAACAGTCCTCCAAGAAGTCCTTGGTTTCTCTTCAATTTGTGGACAGTCAGCTGCTTGGTGAGGAGCTAGATAAGGTTATCAGTCATAACGCTGGAGGCAAGAGTACCGTGTTGTGTTACCCTAAGTGAGCCTTTTTACCTTGGATGACACATGTTTTTTTGTTACCCAGGCACATCCCCTGCTACCCAGGTAAATCCCCTCCAAAACCAAAGCAGGCTTGGGTAGGAAAGAAGCCCAAATCTGACAAACCTGGCTCCACATGACTTGTTGGGTCCTGGTTTATCACAGGCTTTTGGAGGTTGTCTCCCTCTTTTCCACAGCATATGTCTCATTTCCATGGTGGACCAATGGGTTTTGCAGGTAATCTCAGAAAGGTACAGCATAGATTACCACATATTCCCTTCCTTTATCTCATTTTTTAATGTCCAGAGAGTTACTTACCTGCCTGAGGTGGTTAAAGACAAAAGGGAAATGATTAGCATAGATCTTCCCCTTCCTATTCCCTGAGGTCTGGGAAAAAAAAAGGTCTCATGGGACATGAAGTTTAATTTTCAACCAAATATAAAACAGCAAGGTGGCTCTCCACCTAATGAGTTCTTTCACTGCCCTAGCAGCTGGGAGTCCCCAAGGGCATCCTTTTAACTATATAGAAAAAGTAGATAAAGGTAAAATAAGCAGCACCCTCTTGCCCACCAGAATTTACATAGTGTAGTAGAAAAATGTTTTTCAGAACACCTAGATTATGATCTTGACGCATACTTTTATGAGTTTTCTATTTAGTCTGCAAATTACTTTTTGAGCAGTCTTAAAATAAAATGTGCTGCCACACACCAATGTCACAATCTTAGTGAGTTCAAGAATTAACAGAATGTGATCGTTGTGAAAACGAGGTATAGACTCCGCCTTATTCCACATACTACTAATATGATTTTTTCATACCCTGTTATCATCCATTTACACATGATTTTGTTATATCATATTTCCCCTCTTTTTAGAAATAACAGTTACATTTAACCATGTAATAACTGCTTAATAGGTCACATTATTTGATACATATGGATGGTAATGCATGCCTGACAAGTAGTTTCTGCTGGTCTTTCATCTTTGTGTAATCTAAATGAATGAACAATTTGTAGAGCCCTGTATTTCATTATTGAAAAGTTGGAAACTAAACAAAAATCCAAATAATGTTAATATCTTAGAATATAAAAGGCCAGAATATTTGTCCGATGCAGTCATGTGCAGTAGAGACTGCCCAAATGCACAGAATGCAGTGAGCATTCTGTGCGTTCGGGCAGTCTCTACTGTGCATGACTGCATTGCGTCCATCACCAGTGAGGTGGCAGAAGTATGCAGAGCATGACCGGCTTCTTTACCTCACTGGACCTTGGCCCATGTACACGGGCTTTTACACTAGTGTCTCATAATATGTTAGCATAATAATTATTAAGTAGATACATATAATCATGTAAACATGTATTATTATAGAAGTAGTAACTTCAAAAGTAAATATCCATACAAACTGTTGAACTGTTAATAATTTCTTAACATGCATAAATCTCACTTTAAATCATGTTACACTGATACAACATTATCAAAACCTGGGGAGAGATTCACTAAGCAGTGATAAAGAGGTGATAAAGTGGAGATGACTTTTCCAGTTTATCACTTCTCCAGTTCTCATGTTATTCTATGCACTAAGATTTCTACAACTCTGGAGATCTTATTGCATAGGCTCTATAGAATAACATAGGAACTGGAAAAGTGATATCGCTGGAAAAGTAATCTCCACTTTATCACCTTTTTATCACCCTTAGTGAATAACGCCCCAGGAGACTGTTATGTTTGCACCTCGTTCGCTGTCTCTTCCTTCGGCTCTCTGTCCCTTTTCCCTGTCGTTCCGGTCGCCACTGTTCCTTTCTTCCGGGTTCCCCTGCGCGCATGCGCGTTAGTCGGCGCTGCTGTCTTCCGGGTTCTTGTTACGTCGGGGCGTCATGACGACAGACGCCTGGGATCATAAATACCTTCTGCTCACCCTCCTGAGATTTCGGCATTTCTGAAGATTTCGGTATTTTAGGGATGCTCACAGGAGCAGGAAGCACGGACATCTCGTCACAGTGACGTCCGTGCGCCTGCGCTGTCAGTCCCTTTTGAGCATCCCTAAAATGCCGAAATCTTCAGAACCGGGTAATATTTCTGGCGACTAGCGCTACTAAGCAGCTAGTCACCAGATGAAGAATCAATCAATGTTAAGTTATTGCGGGGTGGTAGTTCCCCTTTAAAAATCCACTCAGATTATTTCCTAGACATGAATTTGTTGAAATTACCCACTCTCCAATTTTTATTCACAATATTTATTGATATAAATTTCATATACTTTATTTCTGACCTATGAAATTCCAAAAACTGTGTTTTTTACATTAATTTCTAATGTTATATGCGTGCTCCCTAATTCTATCCTTTAATTTTCTCTTACTCCTACTGATATAATACTTATTTCAAGTGCAAATGATCATATATATTATCCCTTTCATGTTGCATGTCATGGTGTTTCTTATTTCATATTTTTCCCCTGTGACTGCAGAGAAAAATGTTTTAATATTCCTATCTACTTTACAATTCCTACACCCTATAAATTCCCCACATCTATAAAGAGCATTACACTTAGTAAACCAGGTGTTTTTCTTATCTTGTTTATACTGTATACTTTGTGTTATTTTTCTACCTAAAATTGGGGCTCTATTATATGCAATTTTAGGTTTCTCTGTTAAAATACAACTTACTACTTTATCTTCTTATTAGAATCTCCCAGTCTACTATTATTTTGAGACTACCATTTGAACAAGTGATAATGAACCCATTATTTTTACTCTCATCCTTGGTTTCTTTTTTTCTCAATAAATCCTCTCTCTTACATTCTTTCACCCTATTAATATATTGATCTAAATTGCCAGCTTCATATTTTTGTCTATAAACCTCTCATTAGAACCTGGGCTTGTTCGTCAAAAATGTCTTCAACTGTACAATTCCTCCTGACTCTCATAAAGTCTCCTTTTGGCATGTTTTTTTAGCCAGGGAGGGAACTGTCTAATCTGATATAGCTGTTGATGCCTATTGTTAAAATAGGTTTTTGTTTTTATTTTATTGTCCTCAATGTATATCGATAAGTCCAAAAATGTATTTCTACTGTGCTGTACATAGTTCTGAAAAACAAATTGTAAACATTAATATTGATATACTCCAAATATGATTTTTAAAGATTCTTTTGTCCCTTTAAAGGTAAATAAGATGCTGTCTACATATATTTTCCAAAGCACCAGGTTTGTGCCAAAAAGAATATTGCTACAAATGTACCGGTCTTCCCATGTACATATTTTCATAGCTTGGCACAAACCTGGTGCCCAGTGCAGAACCCTGCAACTATAAATAAATTGTTCTGAATTCCAAAAATAATTATGATTCAATATAAATGTTATTAAAGTTATAATGAATTCTACTTGTATCAAATACAGATAGGTCCCAGAAGACCACCACACTCCTCCAGCTCATCTTCGGAATCTTCTCCCGCTTCCTGCATCCTGTTTTTTCTTTGCCTCTCACGCACCCTCACTATCAATTGTTACCTCCAGGCAGTGAGGGATCTTGCCATAAGTGCCAAATTGTATCAAGCATTAACTCAGGACAATTGTCCATGCGCTCTTTCATGCACCGAGTCAGCTCCTTTTTGAGCTTCTTTAGAAGGGCAGCAACATTGGGAAGTATATTACCCTCAGCACCAGGCAAGAGTTCCCTATGGGAAAGGGAAAGGAAATCGCCCATTTCTAAGGAGAGGTGTGTGAAGATGGGAATGACTCCGGCCAGGCTAGCATTCTCTTTGCTTAAAACTTCTGTCAATGCACAGAGAGCCTAAAGGACTGTCACTACCTGTTTCATCAGGGCCCAGTCAGGTCAGCCCTGTCCAGTGTTTTGTTACTGCCAATGAAATGGTAACATGACATTGTATGAATTGCCTTTTTCTGTTCCAGGATACGCTCTAGCATATCTAAGGTTCCACCTGGTCCCAACATCTTGTTTTAGGCAGTGCTCTGGGATGTCTGTCTTTTTCTGTTCCTCCCTGAGTAGCTGGCTATCTTTGACGCTCCGATGGAAGTGGCTAGCAATTTGTCGGCATGAATCCAGAAGTACTGGCAACCTTCCAGTGTTTCTTCCATCCTCGAGATCAGCCTTCACTACGAGATGTAGGACATGCACTGAGCAGTGTACACCCACAAATCTGCCATCCCGGAGAGCCTTTATCATGTTAGCTGCACCATCAGTAATCACAAACCCCATTTGTGCCTATGTGCCTGCCTGCTCCCCTAGCCACTGCACGACCATGTTCTGAAGTGCTGTGCAAATGTTATCTGAGGTGTGCTGCTGATTACCTCAGCATGGAGGAGGAAAGAGTGGTGCCCCTGCTTGGATACGGCACCTGAACTTGTTGTCGATAATGATGTGTCTTGCAACACATTGGGCTGCCGCTAATGTGCCGTCAATGACAGGAAGCCATACTGGCCACTCGGAGCACTCCATAAGTCAGTGGTAAAGTGCACTGACTGGCCACCAGCTTTTCCTAGCAGGTCCTTCAAAAGCCCAATGCATGACTGGTACAGTGAGAGAACTATAGTTCTACTAAATGTGGTGTGGGATGAAATTTTATATCTGGGTGCAACAGCCTCCATAAGTTGCTGGAAGGGCTCCCCGTCAACCAAATTAAAAGTAGCACCCCTAACGGCTATGAGCTGTGCAATGAGGCGTGTTATTGTTCTGGGCTGCTGTCTGCATATCCCCTTGGAATGAAACCCACCAAAATCTTCCAGTGTGGCCTGTATTGATTTTGGGATGGGCTGTGGCTGTCTGCTCTTAGAAATAGATGTGGCATGATCCCCCTGCACTTTCTCCTGCATACTGGTGGTGAGTGTGACACTGGTATATGCAGTAGTTGTTCAGGTGTTTGTTCATCCCGGTGTTTGTTCATGTCCCAACACACTCCCACAGCTGACTTCCCTGCCACACAGTTTGCATTTCACTAGCCAGCCATCGCCAAGTGCCACAAAATGCTCCCACACTTTGGAGCGATGGATGACTCTGCCAGTTGAATTGGAAGGTGGTGGAGAAGAAAAAACTGCTTGTTCTTCCTACGTACCATTACAAGGGTACAAGTAAACCTAAAGATGGCAGCAGGGATGTCGGGACTGGGATTGGAGGAGGATAGTGGAGTAACAGTGGTACTGGTGGCGGAGACACTAGCAGCTACTACCTGGCTGGGAGACTCAATTGGAACTGGAGAGGCAGGTGCTGAGTTTTCAATAGAAGGCATAGTTTTAGCTGGAGAAACAGGAGGAGTACTATGGGAAGCAGGGGAAAAATCAAGCTCAGGAGAATAATCAAGGTCAGTGGAAAAATCAAGCTCAGGGGACAAATCAAGCATAGGAGGCCTTGATCCCTCATATTCTTCTTCTATCTCTTGTAGGTTTGGACAGGAAGAAAAATGATCATCAGCAGCAGATTTTGGGGAGACCTGCTGAATTGAATTCTCTCTTATGTCTGGTGGCTACTGGGAAATAGTAAACTATCTCCCTCAATAACCGTTTCTGGAGAAGATTTGCTCTCAGTGGCAGTGACAGTGGTGGCAGTAAAAATGTTATCCAAATACTGCACTAATTTCCGTCTGGGCTACTTACACGGATGTTCACTGTAAAAATCCCGCTTTGATACTGCCCGCAGTGCCCAACCAGTAGTGTTACACACTCTAGGTATCCCCAGTAGTGATGAGCGAGCATGCTCGGCCGAAGCTCGGTTCGGCTCGAGCATCGCTCTGCTCGGCACATGGCGGTACTTGTACGAGTACCGCATGTGCTCGCCCCCCATGTTCGGGTCTCCTCCTCGCACGTTTCGCGGCTGCTACGCAGCCAATAAACGTGCGGGGAGGCTCTGACATCAGTGTAATGCCAGCAGCCATGTTGGCTGCTGGCATTACACTGATTGGCTGGCCAGAACCCGTGATCGGGTGCTGTATAGCACCTGACCAGCGAGTTCGGCTCAGTCTTAGCCAGGGAGAGATGAGGATAGGAAGGGAAAGTCAGTGTAGGGAGAAGAAAAGCGAGTTTGTAAAAAAAAAAGACCCAAAAGTCCTTTTTAGGACTACTGTGTGTGGGGGCAGCAGATATATTTTGTTTTGGGGGGCAGAGTTTAAAAAAAAAACGTCACATATTCCGTTCACTGTGCCTAGCCGCAGATTAGCAGCACATTCTGTTTAGTGTGCAAAGTTTCAGATTAGGAGAACATTCTGTTTAGTGTGCAAAGTTGGAGATTAGCAGCACATTCTTTTTAGTGTGCAAAGTTGCAGATTAGCAGCACATTCTGTTTAGTGTGCAAAGTTGCAGATTAGCAGCACATTCTGTTTAGTGTGCAAAGTGTAAAATATAAAAGTCACATATTCCATTCACTGTGCCTAGCCGCAGATAAGCAGCATATTCTGTTTAGTGTGCAAAGTTGCAGATTAGGAGAACATTCTGTTTAGTGTGCAAAGTGTAAAATATCAAAGTCACATATTCCATTCACTGTGCGTAGCCGCAGATAAGGAGCACATTTTGTTTAGTGTGCAAAGTTGCAGATTAGGAGAACATTCTGTTTAGTGTGCAAAGTGTAAAATATCAAAGTCACATATTCCATTCACTGTGCCTAGCCGCAGATAAGCAGCATATTCTGTTTAGTGTGCAAAGTTTCAGATTAGCAGAACATTCTGTTTAGTGTGCAAAGTGTAAAATATAAAAGTCACATATTCCATTCACTGTGTCTAGCCGCAGATAAGCAGCACATTCTGTTTAGTGTGCAAAGTTGCAGATTAGGAGAACATTCTGTTTAGTGTGCAAAGTGTAAAATATCAAAGTCACATATTCCATTCACTGTGCCGAGCCGCAGATAAGCAGCACATTCTGTTTAGTGTGCAAAGTTGCAGATTAGCAGAACATTCTGTTTAGTGTGCAAAGTGTAAAATATCAAAGTCACATATTCCATTCACTGTGCCTACCCGCAGATAAGCAGCACATTCTGTTTAGTGTGCAAAGTTGCAGATTAGGAGAACATTCTGTTTAGTGTGCAAAGTGTAAAATATCAAAGTCACATATTCCATTCACTGTGCCTAGCCGCATATAAGCAGCACATTCTGTTTAGTTTGCAAAGTTGCAGATTAGCAGAACATTCTGTTTAGTGTGCAAAGTGTAAAATATAAAAGTCACATATTCCATTCACTGTGCCTAGCCGCAGATAAGCAGCACATTCTGTTTAGTGTGCAAAGTTGCAGATTTGCAGCACATATTCCGTGTAATATGAAGAAGGCGGGTAAAAAGGGACGGGGAAGTGGACGTGATCCTGATAGTTCAGGGCGCGGGTCAGGACGCGTATAAACTGTGCCTGGTGCCAGAGCACAAGAAAGAAAGACATCCACCATACCTAGCTTCATGTCTCAGTTTACAGGGCGTCGCAGGACATCACTCTCGAGGTCAGACCACTGCGAACAGGTGGTCGGTTGGATTTCAGGTGATACTGCTTCCAGTCGGTTAAGCACCACCCTGTCTTCCACCAAGTCCACTCTCAGTAGCCAAGAGTCTGGTCAACATAATCCTCACCCTGATCATCCTTCCTCCCACCATAGAGGGTCTGGTCAAAGAAGTGATCCCACACTGGGATATAGTGAGGAGCTCGTCTCATCACCAATCCTTCATTTGAACCTCTCTCCAAGCACGCTTGCAGAGGAACATGAAATCTTGTGCCCTGATTCACAACCTCTAGAGGGTACCCAATCACAAGAAGATGACAGAGGTGAACGGCATTTAAGGTCAAAGGAAGTGGATGATGATGATGATGAGACACAGTTGCCATCAAATCAACCACTATTACTGTCTCAAGACCTTGATGAGGAGGATGATATACAGTTGTCAATGACTGAGTATGTGGTGGGATCAAGAAATGAGGAGGATGATCAGAGTGAGGAAGTGGAGGAGTACTTGGTGGACGATGAGGTGACTGACCCCACCTGGGAAGGTGGAGAGCCGAGCGATGACAGCAGTCCTGAGGGTGAGCCATCTGCAGCACCGCAACAGGCTGGAAGAGGCAGTGGTGTGGCTACAGAAAGAAGGCGGACCGCACCAAACCGGCCCGCAAATGTTCCACGGAGCACCCCCTTGCGTAAATCTCCCTTGCCAAGGGGTAGGTGTTCCGCGGTATGGCGTTTTTTTAAGGAAAGTGCGGACGACAAAAGAATTGTAGTTTGCAACCTGTGCCACACCAGAATGAGCCGAGGCATGAACACTAGAAACCTCACCACCACCAGCATGATCCGACACATGGCATCCAAGCACCGTAATAAGTGGGAGGAACGCCCGGATCGCCAATCTGTGTCTGCGGGCCACACCACTGCCTCCTCTTCCCCTGTTTTCGGTGCCGGCCAATCGCCTGTCGAAGGCGCAGGCCTGCATACCTCCCGCCCTGCACCTGTACCATCTGAAGCACCATCAGCAACCACATCCACTTCCCTGTCCCAGCGCAGCGTCCAAATGTCGTTACCCCAGGCATTTGAGCGCAAGCGAAAATACCCAGCCACCCACCCACAGGCCATAGCACTAACCTCACACCTTTCCAAATTACTGGCCATCGAAATGCTGCCATTTAGGCTTGTGGAGACTGAGTCCTTCCGCAGCCTGATGGCAGCAGCTGTCCCTCGGTACGCAGTCCCCAGCCGCCACTACTTTTCCCGGTGTGCCGTCCCCGCCTTACACCACCATGTGTCCCGTAACATCACCCGTGCCCTGACCAACGCAGTTACTGGGAAGGTCCACTTAACGACTGACACATGGACAAGTGCTTGTGGCCAGGGACGCTACATTTCCCTGACGGCACACTGGGTGAATGTCGTGGAGGCTGGGAGTGACTCGGACACTGGGATGGCACAGGTGCTACCCACGCCGAGGATTGCGGGCCCTACCTCCATCAGGGTTTCCGCCAGCACCTACGTTATTGGCTCCTCCTCCTCCGTTTCCACCTCCGAATTCTCTGCGCGCAGCGCCACTCACCCATCAGCCGGTAGCTGGAAGCAGTGTAGCACTGCAGTGGGGAAGCGTCAACAGGCCGTGCTGAAGCTGATCTGCCTTGGGGACAAACAGCACACGGCCTCAGAGCTGTTGCAGGGGATTAGTCACCAGACCGAGCGGTGGCTCTCGCCACTCAACCTGCAACCAGGCATGGTTGTGTGTGATAATGGGCGTAACTTGGTGGCGGCTTTGGAGCTCGGCAAGCTCACACACGTACCATGCCTAGCGCATGTATTTAATTTAGTGGTTCAGCGATTTCTAAAATCCTACCCCAATTTGCATGATCTCTTGACGAAGGTGCGCCGCGTGTGTGCACATTTCCGTAAGTCATCTACAGCTTCAGCCGGCCTGTTGAAGCTGCAGCAGCGCTTACAATTGCCAGCTCACCGGCTGCTGTGTGACGTGAGTACGCGCTGGAACTCCACCTTCCACATGTTGGCCCGGCTTTGTGAGCAGCAGAGGGCAGTAGTGGAGTACCAGCTGTTACACGGTCGTCGCCTCTCCGTTCAACTTCCTGTAATCAGAAGTGAGGAGTGGGAATGGATGTCAGACCTCTGTGAGGTTTTACGCAATTTTGAGGAATCGACACAGATGGTGAGCGGCGATAACGCTATTATCAGTGTAACCATCCCACTTCTGTGTCTACTGAAACGCTCGCTGCTCACAATTAAAACCGACGCTTTGCATGTGGAAGAGGTGGAAATGCGGGAGGAAGAGCTTACACAAGGTGATAGCCAGAGCACCCTCACTTCGTCTTCTCAGCGACAATTGGAGGAGGCGGAGGAGGAGGAGGAGGAAGAAGACACGGTTGCCTCCGCTACAGAGGGTAGCCATGGAACTTTAGTTCCATCTCTTCAGCGTGGGTGGGCAGAAGAGGAGGAAGAGGATGAGGAGATTGAGAGTCATCCTCCTGTTGAGGACAGCGAAATCTTGCCTGTTGGTACTCTGGCACACATGGCTGACTTTATGTTAGGCTGCCTTTCCCGTGACCCACGCGTTACACGCATTTTAGACAACACGGATTACTGGGTGTTCACCCTTCTGGACCCCCGCTACAAAGAGAATTTCTCATCTCTCATTCCTCCGGTGGAGAGGACAAGCAAAATGGTGCAATACCAGAAGGTTCTTGTTGAAAAATTGCTCCAAAATTTTCCATCTGACAACGCTGGCGGCAGAGTACGTGCTACCTTGGCCAACCGAGAAGGGGAGAAAAGGGGAGCACACAGCAGTTCCGACAAAGGCAGGGCAACACTCTCTAAGGCGTGGGACACCTTCATGACACCCCGCCAGCACCCTCACCCTGATGCGCAGCCTAGTGTCACAAGGAGGGAAAAGTTTTGGAAGATGGTGAAGCAGTACGTAGCAGACCGTGTCAGCGTCCTCAATGATCCCTCTGTGCCTTACAACTACTGGGTGTCCAAGCTCGACACGTGGTATGAACTGGCACTCTATGCCTTGGAGGTGCTGGCCTGCCCTGCCGCCAGCGTTCTGTCTGAGCGGGTATTTAGTGCTGCTGGTGGCATCATAACAGATAAGCGTATCCGCCTTTCCACCGAAAATGCTGATAGGTTGACACTTATAAAAATGAACAAGGCCTGGATTTCCCCTGACTTCTCCACTCCACTGGAGGAAAGCCCCGGGGGAACATAAAGTCACTTTAGATATGTTATTTACAATGATGGGAATACTCTGTATTCCCATTCACCCCTTCCACCCAAAAAACGGGTATATGGTTGACTCTCTTCCATATACCCTGTGATATAATTTTTATATAGGGCCAGCTCACCAGCGGGCCCAGTGATATAATTTTTATATAGGGCCAGCTCACCAGCGGGCCCTGTGATATAATTTTTATATAGGGCCAGCTCACCAGCGGGCCCTGTTTGACAATTTTTGTATAGGTCAGCTCACCAGCGGGCCTTCTCATATAATGTTTTATTGGGTCAGCTCTCTAGCGGGCCCTCTCATATAATGTTTTATAGCGTCAGCTCACTAGCTGGCCTTCGCATATAATGTTTAGGATGGTCAGCTCCGCAGCAGACCCTCACCCATAATGTTTTAGATGGTCGGCTCAGCGCACGTTTCCCTCTTAATCATGGCCCCAGTTCAGAAAAATCGAGGAAATTTTTGGGAGAATTTGCCTCTGCGCACGTTTCCCTCTTAATCATGGCCCCAGTTCAGAAAAATCGAGGAAATTTTTGGGAGAATTTGCCTCTGCGCACGTTTCCCTCTTAATCATGGCCCCAGTTCAGAAAAATCGATGAAATTTTTTGCAGAATTTGCAGATGATATACAAGTAAATATACAGCAAATACTGTTTGGTAACAATTTTTCGCCTAAAGTCGTTTTTATCTTCCTTTTTGTGTGTTTTACGGTCAGTCTGTAAAAATGTCGTACTACGGGCGAAAGATCGTTCCCAGCAGCGATGTTGGAGTCCAAGATGCATCCAGACATCCTCCCTATGCTGTCCCTGAACCATTTCTGTGGTGTTTCCATCATTTTCTGCCCTTTTCCTATGGACCAGGCACCCTCCCCTCATCAGAGCAGGGGGTGCCTGGTGTAATGCTCAAGTCCTCCCATTGACTTCAATGGGGCTCGGGTGCTCGGCCGAGCACTCGAGCCTCCGGGGGCGCTCGGTCAGAGCACCCGAACACCCGAGCATTGGGGTGCTCGATCATCACTAATCCCCAGGTTTATGGAAGTGGCTGTAGCAGAAGTGGTGACTAAACTGGCAGTGGCACTAGTCATTGTGCAGGTGGTTCTGGGGGGGTCATTACTAAACAGCTGACAAAACACAGGTAACAGCTGCTTCATGGTCCCAGAGGAGGACCTAGACCTCTCTTTTTTCTGCTAGAAGAGGTAGAACTATCTGCAGTTCCCTTCTTATTTTTATTTTTTGATTTGGGGTGCTGCTGCTGAGTCTGACTGTGACATTGACTACTAGTGCTACTGGCAGTCCTCTTCCTTAGCCACCTGCTGCTGCTAGCTTTACTTAAAAGCAATGTCACTGTGGTGGTGTTGGTGGTTACTGGGTCACTGCAGCTGGTAGGAGGACGAGGAACATCAGGTTGTTCAGGACTCAAATCCATTACATATTGGTAGGTAGTGTAGTATAATTTTTTAAAATTTTAAAACCTGGCCACACCACAACTGTCAGACTGGCTGTGTCACTCTGAGAATTATTCAAACAAATTCCTAATATTTTTAATATTTTACACAGGAACAAAGGTGACTCTCCCTTGCGATGGGAAGAAGGTACTAGGCCTGCCTACAGAACTGTGAGATTGGCTGTGTCACTCTGAAAACTATTCCAACAAATTCCTAATCCTATATAATAATTTGTAAGGATGTTTGTCAGAAGACATTATGCGCAGTAGAGACTGCATGCACTGCAGTCATGCACAGTAGAGACTGCGAGTTCTGCAGTCATGCGCAGTACAGACTGCCTGAGCGCACCGCGACTGATACAGATCGGAGCACTCTGAAGTTGGACAGGAGTCCTCTCCGCTTGGTCCCAGGAAGGTGCGCAGAGAGGACTACGGTCCGAATTCCGAGGTTCCCACTCTATATCAGCCACAGCGTGTTTGGGCATTCTGTACTGCGCATGACTTCAGCGCAGGCTGTAAGCAGAGAGGCTCCGGGCACCAGCCGAGGCTACTGGGTGGCACTGTGACCAGTGTACACGAGCTTTTAAACTAGTATTTTTAATATTTAACACAGAAACAAAGGTGACTCTCCCTTGCAGTGGCAGTAAGGAACTAGGCCTGCCTGCCTACAGAACTGTGAGACTGGCTGTGTCACTCTGAAAACTATTCAAACAAATTCCTAATATTTTTAATATTTTACACAGGAACAAAGGTGACTCTCCCTTGTGGTGGCAATAAGGTACCAGGCCTGCCTGCCTACAGAACTGTGAGACTGGCTGTGTCACTCTGAAAACTATTCAAATTCCTAATATTTTTAATATTTAACACAGGAACAAAGGTGACTCTCCCTTGCGGTGGCAATAAGGTACTAGGCCTGCCTGCCTATACAACTGTGAGACTGACTGTGTCACTCTGAAAAATATTCAAACAAATTCCTAATATTTTGTTACATTGACAAGCAAGACGAGGAGTCAGACGGTATAGTTAAGATCACCTTTATTAGAAATATATAAACAGTAATGCAAATAACAAATAACACACATAGGGTGATAAAAGAGGCAAGCACTGTATCAGAAATAGAAGTTTTCCAATAGATCCACCACACTGGACTGGAGTCTCGTGGTAAAAGGTAACGCTCAGAGGTAGCACTGACTGAGCCTGCAGTCAGTCTAGGAGAGGAGTCTCAATTTGGTACGCAACCATGGAGACTACTGACTCACGCCTGCAATCAATAGCTAGGAGTCTGATAGAGCCCCAGGTCAGTACTAGGAAGGATGTCTGTGGAACGGGACCAACACACAGAGCAAACAGACACAGCCCTCTAGTAAGCACTGGATAGGATAGTAAGACAAGCCAGGTCATACATGGAGCGGGTTGTCAGCCAAAGCTACAGGTTTGCACCAGATAGGCTATCCACTGAAGCGTAGGTATGCTGGATGTGCAGTGGATGCCCCAGGTCAACACCAGAGTGGGTAGTCAGACAAGCCAAGTCATACACGGAGCAGGTAGTCAGCCAGATCCACAGGTTTGCACCAGATAGGATATCCACTGAAGCGTTAGTGTGCTGGATGCGCAGTGGACAGAGCCCCAGGTCAACATCAGAGTGGGTAGTCAGACAAGCCAGGTCATACACGGAGCGGGTAGTAGCCAGAGCCACAGGTTTGCACCAGAAAGGATGTCTAAGCCAAATCGGAATGCTCACAGAGAATGGTCTGGCAGAGCCACAGGACAACACCAGAATGGATGGACAGACAAGCCGGGTCATACACAGGAATCAGGAATACCAAGTAAATGAACTGCTCAGAACAACAACGTAAGGGTAACTGAGTCAGGACTCAGTCTGCACTTTAAACCTCTCCTCAGGAAGTAGGTAGGAGGAGCAGCTCAGAGGGAGGAAGTAGGTAGGAAGAGACTACAGGCCTCAAACATGTAAAACAGAGGCCTGCAGCATTCTGAAGCCTTGCGTCTGCAGATGAGGCATCTACCACCAGGAGAGGAGCGTGAACATCAGCAGCAGGGATCCAGGAGCGCTCCTTCAGACCATATACCTTCCAATGGATAAAATACTGTAAGCACCCTCTAACCATATGGGAGTCCAGAATACTTCGTACCTCATATTCCTCGGGATCTGCAACTATCATGGGAGCAGGGCGGACAGGAGCGGAGGTATACCGGTTGCAGACCAATGGCTTTAACAGTGAAACATGAAAAACATTGTGTATGCTCATGTTGGCTGGTAGTTCCAATGCATAAGCCACTGGGTTAATTTTGTGCAACACCCTGAAGGGACCAATGAATCGAGGAGCCAATTTATTGCATGGGACCTGGAGGTGCAAGTTACAGGAAGACAACCACATTCGGTGCTGGCAATCATCTACGGTCAGCCTGCCTTTTTTTGTCAGGTACAGCATACCACGTAGGGTATGCTGTACCTGAACTCAAGAGGAACAGAGTGCCTGCAAATGCTCATCAAGAGCCAGAATAGCTTGTGCTCAGAAGGTCTCAGGAAGGACTGAGGGTTGGAACCCATAGTTGACCAGGAACAGGGAACTCTGAGTAGAAGAGTTAACAGCACAATTTCTGGCAAACTAAGCCCAGGGTAACAGGGTAGCCCAATTGTTGTGGTGGTCAGAGATATAGCAGAGGAGAAATTGTTCCAAGGCTTGGTTCAACCTTTCTGCTGCACCGTTGGATTGCGGGTGGTAAGCGGAGGAGAATGCCCATTGAAATCCCATTTGAGCACAGAAACACCTCCAGAAGCGGGACACAAACTGGCTTCCTCTATTGGACATGATTACCTTCGGATGGTAAGTCCTTAAGTGGCATAAAGTGAGCCATCTTTGAAAATTTGTCCATAATCATCAGTATGACAGTACAGCCCATGGACCTAGGAAGGTTGACTATAAAATCAATAGACAAGTGTGACCAGGGACATTTCCTGTTGGCCACTGGCTGGAGCAAGCCTACTGGCAGGTGTCGAGGTGACTTATTTTGACCACACATAGTGCAGACTGCGGTAAAGGTAGCATAATCTGACCAGAGGCTTGGCCACCAGAAAAGTCTTGACAAGGACAAAATCAATTGGTTGCGCCCAATATGGCCAGTGATTTGCAAAAGTTCTCTCAGAATATCATTTATGCATTCTTGGAAGACAGCGGAAGCATTGCACAGACCAAAGGGCATGACCAGGTATTCATAATGGCTGCTCCGGGTGTTAAAAGCTGTCGCCCATTCATGGCCTTCTTTTATGCTGAATAAAATTGTAAGCCACCCTCAAATCCAGCTTAGTAAATACTATAGAACTTTTGAGGCGTTAAACAGTTCAGTAATCAATGGTATAGGGTAAGGATTTTTACCATCAACTTGTTTAAGCCCCAAAAATTGATACATGTGCGCAACTCTCCGTCTTTCTTTTTGACAAATAAAAATCCCGCACTCGCAGGGGATGAGGATTTCTGAATGATGCCTCTCTCCAGGGCATCAGCAACATACTCCTCCATGACCTTGTTCTCCTCCACAGACAGAGGGTATGTACGGACCCGTGGTGGGGTAGTACCAGGTAGTAGTTCAATCGTACAATCGTATGGTCTATGGGGAGGTAATGCTCTGGCCTGGACTTTGTTAAATATATCAGAAAACTGAGAATAGGCCTCCGGTAGGCCATGAAACTCGGCACAGGTCAATCTGATAGGGAGCGAAAGACACGACTCATCACAGTGAGTCCCCCCAAGACAATATTTCACAAGTACTCCAGTCAATTTTAGGCTTATGCTTTTGTAACCATGGGAACCCTAAAACGATGGCATAATATGGAGAGTTTATCACCTGAAAGTTCAGGGTTTCTTTATGCAGGGCTCCCACACTTAGGGTAAGTGGGGCAGTCTCATGAGTAGTATGTGATGGCAGCAGGGGTCTGCCATCAATCACTTCAACAGTCAGAGGGGAGTCACGTGGCTGTAAAGGAATACCATAACGATCAGCAAATACAGCGTCCACAAAATAACCTGCAGCTCCAGAGTCTATCAGGGCAGACACAGCAATAGACTCTTTAGCCCAAGATAGGATTATGTCAAGAAAGGGTTTTGCCTGAGATGTTTCAGGGGACTGAGAGATGCCACCTAAGATCTGTTCCCAACAGGATCTTAGGTGCGAGCGTTTGCCCGGACGTACCGGGCATGACTTCAGTAAGTGACCATGCTTACCGCAGTAAAGACATAGTCCCTCCCTCCGCCTAAAGGCCCTCTCCCCTGCAGAGAGTCGGGTAACCCCCACCTGCATAGGTTCACCAACTGTAGAGTCGGAACCAGGAGGCATGGGAGGTGAGGGAGGATAGGGTGGGCAAGAAACATTAAAGGACATGCTAGTAGGATGCCTCCGCAGGCGCTCCTTAAACGAAGGTCTCTCCCGGACCCTTGTATCTATTAGGATGATAAAGGATATCACCTCATGCAGACTTTTCGGTAAGTCACGAGCAGCAATCTCATCCTTCATATAATCGCAAAGCCCTTGGGAAAACGCGGCTATCAGAGACTCATTATTCCACCCTACTTCGGCTGCTAGGGTTCGAAACTCAATTGCATATTCCGCCACCGTGCGATTACCCTGGCGGATAGTCATCAGGTGTTTGGACGCCAAGGTCCTGCAACCTGGCACATCAAATACGCGTCTAAAGGAGGCCACAAATTCTGTGAAATTGTATATTATGGGTTTCTCTGTCTCCCATAAAGGATTCGCCCAAGCCAATGCTTTGCCAGCAAGGAGAGAAATCATTAGCCCAACCCTGCTGCTCTCAGTAGGGAAGGCTTGAGGAAGCATCTCAAAGTAAATGCCCAACTGGTTTAGGAATCCGCGACATAACTCAGGTTCCCCACTATAGAGTTGTGGGAGTGGAGCGGATCCAGTTAACCCTCTGACCAATCCTGCATCAGAGACGGTAGCAGCTGTAGGTGCCAAAGGAGAAACTGGAGTGGCAACCGGCTGCGGGTCATAGCGTTCCAAGTGAGCAGTTCTGCAAAGCAAAGTCTGCAAGGCACATTCCAGCTGACAAATACTTTGATCCTGATACTGCATTCTGTCGAAAATTTTCTGTAAAGGAGGATCACTATCACCGTCTGTAGTCATGACCCTTACGTACTGTTACGGTTGGCAAGCAAGACAAGGAGTCAGACAGTATAGTTAAGATCACCTTTATTAGAAATATATAAACAGTAATGCAAATAACAAATAACACACAGAGGGTGATCAAAGAGGCAAGCACTGTATCAGAAATAGCAGTCTTCCAATAGATCCACCACACTGTCTAAGACTAGGCCTTAGCTCACTGGAGTCTCATGGTAAAAGGTAACGCCCAGAGGTAGCACTGACTGAGCCTTCAGTCTAGGAGAGGAGTCTCAATATCGTATGCAACCACGGAGACTAATGACTCACACCCGCAGTCAATAGCTAGGAGTCAGATAGAGCCCCAGGTCAGTACTAGGAAGGATGTCTGTTGAACGGGACCAACACACGGAGTGAAAAGACACAGCCCTCTAGTAAGCACCAGATAGGATAGTCAGACAAGCCAGGTCATATACGGAGCAGGTAGTCAGCCAGAGCCACAGGTTTGCACCAGATAGGATATCCACTTAAGCATTAGTATGCTGGATGCGCAGTGGACAGAGTCTCAGGTCAATACCAGAGTGGGTTGTCAGACAAGCCAGGTCCTACACAGAGCGGTTAGTCAGCCAGAGCCACAGGTTTGCACCAGAAAGGATGTCTAAGCCACATCGGAATGCACAAGGAGAATGGTCAGACAGAGCCACAGGTCAACACCAGAATGGATGGACAGACAAGCCAAGTCATACACAGGAATCAGGAATGCCAAATAAATTAACTGCTCAGAACAACAACAACGTAAGGGTAACTGAGTCAGGACTAAGTCTGCCCTTTAAACAGGAGAAGCAGCCCAGAGGGAGGAAGTAGGTAGGAGGAGACTACAGGCCTCAAACACATAAAACAGAGGCCTGCAGCATGCTGAAGCCTCGCATCTGCAGATGATGCATCCAGCATTGATGCATCCAACCCTTCATGGAAATGACGCCAGAGCGCATTGGGAGCATCGCCAGAAGCGGCAGCGCTACAAGGTGCTATAACATATTTTCAATATTTAACACAGGAACAAAGGTGTCTCTCCCTTGCAGTGGCAATAAGGTGCTAGGCCTGCCTACACAACTGTGAGATTGGCTGTGTCACTCTGAAAACTATTTAAACAAATTCCTAATATTTTTAATATCTAACACAGAAACAAAGGTGACTCTCCCTTGCAGTGGCAATAAGATACTACTAGGCCTGCCTACACAACAGTGAGACTGGCTGTGTCACTCTGAAAACTATTCAAATGAATTCCTAATATTTTTAATATTTTACACAGCAACAAAGGTGACTCTCCCTTGCGGTGGCAATAAGGTACTAGACCTGCCTGCCTGCCTGCCTACACAACTGTGAGACTGGCTGTGTCACTCTGAAAACTATTCAAATTCCTATTTTTTTTTTTAATATTTAACACAGGAACAAAGGTGACTCTCCCTTGTGGTGGCAATAAGGTGCTAGGCCTGCCTACACAACTGTGAGACTGGCTGTGTCACTCTGAAAACTATTCAAACAAATTCTTAATATTTTTAATATTTTACACAGGACCAAAGGTGATTCTCCCTTGCAGTGGCAATACAGCACTAATGCTGGCTACACAACAACTGTCAGATTGGCAGTGTCACTTTAAAAAAAAAAAAAAAAACAGCTCCTGACAGTGGCAATAAGGCACTAGACTGGCTAATAAGGCACTAGACTGGCTAGTAAAATCGCTTTAGTGGGACACTCTCTCTCTCTCCTTCTTCTCTCCCTGAGCTCCAGCAATGCACTAACAGGAAATGCAGGTTGCAGACTGTCTGGGTGTCTGTAATGTCATTAATCCAACCCCCATCATGAAACAAAGATGCTAATTGGACTAGAGAGGGCGGGAAAATAGCGTGCAAGCGGGGAGAACATCATCCTAATGTCCGAATTTTGCCTCGAATTTTGGAGCAGTCCTGTTCGGATTCGGGTCTCTAAAAAGAATGTCCCCTTGGCTTTCGACCGGCCCAAATGACTCCGAACGAGTTATATTTGTCCGAGTTCTGAATTAGGATGAACAAGCCTAATTGTCAGCAAAGGAAGAAATTGGCATATTGGCGTTCTTAAAACCTTAACCCCTTGAGGACCCACGATGTGCCAGGACTGTCATGAGTAATCTTCCCTTAAGGACCAATGATGGTCCTGGCACGTCGTGGAATTCAGGGGTCCCAGCATGGCTGCACATCACTAGGGGACCCCTGAATCCAATGCGGCAAAAAAATCCAAATGGCTCATGGTCTGTACCAGCCATTAAGGGGTTGAGGTTGTGATTAACAACAAAGAGATATGATTGGCTTTAAGCTATTCATATTGAACGTTACTACCACTAACATTTAAATACTGGGTAGTTGACCATTGAAAGAGAACGCTGCTGGCTGACTCAACAAGAAAAAAGGGTGAATGAAAGAGACCACTCGGAGAGCGAATGGGATACTAAAGTAATCATGAGTGATACATGGCATTCTACTTGTGTCTAACTGTCTCATTAGAACTGCATCTAATAACCCTTAACAGTTTCTGTGAAGATTATTGTGATCTTTTTTATATTTTGTGTTTGTATGGTACTTTACTAACACCTTGGTACCGGGTGTTATAGAGTTAGTTATTAGACACGCACTGTGTTTTCCACCAGTCTGTGTGGCAGGTTTCTAGTGTGTTTTTTGGGACTTGGACCAAAACTTGCTGTTTACTTCATATATTTTTTTTTTTTAAAGCTTTATTTGAAGAAAGATATGACATACAAGTAATAATGAATATAAAGACAGTGGATACAGTATAAACTAATATGCTATATGATACAGCAATCGCATGAACACGTTATGGACAATAGTATAATTGCTCATTGAAATAGAAATAAAATATGTAACAACTCTGGAATACTTAAACCAAATCTTCTCAGAAGAAGAGTCGAACAAGAGAAGATAACGTAATAAATGCATGTGTAAATTAATAGGTATATATCTGTCTAAGGGATCCACTCAGTGTAAAATAAAATAGTGTGTAAGAAAAGGGAGAGAAAAAGGAGACACAGAGAGAATAGGAAAGAAAAGAAATATATAGAGCGTAGGAGAGGGAGTTACTTCATATTTTAACCCCTTCTATGGTCTCCTATTTTTAAATTTTTTGCTTTTATTTTATTTTTGCCTATTTCCATAAGTGGACACATTGAACATTGAACAATTTATTGTTGCATGTCATTCTATGATTCATTGTGAAATTATGTTTATATGGGTTGAACTGAACATGTGTATGTATTGACCAAATAGGGAGAGGGGATAGTTTTCTGCTGCATATGTCTTTTTCATGTTTTTCATGCTCATCACTATGCAATTTTCTTACATTATTAAAACATAAGAGAGGATAGGCTTTTTTGCAATTTTATGAATATTTTAATAAAGTAGATGCTGTGAGAATTGCTGTTTTTGCATTCAAGTGTTTGCTCTATGAGAGCTCTAATATATTATAATATTGGTCTTTTTTTACCTTTGCAGTGGAGGTATCTAGAGCTGTTTCATTTTATTGTATTCTATTTGTGTCCCATTTTTGATGCTTTTATTCCTAGATTTAAGTCAAATAAAAAGTCATGGTCAATGCTGGACAGTAACAGAGTAGAAATGCTAGGTCACAAAGTGGCTCAATAACTAAATACAGATAAAAGAGCTCACAGTGGGCATGATATTATTAGCCCCTGTATTTTTAAAACCAGCGGTAATAGTAGTTTTGACAGCACAGTTTACAATTCTATAAACTGTGCTGTCAATACCAAAAACTGTGCAAAAATGTTCAATGGGTGCGCAATTTTCACACATTGGACATCACTTAAAAATAGTCGACTTTGCTATTCTATTCCATGTGGTGGCTTCACCGCATGTTTATGACCGCAATTTTCATGGAACAAATCCTGCACCATGAGAAGGCAAAAGCAGAGTCACAAACACACGGTGAAAACCACCGGTATGTGTTGAAAAACTGGTTTCCAAAACATACTTGTGGTTGAAACAGAGATAAAGATTAACCCATATGAATACCAGAGGGGTATCCAATGCATTATACAGCTTTGTATACCCCACTGGCACTCATAGGGTTAATCTACAAACAGTTCACACATCCTGACAAATAAAAACTTACCAGTAATCCTGATATACAGTGGGATCGTGTCGGGCTTCTTCTTCTTTACTTTCTTCTTCTCTTCTGTCTTCCTTTCTTCTTTCTTGCTGTAAAAAAAAAATAAATCCATGAGTGCTCTTTGATTTAAAAAAAAAAATCCCCCAAAGATGCTACCATTAACCCTTTGACTACTGGAGAGGTAGTCCTCCAGCGCTCAAAGGGTTACTATAGGTGGCATCTGAAGGTCCGCATGAAATAAATATATGAAATGTGTTTAAAATTGTCCATTTAGAGTAAATGCTGAAATTAATTTACCCCCCATCTCCACTGGTGGCAAAAGGCATTTTGAGCTGCACAGAGGCCCACATGCCATCTCTCGGTCAGTTGCCCAAGTCAGACTGACAGGATTTTAAGCCGAGACTGGCTTTTATATGCATGGGGGCCTCTGTGCAGCTCAAAATGCCTTTCTCCATCAGCAGAGGCAGCGGCAGAGACAAACTAGGTAAATTAATTTCAACATTTACTCAAAATGGACAATTTAAACACAGTTCATATATTTATTTCATGTGGACTTTCAGATGCCACCTCTAATAACTATAGGTCATTCAAAGGGTTAACGGTGGTATCTTTGGGGGCTTATTTTTTAAATTAAAGAGAACTCATGGATTTGTTTTGTTTTTTTTTTACAGCAAAAAAGATCAAAAGAAAGAAAAGAAGACAGAAGACTGCAGAAAGGAAGACAGAAGAGAAGATAGAACACAAGATTAAAGAAGAAGCCTGACAGTAGATGACAGGTAAGTGTAATGTTTTTGACTAGTTTTAGCTCACTGTCAAACAATGAGAGTTTGCTTTTTTTCCTTTGATGTTCCCACAATTCGAGTTATTTAGCGCGAGTTGCGGGAACAAAAAACAAGCATTTTGCCAAAATGTGAGTTTTGGCCAACAACACACTTATTGCCATGTACCTTACCAGCAACAGAATAGCTGAGGTACATTGTTGAGTTTTTTGAGAGTTAGTGTTTTTACTATTACCGTCGGTTTTTCCAGTGGCAATAGTATTGAGCCCAGTGTCTATAAAAAAGTGAGCAAAAGAACAATAAGTGTGTGCTCACTATGATGTGGCATTTTGTGTACTCACTAACAAGAATACTGCATAAGATTGCCTCAGACTGACACTATTTGTGCTCATCCATCTCTTTTGAGGAGACATAAAACCACTAGATTTCCTGCTCACACCCTGGATCCGAGAAGCCACTACCTTGCAAGAGCGAACACTGGTGCGGGATATAGGTGAGACATTACATGCTTACCTGCCTGAGAAGCAGCATCTATAGGAACCAGACAGAGGCAAAGGCATCTCTTTTTCAAAAGGGAGTCTTATAAATGAGGCACTCAGCCCACACAACAAGTATATAATAATCTTTATTGGTAATAAACTGCTCGACAGAAGCATCTTTTGCATTTAATTCCGAAGATTTAAGTTGCAGATTCTTCGACAGATGGTACCCCAATGCATGCACTAAGAAGGGCTATCAGAGAGCAAAAACCATCAAAAGAGAAGATTTGTTGAATACAGGTAAGCGACTAACTAATGAATCTTATGAGATCCAACCCATTACCAAGTACAACCAACAATAGCATAGGGTTCTAGAAATTTTCTGTAAACACTGGCAGATATTACAGATGGATGTTACACAGAAACAACATCTTAGTGTATGTCCATCTATAATAGCCAGGAGATCCCCGAACATTTCAGACTTCTTGGTGTATAGTCATTTTTGCCCAATTACTAGACATGCTGAAGGCCAAAAATGTTTAAGTAGCCATCCCTATGGAAACTGTTCAATATGAAAGTACCTGAGACCACTGAAAAACATTTTCAGTCCAGTGATGGATAAGGAACAAAACCTTAGACATTTTATCAGTTGTAGGTCCAAAAACTGCATCTATGCAATCAGATGCCCGTGTGATAAGATCTGTGGGACAAACTACCCAGATGTTGAAGTCTCGGATCCAGAAACACCTATCATTGATACACAATGCCCGCATTGACCAAGGTAAGTAAGCTATCTTGACCACTGTGGCTCAAAATTTTCTTATGATGCATAATTCATCTACTGACAATAGGAGAGGCAATACAGCCAAATCCCTTCTAAAAAGAGAGACTTGGTGGATATACATGCTCCGGTCCTGCCAACCACATGGCATGAATTAGGACATGTTCTTTACAGAGTACATATGTTGATTAATCTTATATATATATCTCTCTTACAGATATAGTATCTCCCAAATAGAAGGAGAAATTCAGCGAAAACCACATTGTTGTCCACTTTTTTGCAAGAAAATCCACCTTAAAACCAGTGATTAAAATGTTCAAATTTTTCTCCTATTGGCCAAAATTCTTCACCATTTTTTCAATGGCTAGAAAGTTTCCACCCATAAAGTGTGTTTCACCTTTACACTATAAATCCGTGATGTATTGCATGAAGTAGAACACAACAGAAGCAGCTACAGAGCGAGGTAGATGTGCTGTGCTGTTGTACTGTGATTTGTTTCAAAAATTGAAGCAGGAGAGGCTCATAGTGACTGCTATCACTATGAGAAAGTTTAAAAATAGTGAAAGGAGGGACTGGAAGGACCCTTATGTGTCCACTGAGTCTGAGGAGGAGGAAGTGAGCACTACATAACCAATGCTGCCCAGTCCCCCTAAATCACCCCTAGGGATCTCGGGGAAATTAATGTCAAGGGAGGAAGAAAAGGGTAGTATTGAGAGCAGTACAGGTCAGGTGCCTGAGCTTGCTCCCAGACGTGCTGCCCCTGCCGTCACCATTTCTGTAGTTGCTGCCAGAAGTGCTGCCCCTGCTGTCACTAGTGCTTTGCCTGCTGTCAGATGTGTTGCCCCTGCTACCACCATTGCTGTGCCTGCTGTCAGAAGTGCTGCCCCTGCTGCCACTTGTGCTGTGCCTGCTGTCAGATGGCAGTGCTGTGCCTGCTACCAGTGCTGAACCTGCTTACACCAATGATGTGCCTGCTGCCAGTGCTGAACCTTCTGCCCCTGCTGTCACCATTGCTGTACCTGCTGCCAGAAGTGCTGCCCCTGCTGTCAGCTGTGCCTGCTGTCAGACGTGCTGCCCCTGATACTGCTACCACCATTGCTGTGCCTGCTGTCAGAAGTGCTGCCCCTGCTGCCAATAGTGCTGTGCCTGCTGTCAGATGTGCTGCCCTGCTGCCACCAATGCTGTGCCTGCTGCCAGTGCTGAACCTGCTGCCACTAGTAATGTGCCTGTTGTCAAACTTGCTACCCCTGCTTCCATCAGTGCTGTCCCTGCTGCCAGTGCTGAATCTGCTGCCACCAGTACTGTGCCTGCTTCAGATGTGCTGCCCCTGCTGCAGCCAGTGCTTTGCCTGCTGCCACCAATACTGAACCTGCTGCAAGTATGTCTTGTAATACTCAAGAGGGGGAAAGGAGAAAATGATGACATCAGGGGCCCTAAGTCACACTTGCCATCCTCAAGCAGTCCCGCCAGTCCTAGTAGTACTACTATTAAAAAGGTCCAGCAGCTTGTTAGTGTTAGGAGTGAAGGAGGGGGTAATCATCATATTAATAGTGACTGTGAGGAGGAAGACTAAGGGGCTGAACTCGATGTGGTTGGTGTTAGTAGTAGTAGTAACAGTATTGGTGTAGCAGCCAGTGGGACTAGTGTTAGGAGAATGGTAGAGGAAAGCATTTGAGAGTGTCCAGACTAGCGGCCAAGGGAGCCCACACTATTCCTCTGGCTCTGGGAGTCCAATTACTTTCACGACAGTGTGCAGATGGAATATGGCCTTGAAGAAGTCAGAACTGGTGGTGGATAGTAGGCGCAGATCAGCTGCCTATGCCTACTGCTACTGCTGCCAGTCTGCCTTCTTCACGTTACCAAGAAACGGCAAGTGCGACATTAGGGGACCCTCTGTCACACTGCTTGCCACCTCGTCAACCAGCATTTAGATGTCTGTAATAGAGCAGCAGCAGCACAGGGGGACTAGTGGTGGTGGTGATGATGATGATGGAGAAGCTGGGTGGAAGAAACATTGATGGCCTTTTTAGCTCAAACTGAGAATCACCATCACCACCACCAGCAGCAGTGAGCTTTTGGAATTTGCAACTGCTCTAATTCCTGCTGCTGAGTTGCAAGGGCAGAAGGATGTTGAGGAGCAGGCTAGCATGCCACAGACCACCATGGACACAGCGGAAATGGGGTCAACAAGTGACGCGAGACTAGGACAGGTTCCACTTGAGAGCAGCAGCAATATTCCTGGTCCTAGTTGCAGTAGTGATTCTGAGGCAGTAGCAGCAACAGCAGCAACATCATCCTCTGCCCCAGACAATGAAGGAGAATGTGGAGGAGAAGAATAAAGAGGCCATTCTTCTCCACCTGTTCCCTATTCCTATCCCCTGAAGTCATGGGTGTGGGAATATTTTTCTCTTGAGGCAGACACAGTGCAGTCATCACCACTGGCACCGTGCACAATTTGTGACAAGTCAGTGAGAAGGGGAAAGGAGGGAACACACCTTGGCACAACTGCCCTGATAACATATATGAAACACAGACACCATGACATTTATGTCAAACATGTTAAAGTCAAACACCCACCACAGAAATCAAGCACCACAGTTGCTGTACCTCCTGACTCTCCAGTAAGGCAACAAGAGGCGAGGCGAAGATCAAAGAGGAGGAAGAACAGAGAAACCCAGGCAGATGCTGGAAGTTCAATGACAAGAGAAACTAGATCACCATCATCTCCTTCCTTTAGGGTAACCACATCTTTTGCCAATCCACCTTGTTCATCATTACCTCCCCTGCTAAATGATAGCTACTATTTAGATGTTAGGATGTGGCAGTTCTTGTCCACCCATTGCACACTGTGTGCTGCACTGACCACACACGGCAGTGTGGTGGAGAATAATCGCTATTCGCAAGCAGGATATCAAGCTGCATCTGAGGAGATTCTATTTCACAGAAAATGCTAAGATGGTGACAGGGAGGGTTCATCATTACTATTAAACTGTCAGCAAGCTGTCATGTGTCATTAGCTGGGTGTGAACAAGGGATTTAGTGACAGCAGCAGTACTTGGTGTCTGGTGTCATGGTGTTTGGATACAGTTGTGCCCCCAGATGTTATTTACCACACACACACACTGTGCACATTGCAGTTGCTGATGAGAGGCACAGTTCCTGCTCTCAGTGGAAACATTTCTATTCTAATAACAACACACCCATGATTTTGGAGGAGGGGCAGGTAGAGAGGAATTATTGGCCAACTTCTTTTTTACTACATTTACTGGGGCAAATTATTGTGCTGCAACTGGCCCAGGGCATCACTGGAGCAAGTGGAACCTTCATCATCCATCACCCATGTTACTGCTGTTGATCCCATTCCCTTTGAGCTCCCTAATCATTCTGATGTTTAAACAACTCAGCAGCAGTAGCAAAAACAGCAATCACAAATTCCACATCTACATCAGGGCATTTGACAATGGACAGTGGTCACTGGACAACACAAAATGACCTGTTGGCACTAGACCAGTAGGGCTTTTTATTTTTCTCTCAGGGCTTGTGCTTTAAAGGGATAGTAATACTTAAAATGTAAAACAAATATGTTGTAGGGTTTATCCCCCTGAGTTAAACAAGGGTACTCACACTGCTGAAAGTTGTTTTATTCAAAAGTTGTTACAGCTCAAAGCTAAATTTTTTAGGTGCAATATCACAGTGGCCTGAAATTGTACAGTGGTGCTGTTGCTACACTATCCTATGGAGATTTATGGTCCCGGGACCAGAGCTGTCCATAGGATGGTGTAGCAACAGCGCCACTGTACAATTTCAGACCACTGTGATACTGTACCTAAAAAAATCAACTTTGGACTGTAATAACTTTTGAATAAAACACCTTACAGCAATGGGAATACACTTGTTTTACTCAGGGAAATAAACCCTACAACATATGTTTTTACATTTTAAGTACTGCTATCCCTTAAAAAAAAAACAAAAGATAGGCCTGCAAAACAATAAACCATTTTTGGGGTTTTGTATCTAGCAAGCCTGAGTCCTACAAATCAATGTTTCCTTAGGGCTTGTGCCAAACAAGTCTAAGTCCTACAAATCAATGTCTCCTCAGGGCTTGGACCTCTAAAAACAAATCTAACAAATCATCCTCTACAAAATACTCTATCACGTGAAGTATCAGTCTACCCCAGTGGCAGCTTATGTCAGGGGGTTCCTGTCTCTATGACTTCATATACAAATTTTTTATTGTATTTATTTTTTTATTGACTGTCCCCCCAATACCAGTCAAGAAACCCCCAGACTCCACCCACCAAAACAGGAACTCTCCTGAGGCCCCTTTTATACAAAGTCTTATTGGGGGGGGGGGTAATTGTATTTAGGATTTATTTTTTATTAACTGCCCCCAATCCCAGTAAACAATCCCCCCAAAAAAAAATTATTTCTCCACACCTCACCAAGACATGCACTCTTATGCCCCTTTTATACTGGGAAATAAAATAATATTTGATATGTGCGTAAATTCAATGTTCCCATTGATTTCAATGGAATGAGCTAGGTGAAAAAAAAGGTGGAAAATGGCACTTTTCTCAGGAAATTATTTGCCAAGCGGGAAGTGCCATTATTCGCCAATTTCAGTTTGAGGCGAAAATTTCCACCCATCCATACTCACAAACATGGGTCTGTATATGTCTCTGGATTCTGACAGTTTCTTGGATCATTTCTATTTGTTTGCTGACTTACATCACTCAGCTATTCTTCCAGGATTCACCATATAAGGAACTTCATTGTTTGAAGCCTGTGGTTATGTTTTTCCAGCTCAAAGCTCTGTTTTTAAACCTTGTGAGAACTTCTGGAAGTACCAATACCCTCCTGTAGAGGGCTTATATGATCTAATCAACAAAAGGGTTTCATTTACATCATAGGAGGCCTTTGATGTGTTGAAGGAACACCAGGACTTTTGGAAGTTCCAATGCCCTCCTGTAGAGGGCTTATATTACCCAATTAAAGAAAGGATATTATTTACATCACAGAAGGAATGATGTGCTGAAGGAACACCAGTTCGATACTCAGTTAATACAATATATAGTTCTTGACACATTTGTTTCTTATTACATCCATACTGCCTCTGCTTGTACAGTTTAATTCATGGTCTTGGTATTAATAGTTGATGCTTCACTAAACTCTTTTCTGCCTGGGCTTTGTATTTTGCTGAGGTAGAGGAGTTTCCTCCACAATTTTGTGAAAATGTTATATTGTATATTTACAAATCCATTCAATATCTGAGTATTTCTTGAAGATCGAAATTACTTTTGTCCCACCATTTTTGGATTAAAGGGATAGTCATGTTTCAAAATAAAATCATCTCCAATTAATCTTCATAGTATTTCGACCATGGTGTTATTTCAGTACTGTCAGAGTTGTAGTTCAAGAGTAACTGAATGATTAAGTATCCCCCTCCCACCCCTTTTACCTAGTGTAAGCCACTTCCCCTCAGATGTGGAATCTGGTCCTAAGACCAGACAACTGACAGTAAAGGATAATCTTCTTATTGTGAGAACAATGATAACCCTGCCCCCCTTGGTGGATTTTCAGGTTTTTCCCCATATGCTAATTGAAGATTGTCCCTCTCTGCAAGCCATCTGGACACAACCTTTCTGTTCTCAGGTGACAGTGTTACATCAGTAAAAGGGGCTGGAGGGGGGATACATTATCATTCAATTAATCTTGAACTACAACTCTGACAGTATTGAAATAACACTCTCCATGGCCCAGACACTATAAAGATTAATTGGAGCTGCTTTTATTTTGAAACATTACTACCCCTTTAATATTGGCTCTGTGATTAATGGTACTTACCCATATAATGTTTGTACTCTGGTGTCTATCTGTATAATGTCTACATTGTATAATAATATCTAGTTTCTAAGCTTTCTTGACAGTCCTTATCGGCCACTCTCATGACTCTTCCTTTATATTTTTATGCCATGAAAGGTCTTGTATTTGTGGTTATTTTTGACTGTTTATTTTCAGTTTGACATCTGGTCCAGTGTAATTGATTTCTCCTTATTTTTGTGATGTAGAGATATTTTTGCCTCTTTATTTTCAGAGACATTTGATGATCCCTGCTATAAGCTGACTGACTGGGAGGTGCGTAAGCACACATCACAGCCAATTAGAGGCTGCCAATTATTTTGAACCAAGACTGGCATACAAGTCTTGGTTCAAAATTCTGACAATCTGCAACGGCCCAAGTGGTAGGGAAAGGGGGAGATCTGCAACTGCAAAATGCCTGCCACTGCAAACGGGAACAGCAGAGGTGGCGGCAAGGGGCACACTGACCCTCATTTATTTTTTATTACTAAAACGACATTACTGGACATTATATTTTAAAAAGAAAGAGGGAATACAGATGCCACAAATTTTAAACACTTTGAGCACTAAAGGGGCACCACACCAGCAATCAAAGGGTTAACTGTGGCAGCTCTATTTTTTTTTAACAGAGCTAACTGATATTTTGTTTCAACAAGATTGAAGTAAGAACAAAGAAGAAAGAAGAGAGGAAGAAGAGAAGACAGAAAATTGAAGAAGAAGATGGCCAGGACCCCACTGGATATCAGGATTACTGGTAAGTTTTTATTTGTCGGGACATGTGTTAACTCTTTGTTGATTAATCCTATGAGTGCCAGTATGGTATGCAATGCTGTACAATGTGTTGCGTACCCTGATGCACTCATATGGTTAATCTTTTTCTTTTTTCAGCCACAAGTATATTTTGGAAACCAGTTTTCCAACACTTTCTGGTGGGTTTCACTGTATGTTAGGGACTCTGCGCCTCTTTTTCATGGATCAGGTTTTTTATCATGAAGAGGATAGCAAATTCTATTAGTTTTGCACCCGTTGGACATTTTTGCTCGGTGGTGGTTGTTGACAGCACAGTTAATAGAATAGCAAACTGTGCTGTCAAAACCACCACCTCTGGTTTAAAAACATAGCATGGCTGATAATATCAAGCCCTGAGTCTGTAAAGGTAAACACACACAAAAATTGGCCAAGCATGCTTTCATAGTGTGCCATGCTCACATAAGAACAAGCTGAACTGATACTGTGCACCCCATCACACTCAAAGAGAAGCCAAACCACAAGAATTCTTTTGTATGCACTTGGCCAGGTGAAATGCTACAAATAAAGTACATTATTAGTTTGATTAAATTCTATTTATATACTAATATTTTCGTTGCATAAATTGGAAAATGAATGTGATTGATCTTATATCTAAACATCTATTTCTAAATGGTGTTCAATACTACTATTGAATGTGTACATGTCATGTGAAAACATCTAAATATTGTTATCAAACCAGGTGCCTAAATTCCTATTTGGCAAGAGAGGTACACTTTGTTTTGTTATTTGTTTTCATTTTCATGTGTCTTCTGAGTTCATCCGTCATACCACCATCCCACAATTGTCCTTGTTTATGTCTTCTGTTATGTTCTTGACCATCCATCATTGGAAGGTGTAGGGGCTAAATTCTATTGCAGGTGCTACATGTTTACACCCGTTTTATCAAACATTTTCCTATTGAAATCTATGGGGAAAACTGGAGATAAAAGCACTGATAAAATTAGCACCTGCAATAGAATCTAGCCCTAGATTTTGAGTACAATAAATGCTTTTTTAAAATTATTTATGCACTATAATTTCATTGAGTGTCTTATATTATTGGTTTTGTATGCACAAAGATTTGTGAATTATATTTTTTAAGCACTCACCAATATATTTTCCACAAATTCATATATTGTAATTGCATTAAATAAATGCACTTAATAAAATCCCCACATGCAAATGCTATTTAGCATCATTTTCAATAGATTTGCAATTACAGACACCAATAAATAACATTTGTTTATTATTCAAAATCTAAATTATTATATAGTATGGCTATTAAAAATGTAATATGTAAAAAAAATAATCAATTATCAAATAGTTTAAAGTCAGATAAAGTTGGTTTTAAAAAATACTAATTAAACAGTTTATATAGATATTTCCTTCTGAAGTTATTATGACTTATTAATTAATACATTTATACATATCATCCATTTAATATTTATTTATTATATTAATTTATTATGAGGCTCTAATTTCAGATTTCACAATTCATCAGGCACATGAACATCAATCAGATATTTTTGAGCTCCTAGCTTTCTTTAGTAACAAGATACAGGGTTCTCTATAAAAATTTGCTGAATTTTCTTATTCTCAGAGTTTGCTACATACACTTTGTATCCAGTGTTTGTATGTACTTCTATTGTACATTAAAGGGATAGTAATACTTAATTATTACTAATCCATATATTAAAGTCCTATTAAAAATAAATGTATTGCCCCCATTGTCATCTCTCAAACCTTTATGGTTTGAGAGATAATCGTTCCTAAAGTTGCCCTCTCCCTCCCCCGTCCCCGAAGTCAGCGTTGTAACTGACTGAAGGGAAATCCGGTCTTAGATCATCAGGCGGCTCTGCAGCAGAGCTGCGATCGCGTTAATAAAAAAAAAATCTTTCACTAAAACGGTCTTCTACGTGTGCTTGCAAACCAAGCACACGTAGAAGACCATTCAGTGAAAGATTTCTTTTTTATTAACGCGATCGCGGCTGTGCTGCAGAGCCGCCTGAAAGTCGTACGACAGGCTTCCCTGCAGTCAGCTAGAACGCTGACGTCAGGGAAGGGGGAGGGAGAGGGAGAGGGCAACTTTAGGAGTGATTTTCTCTCAAACCATAAAGGTTTGAGAGATAACACTGGGGGCAATACATTTATTTTTAATATTACTTTAATATAGGGATTAGTAATAATTAAGTATTACTATCCCTTTAACAGAGCTGCTCCATGTTTCCCATTACTGGACTCTATGGACTTTAACGTATCAATATTTATATAGTTTAAGGTGTGAATAAATTAAATATGACATTTTTATTTTATATGAATTATTTTTTGCAACATTTTATACAGTTTTTGATAAGTTATAAATAATATTAACCTCAGACAATTATGGCCTGGTAGGAGATAATTGCCTCAGTCTCTTAATTGATTAGGACTGGCAGGTCAAACGTGTGGCCACCTAGCTAATAAACTGTGGCCCCTGCAAGATTTCTTCTTGGTTTGCTGCCATATTCTAAAACAGGAGTTTGGAAATCATTGGTTCTCCAGCAGTTGGCCAGTTGGGGATGATGGGAGTTGCAGTTTCCAATAACTTGAGAGACAAAGTTTGCATATACTTGTCACATAGGAACACGAGAGGCTCATTATCACAGGCACAGTAGAGTAGCAAGTTATTTACATGTTATTCTTCTCTATAGACATCCATAAAAAAATAATAGAGCAGACATCTGCAGCCATAGTTATTCCTTCATTAGAGGGAATTGGTGAGTATGGAGCTGTGATGACTAGAAATGTAATATAAGATATCTGGATATTACTTTGCAAAATGGAATCTCCATAAAGAAGAAACAAACTGCTATTTATATGTATAAACAGAATAACAGACAACAATATTAAATATTAAATATACTGCTGAATAGGCAGCAGTGAGCATAACGCTATAGTATACTGGTGGGAAGTGCAGATAGTTGGTGGTGGCTGCTCTTGGGAAGCCTTGCAGCTGCCTAGGCTGAGTTAGAGATGCTGACTGCAAGGCCAGATTAGTTCTGAATTAAGGAGCCAGCCTGCACCCCGGATGACAACCCAAGATACTGCAACTACTCACTGAGACAGGAATCAGAGAGAGCAGAAACCTACCAGCAGTATAGTCGTCTCTGTTGAACACAGGAGCAGGAAAGGACAGGAATCAGGAGCAGGAAATTGGACTCGACAGAGTATCAAGAGGATACAGGCTCTATTAGGAGTTGAAGAGGTCAAATCCAAGGGGTGGTCGTTGACGTTGAACTTGACTGAGGGTCAATAGAGTCGAACTCACAAGTGTTCATGAGAGTCGATCTCGACAGTTGGTCGATAGGGTCGAATTTGATGGGTTGTCAAAGATGTCTAACTCGACTAGGAGTCAAGGAAGTCAAACTCAACAGAAGGGTGTAGGAGAAGCCCTCACAGTCAAAGGAAGAATGGTTGACAAGCCAAGTCAGCAACAAATGGGCAGAAACAGTACCAGGCAGAGATGAGACGAAGAGAAGTCAAACAAGCTGAGGTCAGAATCCAGTCAGGCAAAGGCAGCACACAAGGGGCAGGCAAAAGGAGAATCAAGTAAACGGAGTGCAGGTCAGATATCGGTAAACACAAACATAGAGCCAAATCAGATAAAGAAGGGTAAGTCAGGAAAAGCCAGGTCAGTTCACTGGAATCAATATAACAGGACTTGAACTCAGATCACGACATGAATGCTTTAATTATGCTGACACAGAGCGACAGTGCTTGATAAAGGCTCAGCAAGAGTGCAATAGAACAAGGCGGGGAAAAAGAACCAGAGTAAAACAGAAGACCTGGCAAAGATGCCAAAAAACCTGGAAAAACAGAGAAGAACATAACACTAACCCCCAAAGTACTATTTCCGACAGTCCATAGATGGCTTAGCCAGAAAAGACTGATGGATATGACGTACCAAGGAAGAGGGTTGGAAGTTCGAAGCTACCACCCACGAACGCTCCACCTGGCCGTAGCCATTCCAATTAACACTGTAATCAAACTAAATGATAAAAGAGAGACCCGGACAGGCCAATGAAAGTGTGCTTTTAATAAACACAATTCTTTACAAAAGTTACTACCATAAAAAATGGTTCCAGAAAAAATGACAAAAATATCTACATATATGGGCATATATATATATATATATATATATATATATAATGATAATAATGAAACAAAATAATAAAATATAATAATAATAATAATAATAAAAATAATAATAAATACAAAAATAATAAATATAAAACTAACAGAAAAACGAATAAAAATAAAAATGAAACAAAAATAATAATCAAAAGAATAATAATAAAAATGACACACTCACATAAGACATGCTTATATATGCACAAAAATACACAACTACTAATACATATATATCAGATGAAGGTATCTATCCGTGATTAAATAATGTTACCTAACCAGACTGGGAGACTACTCACATACACGTGAAAATTACTGTCAACACAGTGGGCGCAAAAAGACCATGTGAATAATATAGATCAACTATATAAACTGATATAGATATCTTCATAAAGAACACTGTGATAAGAATATAATAAATTTGTGGCATTCTGAAAATAAAATGCTGCAGTGTAACTTGAATAAAATATACCAATCCTCAATATATATTTTCTGTACTTTCAATAAGGCCACATGTGCTCATAGTTTGGAGACGAAAGATCCAATAAGCCTCTCTGTGGTTTAATCTATTCACATCATTATAGCCATTAACCTTTTCAGTAGGTGTTATATCTATAGAAGAAGGATGTGAAAAGTGTGTATCCTGAAGAAATTGTATTGAAGCCTTCAGTTTAGCGTAGCTGGAGGAGTTAAGGCCATTACAGTTATGTGAAAGGCAATGCAAGGGTTCAGAAGGGTATGTCCCTGAATCCGATGGACCCTCCATGGCAAGTGTGGAAAGACTGAGCTACCACTCACAAATTGGTAGGTAGAGACCAGCCCAGAATATTTCCAACTCGTGTCCCAGACACTAACCTCTTTCTCAGACCTCCGCTTGCAGTTCCCATTTCATAGACAGCATACAGTCCTTGAGGTCCACTATGTCTGCCTTAGTGCAAGGGATATCAACCACAGAGACAGAAGCAGGAGTAGGGTTGATGGGGAGAGAGGGTTGGGAGAGTGGAATGGAATCCGCCTCCACCTGGGGTGTAGAAGGCTCCGTAGCCTCCGCTCTGGAGAAGAAATCATCCATACCCCGGGGTGTCTTGCGTTGAGATTTTTGTCTACTCATATTTGTGTCAGCTATCAAAAAGAAGTGGATGGCTTAGACAGGCTCTAGTGCAGGTAGGACTCCTGAAACAAGGCTCCCCTAGCCCTCCATGTGTACAAACAACTATTCCCTGAGGATGGAGGGAAATGAGTAGATGTGAGGGGGATCTGAAAACAAAAAATAAGGGAGGAGGAAGGTGAAGGATCACTAAATGAGAACAATGAGGCTAGGCAGGAATGTGATATAGTGGGTCTTGGTCTTGCTATCCCCAGCTCTCTACTGATTATAATTCTGCAGTCCCAACAGGGAAGATCAAGTAAGAGTTAAGAAGCTGAGTTAGAATGCAGAGTAGTGTTGAGCGAGCATGCTCGGCCGATGCTCGGATCGGCTCGAGCATCGCTCTGCTCGGCACATGGCGGTACTCGTACGAGTACCGCATGTGCTCGCCCGCCATGTTCGGGTCTCCTCCCCGCACGTTTCGCGGCTGCTGCGCAGCCAATAAACGTGCAGGGAGACTCTGACATCAGTGTAATGCCAGCAGCCATGTTGGCTGCTGGCATTACACTGATTGGCTGGCCAGAACCCGTGGTCGGGTGCTGTATAGCACCTGACCAGCGAGTTCGGCTCAGTCTTAGCCAGGGAGAGATGAGGATAGGAAGGGAAAGTCAGTGTAGGGAGAAAAAAAGCAAATTTAGCAGCACATTCTGTGTACTGTGCACAGTTGCAGAATAGGAAGAAATACTGTTAAGTCTTCAAACTGTAAAATATCAGTCACATATTCCATTCAGTGTGAGTTGCCGCAGTTTAGCAGCACATTCTGTGTACTGTGCACAGTTGCAGAATAGGAAGAAATACTGTTAAGTCTTCAAACTGTAAAATATCAAAGTCACATATTCCATTCAGTGTGCGTCGCCGCAGTTTAGCAGCAGATTCTGTGTACTGTGCACAGTTGCAGAATAGGAAGAAATACTGTTAAGTCTTCAAACTGTAAAATATCAAAGTCACATATTCCATTCAGTGTGCGTCGCCGCAGTTTAGCAGCACATTCTGTGTACTGTGCACAGTTGCAGAATAGGAAGAAATACTGTTAAGTCTTCAAACTGTAAAATATCAAAGTCACATATTCCATTCAGTGTGCGTCGCCGCAGTTTAGCAGCACATTCTGTGTACTGTGCACAGTTGCAGAATAGGAAGAAATACTGTTAAGTCTTCAAACTGTAAAATATCAAAGTCACATATTCCATTCACTGTGCGTAGCCGCAGATAAGCAGCAAATTCTGTGTACTGTGCACAGTTGCAGAATAGGAAGAAATACTGTTAAGTCTTCAAACTGTAAAATATCAAAGTCACATATTCCATTCAGTGTGCGTCGCCGCAGTTTAGCAGCACATTCTGTGTACTGTGCACAGTTGCAGAATAGGAAGAAATACTGTTAAGTCTTCAAACTGTAAAATATCAAAGTCACATATTCCATTCACTGTGCGTAGCCGCAGATAAGCAGCAAATTCTGTTTACTGTGCACAGTTGCAGAATAGGAAGAAATACTGTTAAGTCTTCAAACTGTAAAATATCAAAGTCACATATTCCATTCAGTGTGCGTCGCCGCAGTTTAGCAGCACATTCTGTGTACTGTGCAAAGTTGCAGATTTGCAGCACATATTCCGTGTAATATGAAGAAGGCGGGTAAAAAGGGACGGGGAAGTGGACGTGATCCTGATAGTTCAGGGCGCGGGTCAGGACGCGTAGAAACTGTGCCTGGTGCCAGAGCACAAGAAAGAAAGACATCCACCATACCTAGCTTCATGTCTCATTTTACAGGGCGTCGCAGGACATCACTCTCGAGGTCCGACCACTGCGAACAGGTGGTCGGTTGGATGTCAGCTGATACTGCTTCCAGTCGGTTAAGCACCACCCTGTCTTCCACCAAGTCCACTCTCAGTAGCCAAGAGTCTGGTCAACATAATCCTCACTCTGATCATCCTTCCTCCCACCATACACGGTCTGGTCAAAGAAGTGATCCCACACTGGGATATAGTGAGGAGCTCGTCTCATCACCAATCCTTCATTTGACCCTCTCTCCAAGCATGCTTGCAGAGGAACATGACATCTTGTGCCCTGATTCACAACCTCTAGAGGGTACCCAATCACAAGAAGATGACAGATGTGAACGGCATTTAAGGTCAAAGGAAGTAGTGGATGATGATGATGATGAGACACAGTTGCCATTAAATCAACCACTATTACTGTCTCAAGACCTTGATGAGGAGGATGATATACAGTTGTCAATGACTGAGTATGTGGTGGGATCAAGACATGAGGAGGATGATCAGAGTGAGGAAGTGGAGGAGGACTTGGTGGACGATGAGGTGACTGACCCCACCTGGGAAGGTGTAGAGCCGAGCGATGACAGCAGTCCTGAGGGTGAGCCATCTGCAGCACCGCAACAGGCTGGAAGAGGCAGTGGTGTGGCTACAGAAAGAAGGCGGACCGCACCAAACCGGCCCGCAAATGTTCCACGGAGCACCCCCTTGCGTAAATCTCCCTTGCCAAGGGGTAGGTGTTCCGCGGTATGGCGTTTTTTTAAGGAAAGTGCGGACGACAAAAGAATTGTAGTTTGCAACCTGTGCCACACCAGAATGAGCCGAGGCATGAACACTAGAAACCTCACCACCACCAGCATGATCCGACACATGGCATCCAAGCACCGTAATAAGTGGGAGGAACGCCTGGATCGCCCATCTGTGTCTGCAGGCCACACCACTGCCTCCTCTTCCCCTGTTTTCGGTGCCGGCCAATCGCCTGTCGAAGGCGCAGGCCCGCATACCTCCCGCCCTGCACCTGTACCATCTGAAGCACCATCAGCAACCACATCCACTTCCCTGTCCCAGCGCAGCGTCCAAATGTCGTTACCCCAGGCATTTGAGCGCAAGCGAAAATACCCAGCCACCCACCCACAGGCCATAGCACTAACCTCACACCTTTCCAAATTACTGGCCATCGAAATGCTGCCATTTAGGCTTGTGGACACTGAGTCCTTCCGCAGCCTGATGGCAGCAGCTGTCCCTCGGTACGCGGTCCCCAGCCGCCACTACTTTTCCCGGTGTGCCATCCCCGCATTACACCACCATGTGTCCCGTAACATCACCCGTGCCCTGACCAACGCAGTTACTGGGAAGGTCCACTTAACGACTGACACATGGACAAGTGCTTGTGGCCAGGGACGCTACATTTCCCTGACGGCACACTGGGTGAATGTCGTGGAGGCTGGGAGCGACTCGGACCCTGGGATGGCACGGGTGCTACCCACGCCGAGGACTGCGGGCCCTACCTCCATCAGGGTTTCCGCCAGCACCTACGTTATTGGCTCCTCCTCCTCCGTTTCCACCTCCGAATTCTCTGCACGCAGCGCCACTCACCCATCAGCCGGTAGCTGGAAGCAGTGTAGCACTGCAGTGGGGAAGCGTCAACAGGCCGTGCTGAAGCTGATCTGCCTTGGGGACAAACAGCACACGGCCTCAGAGCTGTTGCAGGGGATTAGTCACCAGACCGAGCAGTGGCTCTCGCCACTCAACCTGCAACCAGGCATGGTTGTGTGTGATAATGGGCGTAACTTGGTGGCGGCTTTGGAGCTCGGCAAGCTCACACACGTACCATGCCTAGCGCATGTATTTAATTTAGTGGTTCAGCGATTTCTAAAAACCTACCCCAATTTGCATGATCTCTTGACCAAGGTGAGCCGCGTGTGTGCACATTTCCGTAAGTCATCAACAGCTTCAGCCGGCCTGTTGAAGCTGCAGCAGCGCTTACAATTGCCAGCTCACCGGCTGCTGTGTGACGTGAGCACGCGCTGGAACTCCACCTTCCACATGTTGGCCCGGCTTTGTGAGCAGCAGAGGGCAGTAGTGGAGTACCAGCTGTTACACGGTCGTCGCCTCTCCGTTCAACTTCCTGTAATCAGAAGTGAGGAGTGGGAATGGATGTCAGACCTCTGTGAGGTTTTACGCAATTTTGAGGAATCGACACAGATGGTGAGCGGCGATAACGCTATTATCAGTGTAACCATCCCACTTCTGTGTCTACTGAAACGCTCGCTGCTCACAATTAAAACCGACGCTTTGCATGTGGAAGAGATGGAAATGCGGGAGGAAGAGCTTACACAAGGTGATAGCCAGAGCACCCTCACTTCGTCTTCTCAGCGACAATTGGAGGAGGCGGAGGAGGAGGAGGAGGAGGAAGACACGGTTGCCTCCGCTACAGAGGGTAGCCATGGAACTTTAGTTCCATCTCTTCAGCGTGGGTGGGCAGAAGAGGAGGAAGAGGATGAGGAGATTGAGAGTCATCCTCCTGGTGAGGACAGCGAAATCTTGCCTGTTGGTACTCTGGCACACATGGCTGACTTTATGTTAGGCTGCCTTTCCCGTGACCCACGCGTTATACGCATTTTAGACAACACGGATTACTGGGTGTTCACCCTTCTGGACCCCCGCTACAAAGAGAATTTCTCATCTCTCATTCCTCCGGTGGAGAGGACAAGCAAAATGGTGCAATACCAGAAGGTTCTTGTTGAAAAATTGCTCCAAAATTTTCCATCTGACAACGCTGGCGGCAGAGTACGTGCTACCTTGGCCAACCGAGAAGGGGAGAAAAGGGGAGCACACAGCAGTTCCGACAAAGGCAGGGCAACACTCTCCAAGGCGTGGGACACCTTCATGACACCCCGCCAGCACCCTCAACCTGATGCGCAGCCTAGTGTCACAAGGAGGGAAAAGTTTTGGAAGATGGTGAAGGAGTACGTAGCAGACCGTGTCAGCGTCCTCAATGATCCCTCTGTGCCTTACAACTACTGGGTGTCCAAGCTGGACACGTGGTATGAACTGGCACTCTACGCCTTGGAGGTGCTGGCCTGCCCTGCCGCCAGCGTTCTGTCTGAGCGGGTATTTAGTGCTGCTGGTGGCATCATAACAGATAAGCGTATCCGCCTTTCCACCGACAATGCTAATAGGTTGACACTTATAAAAATGAACAAGGCCTGGATTTCCCCTGACTTCTCCACTCCACTGGAGGAAAGCCCCGGGGGAACATAAACTCACTTTATATATGTTATTTACAATGATGGGAATACTCTGTATTCCCATTCACCCCTTCCACCCAAAAAACGGGTATATGGTTGACTCTTAATCTTCTCATCCTCCTCCTCCTCTTCCATATGCCCTGTGATATAATTTTTATATAGGGCCAGCTCACCAGCGGGCCCTGTGATATAATTTTTATATAGGGCCAGCTCACCAGCGGGCCCTGTTTGACAATTTTTGTATAGGTCAGCTCACCAGCGGGCCTTCTCATATAATGTTTTATTGGGTCAGCTCTCTAGCGGGCCCTCTCATATAATGTTTTATAGCGTCAGCTCACTAGCGGGCCTTCGCATATAATGTTTAGGATGGTCAGCTCCGCAGCAGACCCTCACCCATAATGTTTTGGATGGTCGGCTCAGCGCACGTTTCCCTCTTAATCGTGGCCCCAGTTCAGAAAAATCGAGGAAATTTTTGGGAGAATTTGCCTTTGCGCACGTTTCCCTCTTAATCATGGCCTCAGTTCAGAAAAATCAAGGAAATTTTTGGGAGAATTTGCCTTTGCGCACGTTTCCCTCTTAATCATGGCCTCAGTTCAGAAAAATCAAGGAAATTTTTGGGAGAATTTGCCTCTGCGCACGTTTCCCTCTTAATCATGGCCTCAGTTCAGAAAAATCGAGGAAATTTTTGGGAGAATTTGCAGATGATATACAAGTAAATATACAGCAAATACTGTTTGGTAACAATTTTTCGCCTAAAGTCGTTTTTATCTGCCTTTTTGTGTGTTTTACGGTCAGTCTGTAAAAATGGCGTACTACGGGCGAAAGATCGTTCCCAGCAGCGATGTTGGAGTCCAAGATGCATCCAGACATCCTCCCTATGCTGTCCCTGAACCATTTCTGTGGTGTTTCCATCATTTTCTGCCCTTTTCCTATGGACCAGGCACCCTCCCCTCATCAGAGCAGGGGGTGGCTGGTGTAATGCTCGAGTCCTCCCATTGACTTCAATGGGGCTCGGGTGCTCGGCCGAGCACTCGAGCCTCCGGGGGTGCTCGGTCAGAGCACCCGAACACCCGAGCATTGGGATGCTCGCTCATCACTAATGCAGAGTTTCCAGCAATTATTTATGCTAGGGTGACATGCTCACCGCAATGCCAGATGGATCTTCACCCCCATGAACAGGAAACAAATGGCAGCAGACACAGGGCTCCATGCATACGTTTGCAATAAAAAAGCTGGTAGGGAAAATGGATGCCAACCGACAAAAGAAAATGTCTAAGTCGGTATTTCTCATTTCCCTGCAGACCTCCATTTAATCAAATATGTCCAACTTGTTAAAAATGCCATAAATGCCATAATTAAAATGCCAGAAATGCCATAATTTAAGTGGCAGAAATAGCTGTATGACATAACAAAACACATAGCTTAATTTTTTCATGTCTCCGCCCCTGTGTGCGGCTGCGGAGGTGGTGGCAGTGGAGACAGTAATGAGTGGCACAGTCTCCAATCCTGTTCTGCACAGGATGATGCCCGTTACACACTGAGGGAATTGTCCTTCCTGTAGACTGTAAGCTTTCACGAGCAGGGCCCTCTGATCCTTCTGTTCTCCATATTTGATTTGTACTATTTAATATCTCTGTATGTCCATTCCCTATTGTACAGCACTGCAGAATTAGTTGGCGCTATCTAAATAAAGAATAATAATAATAATAATAATTGGAACTGAGGCTGCCTTTATATATGGGCAGCCTCCGTTCCAATTCCCTCACAGCCATTGGCTGGGATGTGTTTACACACATCCCAGCCAATAAGTTTAAAGAACAGCTGCTTGAATCTGATTGGCTGGGATGTGCGTAAGCAGGCCCTGAAGTAGAGACAGGATGGCGCCAATGGGAACTGGGTTTTGTTTGTGCAGACTCTCCCCACCAGCATTCAGACCCTAAATCCCTGAAGTTGAGCAACTGTAAGTAAGAGGGAGCAATGATAAAAAAAAAAAAAAAAAAAAAAAAAAAGAGTAAAGGCGAACTAACATAAATTCAGGATCCCAAGACAAAGTAGGGAGGGGATGTGTAACACTGGGACGTGCCTGGCAGCCTGAAGGGAACACTTTGATTCCTATGCAGGAAACAAAGTAAAATCATTAGAAGGGAGTTGGTGCTCCTCTTACTTTTCCAGTCGGATTGCAGAACCCTGAGAGAGGCCACCCAGTAGGCCACATGTCGCCTGACTCCTGCAGTCCATCTCCAGAACGGATCTCAGGCATTGTTGACAGCAATTGGGCAGGGAGAGTGTTAGGACATGGATATGCCTGATGATCCATGGGCCGCCTCACTTACTATGTAGTAAGCCACTCTCTTGGTGGTAGGCCTACCACCAGGTTTTAGGCATTCTGTTTGGCCGGACAATACTCCCAACTAGGGAATCACCACCTGGACAGGGTCAGAGGATAGCACAGAGGCCAACTTGATTGGCAGGGTGATGTGTAAATCCAGTTTTCCAAAGAGGATTTAGGAGCTCTATAGAGTCGCGTTGTTATGCTTCCCTCCAGTTGTTGTCTGACCTCTGTATTCTTCGCTCATTTCTTTACTATTGGTTGACTCGTATTTTTAAGGCTACAGGGGATAGGTGTTTAACGACCAATTATTTTGAGCTATTGTGTGATCTATTGGCTATCTCATTGTGACCCTTGGCTTGGCATTATTCTCTGATTACTCTGGTTCTGACCTCCTTGGCTTGATTACTGACTACTATTTGTTTTACCTCTGATATCTGATCCGTTCCTGGCGACCCTGGTTTGTATTATGCCCCCTTATTCACAGGTGTGTTCCTGCTCTGTCCTTGTACTTCCCCAAGGGGTTTGGCATCTCTCTCTCTCCGCTGAAGCGTGCTCAGCGGTACTCTATTGATGGCCTTGCCTCGCCACTTAGAATGCTTCTCTCTCGTCATGCGAGTGACAGTTTCGCTCCTGACCATCCCAGGAGGTATTGCAGGCTCTGGGGTACCCCTAGCCAGTCATTCTTGACCACGTGGGAGATATATAGATATATATATATATATATATATATATATATATATTTATAGTGGCTTCTAGACAGATTTGGTTTTGGGTATAGACATTTCTCCTGCTACTCCCCATTCTGCTGGCAAGGATTTGGGGGCTTCCCTCGCAGCTAGGTCTGTCAGTATTGTCTTTGACTGGGGGCTTAACTATCAGTCTGTAGCTTCTCATTTCTTTCTGGCTATTCCTTTCACTGCTGCTTGATTACCCTTTCCTTGGGGGCTGAGAGTTGCTGCTAAACCATCATATTGCAAATCAGTCTTGCCTGCTTGGGTTTTGGAAGCAGTCTTGACTGCTTGAGTACCCTTTCCTTAGGGTCTGAGGGTTGCTGTTACACCCTCATATTGCAAAGCAGTTTTACCTGCTATGGTAGCCAAACCCTGGGCCTTGGAAGCAGTTTTGCCTGCTGGAGTACCATTTCCTTTGGGTCTGAGGGTTGCCATTATACCCTCATATTGCAAAGCAGTCTTGCCTGCTGTGGTAGCCCAATCCCGGGCCTTGGAAGCAATCTTGTCTGCTTGACTACCCTTTCCTTTGGGTCTGAGGGTTGCTGTTACACCCTCATATTCCAAAGCAGTCTTGCCTGCTGTAGTAGCCCAACCCTGGGGCTTGGAAGCAGTCTTTCCTGCTTGAATACCCCTTCCTTGGTGTCTGAGGGTTGCTGTTACACCCTTATGTTGCAAAGCAGTCTTGCCTGCTTTGATAACCCAACTCTGCACCTTGGTAGCAGTCTTGCTTGCTTGAGTACCCTTTCCTTAGGGTCTGATGGTTTCTGCTATGCCCTCATATTGCAAAACAGTCTTACCTGCTTATATTGCCCTGTGAGGGCCAGTTGGAATCTGTCTGTGCTGGTCACCAAGGGTGGCTCCTTCTCTATACCAATCTGCACATTGGATCCACTTTCTCAGAAGCTGCACCTTCCACCAGTTCTTCGTATTTCCCTCCTAGCCAAGGTTCCGGCTCAACCGGAATCAGGCATCTGGATTAGCGGCCAGCACCTTTAATTCGGCTTCGGCCACTGTAAGGAAATAGCGAGGCTGGCAACATTCCTGAACTATGTACCCTAACGTCGAACCCTAGCTACTCCAAGTCTCCACATCTCCGCATTGACGCGCGTCTACTGAGCTAGGCTGAAAGGCCACGCCCCAATGGTCAGAATTTAAATTTAGATTGCAGAAATGTATTCAAAAGCATATACCAGTGGGGAACAAATGCAAAAGAAGTAGATCACAGCCAATGTGGTTAAATGCAAATGTAAAGGCATTTAAACTATTTGTCTGAAGGAACGGAAAACATTTTTTGAAACACAGGGTGTGCAACAAAGATTGAAAAAAGGCAATTAGGTTAGCAAAAAATAGACAATGAAACGCCTCAAACTGCAAGGGAGAGAAAGAAACGTCTCAAAAAGTTATTCATATACATAAATAACAAAAAAGTTAAGAGGTTAGACAGGATAGGAAAAGCTGATGTTCTAAACACTTTCTATGCATCTGTATATACTAGGGAACAAGAAATGGTAGAAGAACTTGAAAAAGTAACAAATAAAGCCATACCATTATCAGATATTTGGTTAACACAAGAAGAAGTCATTGGAAGACCGGGTCCTGATGGTATACATACAAGGGTTCTTCAGGAACTTATTGCAGAGACCCCTTTAAAGATTCTCTCTCACTACAGGCTCAGGTAAATCCAGAAAGGAAACAATGTTCTTATTGACTGGATTGTTGAATTTTCAGTTCTTTCAACTCCAAAACGGTGTGCAACACATTTCAAACCACTGCATTACACAACTCTCCATCAGTGAGCGTGTTTTGTGTGCAAATATGTGAGTGAGCGCGTATGAGAGCGTGTGAAAGCATATTTTGAGCGTAGTGCATGTTTTGCTTTTTGGCATTGCATTTTGCATATAGCATTTTGTGCATAGCATTTTTCACATAGTGTATAGTGTTTTGTGTATTGCGTTTTGCGTATAGCACATAGTATTTGTGTATAGCATTTTGTGTATGCCTGATTGTGTATGGAGTTTTGTTTATTACGTTTTGTGTATAGCATTTTGCGTATTGTGTTTTGCTTATAGCATTTTGCATATAGCATATATCATTTTGTGTATTCATTTTGCATAGAGCATTTTGTGCATAGCCTATAGCATTTTGCGTATAACGTCTTTCACATTGTGTAAAATGTTTTGCGCATAGCATTTTACTTATAACGTGTTTCGTATAGCATTTTGTGCATAGCGTGTTGCTTTTTGCACATATCATTTTGAGTATTGCGTATTGTGCACTGTGTACTGCTTATAGCGTTTTGTGTATTGCTATTTGCATATAGCATTTTGCATATAGTGGTGTGTGTATATTGTATAGCACACTGTATTTTGCATATATCATTTTGTTTTCTGTATTGCGTATAGCATTTTGCATATAGCATATTCAATATATCATACTGCATTTTGCATGTAGCGTAAACCATTTTGCGCATTAGGTACAGCTTTTTGCATACAGCATTTTGCATATTGCTTTTTAAGTAGAGAGCTTTGGCTATTATGTTTTGCATATATACTATATAGTATTACATATAGTATCTTGCGTTTTGAGCATAGAAGCTTGCTTATTATAGAGGTTTGCATATAGCCTTTTACATATATAGTATACTATACTATACTATATTAAGTATAGTGTTTTGCACATAGCGTTTTGAGTATTGAGTGTGTATGGATATTGTGGGAATGTGTGTATGTTTTGTATACATTGTGTGTATGTTGCGTGTGTATTGTGTTTATTATATGTGTTGAGTGTATTGTGGGCATGTTTTGCATGTATTGTGTTTGTGTGTGTATATGTGTAGTATGTGTGTATTGCATGTGTATTTGTGTGCGTTGTGAGTGTAGTTGTGTGTTTTTGTAATGTTTGCTGTGCAAGTGTGTGCATTTGTGTACTGTGCGTGTGTTGTGCACGTTTGTGTGTTGGGGTTGTGTGTGTTGAAGCTGTGTGTGTTGTGCATGTGTGTGTGTGTTGGGGCTGTGTGCATTGTGCATCTATGTTGCAGGCGTGTATTACGCGTGTGTGTTGTGTATGTTATTAATTCATACTTTGCGCTTGCATAAAATCAGCACTACGAGACATAAGTGTTATTGCTAGGAAAGATAATGTTGTCTTACTTCCTGAAAATTGTCTAATAGTGATGAGCGAGCACCCCAATGCTCGGATGTTCGGGTGCTCTGACCGAGCACCCCCTGAGGCTCGAGTGCTCGGCCGAGCACCCGAGCCCCATTGAAGTCAATGGGAGGACTCGAGCATTACACCAGGCACCCCCTGCTCTGATGAGGGGAGGGTGCCTGGTCCATAGGAAAAGGGCAGAAAAAGATGGAAACACTACAGAAATGGTTCAGGGACAGAACAGGGAGGATGTCTGGATGCACCTTGGACTCCAACATCGCTGCTGGGAACGATCTTTCGCCCGTAGTACGCCATTTTTACAGACTGACCGTAAAACACACAAAAAGGAAAATAAAAACGACTTTAGGCGAAAAATTGTTACCAAACAGTATTTGCTGTATATTTACTTGTATATCATCTGCAAATTCTCCCAAAAATTTCATCGATTTTCTGAAGTGAGGCCATGATTAAGAGGGAAACGTGCGCAGAGGCAAATTATCCCAAAAATTTCCTTGATTTTCAGAACTGAGGCCATGATTAAGAGGGAAACGTGCGCAGAGGCAAATTCTCCCAAAAATTTCCTTGATTTTCAGAACTGAGGCCATGATTAAGAGGGAAACGTGCGCAGAGGCAAATTATCCCAAAAATTTCCTTGATTTTCAGAACTGAGGCCATGATTAAGAGGGAAACGTGCGCAGAGGCAAATTCTCCCAAAAATTTCCTTGATTTTCAGAACTGAGGCCATGATTAAGAGGGAAACGTGCGCTGAGCTGACCATCTAAAACATTATGGGTGAGGGTCTGCTGCAGAGCTGACCATCCTAAACATTATATGCGAAGGCCCGCTAGTGAGCTGACGCTATAAAACATTATATGAGAGGGCCCGCTAGAGAGCTGACCCAATAAAACATTATATGAGAAGGCCCGCTGGTGAGCTGACCTATATAAAAATTGGCAAACAGGGCCCGCTGGTGAGCTGGCCCTATATAAAAATTATATCACAGGGCCCGCTGGTGAGCTGGCCCTATATAAAAATTATATCCCAGGGCACGCTGGTGAGCTGGCCCTATATAAAAATTATATCCCAGGGCATATGGAAGAGGAGGAGGAGGATGAGAACATTAAGAGTCAACCATATACCCGTTTTTGGGGTGGAAGGGGTGAATGGGAATACAGAGTATTCCCATCATTGTAAATAACATATATAAAGTGAGTTTATGTTCCCCCGGGGCTTTCCTCCAGTGGAGTGGAGAAGTCAGGGGAAATCCAGGCCTTGTTCATTTTTATAAGTGTCAACCTATCAGCATTGTCGGTGGAAAGGCGGATACGCTTATCTGTTATGATGCCACCAGCAGCACTAAATACCCGCTCAGACAGAACGCTGGCGGCAGGGCAGGCCAGCACCTCCAAGGCGTAGAGTGCCAGTTCATACCACGTGTCCAGCTTGGACACCCAGTAGTTGTAAGGCACAGAGGGATCATTGAGGACGCTGACACGGTCTGCTACGTACTCCTTCACCATCTTCCAAAACTTTTCCCTCCTTGTGACACTAGGCTGCGCATCAGGGTGAGGGTGCTGGCGGGGTGTCATGAAGGTGTCCCACGCCTTGGAGAGTGTTGCCCTGCCTTTGTCGGAACTGCTGTGTGCTCCCCTTTTCTCCCCTTCTCGGTTGGCCAAGGTAGCACGTACTCTGCCGCCAGCGTTGTCAGATGGAAAATTTTGGAGCAATTTTTCAACAAGAACCTTCTGGTATTGCACCATTTTGCTTGTCCTCTCCACCGGAGGAATGAGAGATGAGAAATTCTCTTTGTAGCGGGGGTCCAGAAGGGTGAACACCCAGTAATCCGTGTTGTCTAAAATGCGTACAACGCGTGGGTCACGGGAAAGGCAGCCTAACATAAAGTCAGCCATGTGTGCCAGAGTACCAACAGTCAAGATTTCGCTGTCCTCACCAGGAGGCTGACTCTCAATATCCTCATCCTCTTCCTCCTCTTCTGCCCACCCACGCTGAAGAGATGGAACTAAAGTTCCATGGCTACCCTCTGTAGCGGAGGCAACCGTGTCTTCCTCCTCCTCCTCCTCCTCCTTCTCCTCCTCCGCCTCCTCCAATTGTCGCTGAGAAGACGAAGTGAGGGTGCTCTGGCTATCACCTTGTGTAAGCTCTTCCTCCCCCATTTCCACCTCTTCCACATGCAAAGCGTCGGTTTTAATTGTGAGCAGCGAGCGTTTCAGTAGACACAGAAGTGGGATGGTTACACTGATAATAGCGTTATCGCCGCTCACCATCTGTGTCGATTCCTCAAAATTGCGTAAAACCTCGCAGAGGTCTGACATCCATTCCCACTCCTCACTTCTGATTACAGGAAGTTGAACGGAGAGGCGACGACCGTGTAACAGCTGGTACTCCACTACTGCCCTCTGCTGCTCACAAAGCCGGGCCAACATGTGGAAGGTGGAGTTCCAGCGCGTGCTCACGTCACACAGCAGCCGGTGAGCTGGCAATTGTAAGCGCTGCTGCAGCTTCAACAGGCCGGCCGAAGCTGTAGATGACTTACGGAAATGTGCACACACGCGGCGCACCTTGGTCAAGAGATCATGCACATTGGGGTAGGTTTTTAGAAATCGCTGCACCACTAAATTAAATACATGCGCTAGGCATGGTACGTGTGTGAGCTTGCCGAGCTCCAAAGCCGCCACCAAGTTACGCCCATTATCACACACAACCATGCCTGCTTGCAGGTTGAGTGGCGAGAGCCACTGCTCGGTCTGGTGACTAATCCCCTGCAACAGCTCTGAGGCCGTGTGCTGTTTGTCCCCAAGGCAGATCAGCTTCAGCACGGCCTGTTGACGCTTCCCCACTGCAGTGCTACACTGCTTCCAGCTACTGGCTGATGGGGGAGTGGCGGTGTGTGTAGAGAATTCGGAGGTGGAAACGGAGGAGGAGGAGCCAATAACGTAGTTGCTGGTGGAAACCCTGATGGAGGTAGGGCCCGCAATCCTCGGCGTGGGTAGCACCCGTGCCATCCCAGGGTCCGAGTCGCTCCCAGCCTCCACGACATTCACCCAGTGTGCCGTCAGGGAAATGTAGCGTCCCTGGCCACAAGCACTTGTCCATGTGTCAGTCGTTAAGTGGACCTTCCCAGTAACTGCGTTGGTCAGGGCACGGGTGATGTTACGGGACACATGGTGGTGTAATGCGGGGATGGCACACCGGGAAAAGTAGTGGCGGCTGGGGACCGCGTACCGAGGGACAGCTGCTGCCATCAGGCTGCGGAAGGACTCAGTGTCCACAAGCCTAAATGGCAGCATTTCGATGGCCAGTAATTTTGAAAGGTGTGAGGTTAGTGCTATGGCCTGTGGGTGGGTGGCTGGGTATTTTCTCTTGCGCTCAAATGCCTGGGGTAACGACATTTGGACGCTGTGCTGGGACAGGGAAGTGGATGTGGTCGCTGATGGTGCTTCAGATGCTACAGGTGCAGGGCGGGAGGTATGCGGGCCTGCGCCTTCGACAGGCGATTGGCCGGCACCGAAAACAGGGGAAGAGGAGGCAGTGGTGTGGCCTGCAGACACAGATGGGCGATCCAGGCGTTCCTCCCACTTACTACGGTGCTTGGATGCCATGTGTCGGATCATGCTGGTGGTGGTGAGGTTTCTAGTGTTCATGCCTCGGCTCATTCTGGTGTGGCACAGGTTGCAAACTACAAATCTTTTGTCGTCCGCACTTTCCTTAAAAAAACGCCATACCGCGGAACACCTACCCCTTGGCAAGGTAGATTTACGCAAGGGGGTGCTCCGTGGAACATTTGCGGGCCGGTTTGGTGCGGTCCGCCTTCTTTCTGTAGCCACACCACTGCCTCTTCCAGCCTGTTGCGGTGCTGCAGATGGCTCACCCTCAGGACTGCTGTCATCGCTCGGCTCTACACCTTCCCAGGTGGGGTCAGTCACCTCATCGTCCACCAAGTCCTCCTCCACTTCCTCACTCTGATCATCCTCCTCAAGTCTTGATCCCACCACATACTCAGTCATTGACAACTGTATAACATTCTCCTCAACAAGGTCTTGAGAAGGAAATAGTGGTTGATTTAATGGCAACTGTGTCTCATCATCATCATCATCATCCACTACTTCCTTTGACCTTAAATGCCGTTCACATCTGTCATCTTCTTGTGATTGGGTAGCCTCTAGAGGTTGTGAATCAGGGCACAAGATGTCATGTTCCTCTGCAAGCGTGCTTGGAGAGAGGGTCAAATGAAGGATTGGTGATGAGACGAGCTCATCACTATATCCCAGTGTGGGATCACTTCTTTGACCAGACCGTGTATGGTGGGAGGAAGGATGATCAGAGTGAGGATTATGTTGACCAGACTCTTGGCTACTGAGAGTGGACTTGGTGGAAGACAGGGTGGTGCTTAACCGACTGGAAGCAGTATCAGCTGTCATCCAACCGACCACCTGTTCGCACTGGTCGGACCTCGAGAGTGATGTCCTGCGACGCCCTGTGAAATCAGACATGAAGCTAGGTATGGTGGATGTCTTTCTTTCTTGTGCTCTGGCACCAGGCACAGTTTCTCCGCGTCCTGACCCGCGCCCTGAACTTTCAGGATCACGTCCACTTCCCCGTCCCTTTTTACCCGCCTTCTTCATCTTACACGATATATATGACTTTAATATATATGAGTTTGAAAACTTAACAGTATTTCTTACTATTCTGCAACTCTGCAGAGTACACAGAATAGGCTGCTAAACTGCGGTGACACACACTGAATGGAATAAGTGACTTTAATATTTGAGTTTGAAAAATTAACAGTATTTCTTACTATTCTGCAACTCTGCAGAGTACACAGAATAGGCTGCTAAACTGCGGTGACACACACTGAATGGAATAAGTGACTTTAATATTTGAGTTTGAAAAATTAACAGTATTTCTTACTATTCTGCAACTCTGCAGAGTACACAGAATAGGCTGTTAAACGGCGTTGAAACACACTGAATGGAATATGTGACTTTAATATTTGAGTTTGAAAACTTAACAGTATTTCTTATAATTCTGGAACTGTACAGAGTACACAGAATAGGCTGTTAAACGGCGGTGAAAGACACTGAATGGAATATGTGACTTTAATATTTGAGTTTGAAAACTTAACAGTATTTCTTATAATTCTGCAACTCTGCAGAGTACACAGAATAGGCTGTTAAACGGCGGTGAAAGACACTGAATGGAATATGTGACTTTGATATTTGAGTTTGAAAAATTAACAGTATTTCTTACTATTCTGCAACTCTGCAGAGTACACAGAATAGGCTGTTAAACGGCGTTGAAACACACTGAATGGAATATGTGACTTTAATATTTGAGTTTGAAAACTTAACAGTATTTCTTATAATTCTGCAACTGTACAGAGTACACAGAATAGGCTGTTAAACGGCGGTGAAAGACACTGAATGGAATATGTGACTTTAATATTTGAGTTTGAAAACTTAACAGTATTTCTTATAATTCTGGAACTGTACAGAGTACACAGAATAGGCTGTTAAACGGCGGTGAAAGACACTGAATGGAATATGTGACTTTAATATTTGAGTTTGAAAACTTAACAGTATTTCTTATAATTCTGCAACTGTACAGAGTACACAGAATAGGCTGTTAAACGGCGGTGAAAGACACTGAATGGAATATGTGACTTTAATATTTGAGTTTGAAAACTTAACAGTATTTCTTATAATTCTGCAACTCTGCAGAGTACACAGAATAGGCTGTTAAACGGCGGTGAAAGACACTGAATGGAATATGTGACTTTGATATTTTAGTTTGAAGACTTAACAGTATTTCTTCCTATTCTGCAACTCTGCACAGTACACAGAATGTGCTGCTACACTGCGGCGAAGCACACTGAATGGAATATGTGACTTTGATATTTTAGTTTGAAGACTTAACAGTATTTCTTCCTATTCTGCAACTCTGCACAGTACACAGAATGTGCTGCTACACTGCGGCGAAGCACACTGAATGGAATATGTGACTTTGATATTTTAGTTTGAAGACTTAACAGTATTTCTTCCTATTCTGCAACTCTGCACAGTACACAGAATGTGCTGCTACACTGCGGCGAAGCACACTGAATGGAATATGTGACTTTGATATTTTAGTTTGAAGACTTAACAGTATTTCTTCCTATTCTGCAACTCTGCACAGTACACAGAATGTGCTGCTAAACTGCGGCGAAGCACACTGAATGGAATATGTGACTTTGATATTTTAGTTTGAAGACTTAACAGTATTTCTTCCTATTCTGCAACTCTGCACAGTACTCAGAATGTGCTGCTAAACTGCGGCGACGCACACTGAATGGAATACGTGACTTTGATATTTTAGTTTGAAGACTTAACAGAATGTGCTCTAATCTGCAACTTTGCACACTAAACAGAATGTGCTCTAATCTGCAACTTTGCACACTAAACAGAATGTGCTCTAATCTGCAACTTTGCACACTAAACAGAATGTGCTCTAATCTGCAACTGTGCACACTAAACAGAATGTGCTCTAATCTGCAACTTTGCACACTAAACAGAATATATATATTTTTTTTTTTTTTTTTTTGTTTTTTTCCCCCCACACCAAATAACCTGCTGCCCCCACACACAGTAGTCCTAAAAAGGACTTTTGGTTCTTTTTTTTTCACAATTTTTGTTTTTTTCCTCCCTACACTGCCTTTCCCTTCCTATCCTCAGCTCTCCCTGGCTCAGACTGAGCCGAACTCGATGGTCAGGTGCTATACAGCACCTGACCACGGGTTCTGGCCAGCCAATCAGTGTAATGCCAGCAGCCAACATGGCTGCTGGCATTACACCGATGTCAGAGCCTCCCTGCACGTTTATTGGCTGCGCAGCAGCCGCAAAACGTGCGGGGAGGAGACCCGAACATGGCGGGCGAGCACATGCGGTACTCGTACGAGTACCGCCATGTGCCGAGCAGAGCGATGCTCGAGCCGATCCGAGCATCGGCCGAGCATGCTCGCTCAACACTATTGTCTAACATTACTTGAAAATATCTCTCAGTCCCTCCCACTTTTAGGAGTGCTGCTGCTAGTCTTGGCCCCTCTGATGTGCCACTCGTGTTGCTCTCAATCAGACCTGTGGCTGTACTTCAGGTGGGATATCAAGGCGTAAGTTCCCAGATGGGATCCTGCATCCCCACTGCTTACAGGTTTTTACACAGACAACAGATAGTAACTGTTTGGGATTTTGGATTACACGTGTAGTATCTCCAGACTCGTGATTTCATAAACTAAGTTGTTCCTGAGAGATTACTACTACAACTATAGGAGCTAGATGTTACAATGGTGATACTGGAACACTTCCAACAGCAGCAGAAACACTCCTACTGGGTTTGGGGATGTTTTTGACCTGCATTGATGCTTAGTCAATAATACAGACACTGAGTATGACTAGTTGGTGGTTGCACTTACAAGTGGTGACACTGATTATGATGACTGAGATCATGTATTTTTCATCTCTTTTTACTTGGCAAGAGTTTCTGCATGATCTCTCAAACAGTTTATACTGCTTCCAGTAGTGGAAAACAAGATTTTCCTTTCAATTAATTGTTAGACCAATTAATCATCGCTATCACTCTCAACTGGATCTGTGTCTAAACAAGAAAGGGTAGGCCATGGAAGGAGATATTCTAAATCACCATCATTAGCCTCATCAATAATCAAGTAGATCATCAGCATCAGCACCATCCCCAGATTCCTCATCACCACTACCACATTCATATTATTGTAGCTTTTTGTCCAACACTTTTTTTCTCTTTCATCCAATGTGGAACACAGGAACCATAGGGTAAAGTTCCCTTCCTCAAGAGGGCAGGGCACTTCAAAAAGTGAAGGGTCTAGTTTTATGGAGCTGTATAATTAGGTTAGATCCCTTTTATTGGTTTCCTTGGATATGCATTACACAGTTCACATGTGTATTTCTGGACTTTTCCCTGTGCAGGTTGAGTTGTTATATAAGTCTGTGCTTCTTTGTGGAATGTCTCTGAAGTTCTTCTCATAATGCAATGGAAGTCTGAAGGGTGAAGCATGTATCTGAAGAGTGCTGTTGTTCTTTTTGATGTCCCTGATTGTCTAGCACCCATTTTATGTGGTTTTCGTTCACTACAATGCACTCTATTTTATTTTCTTTATGGGCTGTGTGTGGCAAAGGTGACTGCAGTCACTTTACAGATTGCTTAACCTGGACTGTTTCACCAGCTATATAATCAGACATGCTCCTCTTTTTAGAGCAGATGTCTTCATTCTTTTCAGTTTTTCTAGTGAATCGCTTGTGGTTATATATTTGCCTCCTTTTGCTTACTGGGGATCAGAGAAGGCTCAGATTGAATCATGTGTCCTCATTTATCGCATGGTCATCCCAGGGACTTTGTTCAGAGCAGTAGGAGTGCTGTTTTTGAATAGATAGTGAGCCACTGTTTGATGAGCAAGTGCATTCGAAATATACATCCCCCAGAATCCAATATTTCCTGGACTTTCTAGTTTTGACACTTGGCAGCAATTTTCTGCTTTCATTGTAAATGCTAAGCAGAGGCTGGTCTCTCCTCTGTTCTTGCCAGTTTAACCCCTTTCAGTCAAATAAGTGCCTTTTGGTATATCTACATACTTTGTCACACTTTGTCTTCTATTTGGACTACTTTAGTCCTATTTTGGGAGTCTTTATTGAACATACATGTCAGATCCCACACACATTGCTCCTCATATCAAACTGGACTTCATGGGAATACTCAGGCACCCTATACCCCCTCTTGCACTTTGACCCCTACTGCACCTCCAGGGCCTTCCACTGCAGAACGAGAGTCAGTTTGAGTTAAGACTTTGATTTCTTCAGTTGTTCATATCCCTTCCTCCATTCCCTGTGCCACATACCCCCTGTCAGACATCTTGAGCTTATCTTTGAGGGTCATTCGCAATTGGTTGGATATTCCACTGCAAAGGAAAGAGAGACAGATGTGGATGATCTGTTTTCTTCCTTATCTTATGAGAATGCCTATGAGGAGAACTCTTGCCCCTCGGCTGAGGGACTCATCATGACAGTCCTAGAGACAGTTCAGGTTTCGAAAACCTCTGATTAAGGGTCATGTTCTCCAGACATCTTCCAGAGACACAAAAAGGTGGTGCCCATTTTTCCTCCCCATCACTCTACGGACCAGGTTGTCCTGTAAGAGTGAAAGTCACCTGATAGACAGCTATTCCTTAAAAGCACATCTTCAATCTCTATCCTTTTTTGGCTGAGGTCTTTTCACAGTGGGCTTCCCCACCTGGGGTTGATTCCCCAATATCTTGCCTTGCTAAGAATTCTGTCTTAGCTCTGGCTGTGGCTTTTATGGATCAGGCAGATAAATACTTAGATTCCTTACTGCAGGTGAATTTTGCTGCCACAGGGGCTACCTTGTGACCCATTTTTGCTACATCTTGAGTCACTAGAGCTAGTGATTTGTCATGCTCAGATGGAAAGACTGGTTTGAAGAAAAAGTTTTTTTTTTTCAAGGATGCAGTCATCTCTACTATGACCCAAATTAGGAAGCTTCCAAGGTCTGTCATAGGGTCTGGTCTCTATTCCGTCAGTGGTGTGCTGATTGTGATATTCTTCCATAGCCTCTTAGTCTTCCTTTGGTTCTGGCCTTTCTCCAATATGGTGTCAACAAAGGTCTCAGCCTCGGCTCTATCAAGGTTTAGATTTCAGCTCTCTGTTCTTTTCCAGTAGCGCATTTACTTTGCTCCCTGATATGAAGACCATTGTTCAGGGGGTGGCTCATGCCTACCCCACCATCAGAGATCAGACTCCTCCATTTTATTTTAATTTGGCATTAGCAGTTCTTCAGAAGCCTCCATCTGAACATCTTTCAGCTGTTTTATTGAATCATTTGATGCTTCCTTCTGGCCATTGTCTCTGTTTGCTAGGTGGCTGAGTTCCAGACTTTGTCCTATGAACCCCTTTTCATATTTTTTCACCAGGATAACCCCTAGGGGTTTCTTGCCCAAATTCATCTGCGAATTTTACATCTACCAAAACATTTTTCTACCACCCTGCTGTCCAGCTTCTTACAACAAACAGGAGCAAGACCTTCAACTGCTGGATGTGGTACATTTCTTGAAGAATTACATTCATCTCACTCAGTCATTTCAGGGAACTGGATTCTCTTTTTGTCATCACTGAGGGCTTGTGTGTGGGTTAGGCTACATCTAAGGTTACCATTGCTTCCTGGATCAAGGTGATCATCTGGCAGGTGCATGTCCTGTGCCTTTTTGAATCACAGCACATTCTGGTAGATCAGTGGGTACCTCTGTAAGAATCAGGCCATTTCTGAACAACCGTTCAAGGCGGCCATCACTGCATACTTTCACCAAAGTCCATGCCAGATTTGCAGTCCTGCATGTTTAGGGATATTTCTCATTCTTTTTATCACAAACTTCTGAATCCTATTGGTTCTTGTACTTCTTAAGGTGTTTGGTGTGTCCTTTGCTACCTGAGGTACATGTTCTGCCACTTAAAGGGATAGTAATACTTCATTTTATCTTTATTGTATTTTGCAGGCATTACAAAAACATGAAGAACGATATAAGTCTTATCTCTCAAACCTTTATGGTTTGAGGGATATTCACAAGCAAAGTTTCTCCTAGTCTAAGCCATCTCTTCTCAGATGTGGAATCCAGTCAAATAGACCAGACAGATAACAGAAGGGGTTAATCTTCTTCCTATGAGAACAATGAAATCCCTGCCCCCCTTGACAAGTTTTTCAGGTTTTTCCCTTATCTTAATTGAAGATTGTCCCTCTCTGCAGTCTACCTGAGCACCTCCCTTCTGATCTGGCTGAACAGTGTTACATCAGTGAAAGGGGCGGGAGGGGGATACTATTGAACTCCAACTCTGACAGAATTGAAATAACACTCTCCAAAGTCCAAATACTATGATGATTAATTAGAGCTGCTTTTATTATGAAACATTACTATCCCTTTAATCTTGTGGAATACTCTTCTGCAAGGGAAGGTGAGTTCCTTATTTTTTACCACCCAGGAATCTTGGTGGAAGCATTGATCTATCCCCATGGCACATATGTTTTACACTGGACAAAGACAAAAGAGGATTTTAGTGAACTTACTTAAATCCTTTTCTCTTAGTCCCTGTGGAACACAGGACTCCCACCTGGAGGAAAAAAAAACATGTGGTTTATGTCCCAAGGCAGAGGTGTCCCTTTGGGGAGATTTCCTTCTTTCCTCTCGTTTCTTCTTTTTCTTCACTTTTCTATACATTGAAACTGTAGGTGTGAGGGTAAAGCTGGAGGGAAGATGGGAGTCTTCACATCAGATGTCCTGCCTTTTTCGAAGTGCCCTGCCCTCTGGAGGATGGGAACCTTATCCCATTCACATGGACTAAGAAAAAAAGATTTAAGGTATGTTCACTAAAATCTTCTTAATGTCACTTTTTCCCTAATTGGGAGTTACAGAAGCTTGAAAACTATGTTTGCATTGCCCGTGAGGTGTTTCTATCATGGTCTGATGCAGCACTTGGTCCTACTGCTAAATCATCTTCCTCCACTGTGTGCAACAATACTAGAATGACACTGTTCATCATCATCTTTAGGTGGAGAGTGTTATTTCTGTACTGTCCGAGTTGTAGATCAAGAGTAATTGCTATCCCTTGCTGAGACCTGTCCAGTCAAGAGACAAGATTTCACATCTGAGGGAAAGTGTCTTACAGTGGGTAAAAGGGGTGGGACGGGGGTACCTTATTATTCAATTACTCTTGAACTACAACTCTGACAGTATTCAAATAACACTCTCCATGGCCCAAATACTATGAAGATACATTGGAGCTGCTTTTTTGTGAAACATTACTATTAGTGTTGAGCGAGCACCCCGATGCTCGGGTGTTCGGGTGCTCTGACCGAGCACCCCCGGAGGCTCGAGTGCTCGGCCGAGCACCCGAACCCCATTGAATTAAATGGGAGGACTCGAGCATTACACCAGGCACCCCCTGCTCTGATGAGGGGAGGGTGCCTGGTCAATGCCCCCCTTCATCTCCACAATGTCCCTCTTCCACAATGTCCCCCTTCATCTCCGCAATGCCCCCTTCATCTCCGCAATGCCCCCCTTCCACAATGTCCCCCTTCCACAATGTCCCCCTTCATCTCCGCAATGTCCCCCTTCATCTCCGCAATGCCCCCTTCATCTCCGCAATGCTCCGCAATGCCCCCTTCATCTCCGCAATGCTCCGCAATGCCCCCTTCATCTCCGCAATGCCCCCTTCATCTCCGCAATGCCCCCCTTCCACAATGTCCCCCTTCATCTCCGCAATGCCCCCTTCATCTCCGCAATGCCCCCCTTCCACAATGTCCCCCTTCATCTCCGCAATGCCCCCTTCATCTCCGCAATGCCCCCTACCTCCAGTCCCTGGTGGTCCAGCGGAGCGTCTGTAAGATCTGTGCCTCCTTCGGCACAGATCCCTGCCACCCGAACATGGCGGGCGAGCACATGGCGGTACTCGTACGAGTACCGCCATGTGCCGAGCAGAGCGATGCTCGAGCCGATCCGAGCATCGGCCGAGCATGCTCTCTCAACACTAATTACTATCACTTTAATTTTGATAGGATAGAAATGATTCTGCTGAAGAATAAATTCAGAATGCCTGTTTAACATAAATACAATAGTCAGTGTACAGTTACTGTTCAACCTGATAGCCACCCAGTTTCAAATTCATTATATAGAGCACTGAGAGCAGACTGCAATAGAATATAAGCATTGTAGCAGGTTCTTAGAACTATTGCCCCCACTTGCAGGATTTTCATTTATACACCTCATAAGACATACATATTTAACCCTTCAATGACAGAAGGAGTATGTGTGTCACACCTTAAAGGGTTAGTGAATGTGCATATACTTCCTGTTCCTAAGTAGATATACTTAACTGATGCCCTACATTGCTCTCGTTTTGGAAAAACTGCTGCCTCCTAGACTTTCATGTTTTCCTCATTCCTCTCCACCCAGGTAAATTTATATAATCCCAGATATAACTCTTATGCTTCCAAATGCCTAAATGAGCTATCTGTGGATTATGAAACACCAGACAATATACCTTTGTGCATATTCTCTGAAAGGACACAGAAGCAAAAAAAGAGCATGATTATCTCTTACAAAAGGGCCTTACAACACCATAAATTGGCAATACTGTAACTCTATTCAAACAAAATAATTCAATATTTCTCTGTAATAAGATCTTCCAAGGTAAATGTGCATGGTTAGTTCAGCAGCAATACAGCAGTTGCCTAGGTAGGGATTATGTTGTGAAAATTGACAGCCATCTCATAAGGAATGTGGGATACTATGACATACTATGTGCAATATACTATAGGGATTGCATATTCAGTGAAATCGAACTGAATAGAAATTTTGTGGACACATACTACTGATATTCATGAACTGGTAATGAGGTTGTTATAAAGGGATAGCAATGTTACCATATAAAGTTATATTGCATTGTTCATTATAGTGTTATATAATGCATAGTAATGTTTTCAATGTCCTTATCTATGTATAGTGCTTGTAATTCGAGTTGAAAGTTTCCCCCTCCGTCCCCTTTTCACTCTGAGGGCCGGTCACTTGACCAGATGGATCAAAATGACTGACATTATTATGAGTGTCTGAATAAGGGTTTTCCATATGCTGACACAATATTGTTGTCACGGTAACCCAGGCAAATAATCACACAATACAGTACAAGTAAATGTAACCAGTTTATTGAAGAAAATAGTAGTAGCAATAGAAATAATACAAATGACAATAAGAGCGAACACTTTCTCACCCTTGGGGAGACTGGCGTAAGGACAGTGTCTAGTCCACTACTCAAGCTGACACTGAACTGCAATCAGACAGAGATAATACAGGTACAGAACCAGACTTGGCTCTCACTGACAGATAGGAACCTGGAACGCCAGGAATAGTAACAGAGGGTACCCGGACAACCTCCCGAGAGGGATGTCAGATGATAGTGCACAGCAACTTACCAGCAAGGACCGATCGAAGGCCACACAGCGGAGGTACACTAGGAGGCTGCTAAATACGGAACTGCAGTAGCACAGTGCGTAACCCAGAGTGAGAAAGGCAGAGACAGCAGGGAACACTCTAAGATAGTGTACCAAGAGGCAACGGGTAGAGCGATACAGGTAACACTACAAGCCCATGGGCAATGGGATTGCACAGGTGGAGGCAACTAACAATGGTACCAGCAAGGTAGATTTATACCGGCTAGGCAGAACCAGAGGCAATGGGATCACACAGTGTGGAGGCAACTAGCAAGGCTATCGGCAAGGTAGAGTTGCACTGGATAGGTAGAGCGTGCCTACAGCTATATCTGGGGACAGTGGTAGTCAGACAGGAGCGTGAGTAGGTCAGATAAGCCACAGTCAGGAACCTGATCGGGTACTCAGCCACAGCCGGGGTCAGCACAAAGTGGGTAGTGGGACAAGCCAGAGTCATACACGGATCAATTAGTTATACCGAGCCAAGGTCAAACACCGGATCGAATAGTCAGACAAGCCAAGGATCGAGAACCAGGAGATATCAGACGCCAAGCAAAGGTCAAAATGAGCAACACTGGAATGCACACAGAAACACCACGAAAGGGTGATTAAGCACAGTTCACGGGCAGATTATAAAGCCGCCACCAGGGGCAGAGCACAATAGGCCACTCAGACAGGAAACTAGAAAATAGCGAGCACGGCGTCAGAGATGCACGCCCGCCAATATCGGTTGACCAGAGGATGCATCCAGAACCCACCAACGGATAGAAGAGCAGGCAAGGAATCACGGGCACCATGATAGTACCCCCCTTCAATGAACCTCTCCTAGCACGGAAGGAACAGGCTTAAGGGGAAACGAGCATGGAATCTGCGAATCAACAAAGGAGCGTGAACATGTCCACTGGGTACCCAGGAACGCTTCTCAGGCCCATATCGCTTTCAATGTACCAAGTATTGAAGGTGTCCTCTAAGAGTCCAAAATGGTCTGCACTTCATATTCCTCCTGGCCATTGACTTGAACAGGCCCAGGCAGAACAGGTGTAGAAGTGTAGCAGTTGCAAAGGTTTGAGCAGTGATAGATGGAAGACATTGTGAATACGCATGCCAGCCAGGAGGTCCAGGGCATATGAGACAGGGTTAATCCTACGCAACACCCGGTAAGGACCTATGAAATGAGAAGACAATTTCCTGCAGGGCACCTGAAAGTTAATATTATGGGAGTACAGCCATAACCTCTCCCCCACCTGAAATACTGGAGTCAGCACCCGCAGACAGTCAGCATGTTTCTTGTAGCACTGCGAGGACCTCTGAAGGGATCTCAGAACTTGAACCCATGTGGAGCGGAGCTGCCTAAGATGCTCATCTAGAGCCGGAATCTCTTTTGCCTCGAACGAGTCGGGTAGCAGAGCAGGCTGAAAGCCATAATTAATCAGGAACAGAGAGTTCTGCCCAAATCCTGGCAAACTCCGCCCACGGTAACAAATTCGCCCAGTCATTGTGATGGTCCGACATAAAATATCTTAGGAACTGTTCTAGGCCTTGGTTGGCTCTTTCAGCAGCACCATTCAACTGGGGGTGGTAGACCAAGGAGAATTACAACTGAATGCCCATCTGCCCACAGAACGCTCTCCAGAACCAGGATACAAATTGGCTTCCTTGATCCGAGACCAGTACCTTGGGTACCCTATGTAGCCTGAATACCTCCCTGGCAAATATCTTGGCCAGCTCTTTAGAGGAGGGAAGATCTTTTAATGGTACAAAGTGGGCCAACTTGGAGAACCTGTCAACAATCATTAGAATAACCGTGTGCCCTTTGGAGAAAAGTAAATCCACCATGAAATCAATGGACAGGTGAGTCCAAGGACATTCGCCATTAGGAACTGGCTGCAGCAGTCCAACCGGAAGGCGTCTGGGAGACTTGCTACGGGCTCATGTGGCACAGGCCTCTACGAAGGCAGAGCAGTCATTTTGTAGACTAGGCCACCAGAAAAACCGAGATATGGACCAAATTAGTTGGTCATGACCGATATGCCCTGCAGCCTTCGAGGAATGATAAGTCTTCAGCAGGCGAGAATGGAGAGATTCAGGATCGAAACACCTGCCACTAGGTTTGTCTATGGGAGAGGTAGCTTGGGCTGCCATAATCTCCTCCCACCAAGGGAGAGGTAATGCTGGTACGAATGGTAGCTAGGATGTGATAGGAGGGAATGATAGGCACAGGAGCACTATCTGCCTCGGGGTCTGATCCAAATTGTCTGGAGAGAAGGTACGACACCACATAATTAAACCTGGAAAGGAAAAATTCCCATCTGGCTTGTCTGGGAGACAATCTCTTGGCCTCTGAGAGATAAGTCAGGTTTTTGTGGTCAGTGAGGATAAGAATCGGGGAGCTCGTTCCCTCCAGTAGGTAGAGCCACTCCTTAAAGGGATAGTAAACCCCCCAAAAATGGTAAGCCAAATGACAGAAATAATAAAAACATACTTAACACCCTCATTCCCATCTCTCAAACTATTATGGTTTGAGAGATGTAAGAAAATAAAGACCTCCGCTCCCTCCCCTTTCTACCTGACGAGCTGTAAAGCTGTCAGAGGCAGAATACGGTCGCCCAACTGTAGGAGGCTCTTCAGGAGCGCTGTCATCGGGGTATCTAACTATAATTACTTCATCGGTATGGTCTACAATGTGTGCCTGGCTTGCAAGCACACGTTGTAGACCATTCCGATGAAGTAATTATAGTTAGATATTTCAATGACAGCGCTCCTGAAGAACCTCCGTCTGGTCCCGGAAGCAGGATCTCATAACATTCACTATACATCAGATGCATGAGAAGGGGGAGGGAGAAGAGGTCTTTATTTTCTTACATCTCTCAAACCTTAACGGTTTGAGAGATTGGAATGAGAGCGTTTTTATTATTCCTATCATTTGACTTACAGTTTTTTGGGGGTTTACTATCCCTTTAAGTGCGAGAATAATAGACAGCAATTCTCGATCTTCGATATCGTACATACTTTGTGCCCTCGACAATTTTTTGGAAAAATACCCACAAGGAAGTAGGGTCTTGCCAGGAACTGAGTGCTGAAACAGGAGGGTGCCTACACCTGACTTAGACGTGTCAACCTCCAGGGTAAAGGGGAGGGTGGGATTGGCAGCCTTTAGATTCACAAAAGCTTGGATAGCCGTGGGGTCCAGTTGGACGCATCTTCCCCCTTATGTGTCATATCAGTAAGTGGCCTCACCACCGAGGAAAAATTCTTAATGAATTTCCTATAATAATTTTTGAACACTAGAAACCTCTGTATGGCCTTCAGATCTATTGGATGGGGCCATTGCAGAACTGCGGACAGCTTAACTCGATCCACGGCCAATCCTGCAGAGGAAATCACGTACCCCAGGAATGTGACCTCAGACTTGTGGAACTCGCACTTCTCCAGTTTACAGAATAATTTGTTCTCTCGTAAGAGTTGCAAGACTTGTGCCACATCTGCCTGATGTGCTTCTAAGTTGGGTGAGTGGATAAGAATGTCATCCATGTATACTACTACACACCTCTGCAGTAGATCTCTTAAGACATCATTGATAAATTCTTGGAATACTGCTGGAGCATTACACATTCCAAAAGGCATTACCAGATAATCATAATGTCTGCTGCGAGTATTAATTCGGATTTCCACTCATGCCCTTCTTTTATTCGCACAAGATTATAGACCACCCTTAGATCAAGTTTGGTGAATACTTTCGAGCTCTTGATTCGATCGAACAGTTCGGTGATCAATGGCATGGGGTATGCGTTTTTTTACCATCAGTTTATTTAGACCTCTATAGTCAATTCATGGTCTCAATTTCCCATCCTTCTCTTTTACAAAAAATAATCCTGCACCAGCAGATGAGGAGGACTTTTATATGAACCCCCTTGCCAGGGCATCAGACACATAATCCTCCATAGCACGATTCTCCTCCTGGGACAGGGGATAAACCCGTCCCTTTGCAGGTATGGCTCCTGGGATTAAACCAATCATACAGTCATATGGCCTGTGTGCCGGCAATGTACAAGCCTCTACCTTGTTAAAGATCTCCTTGAATGATTGGTACACTGCAGATAATGAGGTAAAGGTACATAGTATTCTGATTTGTTGGAGAGACAGTCTCCCTTTGAAGCCTAGGTGATCCTGTGCTTACCTCTGTAGGGTCGCCGCCCGACATGGCCTCCGGCCACTTCCTGATTATTATAGTCATGTTTCAGGCACTGGCACGGATGCCTGTTTATGGACCTATTCTAATTGGGTCCCGCCTCCTTCTGCTGCATTATAAACCTCATTGAGGCTAGAACTTGTTGCCTTTTCGTGGTGTTCCGTGCACATCTAGTTTGTTCCTCTGACCCTGGCTTGGCTTACATTGTCTCCTGGTGTTCGATCCTTGGCTTGTCTGACTACTTGATCAGGTTGTGACCTAGGTTGTGGCTGACTTCCTGATCCGTATATGACTCTGGCTTGTCCGACTACCCGGTCCGTGCTGACCTTTGCTGTGGCTGACTACCCGATCCGGTTCCTGACCATGGCCTGTCTGACTGACATTTGTGCCTCGCTCCTGTCTCAGTACCACTAGGCCGATCCAGGGTGAGCTTCTTTCCCTAGTAGCTCAGCTGCCAGCTGGTCACTTGCAGGTAGCCTCCCCTTGGTGCCTTCTGTTTGCCTCTGGGCAGCTAGTGCAATGTAGTCTCGCTCCTGGGCCCTTGCCTCTTACGCTTACCTGTTGCCTGGCTTAGCACTTGCGGTGCTACCTATGCTCTGTTCTTTCTAGTTGCCTTCGGTAAGATAGAGTGCAGCTTGTCTCGCTCCTTGCCTCAGTAGTGTGCTCCTATCTGGCGGCATCTATCTAAGCACCTATACTGCTGCCTCGAGTGGTGCTACCAGTTACGCTATTGGTATCGGTGGTCTTTTCGCTCAGTGCCTCCGCTGGGTACACTCCTGTACTAGTCCCATCATTCCTACCTGTTGTGGTAGAGCCAAGTCTGGTTCTAACACTCAGTATCACAGACCTACAGTGGTTCAGTGTCAGCTCCTGGGTAGTGGACTAGAAACTGTCCTCACGTCTATCTCCCTTCTGACTGAGGAAGTGTTCATTATTACTACTAGTATTCTGATAATCTATTGCTCAATAAACTGGTTTAAATTCACTTGTACTGTTTTGTGTGTTTCTTTACTGAGAGTCCATGACTGTCACCCAATTGCAGGAATCCTGCAAGAGAGGGAGTGCTCGGGTGCGTCGCTAGGGTGCGAAGCTGGTCTAGCGGTGGCTGCCTATTGTCAGGCCTTGCTGTGGCTCCGGCCAAGTAAAGTTGCCAGCCGCAAGGCTGGATGGCTGACCCCAGAGGAGCTGGAAGAGAGCCCTGGATAGCGAGACAATAAACAGCACAATCTCTCCTGCAGGGAAGAGTGCTGGCTAGGGAACGTAGAGTGGGGTGCGTAGCTGGGGAGCGTAGGCCACGGCAGTGGCTGGAACTCTCCAGAACTGTGTACAGGGACAGGGAACCCAAATCAGGGAACCATAATGCAGGAACAGAAAAAGAAGAGGAGAGGAGACCAGTAGGGAGATACAGGAACAACCCAGTAACCAGGAGGACTAGGCTGAAAAGAGGTCAAAGGCAAGCAGGGTCGTACACAGATCAGGACCAGGATCACTAGGCTGAACAGTGGACAGAAGCTGGCAAGAGGCTTGGACAAGAAACTCTTGGACAAGAGGGTTATAGAGACACCCAGACTAGCTGACTACAGAACACTGTAATAGTGCACTGTAGCCAGGGACCGACAGCTAGAAATAGACGTCGCGTGAAACGTCATCAGGACGCGACGTCAACCACCAGGAAGTAAAAAGGGGAAGAAGCGGTGGCGACTCGCAAGGGAACACAAAGACGGCAAGCCAGAGAAGAGACCGGCGACGGCGAGGCACAAGAAGAGAACGGAGAACAGTGCAGAGACAGGCAGCGGAGGAAGGGCACGGAGAAACGGGTGACACTGCCCCCTCTCTCAAGGGGCACCTCCGGAGCCTAAGCGGCTGGCCTGGCGGGATGAGAACGATGGAAGGCACGGACCAAGACGGGAGTGTGTACGTCCGAGGAACGAACCCAGGAACGTTCCTCAGGACCGTACCCCTGCCAATTGACCAGGTACTGGAGCCGGCTGCGAACCTTACGCGAATCAATAATGCCGTCAATAACGTACTCCTCCTGACCAGCCACCGTGACAGGTGCCGGCGGAGGAGAGGAAGCCGAAGGTACAGCGGAGGGTAGGAAGGCTTTGAGTAAGGAGACGTGGAAGACCGGGTAAATCCGCAGGTTCCTGGGTAGGGCCAATTTATAGGAGACAGGGGAGAGCCTCCGGAGGACACGATAGGGTCCCAGGTAACGGGGACCCAATTTATCGGAAGGCTGGGCAAGACGAATGTGTTTAGTGGAAAGCCATACCCGATCGCCGACCTGAAAAAGAGGTGCCAAGGATCGATAGCGGTCTGCCGCGGTTTTCTGGCGTACCTGGGCCGTCAGTAGGGAAGAGCGTAAGGACTGCCAATGTGTGGCTAGAGACTGGACCCTGTTCTCCACAGCGGGCAGGAGGGAAGTACCAGGAGACAACAGGAGAACTCTGGGGTTGTAACCCAAGGCGGCAAAAAACGGGGAACAACCTAAGGAAGAATGGCGGAGGGAGTTGTAGGAGAGTTCCGCCAAGGGCAAAAGAGCAACCCAGTTGTCTTGCCGCTGGTTGCTGTATGTTCGCAGGAAATGCTCCAGGCTCTGATTCAGCCGTTCGGTCTGCCCATTCGTCTGAGGATGGTAAGCAGATGAATGGTGTAAGGCCACACCCAAACGATTACAGAAGGACCTCCAAAATTTGGACACAAATTGCGTACCCCTGTCCGAGGTTATGTGCAGAGGCACTCCATGCAGGCGTACAACGTCGGACAAAAAGACTTCTGCTAACTCGGGGGCCAAAGGCAGCTTGGCTAAGGGAATGAAATGCCCCTGTTCAGTGAACCGATCGACTACGACTAGAATCGTGGTCTTTCCTGCAGAGTCCGGCAAATCTACTATGAAATCCATGGACAAGTGAGTCCATGGAAGAGAAGGAACTGGCAGAGGCTGGAGCAAACCCATAGGACGGGTATGGGGTGACTTCATACGAGCGCAGACGTCACAAGAGGCCACCACTCTGCTTACATCCGAACGACAATCAGGCCACCAGAAGTACCGGGTGAGTAGGTCGAGAGTCCGATCAACTCCAGGGTGCCCAGCTACCTGGGATTGATGCGCCCAAGACAGTACCTCGGCACGGTGCAGTTCAGGCACAAAGAGTTGAGAGGAATGGATACGAGATACAGGGTTCTCGGCAGTTTGAGCTTCCCGGATTTTCAAGAGAGTGTTCGTGGAAATGGCGCCTAAGAGCAAGGCAGGTGGGATAATGGGTTCCGAACCGCAGGTAGGCTGGGATACGACTTCACACTGCCTAGATAGGGCATCGGCTTTTTAGTTCTTGGTACCCGGTATATAAGAGATGGTGAAATTAAACCTCGAAAAGAAGAGCGACCAACGGGCTTGTCGGGCATTCAGTCTCTTGGCTGATGCTAAATAGGCTAGATTGCGGTGATCAGTGAGGATCCTGATGGGATGAGTGGACCCCTCGAGGATGTATCGCCACTCTTGCAGAGCTAGCTTAACGGCCAACAGCTCTCGGTTTCCTGTGTCATAGTTCCTCTCGGCTGGGGTAAAGCGACGTGAGAAATAGCAGCAGGGCCTCAGAATGTCAGAGGAACCTACCTGCTGAGAGAGAACAACCCCAGCAGCGAACTCAGATGCGTCCACCTCTACTGTGGAAGATGATGCTGGATCTGGGTACGTGAGGAGTGGGGCGGAGGTGAAGGCCAGTTTGAGGGCCTGGAATGCGTTAATAGCCTCCGGTGTCCACTTGCTAGGATCTGCGCCTTTGCAGGTCAGACGTACAATGGGCTGGATGACTGCAGAAAAGCCTTTGATAAACCGCCGGTAGTAATTGGAGAAACCTACGAACCTTTGCACACCCTTTAAAGTTCGAGGAATCTGCCAATCCAAGACAGCACTGACCTTACTAGGGTCCATGGCTAAGCCAGAGGCTGAGACTATGTAACCGAGGAAAGGCAGGGAGTACTTCTCGAAGCTGCACTTCTCGAGTTTAGCGAACAAATGATTGGCCCGTAGACGAGCCAAGACAACGCGTACATGTTCCCGATGTTCTGCCAAGGATGAAGAGAATATCAGTATGTCATCCAGATAGATGATGACGTAAGTAAGCAGAAGGTCTCGGAATATGTCGTTCACCAACGCCTGGAACACGGCTGGGGCGTTACAGAGGCCAAAGGGCATTACGAGATACTCATAATGCCCAAAGCGAGTGTTGAAGGCAGTTTTCCACTCATCCCCTTCGCGTATACGTACCAGGTTATAAGCCCCACGGAGATCTAATTTGGTGAAGACCGTGGACCCACGTAACCTTTCCAGTAGTTCCGGAATAAGAGGTAGGGGATAACAATACCTCCGTGTTATCGCATTGAGACCCCTGTAATCGATGCAAGGACGGAGAGTACCGTCCTTCTTCTTCACAAAAAAGAAGCCCGCACCCGCAGGGGAGGAAGAGGGTCGAATATATCCCCTGGCAAGGTTATCTTGTATATACGACTCAAGTGCTGCGGTTTCCGGAAGAGAAAGGGGGTAAGTTCGTTCTCTAGGAGGAGTGGAACCAGGTAACAGGTCAATGGCGCAGTCGTACTGCCGGTGCGGAGGGAAACCTTCAGCCCTGGCTTTGGAGAAGACGTCTGCGAAAGACCGGTAAGGTGCAGGCACCAGAAAGCATCCCTCAGTAGGAACCGGCCTGACCTCCACGGATGAGACGGAAAGAACAGGAGGGGCGTCCTGGGGAAAAACAACCAAAGAGGAAACCCAATCTATCTTCGGATTGTTCTGCACCAACCAGGGATATCCCAGGATCACCGGGGTCAGAGAGGAATGTATGACGTCAAACTCCATTGTTTCTACGTGAGTGGAAGCAAATCGTAGCGTCAAAGGAACAGACTTGTGGGTGATACTTCCTGAACCCAGGGGAGTGTCATCTACTATGACTATGCTGACAGAAGGAGACCTGGGAACCAGGGGGATGTTGTGTAGCAGAGCAAAGGAACGGTCAAGGAAGGAACCAGCGGCGCCAGAGTCCACCAAGGCTCTTGTAGGAAGAGTTCCGGAGTGCCGGGACAGTGACACAGGAATCGTCAGGCGTTGAGTCGTCTTGGAGAGGAAGGACGTGTGACTTAGGGGAATCCCCTCGGTTTTCCCTAAGTCCTGCCGTTTCCCGGCTTGTTGGGACATAGTTGTGCTATGTGACCGGACTGCCCGCAATATAAGCAAAGCCCAGAAGTACGACGCCTTGTTTTCTCCTCCTCCGTCAGGCGAGTGACACGGCCTATTTCCATAGGCTCTGGAACTGATTTGTGGGTTATTACAGGAGGATGTTGGAACTTGGGTGCCAAGCGTACCACGGGGCGCACCGGGGGACGTCGGGAGCGGTCCCTCTCCTGCCTTCTCTCCTGCAAACGGGTATCCAGGGAGGAACAGAGAGCAATCAAACCCTCCAAGGAGTCAGGTATAGGTCGGGTGGTCAACTCGTCCTTCAGACGCTCAGAAAGACCTCGGCGGAAAGCTGCTTTTAGGGCTCCATCACCCCAATCCGTCTCATATGCCAGGGTACGAAACTCAATGGCGTACTGTGAGTAGGCTTGTGAACCCTGTTGCAGATCCAAGAGGGACGCCTCCGCCATAGCTCGCCTTCCAGGCATGTCAAAGACGGAACGGAAGGCAGCAATGAAGCTGTCACAATCCTGCAGAAGAGGTGACTGACGATCCATCAATGGGGAAACCCACGCTAAGGTTTGACCACGGAGTAAGGAAATGATAAAGGTCACTCTTGCTTGATCCGAGGCATACGTCTCAGGCTGGCTCCTGAAGTGAAGAAAGCACTAGTTCAAAAACCCGCGCAACAGCTTGGAGTCCCCCTCAAACTTGTCAGGAAGAGGTATTCGCAAAGGCAAGGAGGTACCGGAGACAGCCGGAGCGACAGGACCCATAGCAGCCCCAGAAGGAGAGGTTCTCGGTGTCTCCAGGCATTGCTGCAAGCGCTGTAACATGGATGTGATGGAATCCAATTTCTGGTCCAGGTGCTGTATTTGGGTGGAGTGTTGCTCCAGGACAGCGGCCTGTTGGACCACAGCGTTAGACAGCTCTGTGGGATCAACCGACATCCTGCTTCTTTGGCACTATTACTAATGTCACCCAATTGCAGGAATCCTGCAAGAGAGGGAGTGCTCGGGTGCGTCGCTAGGGTGCGAAGCTGGTCGAACGGTGGCTGCCTATTGTCAGGCCTTGCTGTGGCTCCGGCCAAGTAAAGTTGCCAGCCGCAAGGCTGGATGGCTGACCCCAGAGGAGCTGGAAGAGAGCCCTGGATAGCGAGACAATAAACAGCACAATCTCTCCTGCAGGGGAGAGTGCTGGCTAGGGAACGTAGAGTGGGGTGCGTAGCTGGGGAGCGTAGGCCACGGCAGTGGCTGGAACTCTCCAGAACTGTGTACAGGAACAGGGAACCCAAATCAGGGAACCATAATGCAGGAACAGAAAAAGAAGAGGAGAGGAGACCAGTAGGGAGATACAGGAACAACCCAGTAACCAGGAGGACTAGGCTGAAAAGAGGTCAAAGGCAAGCAGGGTCGTACACAGATCAGGACCAGGATCACTAGGCTGAACAGTGGACAGAAGCTGGCAAGAGGCTTGGACAAGAAACTCTTGGACAAGAGGGTTATAGAGACACCCAGACTAGCTGACTACAGAACACTGTAATAGTGCACTGTAGCCAGGGACCGACAGCTAGAAATAGACGTCGCGTGAAACGTCATCAGGACGCGACGTCAACCACCAGGAAGTAAAAAGGGGAAGAAGCGGTGGCGACTCGCAAGGGAACACAAAGACGGCAAGCCAGAGAAGAGACCGGCGACGGCGAGGCACAAGAAGAGAACGGAGAACAGTGCAGAGACAGGCAGCGGAGGAAGGGCACGGAGAAACGGGTGACACTGCCCCCTCTCTCAAGGGGCACCTCCGGAGCCTAAGCGGCTGGCCTGGCGGGATGAGAACGATGGAAGGCACGGACCAAGACGGGAGTGTGTACGTCCGAGGAACGAACCCAGGAACGTTCCTCAGGACCGTACCCCTGCCAATTGACCAGGTACTGGAGCCGGCTGCGAACCTTACGCGAATCAATAATGCCGTCAATAACGTACTCCTCCTGACCAGCCACCGTGACAGGTGCCGGCGGAGGAGAGGAAGCCGAAGGTACAGCGGAGGGTAGGAAGGCTTTGAGTAAGGAGACGTGGAAGACCGGGTAAATCCGCAGGTTCCTGGGTAGGGCCAATTTATAGGAGACAGGGGAGAGCCTCCGGAGGACACGATAGGGTCCCAGGTAACGGGGACCCAATTTATCGGAAGGCTGGGCAAGACGAATGTGTTTAGTGGAAAGCCATACCCGATCGCCGACCTGAAAAAGAGGTGCCAAGGATCGATAGCGGTCTGCCGCGGTTTTCTGGCGTACCTGGGCCGTCAGTAGGGAAGAGCGTAAGGACTGCCAATGTGTGGCTAGAGACTGGACCCTGTTCTCCACAGCGGGCAGGAGGGAAGTACCAGGAGACAACAGGAGAACTCTGGGGTTGTAACCCAAGGCGGCAAAAAACGGGGAACAACCTAAGGAAGAATGGCGGAGGGAGTTGTAGGAGAGTTCCGCCAAGGGCAAAAGAGCAACCCAGTTGTCTTGCCGCTGGTTGCTGTATGTTCGCAGGAAATGCTCCAGGCTCTGATTCAGCCGTTCGGTCTGCCCATTCGTCTGAGGATGGTAAGCAGATGAATGGTGTAAGGCCACACCCAAACGATTACAGAAGGACCTCCAAAATTTGGACACAAATTGCGTACCCCTGTCCGAGGTTATGTGCAGAGGCACTCCATGCAGGCGTACAACGTCGGACAAAAAGACTTCTGCTAACTCGGGGGCCAAAGGCAGCTTGGCTAAGGGAATGAAATGCCCCTGTTCAGTGAACCGATCGACTACGACTAGAATCGTGGTCTTTCCTGCAGAGTCCGGCAAATCTACTATGAAATCCATGGACAAGTGAGTCCATGGAAGAGAAGGAACTGGCAGAGGCTGGAGCAAACCCATAGGACGGGTATGGGGTGACTTCATACGAGCGCAGACGTCACAAGAGGCCACCACTCTGCTTACATCCGAACGACAATCAGGCCACCAGAAGTACCGGGTGAGTAGGTCGAGAGTCCGATCAACTCCAGGGTGCCCAGCTACCTGGGATTGATGCGCCCAAGACAGTACCTCGGCACGGTGCAGTTCAGGCACAAAGAGTTGAGAGGAATGGATACGAGATACAGGGTTCTCGGCAGTTTGAGCTTCCCGGATTTTCAAGAGAGTGTTCGTGGAAATGGCGCCTAAGAGCAAGGCAGGTGGGATAATGGGTTCCGAACCGCAGGTAGGCTGGGATACGACTTCACACTGCCTAGATAGGGCATCGGCTTTTTAGTTCTTGGTACCCGGTATATAAGAGATGGTGAAATTAAACCTCGAAAAGAAGAGCGACCAACGGGCTTGTCGGGCATTCAGTCTCTTGGCTGATGCTAAATAGGCTAGATTGCGGTGATCAGTGAGGATCCTGATGGGATGAGTGGACCCCTCGAGGATGTATCGCCACTCTTGCAGAGCTAGCTTAACGGCCAACAGCTCTCGGTTTCCTGTGTCATAGTTCCTCTCGGCTGGGGTAAAGCGACGTGAGAAATAGCAGCAGGGCCTCAGAATGTCAGAGGAACCTACCTGCTGAGAGAGAACAACCCCAGCAGCGAACTCAGATGCGTCCACCTCTACTGTGGAAGATGATGCTGGATCTGGGTACGTGAGGAGTGGGGCGGAGGTGAAGGCCAGTTTGAGGGCCTGGAATGCGTTAATAGCCTCCGGTGTCCACTTGCTAGGATCTGCGCCTTTGCAGGTCAGACGTACAATGGGCTGGATGACTGCAGAAAAGCCTTTGATAAACCGCCGGTAGTAATTGGAGAAACCTACGAACCTTTGCACACCCTTTAAAGTTCGAGGAATCTGCCAATCCAAGACAGCACTGACCTTACTAGGGTCCATGGCTAAGCCAGAGGCTGAGACTATGTAACCGAGGAAAGGCAGGGAGTACTTCTCGAAGCTGCACTTCTCGAGTTTAGCGAACAAATGATTGGCCCGTAGACGAGCCAAGACAACGCGTACATGTTCCCGATGTTCTGCCAAGGATGAAGAGAATATCAGTATGTCATCCAGATAGATGATGACGTAAGTAAGCAGAAGGTCTCGGAATATGTCGTTCACCAACGCCTGGAACACGGCTGGGGCGTTACAGAGGCCAAAGGGCATTACGAGATACTCATAATGCCCAAAGCGAGTGTTGAAGGCAGTTTTCCACTCATCCCCTTCGCGTATACGTACCAGGTTATAAGCCCCACGGAGATCTAATTTGGTGAAGACCGTGGACCCACGTAACCTTTCCAGTAGTTCCGGAATAAGAGGTAGGGGATAACAATACCTCCGTGTTATCGCATTGAGACCCCTGTAATCGATGCAAGGACGGAGAGTACCGTCCTTCTTCTTCACAAAAAAGAAGCCCGCACCCGCAGGGGAGGAAGAGGGTCGAATATATCCCCTGGCAAGGTTATCTTGTATATACGACTCAAGTGCTGCGGTTTCCGGAAGAGAAAGGGGGTAAGTTCGTTCTCTAGGAGGAGTGGAACCAGGTAACAGGTCAATGGCGCAGTCGTACTGCCGGTGCGGAGGGAAACCTTCAGCCCTGGCTTTGGAGAAGACGTCTGCGAAAGACCGGTAAGGTGCAGGCACCAGAAAGCATCCCTCAGTAGGAACCGGCCTGACCTCCACGGATGAGACGGAAAGAACAGGAGGGGCGTCCTGGGGAAAAACAACCAAAGAGGAAACCCAATCTATCTTCGGATTGTTCTGCACCAACCAGGGATATCCCAGGATCACCGGGGTCAGAGAGGAATGTATGACGTCAAACTCCATTGTTTCTACGTGAGTGGAAGCAAATCGTAGCGTCAAAGGAACAGACTTGTGGGTGATACTTCCTGAACCCAGGGGAGTGTCATCTACTATGACTATGCTGACAGAAGGAGACCTGGGAACCAGGGGGATGTTGTGTAGCAGAGCAAAGGAACGGTCAAGGAAGGAACCAGCGGCGCCAGAGTCCACCAAGGCTCTTGTAGGAAGAGTTCCGGAGTGCCGGGACAGTGACACAGGAATCGTCAGGCGTTGAGTCGTCTTGGAGAGGAAGGACGTGTGACTTAGGGGAATCCCCTCGGTTTTCCCTAAGTCCTGCCGTTTCCCGGCTTGTTGGGACATAGTTGTGCTATGTGACCGGACTGCCCGCAATATAAGCAAAGCCCAGAAGTACGACGCCTTGTTTTCTCCTCCTCCGTCAGGCGAGTGACACGGCCTATTTCCATAGGCTCTGGAACTGATTTGTGGGTTATTACAGGAGGATGTTGGAACTTGGGTGCCAAGCGTACCACGGGGCGCACCGGGGGACGTCGGGAGCGGTCCCTCTCCTGCCTTCTCTCCTGCAAACGGGTATCCAGGGAGGAACAGAGAGCAATCAAACCCTCCAAGGAGTCAGGTATAGGTCGGGTGGTCAACTCGTCCTTCAGACGCTCAGAAAGACCTCGGCGGAAAGCTGCTTTTAGGGCTCCATCACCCCAATCCGTCTCATATGCCAGGGTACGAAACTCAATGGCGTACTGTGAGTAGGCTTGTGAACCCTGTTGCAGATCCAAGAGGGACGCCTCCGCCATAGCTCGCCTTCCAGGCATGTCAAAGACGGAACGGAAGGCAGCAATGAAGCTGTCACAATCCTGCAGAAGAGGTGACTGACGATCCATCAATGGGGAAACCCACGCTAAGGTTTGACCACGGAGTAAGGAAATGATAAAGGTCACTCTTGCTTGATCCGAGGCATACGTCTCAGGCTGGCTCCTGAAGTGAAGAAAGCACTAGTTCAAAAACCCGCGCAACAGCTTGGAGTCCCCCTCAAACTTGTCAGGAAGAGGTATTCGCAAAGGCAAGGAGGTACCGGAGACAGCCGGAGCGACAGGACCCATAGCAGCCCCAGAAGGAGAGGTTCTCGGTGTCTCCAGGCATTGCTGCAAGCGCTGTAACATGGATGTGATGGAATCCAATTTCTGGTCCAGGTGCTGTATTTGGGTGGAGTGTTGCTCCAGGACAGCGGCCTGTTGGACCACAGCGTTAGACAGCTCTGTGGGATCAACCGACATCCTGCTTCTTTGGCACTATTACTAATGTCACCCAATTGCAGGAATCCTGCAAGAGAGGGAGTGCTCGGGTGCGTCGCTAGGGTGCGAAGCTGGTCGAACGGTGGCTGCCTATTGTCAGGCCTTGCTGTGGCTCCGGCCAAGTAAAGTTGCCAGCCGCAAGGCTGGATGGCTGACCCCAGAGGAGCTGGAAGAGAGCCCTGGATAGCGAGACAATAAACAGCACAATCTCTCCTGCAGGGGAGAGTGCTGGCTAGGGAACGTAGAGTGGGGTGCGTAGCTGGGGAGCGTAGGCCACGGCAGTGGCTGGAACTCTCCAGAACTGTGTACAGGAACAGGGAACCCAAATCAGGGAACCATAATGCAGGAACAGAAAAAGAAGAGGAGAGGAGACCAGTAGGGAGATACAGGAACAACCCAGTAACCAGGAGGACTAGGCTGAAAAGAGGTCAAAGGCAAGCAGGGTCGTACACAGATCAGGACCAGGATCACTAAGCTGAACAGTGGACAGAAGCTGGCAAGAGGCTTGGACAAGAAACTCTTGGACAAGAGGGCTATAGAGACACCCAGACTAGCTGACTACAGAACACTGTAATAGTGCACTGTAGCCAGGGACCGACAGCTAGAAATAGACGTCGCGTGAAACGTCATCAGGAAGCGACGTCAACCACCAGGAAGTAAAAAGGGGAAGAAGCGGCGGCGACTCGCAAGGGAACACAAAGACGGCAAGCGAGAGAAGAGACCGGCGATGGAGAGGCACAAGAAGAGAACGGAGAACAGCGCAGAGACAGGCAGCGGAGGAAGGGCACGGAGAAACGGGTGACAATGACAGCTGTCTGCCAGATTGTGCATCTGTAGCCAGGGGATCCCTAGGATGATTGCATAATGTTGTGACTTTATGATCTGAAATTGTAGGGTCTCCACGTGGAGCGCCCCTACCCTTAGGGATACCATAATCGTCTTGTGAGTGACATGTGATGACTGTGGTGGCCTACCATCAATAGCCTCAATGGCCAGTGGAGAAGAGTGAGGCAACAAAGGAATATCATGCTGGGTTGCAAAGCCAGCATCCATGAAGAATCCAGCAGCTCCCGAATCCACCAAGGCTGGAGCTGTAATGTGGACCAGGATACTACTACATCAAGAATAGGTTTCCCAGGCTGGGAATCAGGTTACTGCGATACTCCACCTAGGGTTTGCCCCTACACAACCCTAGGTGCGAGCGTTTCCCGGCCGGGTAGGACAGGAGCGTAGCAGGTGCCCAGCTTTCCCACAGTAAAGACAAAGACCCTCTCTCTGTCGGAATGCCTTCTCCTCCCCAGAGAGGCGCGTAAAGCCCAGTTGTATAGGTTTCTCCCTGCCAGCCACAGAACCAGGGGGTATGGGAGACAAGGGAGGACAGGGTTGGATAGAAAAGCTGGGAGCCAATCGATTATTGTGTTTCTGACCCTGATTCCTGAACACAGGCCTTTCTCTAAACCTGGTGTCAATTAAAATTGCAAAGGAAAGAAGTTTGTTCATATATGTAAATGCTGCTACTAATGCCTCATTGTTCCAGCCTACTTCTGCAGCCAAAGTGTGAAATTCAATGGTAAAGTCGGCCACCGTGTGCCCTGACGTATGGTAATGAGTCATTTTGCTGCAGATACTGCTCCAGCTGGAATGTCAAACACTCTGTGGAATTCCTCTACAAATTCCAAGAAGTTATCTACAATAGGCATCCTTGTTTCCCATAATGGATTAGCCCAGGCTAGAGCTTTGCCAGACAACAGGGAGAACACCAGCCCAACCTTGCTTGGGCCACTCAGAAAGACTTGTGTGGAACCATTTCCAAAAAAGTCCACCTGTGCAAAAACCCTCTGCAACGAGTAGGCTCCCCTTTGTAACGTTGAGGAAGGGGAGCGGTACCTGACAATCCTCGACTGATACTACTTGCCGGGTTTGTGTGAGAGAGTTAGCTTGCTGAAGCCTATCTCTGGGTGGGAGGAGCCACCCAGAAGTTAGCAGGAAGCTATATGTTCTGAAGTAGGCAGGTAAGGAACCCATAATGAAGGTAACTATAAAAATGGAAATAGTAGGCCAAGGATAGTTCACTTGAGATAGAGCAGGTCCAGAATAACAGGCCAGAGGTCAGGGAAGGCTGAGATAGAGCAAGTCCAGGATAACAAGCTAGAGGTCAGGGCAGGCTGAGATAATGCAAGTCCAGTATAACAGGCCAGAGGTCAGGGTAGGCTGAGATAATGCAAGTCCAGTATAACAAGCCAGAGTCAGTACCTGAAGGTATGTGAGATCCAGAGAAGAGATCAGAGAGAGGGTCACTGGAGGATGCTGGCAGGCCTGGAATGGACAGGCTTGGCTGAAGGCTGCTGAAGCTGCTGGCAGGCCAGGGAGGCACAGGTTTGGCTGAAGGCTGCTGAAGCTGCTGGCAGGCCAGGGAGGCACAGGTTTGGCTGAAGGCTGCTGGCAGGCCAGGAATGAACAGGCTTGGCTGGAGGACACTGGCTGGCCTGGAAGGAACAGGCTTGCTGAAGGCTGCTGGCTGGGCTGAAAGGCACAGGTTTGGCTGAAGGATGCTGAAGCTTCTGGCAGGCCAGAGAGGCACAGGTTTGGGCTGGATGAGACTGCAGAGCCTAAAACGCAGGCTGGAAAGTGGGAGGCACACTGCGGCTAACGAGCCACCCGGGACTCAAGCGACAACTGAGCGCTGAGTCCCGGTTTCCGCCAGCTTAAACGGAAGCTGGGTGCCCAGTAAATGACGTTGGTGCGACGACCGACGTCAATTCGTTCAACTGCGCATGCGCGGAAACGCGCACATGCGCCCAGCCATCCTGAAGACTGTCAAGCTACTGGCAAGGACAGCACTGATCGTGACAGTTTGGAGGTACTGTCGGTGTCAAATCTGAGGAGGCCACCTGTTGATTTGAAGCTTGCTCAAAGTGTGTGGTACGGTTTAATAAGGTCTGCATAGTAAAAGCTAATTGATCAATCCGTTGATCCTGTGAGTCCATTCTGGCTAGAATGCTCTGAACTGATTCGCTTTTACTTGCGGTACTCATGGCCCTTTTGTACTGTCATGGTAACCCAGGAAAATAATCACACAACACAGTACAAGTAAATCTGACCAGTTTATTGAAGAAAATAATAGTAGCAATAGAAATAATACCAATGACAATAAGAGCGAACACTTCCTCACCCTTGGGGAGACAGGTGTAAGGACAGTGTCTAGTCCACTACTCAAGCTGACACTGAACTGCAATCGGACAGAGATAATACATGTACAGAACCAGACTTGACTCTCACTGACAGATAGGAACCTGGAATGTCAGTAATAGTAACAGAGAGTACCCGGACAACCTCCTGAAAGAGATGTCAGATGATAGTGCATAGCAATGTTCCAGCAAGGTACCGAATGAAGGCCACACAGAGAGGTACACTAGGAGGCTGCCAAATACAGAATTGCAGTAGTACAGTGCATAACCCAGAGTGAGACAGACAGAGACAGCACGGAACACTCTAAGGTGGTTACCAAGAGGCAAAGGGTAGAGCGATACAGGTAACACTACAAGCCCAGGGGCAATGGGATCGCACAGGCGGAGGCAACTAACAACGCTACCAGCAAGGTAGAGTTGTACCAGCTAGGCAGAGCCCGGAGGCAATGGGATCGCACAGTGTGGAGGCAACTAGCAAGGCTATCGGCAAGGTAGAGTTGCACCAGATAGGTAGAGCGTGCCTACAGCTATACCTGGGGACAGTGGTAGTCAGACAGGAGTGAGAGTAGGTCAGACAAGCCACAGTCAGGAACCAGATCAGGTAGTCAGCCACAGTCGGGGTCAGCATAGAGCGGGTAGTCGGACAAGCCAGAGTCATACACAGATCAGTTGGTCAAACGGAGCCAAGGTCAAACACCGGATCGGATAGTCAGACAAGCCAAGGATCGAGAACCAGGTGATATTGGACACCAAGCAAACGTCAAAATGAGCAACACTGGAATGCTCACAGAAACACCAGGAAAGGGCAATTAAACACAGTTCACGGGCAGATTATAAGGCCTCTGCCAGGGGCAGAGCACAATAGGCCACACAGACAGGAAACTACAAAATAGCGAGCGCGGCGTCAGAGGATGCGTCCAGAACACACCACCGGATAGAAGAGCAGGCAAGGAATCACGGGCACCGTGATAACTGTCCCTTGTTGAGATCTGTCCAGAATGGCTTTCAGATCAGAGGAAACTTCGACTGACATAGTGAAAAGGGGCGGAAGGTGGAAACTTTCAACTCAAATTACAATCACTGTACAAACTTAAGGAGGACATTGAAAATGGTACTATGCATTATATAAAACAATTGAATATAACTTTCAGGTTCAGCCATTGTATGACATTCCATTCCATTTAGCTTTCACCTACCTGTTTAGTTCTTTTCCCTCTCTCCTCTTTATGTGAGACCCTGTTTCAGAGTTTAGTTTTCAATTACCTGCTTAGTTCTTGTCCTGCTTTCTTCTCCTTCTTAAAAACCTTTCCTGCACATCTAAAGAGTTTGTCTCTGACAGCATTCTTTGAATCATGATCTCCTGTGTGCCAAGCTTTGCCTGTTTCTGGATCCCTTTGTCTGTTGTCAGCCTTTTGACCTTAGCTTGTTTAACTATGTGACCTCTCCAGTCCTTTGACCTTGACTTGTCTGACCATTCTACTCTTTTATTCATCCTACAGCTTCAGTTCTGTTTGCTTGCTCCAGGGAGTTATCTCCCCTTCTGTGTGTCACTTTGCAGGCTTCTGTATATTTGTCTCTGCTTTAGTATGCAGTCATTTTCCTATTATTCTTAGCTGCTGTATTTGCCTCTAGTACAGAACTCATCTGCCTCTTGGGGGCTGGAAACAGCTTAATTGTGGAAGTTCCACATGAGTTAATACCTTCTCTGATTCTTGTGTTAATTTTCTCTACCTGTTGGCAACTGTCTGTTCCTGCTTACTGCCTTCTTCAATCTTAGCATCTTTGCTATATTAGTCATTTCCCTTGTGGGTCTTTCTGGTATATCTCTCTTCCTTAAAGTCATACTCCTTTTTTCTGTTAGCAGCCTTCTGTTTTGGGAAACTAACTAGTAATCCTGACCATCCTGTACTGGGTCTGGCTCAACTGGACATCAGTGATTCGGCCTTGTGGCTGACAACTTTACTGCCAGCCCTTGGGCTGCAGCAATGTCCTGCTTACTGTCATCTACATTCCCCAGTCTTTCACCCTAACTTTGCACCCTTGTAGCATAGTCTACTATCTCCTCTAGGGCTCTCGCCTTCCTATGTCTGCATTGTGGGTCCATCCTGTAGCTGTTGAAGTATAAAAAACAAAGAAAGCATGATGGTTGTAGGGACTTTGTGATTGAGATGGCAAAACAGACAAACTCTTGGGAACAATTTGAAGCAAAATAGAGGTGTTCAGAAAGGAATATTGTGATTTGGAGATGACCATGTGAAGAAAGAACTCTTCATCTGACTGGCCTTTGGGCTGTATCAGAAGATCTATGCCCATAACCACATGCCTAAAATGTAGTATACTCAGGTCTCGATTCAATTGGTCCTGTAGGCAAAAAAAAACAAAAAACAATGGTATTTCTTCAAGTACGGTAAGCCATTCAATCACCTGTGCTATGAAAAAATACCAGTGGGAAAAAAAACGCATGTCAAGTGCTAAAGTTAGAGCCCATTGGAACCCATTAAAGCAAGTCCAGTATTCCCTTTTAATTCCTTGCATTAGGCAGAAACATGGGTGAAGGGGCCCACTTTAAAAGCTGAAAATTTGCACCCAGTTTTTTGGGCATAGGTTCTCCTAACGCATGCTTAACCCTGCCGACGCAGGAATTGAAGGAGAAAAATAGGCAAAAAAAGACCTAAGTGACCAGTGGATGTATTGATATGGGGCCCTAAGCCCCAAATCAGTACAACCAAGGCACTCAAAATGTGTGTAATGTTAGTAGAAGTTAAGTTAACAACATCCCCTGAAAATAAACACTTGTAACGGTTTTCTGACACTCAGACCAGGGTATAAAGTAAAAACACAGTTTATTGAATCAAGGAGTAATACAATGCCCCTAGGGGCCAGCACAGGAATAACAGTAATAGCAAACACGGACAAAGTGAATGCAATACAGCAATAGAATAATGGGTAATGAATGGATGGGGAATAACCCCAAAGGGTTAACAAGTGCAAGAGGAGAAACTCAGTCCTAGTTTGGCCAACGCCCAGGATATATAGCAGTCTCTGGAACACAGTTTTTGAGTAACAAAGCTGGAGCAAAGTGTCTGCACTGAATTCACTCTCAAGTAGGATAGGAAGGCACAAGTGCCAGAGCTGAGTAAATACCACCGCCGTGGGCTATAGAGAAGTGCTATTGCCAAGCTGAAGTACAAGAACCGGAATCGCCTTTCACTGAGAATCGAAGTTAACCCTGCGTGCGCCCGATGGATAATGCCCTGACACCCCTTGGATGTCAATACAGATAGCGGCTGCACAAACACTAAGAGCCGAAGCACTGGATAGTGCTAATGGATAACGTACCCTCTGAACGTATGTTAGGCTGGAGCCAGGACACCACTCCGGTGCCATACGTAACTCTCCCAGCAAGAGCGACTGGATACCAGTGCCAACAGGCGCGGTCACGGTGCACACCGAACACCGGACAGGCAATGCTCTGCAGAAGGTAGTGAGGCGTATCAGAGGTACTAGAGTAGCGGCTCTAACGGATAACCGTATGCTTGGCAAGATAACGGAGACACAAGACTGGAGACTACAAGGCACTGCAGGGGTTAACAGGTTCTGTACAGAGAGACAGCAGCAAACAACGGATGGCAAAGCAACCTCAATCTCAGCTAGAGAAGTGAGAGGCACAGTGAGTCACCAAGTGATCAGAATGTCGCGGAAGTGACCGGAGCAATGCAGGAACACCGGAACAGCAGGCTGGAACTGGGCGATAACCGGAACCGGAGCACAGCAGGAACAACAGCCGAAGAACAGGATCAATCACGAAGCAGGGTCGTCTACCAGAGCCGGGTCATACACGGAGCAGGATCATCAGCCAGAACCAGATCAATCACGGAGCATTGTCGTCAACCAGAGCCGGGTCATACACGGAGCAGGATCAACAGCCAGAACCGGGTCAATCACGGAGCAGTGTCGTCAACCAGGGCCGGGTCATACACGAAGCAGGATCAGCAGAAGGGTCAGACAAGCCGGGTCGGTACACAGGAGAACTGGAACACAGCAACAAGGCGCAGATACTGGAACACCACGAAAGGGCCTATCACAAGTGCCCAAGCTCCAGTGTATAAAGGCACATCCTGGGCGGGCCAATCAGCATCCTCCAATGCACAGGTAATTCAGTCAAGATTGACAGCATAGCACGGGAACCGTGATAACATTAACCTGTAATCCTGAGGTCCAGCGGGGTCTTCGCCACCCTGGTCAGCTACTGTCCGTCTTCTTCCATCATTTTCCATTATCCATCTTCTTCCTGTTCATCTTCTATCTTCTCCTCTTCTTCTGTGTCCCAAAGATGTGCCTGAAAAGAAGAAGAAAAGTCAACATTAAACTTGGTATCAAAAAGTATGAATCAAAGATATATAACTGTCAACCCTTTGAATGCCGGGGAGGGTACGTAAAGCAATGTGTTGCGTACCTCTGGCACTCAAAGGGTTAAATTTATGCAGTCCAAGTCGAAAAAATTTTATTTTGCCCCATTAGTGTACTTTCCATTCACTCTAGAGAGCCTGTCTATCTAGCCCAACCCATCATACTTAGTGGCCTGTCTCCCCAGTAATTTTATGTATATATATATATATATATATATATATATATATATATATATATATATATATATATATATATATATATATATATGATAAGCTCATGTAGAGATTAGTACGTTAATTTAATTTACTGTGGGACACTCTTAGCTCATTTACATTAATGTTACGGGTTTTCCACTATAGTGATAGCCATATGATGATGCTCACCATCTTGGATTTTTACCTTTCCCTGACAGCCAACCTACAATGCATTAAGGGGTAGATTTAAAGGGGTAGTAATACTTCGTTTTATCTTTATTTTATTTTGTAGGCATTAAAAAAACATGAAGAACTATATAAGTCTTATCTCTCAAAACTTTATGGTTTGAGAGATATTCACAAGCAAAGTTTCCCCTCCCGCCCCTTTTACCTAGTGTAAGCCATCTCTTCTCAGACTTGGAATCCAGTCCATAGACCAGACAGATAACAGAAGAGGACAATCTTCTTCCTATGAGAACAATGAAAGCCCTGCCCCCCTTGACACATTTTTCAGGTTTTTTCCTTATCTTAATTGATGATTGTCCCTCTCTGCAGTCTACCTGGGCACCTCCCTTCTGATCTGGATGAACAGTGTTACATCAGTAAAAGGGGCGGGTGGGGGATACTTTGTAATTGAATTACTCTTGAACTACAACTCTGACAGAATTGAAATAACACTCTCCAAAGTCCAAATACTATTATGATTAATTAGAGCTACTTTTATTATGAAACATTACTATCCCTTTAAAGGCAGGTGTTAGTAAAAAAATATACTAACGGGTGCGTTAACATCTAGTAAGCCATTTACAGGTCTGTGTTAAGAACAGCTAATGGCAGTTCACAGATCCTTACGGCCGAAAGACTGACATGCATTGAGACGCATGGAACAAGAGTCCCCAGAGCCATTTAAAGGCTTGCGGCACTGTTAACTGCAGAAAAAAAGATACACTTAACGGACAAAAGTTAAGACCCACTCTTCTTAGCCGTTAGACACTTAATGGGCAAAACAAAACACCCATTACATAGGAAAACAGACAAAAGGCTTACCACACAAGCATGTAAGTGGAAAAATTAACCCGTGCAATGCCAAAATAACACAAAAACATGAACAGACACCACAAATCACCATCACACAACATGGCAAGGAACAGTGGGGTTATCACACAACAAGGACACCTGCCAATGCAAAACAAGCTCACCTGTGCAACATCACCACGTGATCCAGACACAACCTGCACCCCACAACTTCACACCCGCAACTGACAGAGACACAACAATCAGAACACACCACATTTTAAAAAAGACAGACACACCTGCAAACACCTGGACAACAAAAACCTTCCCTTTGGTCATCACTTACCTCATCACCACACCTACACAACGCCCTACCACGTACTTAAAGGGACAGCTCACCACACTCACTTGTGACTTGTTTTCCACTCAGGGAGAGATAGAGAGATATGGATAGAGAGAGAACAATAAGTATGTTGGGATTCTTATTGATGAGAAGACTGCGTAGAAGGCGTGCAAGGGCAAGAGCTAGGGAACACCAGCAAGCCCCAGGCACACCTGATCAGCACTCTTCACCTGTTGCAAGTGAGGAGGCTCTGGCTCAACAGCCACACAGGAGCCCATCCACCTGGAGGACAGCACCTGCCTGCAGATGCACAGCTGCAGCAACAGGATGCTCCACAGTAACAAAATGCTCCCCAGCTGCCACAGGGATGTATAGACGACCACCAAGGCCCAGGGTATACCGCCCAAGGGTCAACATCTTTGGAATGACCAATGATGAGGTGATTGATCGCTACAGATTGAGGCCACACAGCATCATTGCCTTGTATGAGGTCATCAAGGATCAGGTGGATCCCATCTACATCCACAACCATGCCCTATTTGGCCTGCAAAAACTCCTCTGTGACATACTCTTCATGGCAAGTGGCGCCTTCCAGTCCACTGAGGGTTATGCATCTGGCATGTCACAGGCCTCATTCTCCAGAGTGCTGGCCCAGGTCTTGCCAGCCCTCAAAAGCAAGGCCAGTACCTACATACATTTCCCCACCACCGACATGGAGTGGATACATCTCAAGCAGGGCTTTTACGCAACGGGAGGCATGCCCAGGGTCATGGGTGCTATAGATTGCACCCATGTCCGTATCAAAGCCCCAGCACATGACACACAGCTATTCATCAACAGGAAGAACTTCCACTTCATGAATGTGCAGATGGCGTGTGACAGCAACATGAGGATCATGAATGTCTGTGCAAAATATCCTGGCAGCTCTCATGATTCGTACATTCTCCAAAACTCCTCAGTACACAGAGACTTTGAGAATGGAACGTATACATCACACCACATCCATAGGTGTACACACAACACTGCTCACCATACTCCTGACCCACAGCTAGTATGTCCACAATACAAAACATCATTCACACAACATGTGCTCCCTGTCTCAACATGTCACTCACATTCCACCGGTGATGCTGGCTATGGCTGCAAATCCTGGCTACTGACTCCGGTCGCCAATCCACAAACAGATGCCCAGGAAATATATAACAAGGCTCATGGCAGAACGAGGAATGCCACTGAGCAGACCTTTAGCCTCCTCAAGTCCTGATTCAGATTCTGGACCACTCGGAGGGAGCACTGCAGCATGCACCTGGAAAAGTGTGCAACATCATAATGGCGTGTGCAATACTGCACAACATCGCAGTGGACACTAGGCTGTTGGATGATATCCAGCCCCCCCCATACCTGAAGTGCCAATGGACATTGGCCATGTTGAGGAGACCCTGAAAGGGGCGCAGATCAGAGACAGGCTCATCACGCAACACTTTACCTGTGAATATAACACAGGCATTCAAACAATCCATGCAAGTCCCCCATCAGTCCTGTGAATTGGTGCCAACACACTAACCACACCTCACATGATGTTCTGTTTCACCCCACAGGATCATTGACACAGCACTGCACTGGCAGCAGTCTGGCCCAAAACATCATCCATACCATGGACCTAGCATATTGTGTGTGGGGATTCCAAAACCATCTTCCATTCCCTCCTCCACGTTGACATACATACCTCAAGAATATCACGCACACCCCCAGAAGAAACAAGGTACAAAACATAACCCATGTTCATCACCTTACAGAGCTTGATTGACAGCAACTAATGTGATTTGCCATGATCATAGCCAGAGCAACCATGGTAGCCTTGTAGTGAAAGAGTGTTATCCAATGCAATGCATTGGATAACACTCTGTCACATCAGGGGCTAAAGGGCCATTGGAGTAAACATTAGACTTGTGCACGGGCAAAATTTTCGTTAAAATTCAAACTAATTTTTTTTTTCTAATTCGGATGATCCTAATTTCGGACCGGGCCTATTTGATTCGAACGAAATTCTGATCCATTCCGAATTATTTGGCCGAATTTAACATGGGTTAAATTATAGCAGTGCGCCTCCGTGCACGCTGCTATCGTTCTTTGCAGACAGGGTGTGCATTTAGAAAAGGATCCATCCCAAAAACGGACATTGTCGTACATTGCCAGTCTGTGCATGTCACCTCTACTCCAGCATGGGATGCCAGTCACAATGCAAACGTCGAACATCGAGAACCCATGCCTGTCATTCAACTTAGCATGTTCGAACATCGAAACCCCATGCCTGTCCTTCAATTTAGCATATGCTCAAACATCAAAAATCCATGCCTGTCACATCCTACTCAACATAAGTGGTCGACTCGAACATGGACAAACTACGTCACATTCTATGTTAGTACATGGATAAAGATTAAGGTTTCATTTTCTGGTACCAGCCTCCTACCCTACTGTCCCTCTTTAGTACCCAAATTCCTCTCTCTCGTTTTTCTCTCCTGATTTCCCCTCATATCAGATAAGTCCATGTGTATATACATTGTAGTGTTTCATACTACATCAAGAATAAACATCAGTGATTGTAATGTGATAGATGTAATGTGTTAAAAAGAAAAATTGAGACATTCTGTTGTGAACGAACTGCAACACAGGAGAGAAATAAAAAAAAAAATGCTTGACATCTATACTGAAGAGGGGTCCACAGCATTGTCTTAGTATAGCAATATCACCGTTTTCTGTGAGTGTGCAATACAGGGCTCTACGGTAATTGCTGGGCATTTCCCAACGTCATAATCAGGGGATGATGGGAGTTGTATTCTAACTACTGTTAGGAAACACATAAGTGATACACATTCATCTCCCACCTAGAAATTATTTACACACGAGTCAACTCCCCCAAGTAATACCTAGCCCCTTTCCAAGTGAAAGGACTTCCAGAAATGCTTCAGATCTCTTAGTGACTCACCTGTTATTGCCAGTCAGCGGGACCCGGAGAGTAGGAGGGGGTGATGCTATGGCTGCAGATTAAGTCTGGCACGGTGCTCTTAGTTGGTCACTCGTCACAATGTTGAAGCTCAGCCCAGCCAGCACCTTCCGGGTGGAGACACCTCACAGCAATCCTGTTCAGGACACATCATGCACTGTTGTGCACTCATACTAGGGATCCCAAATGTTTAGACTCATTTCATACAGGGGGCACCCTCCTGTATTTGTAAAACCTCTCTAGCAAATCTGGGACGGTAGACCTATTTACTCAAGTCTTGACTTTAGGTGGGTGATAACAAAATAGGCATAATGTTTCACTATCACATAATTCACGTCACTGAAGCAGCCAGCAGGCATCGCCACTGAGTGAGCATAGGGCTGCCCGGCTGCTGACAGTCACACTGATGGGACACCCTGCAACACAGAACTGGCGGAAGCGCACAAAATAAACATGCTATGGGACGGCAAATTGCCGCCCCTGTCAAAGTGCCGCCTGGGTCCATGGATCCACTGGGACCCATGTAAGGGCCGGCCCTGTATTCAAACAAATACATAATATTTTTTTATATTTTGCACAGGAACAAATATTACTCCCTCTTGCAGTGGCAATAACTGGAACTAATGCTGGCTGCCTACCTATGCCTAGCCTAATGCTACCTGCCTGCCTACACAACAACTGGACACTCTCTAATCTCTTCTTCTCTCTCTGAGCTCCAACAACGCAATGAGGAAATGCTGTCTGTCTGTCTGTGTGACTGTGTCATTAGTCCAACCCCTATCATGAAACGAAGAAGGCTATTCGAATACAGACAAAAGAGGGAAGTAGTGCATGAAACGGAGAATGGAATTGGACTAGAGACATGGAGGGAAAATTATGGAGGGAAAGTAATTGAGCGTGCACAGGAAGTACAAAAAAGTCCTGGTCAAAAGTAGTCAAAACTTTTGGAAATGTGTCGATTGCCGAAACTTCCGAAAGTTTTGACGAATTTCGGTCCTGGGCTGTTCGGAGTTGGAGAATGTTCCAGTAGAAGTTGCTGTGAACCTGTGAGCAGCAGAGGGTCATGAAACGTGGTTCAGATCTCCAGGGACACCATGCTGACCTGTGAGTGTGCAGTGATATGTGGCCCTGACATGAATACACACATCAACAAATATGTCCTAATAGTTCCATGGAACAAATAAAATTGGGCTGCCACTGTCACCCTCACAGTGGCAGCCCAAATACATGGAGCTGCCACTGTGGAGCTCTCGGAACATACTTGTTGATGTGTGCATTCATGTCAGGCCCACATATCCCTAGGGCTGCTTCACATATCCTAAGTTCACCACATAATGGGTTACAGACGAGTACACAACACATAACAAAGCAACTGTAACAAAAGAGATTGAGGGGATTATGAAGTTGAAGTTGTTGCATGATGATCAGTTCAAGGGTGATGCTCCAAATCCTGTCCTCTTGTCCCACAGGCATCCATAGCATGATCCATTCCTGAACTGAAGATCTTCCATGTGACTTGATGTCTTGACAACACTTCTATGAAGTTCCCCCTTGCTGTTTTAAGTGATTGTGTTGGTGATGCAATGTTTGACCTGAGGTTCACAGCAACCTCTACTGGAACATTCTTATATAGACACAGAAAACACGAATTAATGTGTGTACTGACCTGTACAGTTAGGATGCTCATCTACAGAGTTGTCAAACCTTGTGGACAACACATGTGCAGGACAGTAGTGTTACTAAAGTTGTAAGATTTAATTTCAAAGTACATTTAGTGTTCTCATTCAAGTGTTTAATGCATATAGACAATATACCCAGAAAACACATGTACGTTTTAATGTACTTTGAGACACAATAAAGAACCATCACTATTCATTCTGTGTCTGTATGATGAAATGTTGGATTACACATTTGTCAATGCGTAACCACACTCAAGGCCAGAGTATCTCCAATACATGGGAATGCATATCCACATCACAGGAGTCCACTACTTGTTTGCCAATGAGTGGACTCTGTGATGAATTAATGCAAACAGATGCTGGCAGTGCTACACTAATGTGTGTTGGGAGTGATAAAGAGGTGATCCAGGGGGCATACTTCCACAGTGACTTCATGTTGATTGTTTCTGTGTTGCTCAATATAATCAATGTTCTGAGATTGCTTTAGTTTGACATATCTCAGTACATGGGCTACATCAACGAACGACCAGATTAAGTGGACAAGTGTTATCACTGGTGAAGTGTTACAACCTTAGTAAAACAACAACTCAACTTACTGGAGAACCCAATGCTCACCCCAGGGTTTCAATGTGTGTGCTACACATTGTAATCCTAGGGTGGACATTGGGTTCCTCAGTAAGTCTGTTTCACAATAATAGTTTAAATCAAATACTATTTGGCTGCATGTACCATCTGTCCTGCTTGTTAGTTCTTTGCTAAGTCAAATAGCTGTTTGGTTATCCCCTTAAACACAACAATTGATGCAGATGAATGTACAGTGTTGCACCAGCTGTTGTGCTAAGGGGTATGTTTTGTTGTTCAAATTCAACCCAGAACATTGCCATATAAAACTGTTGTGTTATATGGTTCCAGGGGTGGATTGCCAGTTGAATTTGAACAACGGTGTGTGTGTGAACCCATGTTGTAACATCCCACAAACATTTTACCTAGGCAGAAGTTGTGTTCACTGCATTGTTTAGCAATGCATTGGAGACAACTCTGCCACCCAAACTACAACTAAATACAAAGCAGATCAAACAGGATTCAAAAGCACAATGTTCCTTTATTAAGGGGGAAGATGACAAGTTGGACATTTTATTTATTTTTTTTTTTTGGGGGGGGGTCTCAGACTGGGTGCCAGAGGTGGATGACCTGGATGATCGTCTTGTCACCCTTTGACCCCTAGGTGTGGCTTCAGGGGTCACATTGGAGGGAGTGCTGGATGCAGTGGACCCTTCTGTAGAACGCAGGTTTTCCCTCTCTAACCGTAGGTTCTCCATGCGGTTCTGCTCTCTCAATGCCACCAGCACCTGTGCAAACATGTCCATCACCCCCGTGTGGAGCTGATGGAGTTGAGTGTTGATCCTTGAGAACTCCGACTCCAGGGCATGGATCCTTGCCTCTATTCTGCTGCTCCGGCTCCTGGTGATATTCTCATCTGTGCTATGGCTTGAACAGAGTAGTCTCCATCATCCCCATGGGGCATGCAGTGCTGGAGGTGGATGTGCCCGGTTACCCTGGTGCTGCTGTGTCCTCAGCTGCTGTATCCTGAGCTGCTGTGTCTTCAGCTACTGTATCCTGAGCTGCTGAATACTGAGCTGCTGTGTCCTGAGCTGCTGTGTCCTCAGCTGCTGTATCCTGAGCTGCTATGTCCTGAGCTGCTGTGTCCTCAGCTGCTGTATCCTGAGCTGCTGTATCCTAAGCTGATGTGTCCTAAGCTACTGTGTGTGCTGTGTCCTCTGCTGCTGCTGCTGAGTGTGCTGTGGCTGCTGCTGCTGTGACAGCTGTTGGAGTGTCCGGTGCAGATGATGGGCATATGCCCACCAAATCAAGTGACTCCGAGCTGCCCACTGATGTCTTATCACGGTGCCGTGATTGTTGCACTTCCTTGTCAGTCACCAATAGGGGGCTCCTATTGGTTGTCTGCCTTTAACCCGCCTCATTCTGTCTATTTAAACCTGGTTAGGGCACCCTATGGTTGTCCTTTCATGGTGTCTCATACCACATTAGCCTTGACCATGTTTCAGTATCCGTTTGTACCTGTAGCTGTGTTCCTGAGTTCCAGAATACATCTTGTTCCTGAATCTTCTGTCTGCAGAGTTGTTCCAGAGTGGTTCCGGCCTGGTCCTGAGAGGTAGATGTTTCCTGCTGATCGCCTTCGCTGAGACTTCCTGACTGTTGGGCCTTTCTGCGAGTTCCTGTCGTCTCTTGTTCAGCCAGATGTGTTCCTGACGCTGGTCGCTTTGGCGACATTTTTGTTGTCCCAGCGTGCGGACGCTGGTTTGCTCCAAGCATTGCGGCTATACGAAATACTGTTGGTTCCAGCGTGCGGACGCTGGTTTGCTCCAAGCCTTGCGGCTATACGAAATACTGTTGGTTCCAGCGTGCGGACGCTGGTTTGCTCCAAGCCTTGCGGCTATACGAAATACTGTTGGTTCCAGCGTGCGGACGCTGGTTTGCTCCAAGCCTTGCGGCTATACGAAATACTGTTGGTTCCAGCGTGCGGACGCTGGTTTGCTCCAAGCCTTGCGGCTATACGAATTACTGTTGGTCCCAGCGTGCGGACGCTGGTTTGCTCCAAGCCTTGCGGCTGCACGAATTACTGTTGGTCCCAGCGTGCGGACGCTGGTTTGCTCCAAGCCTTGCGGCTATACGAATTACTTGTTTGTCCCAGCGTGCGGGCACTGGTTTGCTCCAAGCCTTGTGGCTATACTATTACTTGTAGGTCCCAGCGTGCGGACAGTGGTTTGCTTCTGTAGTCTTACTGCTATACAGATTACTCGTTGGTCCCAGCATGCGGACGCTGGTTTGCTCCAAGCCTATTTGCTATACAATTACTTGTTGGTTCCAGCGTGTGGACGCTGGTTTGTTCCAAGAGCTTTTAAGTCGTACTCTCTGTTGGGCGTTCCAGAGTGTAGTTCCTTTGGGCTGCCTTGCCCGGTATTGGTAAGGCCGGTAGAACCTGGTATATATTCCATCTGCAGGTTGCCTTACCCGGTATTGGCAAGGTCGGTAGAGCCTACGCAAAGCTCCTTTGGGCTGCCTTGCCCGGTATTGGTAAGGCCGGTAGAACCTGGTACATATTCCATCTGCAGGTTGCCTTACCTGGTATTGGCAAGGCCGGTAGAGCATTCACAAAGCTCCTTTTGGCTGCCTTGCCCGGTATTGGTAAGGCCGGTAGAACCTGGTACATATTCTATCTGCAGGTTGCCTTACCCGGTATTGGCAAGGTCGGTAGAGCCTATTGTTATAAGTATATCTGGCTGTCTTGCCCAGTATATTGGCAAGACCGGTAGAGCCTGTAGTTTGTATTTCTATATTTATATGTTGTATGTCATGTTGGAATCCTAAGGGATTATTTTTAATTATTTTCAATAAAGTTGTGTTTTTACCTAACTTTGTGTCTGAGAGTCATAATAAACCGTGACAGTATGAAAAGGCCATGACCTCAGACAACAAGAGTGATGGTAATGCACAGAATATCCATTGGAGAATGGATATGCATGAGCAACGTTTGGATCAGTTGGCAATCACAATTCAGACTATCCTTGAACGCACTGTACTTGCGGATAAGTCTGGAGCCAGTCCAGTGGTCTCGCCCAGTCAGACTCCAGAGAATGAGACTAGGCAATTAGGGGTTGCAGTGAAGGGGTTAACGGCTTCTGCACCCTTGCCACTCAGATATGATGGTGACCCTGGTCTATGCAGAGGGTTCATCAACCAGCTTGAAATATTTATGGAATTGACGGCACGTGTGTTTCCCTATGATCGCAGTAAGATTGGGTTAATGATGTCCCTGTTGACTGGTAGAGCATTGGCTTGGGCTAACCCATTGTGGGAAAATGCAAAACCTTGCACTAAGAGCTTCAGTGAATTTGTGCAATCCTTTCGGAGAGTGTTTGAGCCTCCTGGTAGAACCTCCTCTGCTGCCAAACGCCTCATGGAAATACTACAGGGCAGGCGTGCAGTGGGCGATTATGCCATCGAATTTCGCACATTGGCAGCAGAGGTGGGGTGGAACAACGAGGCATTGTTGGCAGCCTTTGCCCAAGGTCTTAATGACCAGATTAAAGATGAGATTGCAGCTAAAGAATTGCCTACTGATCTTGATGAATATATTGAATATGTTACATTGATTGATGCCAGAATACGGGAGAGAGCTACCGCTAAAAATCGTAGGTTCCGGTCTAAAAGTAATGGGGATAGCAGTACATTTTGCCCACCCAACCCTCCCGTGGCCTCCAAACCTAGAGAACCTATACGGGAATCAGGTGAACCTATGCAAGTAGGTTTCACTAGGTTAACCAAAGAGGAAAGAATCTATCGCAGGAAACAAGGCTTGTGTTTGTACTGTGGTAAGAATGGGCATTTGTTAAAATCTTGCCCAGAACGTCCGGGAAACGAACACACCTAGGGTACCTTGGGGGACAGGCCCTAGGTGGTGTACAATCGTCCCCAGTGTTGGGAACACTGAAACCCACCATACGGTGGTATTATCCTGGGCACAACGTTCAGTGGAGGTTTTGGCCCTGGTTGACTCTGGCGCAGCAGGGTATTTTATGGATAATACCTTTGTTGAATTGCATGGGGTTCCTCGTATTGAAAGGGAAACCCCGTTGGCTATTGAAGCAATTGATAGTAGACCTTTGGAACCTGCTCAAGTCACATTTGAAACTATGCCTTTATCTATGACTATTGGGGCTCTCCATAGAGAGGAGCAGCAATTCCAACTTATTAATTCCCCTCACCATGCGGTAATATTGGGATTTCCTTGGTTACAGTTACATAATCCACAATTTGATTGGCAAAAGTGTGAAATCTCGGCTTGGTTTCCGTTTTGTATGGATAAGTGCGTCACCCATCCTGTTAAGGTCCTGTGCACCTCCTCTGCAATACCAGACGAATACCAGCAGTTTGGCGATGTTTTTAGCAAAGGAGAGGCTGGCACTTTACCCCAGCACAGACCTTATGATTGTAGTATTGAATTGCCTTCTGGAGTAGTACCTCCTAGGGGACGCACATATCCATTATCTTGTGAGGAAAATAAGGCTATGGAAGATTATATTTCTGATGCCCTTGCTAGAGGGATCATAAGAAAATCTACCTCTCCGGCGGGGGCTGGATTCTTTTCTGTGAAAAAGAAAAATGGCTCATTTCGTGACCTTCCGTGGCCTTCCCTCGGCTAAGGAATTGGCAATTGTGTTTGCCAGAGAAGTATTCCGGTTGCATGGAGTGCCCAGGGTACTGGTGTCCGACAGGGGGAGCCAGTTTGTGTATAGGTTCTGGAGGCATTTTGCGAGCAGATGGGCATACAGCTGTCCTTTTCCTCGGCCTACCATCCCCAGACCAATGAAGCCGCTGAACGGGCCAATCAGGGCTTGGAACAATTTCTGCTCTGTTTTATTACTGACCATCACGACAACTGGGCCGACTTGCTGCCTTGGGCAGAGTTCGCCAGGAACTGTGCGGTTAATTCTTCATCTGGTAGCTCTCCGTTTCTGATCAATTACGGGTTTCAGCCCTGTTTGCTCCCAGATTCCTTTCAGATGCAACAGATTCCAGCTCTGGATGAGCATATCGAGCAACTCCGTTCCACATGGGCACAAGTTCAGAGGGCACTTGGTCAATCATTTCAGTGTCATCAGCGCTATGCTAATCATAGAAGGCTTCCAGCGGTTTCTTTTGAGGTTGGGGATAGAGTGTGGCTTTCTTCCAGAAACCTTAAGCTCCAGGTTCCGGCTAATAAGTTGGCTCCCCGGTTCACTGGTCCATACAGAGTTATTTGCAAAATTAACCGTTTCCTATGCACTAGACATACCTGCATCTATGCGTATCCATAATGTGTTTCATGTGTCCCTTCTTAAGCCTCTTGTATGCAACTGTTATACCACTACACCTGTGGTACCAGGGCCTATTGAGGTCGAGGGTCAGGAGGAGTACGAAGTACAGAGCATTATTGATTCCCGAAGGCTTAGAGGAAGGGTACAGTACCTGGTGCATTGGAAGGGATATAGTCCTGAAGATCGATCTTGGGTGGACAGTAAGGACCTTCATGCACCTAGGTTATCTAGTGCTTTTCACGATAAATATCCGCAGAAGCCTAGACCCTATTCTAGGAGAGGGGGTCTTTGAAAGGGGGGTACTATCACGGTGCCATGATTGTTGCACTTCCTTGTCAGTCACCAATAGGGGGCTCCTTTTGGTTGTCTGCCTTTAACCCGCCTCATTCTGTCTATTTAAACCTGGTTTGGGCACCCTATGGTTGCCCTTTCATGGTGTCTCAGACCACATTAGCCTTGACCATGTTTCAGTATTCGTTTGTACCTGTAGCTGTGTTCCTGAGTTCCAGAATACATCTTGTTCCTGAATCTTCTGTCTGCAGAGTTGTTCCAGAGTGGTTCCGGCCTGGTCCTGAGAGGTAGATGTTTCCTGCTGATCGCCTTCGCTGAGACTTCCTGACTGTTGGGCCTTTCTGCGAGTTCCTGTCGTCTCTTGTTCAGCCAGATGTGTTCCTGACGCCTGGTCGCTTTGGTGACATTCTTGTTGTCCCAGCGTGCGGACGCTGGTTTGCTCCTAGCATTGCGGCTATACGAAATACTGTTGGTTCCAGCGTGCGGACGCTGGTTTGCTCCAAGCCTTGCGGCTATACGAAATACTGTTGGTTCCAGCGTGCGGACACTGGTTTATTCCAAGCCTTGCGGCTATACGAAATACTGTTGGTTACCGCGTGCGGACGCTGGTTTGCTCCAAGCTTTGCGGCTATACGAAATACTGGTGGTTCCAGTGTGCGGACGCTGGTTTGCTCCAAGCCTTGCGGCTATACGAAATACTGTTGGTTCCAGCGTGCGGACGCTGGTTTGCTCCAAGCCTTGCGGCTATACGAATTACTGTTGGTCCCAGCGTGCGGACGCTGGTTTGCTCCAAGCCTTGCGGCTGCACGAATTACTGTTGGTCCCAGCGTGCGGACGATGGTTTGCTCCAAGCCTTGCGGCTATACGAATTACTGTTGGTCCCAGCGTGCGGACGCTGGTTTGCTACAAGCCTTGCGGCTGCACGAATTACTGTTGGTCCCAGCGTGCAGACACTGGTTTGCTCCAAGCCTTGCGGCTATACGAATTACTTGTTTGTCCCAGCGTGCGGGCGATGGTTTGCTCCAAGCCTTGTGGCTATACTATTACTTGTAGGTCCCAGCGTGCGGACGCTGGTTTGCTTCTGTAGTCTTACTGCTATACAGATTACTCGTTGGTCCCAGCGTGCGGACGCTGGTTTGCTCCAAGCCTATTTGCTATACAATTACTTGTTGGTTCCAGCGTGTGGACGCTGGTTTGTTCCAAGAGCTTTTAAGTCGTACTCTCTGTTGGGCGTTCCAGAGTGTAGTTCCTTTGGGCTGCCTTGCCCGGTATTGGTAAGGCCGGTAGAACCTGGTATATATTCCATCTGCAGGTTGCCTTAGCTGGTATTGGCAAGGTCGGTAGAGCCTACGCAAAGCTCCTTTGGGCTGCCTTGCCTGGTATTGGTAAGGCCGGTAGAACCTGGTACATATTCCATCTGCAGGTTGCCTTACCCGGTATTGGCAAGGCCGGTAGAGCCTATTGTTATAAGTATATCTGGCTGTCTTGCCCAGTATATTGGCAAGACCGGTAGAGCCTGTAATTTGTATTTCTATATTTATATGTTGTATGTCATGTTGGAATCCTAAGGGATTATTTTTAATTATTTTCAATAAAGTTGTGTTTTTACCTAACTTTGTGTCTGAGAGTCGTAACAAACCGTGACATGTCTGTGCTGGTGGAAGTGGCGTTGTGAAGTCATCCCTGGGTAGAGGGCACTGGGGCTCCCCAATCAGGCCAAGGTGTTGGTAGTCCAGTGGCAAAGGTATAACCTGGGATCATACCTTGGGCCATGCTGGGGAGCCATCCAGGAGGGTAGGTTCGTCTGGGACGGATATGGCCCATATTGGGTGGTGGCCACTGTCCCTGGCAGCCATTGCCTCCCTGGTGGTGCTGATGCTGCTGGAGGGTAGTAGCTGGTGGAGGTGGTTGGATACATCCACCTCTCCTTCTGTTGCATCCAGCCACTGTACTGGGGAGGTGCAGCTTGTAGTGGTGCAGCCTGTGGTGGAACAGCCTGTAGTGGTACAGAAGGTGGTGGAACAGACTGTGGTGTTGCAGAAGGTGGTGGAACAGCCTGTAGTGGTGCAGAAGGTGGTGGTGCAGAAAGTGGTGGTGCAGACTGTGTTGGAGGAGATGAGGATGGTGGGTATGGTGACCACCGGCTGGTCCCCTCCTCTGTGTACTCCTCACTGGGTGGTGACGTAGCCTCCTCCATGGGCTTCCGCTGTGTTGGAGGGCCATAAGCTGTGTGGAGAAATGAGATGTTGTGATTAGTGAACATAGCCATAGGATTAAAGAGACAGTAATACTTAAAATGTTGAAAAGAAAAGTATATGTTGTTGGGTTAATCCCCCTGAGTAAACAAGGGAAATCCCACTGCTGAAAGGTGTTTTATACTTAAGTTATTACAGGTAAAGGTTTAATTTTGAGGTGCAATATCATAGTGGCCTGAAATAGTACAGTGAGGCTATAGATTTCTGCTCCCAGGACCAGAGCTGCCCATATGATAGTGTAGTAACAGCGCAACTGTACAATTTCAGGCCACTGTGATATTGCCCCTGACATATCCAAGTTTGATCTGTGATACCTTTTGAATGAAACACCTTTCAGCAGTGGGAATACGATTGTTTTACTTGAGGATGAATCCTACAACATATATTTGTCTTTTCACATTTTAGGGATGACTATCCCTTTAACGGGATAGCAATGGTTATTTTCACCTTGATGTCATATTGTAGGCATTGTGAAAACAGATGTTGTCCGATGTTAGTCCTATCCCTCCTACCCTCATGGTTAGACAGGTAATGCTCTATGTGACAGATGGAGATTTCAGTCATTTGACCACACGGAGGATCATCAGCAGAGACAAATTTGCCATATTTCGAGATAAACACTTCTTTGGAATAGTCCACAGAGTGTGCTTGCAAACCATGTACACTTTATAGACCATTCCAATGAAGTATTAATCTCTAAATGGGGCAATTTTGACTCTGCTGAAGAGCCTCCATGTTGTCAAATGACTGAAATCTCCATCTGTCACATAGAGCAATATCTGTCTAACCATGAGGGTTGGAGGGATAGGACTAACATCGAATCACATCTTATATCAATGGCTACAATAGAACATCAAGTTGAAATTAACCATTGCTATCCAGTTAAAGGTACATAGGAAGTAACATGGTCTGATATGTATGTGGATATGTACCTTTCATATGGGTACAAATACATCCTTCCGAGATATGAACACAGAGATTAATTTAGTATGTTTGATTGCCTTACTGGTATATATGTGCACCCACCACAAACTAACTTTTATTGATATCATAACGAACACCATACCTCGTATATCCCATCTAGGTAAGATGGGATTTGTATTTTGATGATATCAATAAGATTTAGTTTGTGGTAGGTGCACATACATGTGCAGTAAGACAATCACACATACTGAACTGATCTCTGGGTTCACATCTTGTTGGGACATATTTGTACCCATGTGAAAGGTACCTATCCACATACATATCTACATACATATCTGACCATTTTCTTTGTGTACATATCTTTTTGGAACTGATTTGCAGTGTGATTCAAGTGGTATTCATTAGGGATGAGCGAGCACCCCGATGCTCGGGTGCTCGGGTGCTCTGACCGAGCACCCCCTGATGCTCGAGTGCTCGGCCGAGCACCCGAGCCCCATTCAAATGAATGGGAGCACTCGAGCATTAAACCAGGCACCCCCTGCTCTGATGAGCGGAGGGTGCCTGGTCAATGTCCCCCTTCATCTCCGCTATGCCCCTCTTCCACAATGTCCCCCTTCATCTCCTATGCCATAGCGGAGATGAAGGGGGACATTGTGGAAGAGGGGCATAGCGGAGATGAAGGGGGACATTGTGGAAGAGGGGCATAGAGTCTATGCCCCTCTTCCACAATGTCCCCCTTCATCTCCGCTATGCCCCTCTTCCACAATGTCCCCCTTCATCTCCTCTATGGCATAGGAGATGAAGGGGGACATTGTGGAAGAGGGGCATAGCGGAGATGAAGGGGCACATTGTGGAAGACGGGCATAGCGGAGATGAAGGGGGACATTGTGGAAGAGGGGCATAGAGTCTATGCCCCTCTTCCACAATGTCCCCCTTCATCTCCGCAATGCCCCCTTCATCTCCGCAATGCCCCCGTACCTCCATTCCCTGGTGGTCCAGCGGAGCGTCTTCGGATCTGTGCCTCTTCCGGCACAGATCCTCTTCACCCGAACATGTCGGGCGAGCACATGGCGGTACTCGTACGAGTACCGCCATGTGCCGAGCAGAGCGATGCTCGAGCCGATCCGAGCATCGGCCGAGCACGCTCGCTCAACACTAGTATTCATCCCTATGTTATCAGTTAATCCCGTACAATGCAAGATTTTGTCTGATTTTTCATGTCACTGTCTGGTTGTCATGATGGTATCCTATGCATTGCATTGTGATGCATGGGATACCACCCTGGCAATCAGAGATTTATGTACTTGACAGGATCCTGTCCATGAGGTCTGTTCAAGCTGAATCCTGAAGGGCAGCAATCAAGCTTGTTTTGAAGGATATCTTTGATTGAGGCCTGTTTTTTATTTTCTGGATGAGCCCATCCATCCTTCTGAGTGAGGCAGCCGTACTCAGTCATAGATATTCATAATTCATGGCCTGTTATTGACCAAACTACAATGGTTCATATTTGGTTCACATATGTATCCTGCAAATAGTGGCTGGTGTACCATCCATCCATGGCATCAGCATTCCTGAGGATCTGTGTGTGAATCAAATGTGAGATATGTAATTTCAAGTTAGGATAAATGATTGAATACACAACACCAAGGCCTACTTTTTCACCTTTAATTCTGTGGAATGGATTCAGGCCTGTGTGTTGCACATACAGCCAGTTATTCTCATTGGCACTAGGATTTGTGACCAGCTCCATCCTTTTTGTGATTCAGTAAGCGGTGAAGTAGACCTGGTGAACTGAACATGATGCTGACTTCCCCAGTGATCTCATTTCCCCATTTGCAATGTTTTCTATGGAGCCTATACAATGGGACCTTTGCAACTTGATTCATGTTATTGAATATTCTCCATAGACTAACATTGGGATTGGTGAAGTGAGGGTATGTAAGGGTTAATTTCTCTCCATCATCTCTTTTTCACCGCTTAGTGAATGTCGCCTGTGTAGCAAGTAATTGTTAGCCTATTAACTTGTGTTTGTTGTTTGGTTAACCCTTTGAGTACTGGAGGGGTTGCCAAAGCATTGTTGATCGATGCATTGATAATCCCTCTAGCACTCAAGGGGTTATGTGCTGGTTTCCCTGTGGGTACATGGGTGAAATTGTGTAGGAACAGTTCTGATGTTTAACATACAACACTTTCATGAGTATGGTTTGTGTGGATTGTGTGTGATCAGCACAGCAACATGAGGATTAACCAGGGAGTTGGACAGGTTTGGGCCTTGTTGAACATTGACATTTGTCCTTGTCTTGCGTCCTGTTTTAACCCTCAGGGTGCCGTGTTGGTGCAGTTGTGTGGATGAATGAAGGGCATATGTTGGGATGTGACTGTGTTTATGTGTAATGGCTGTGTGGGTTAAAGTGGTGTCTGTGGTTATGTGATGCTGCACTTACCGGTAGTGTGGAGGCTCCTCTCTTCCCCAGTGTCCGATCCTCCAGGGGCCCCCTCTATAAGTGTGGCAGATATGCTCTGCCGCACCATCTCTTCCCATTCGCTGAAGGTGATTTGGAGGCATGCTTGGCAATTTCGGCCATCTTATTCTTGACCACCCTCTTGCAGTCGTCCCATCTCTTCTTTATTGAGTCCACATCCCTTCTGCAAGTGGACACAGCATTCACCCGGCTGCAGATATGGTTCCAGGCTTCCTTCCTCCTCGCTGACAGGCCAGGTACCTTTTCACTCGGGTGGAGGACACTCTCTCACGCCAGGACAGCCTCCACACATAGAAGACTGTTTCAATTAATAATTTTTCCTTCCATAATGAGATATTGGCTCTGTTTAAGAGCCTCCACCTGTCCCGGGACTGGATTCCCTTGCTGGCAGCAGAACGCTGACAGCAGGGGAGAGGAAACTTTGAAAGCGGCTCTCTCTTACACCATAAAGGTTTGAGAGATGCCGCTGGTGTCATTTAACTCAGTTTATTAAGGGCTACAATATGAGGGATAGTAATTTTGAAGTAATACTATCCCTTTAAATGACTGAGGGCCCATTCTAGGACATGGCCTCTCTGCAAAGGCCACACGCAATATATAAACACATAAACCTAATAAAACAATAGAAAATATATACATATACATCCTCTAAAAAAAAAAAAACAAACAAACAATTAAGTATCTGTATATGACCCAAAAATGAAAGATGTATTTAGTTTCCTTATGATAACAACCATTGATAATATATACTCAATAAATATGCAAATGTACATAAATAAAGCAACCCTGACATAGTTAATAGATGGTTTGGTATAAATTGCAGAACTGCACATATATTTGGCACTGCAACACTGGCATCTCATATACCCTGTATTTTTTATGCAATGGTAGACACATTTTCACCTTTACAGTGACTTGATTTTTGTGTTAATTATCTCCCTAGCACATTTATTATTTATATATTTGCAAAATAAAAAAAGTGTTTTAGGTCGATAAAGTTGGCATTGTTCCATAAAGAGTGTCACATTTCCCTGTCTATGTGATATGTAAAAATAATTTAGTGACTCTAATGTGGTAGAAATATTGATATATAATTTATTGAAGCCACAAGCAGTTTGAGCTTCAAGGTCAATCAGAATTTACATCTGCGGAAGAGCTATTTGAAGTAGGGTCAAGTAGGCATTAATGAGATGGGAGGCAGGCAACATACTAGAACTATGCATTTGGCACGGCTAAACTACTACCATCAAACTACATCCAATGTATTATTATAGTGGAATTGGTCCAATATGGGAACAGAGCCCCTCTCTTACCTATTCTATAGACCCTACAATTTGATTGGCAGGTGATTCTAGCACCTGTCTGGCCATCCAATAAGAGACTGTAAACTTTGACCAGTGCAGTAAATAAAAATATTTTACAAAAGCAGAATGGTGTAAACTGTTAATTTAGGACTGATGTAGGTTTTACCATTCATTGCAAGGCTTTTACAATCAACAGGGAAACTGTCCTTCAGAATCTAAAAACTGACACATGCAAATCAGACTGTTGATGTTTTTCACTCTGTACCTGAATTGTAAAATCTGTGGATTCGTTCTGGTATGGACTACATGAATTTAAGGTCAGTTTCATTGTTGATGGCAAGCTCTGTATCTTTATTGTTCACTGTTTGTCTGTTCTTATACTACAAGCTATGAGAATACCTTCTGTTTGCAGACTGTGATTTAGTTTCTACCTCAGGTCAGGTCTCCCTATTCTCTATTGTTTTCCTGTTGATTGTAAGCTTTGTATGCCATATATGACAGGGGAAAATCAATAAAAAATAACACGTTGGGCACACTAATAAATTATATTCTCTCAGCTCACTAATTAAGTGGGAGGTATGCATTAGACATGGGTACTTGCAGTGTGATGATTTTACTTAGGAGTTGAGTTATCCCCCAAAAAGATGTTATACTCCTGTTAAAGGGATAGTAATACTTAAAATGTAAAAAAAAAATGTTGTAGGGTTTATCCCCCTGAGTAAAACAAGAGTACTCCCACTGCTGAAAGGTGTTTTATTCAAAAGTGATTAATTTTCAAAGTTAAATTTTTTAGGTGCAATATCACAGTGGCCTGAAATTGTACAGAGGCGCTGTTGCTACACCATCCTATGGAGATTTATGGTCCCGGGACCAAAGCTGTCCATAGGACAAAAATCTAGGAAGGTAAATCTCTTTTACAAATATTGATTTTACCCATCAGTGAGAGGGAGGGAACACCAAGTAGAATCATTGATTAAAAAAAATTATCACTAAATATTTACTTTATCTATAGTTTGCAACATGTCCTAATAAGTATTACTTTTTTAAAACATATACACACATATAGATATACATATATATAATTACTTTTATTTGCTTTTGACCAGTTTGTGTTATTCTTACTGAAAATAATACCCAGAGTCAAATGTTTTTATAGAACCATTTTTTAATTACTGTAATAATTTATAGAGAGGAGTGGTAAAGTATTTTATTTTAATTTAGCTTGGGGTGAATGTTTGAATTTAGCAGAGAGGGTAATCTGCAACCCTTGAGTTGCCAGCTGTTGCACTAAAGCAGCTATAACCTTCTGTTAGATGACTGGATGATGACAATTATATTCTAACTAGTTGAAGAGCTCATTACACGGGCCACAGTGCCACTGCCAGCCAGTCGCGGGGCAGTCATGCACAGTAGAGACTGACCACGCCGCGGCCTGATACAGTGCCAGCCGGTCGCGGTACAGTCATGCTCAGTAGTGACTGCCAGCGCCGCGGCTGATACAGAGTGGGACGCTCCTTCAGAGCGCCCCGCTCTGTATCAGCCTTGTCACAGGCAGTCTCTACTGCGCATGACTGCAGCACGCTCAGCAGTCTCTACTGTGCATGACTGCGTTGTTACAAAATTTCTAATGAATTATTATATAGGATAAAAGCAACAGGTTTGCCACCTTGAAAGAGGCTTTAGGATGCAAAGGCATTGGCGGAAACAAGTGGGAGACATGTGGCTAGCTGGAGGGGGGGGACATTACATTCACCTGTGACCCCTGAAACTAGATGCTGATTGGCTGGGAGGTGGGGTGTGTTCCTTGTTCTGCATTCCTCCACAATCCCAGCCACTGGGGAGTGGGAACTAGTTTGAACAGCTGAGCAGGATTTAAGGGGCATTATTTTATTTTGTAGCGGAGGCAGCGGGAACTGTGGCAGTGTGGTATTACGTTTTTTTAATGTTTACTTTGTTTTTAAGAGAAGATGCAGAAGAACTAAGGCATGCAACATCAAGGGTAGTGTTATACGTGTTATGAAAGTGATGTAAGAGTGTAAATTAATTAATTAACTAATAAATTAATGGATTTAAACTAATAAACTGAATGTGTCATTGCATGATCCATGTTACTATTATGTCATTTTAATTTGAATGGCACAATACGCAATTATTGTTACATTTTACATTTGTAACAAAACTAATGCACAAGTCTGCTAGTGCTAGTTCTGGGCAGCCATGGTGACAATACTAGGAATAGGTACAAATTTGCCCTTCAAGAAGAAATAAGCAGAGAAAGGTGTACCTCCCAGGATAAGATTCTGGAGATAGTTGTTGAGAGAGGCATCTTCTCACAGTGATGTAAGGTGAGTGTGTGTGCTTACGTCTGTACATGTGATAACATATGCATATATGATGATTTGTATGCATGCATGCATGATGAAATCAGTGGGCTAACCTTCAGACTGTAGGATCCTATTCCACTCTCAACACAATGAGCAGGTGTAGAACAGATACAAATTCTTAAAGATTCATGTTGATGTAATTGGGAGTTTAATCCCAGGAATACTGGAGATGTTCACAAAGCAATGTTGCCAAATGAGTGGTTACCTCAGTAACAGGGTTAAAACAGTTAATCTAAATAATGAGGATGTGTATTTGTGATTGATGGTGCAATTGGTTTATCCAGAATTACCCCACTTTTCTTTGTACATCAGCCTCAGAACATTCTGTGGGATGCTGGCTCATCGTTACTTATTGCTAAAAGTTAGGATTTTATGCACTGACTCTGTTTACTTTCTCTGTTTATAGTCAATATGTAATTAATTTAACACAATTCAAAAGAAAGGTGGAGCACACCAGTTTTTTGGTAATTTTTCTTGAGTGCTTTTTTCAGGGGCTGATGTTCACTTAACCCTTAGGGTGCCAGAAAGATATCCAACAAATTACAATTGGAAGTTAAGTAGTCATTGCCACAAACACAGACCCCCGAATGTGGTCTAAATTAGTTTGGTAGAAAAGATATGAGGCTGTCCAAAATTATAACTTGTCTTACTATCAGCTACAGCAAAATCTACTGAAGGCATATGTATGAATCCGAGATAGATATTATAAAGCATACATTATTTACCATTTATTGATTGATGGTAACTTTCCTGAAATATTGGGCTTTAAATTACCATTTTAGGTATGTGAATTACATTTTTGAAAAAACTGAAATATTGGGCTTTAAATTACCATTTTAGGTATGTGAATTACATTTTTGAAAAAACTGGATTATGTTTTTCATCCACATGCACAGTGGAGATTGGCGTTAGCACAGTCCAAAATCTAATAAAGTGTTTATTTGATCAATCAAATGCACACTTGATTGATCAAAGAAAACCATTTCACATAAAAAAGGTTGCTCAAACAAAAAAAAAATTAAATGAACTAAAGGTTACTCTTTCAAGCAGATTATGCCAATACAGTTTATAGATAGCACAAAAAAATGTTGATAACATGCACTCAAAACAAGGTATGAAAAAAGTCTGATCGAACAAAACATTTCATATACAAAAGTGTATTATGTGTTTGAAGCATCCTTTATCAACCAAACCATTTGATCCACAAAAAGTTTTTGTACACTACCATTATTTTACAGACAAACAAATACATACCACTGCAAGATTCTTCGTTAAATATCATTTTAAAGCTGACATTTTAAAATCCCCCTTCCGATGGTCTACAAACTGCAAATGTCATGCAAATTGATTAAGTAGTATTTGCATATGAAAGAAGGCAAAAAAATACTTTTCATTATAACGTTTTTGTCAAAACCAACAGGAAAAACTAAGTTTCAATGTCGCACACATATAAATAAATGTCCATAAAATATGGCAGAGTGCCAAGATATACAATATGTGAGTAGTGCCAATGAACTCAGTACATGCTCTAACTCCCTGGTTTTCAACCAATGAGCAGTGGCACTTTGGTGTGCCACAGACATTGACTTAGGGTGCCCCTTCTTTTCTATTTAGACTTTATTAAAATATAAATGTTCAGTTTCAAATGTATATTTATGGATATGGTTATGCACAATATGTTTGTTTTTGTTATTCTGATTTTGAGACCTAAAAATAAGTATATATTTATGCAATTTGTATCCTTCATTATGTGCCTGACAGATGTCGTAAAATGTTAGGTATGCCCCAAAGATTCCAAACTGCATGCAAGGGATGCCTTGACCAAAAAAGATGAAAACCACTGATCCAGCTGGATACAATGATGGACGTTCACTAAATCACTAATTTTGTATGCATAGTACCTATATTTAGCTGCCAGTTTAGTTGTGTGTGTCAATATGTCTAGTGCAGTAAGAGCGTAAAAACAGGAGAAAACAATAAAAAGTATCTAAGTGTAATATTTATTAAATGGAAATAACATAAAAATAAGGTAATACACTCACAGGATGCCCATCTTGGGCTTTGTGCATATATAGGGTCCCAGCCCCTCGTAGCCAATGTGCTGTGTCCCGTAGTTGTTGCCTCTGTAACTGGTATCCGGGAATGTCTCCATGTTGGAAAATCCAAATGTTTGGTGTGCCTGTAATAATCCTCTAGCTGATAAGAGGAAAAGTTCCACAAAAGTTGTTTTAAAACAGGGTCTCTTTATAGATATCATAGTAAGAGACCGTGGTTAAAGATATGGGAGCGAATAGGACAACGTGCTAGGGATTCGGGACAGCCAGAACTGGGAGGGAGAGCAGGTTCTCACAGGGTGGCGTGGGTGGAACCCAACTCTAACTGAGTGTAATGTTATAGAGACCCGACGCATATCATGGATTGTGTATATGTCCGTGTGTATGTGTATGCAGTCAAAGATTCTTTATAATGGGGACGTGAAGCTTGTGTTTGAGCATGTCGAATGGGGGACAGAAAGGTGCAATTCTGGAGCAACTCTTTAACTTACTGCATTGTACCACATGTCAACAAGTGACCCCAAATATCCTTCCTCCAAAAATGAACACCTCCATTAACCCCTTTGTTGTCAGGCAAGCTAACAATGCATTACAAAATGTTGACAACTAGGGGCTTAACATTCTATTACTTAAAAATAATAAAACCTCTGCCACCCTCTACAGTCTTAACCTGCTCTCAGATTAGTCCCAACATTACAAGAGCAGACAAAACACCTTACCTTATACTATATTACTATCTAGTCCAGCAAAAAAAAGGGTTCGGAGGGTGCTTGGGGTAACAGGTGGTCTCACATGTGAGGCATTAGGTAATTTAGGCATTAGGTCCAAATGCATGGGGCACTTACTTAACTTTCTGTTACTGTAATCAGGCAAAGAAGGACAGACACAGTAATAAAATATAACCACCTTTATTAAAATATACAGTGATAAATAATATATGAGATATAGCGATGATAATATCCCACACAACCCCAGACCACCAGATGATAGGGCCCAAGCTCCTACCCAGAGCTGCACACCGTGCTACGCACTGCACTGCTGCGAGGTACCGGAGACTAAAGGCAACAGGGAGCGAGAGTCGGACAGAGCCGTGGGACACAGAGGCTAATGGTGAGGCAGGCTAGGAGCGTACAGAGCGAGTAGTCAGTCAGAGCCACAGGTCAGACAAGCTGGTGATACACAGAGTGAGATAGGACCTAGAGCCACAGGTCAGAACCGATGTGGGTAGTAAGACAAGCCGGGGTTAACAAGGAGCAAGTTAGTCAGCCAGAGCCACAGGTCAGAACTGATGTGGGTAGTCAAACAAGCCGGGGTCATACACGGAGCGAGTAAGTCAGCCAGAGCCATAGGTCAGAACCGATGTGGGTAGTCAGACAAGCCGGGGTCATACACGGAGCAAGTAAGTCAGCCAGAGCCACAGGTCAGAACCTATTTGGATCGTCAGACAAGCCAGTGTCATACACGGAGCGGATTTTCAGATAAGCACAGGTCACAAAACGGAGCAGAAGGAGGTGGGACCCAATTAGGTCACCATCATAAACAGGCATTCGTGCTAGTGCCTGTTACTTGATGTCAGCAATGAGATAGTGGCCGGAGGCCATACCGGCCAGCCGGCGGCCATACAGAGGTAGGAAGCACAGGAACACCTAGCCTCTAAGGGAGACTGTGATAGTACCCGCCCTTAACAAACTCTCCCCCAAGGAAGAGGACCAGCACTAGAGGTGGTGCAGGAGTAGAATTCACAGAGAAGGGCATATGCATGTAGATCTCTCTTAGGGACCCAGGAACGCTCCTCAGGTCCATATCCTTTCCAATGCACCAGATATTTTACCTGGCCTCTGACCCAGCGAGTTTTCAAAATACTTTGTACCTCATACTCCTCATGGTCCCCCACTTGGACAGGTCTGGGACGGATAGGAGCAGTAGTATATATGTTACAGACCAATGGTTTCAGTAGCGACACATGGAAAGCACTGGAAATGTGCATATTAGCATGGAGTTCAAGGGCATAAATTACGGGGTTAATCCTGCAGAGAACCTGAAAGGGGCCCACTAATCGGGGAACCAGCTTTTTACAAGGCACCTGGAGATGGAGATTGTGTGAGGACAGCCATACTCTCTCTCCCACCTGAAACACTGGAGCCGGTAGCTGTCTACAGTCAGCTTGTCTCTTATAGCGCAACATGGGACTCTGCAGGGATCTCTGAACTCGTACCCATGTGGAGCGGACCGCCCTCAAGTGCTCATCCAAAGCAGGAATATTCTGAGCCTCGAAAGACTCTGGCAGCAGCGAAGGTGGGAACCCATAGTTAATCAGAAAGGGTGAGTTCCGAGAGGAGAAACTGACTGCACTATCTCTGGCCAGCTCCGCCCAAGGTAACAGGCTCGCCCAGTTGTCATGATGGTCAGAAATGAAACAACGGAGAAACTGTTCCAGCGCTTGATAGACTTCTCTGTAGCACTGTTAGACTGTGGATGAAAAGCAGAGGAGAACGAGAGCTGGATCCCCATCTGACTGCAAAAGGCTCTCCAGAAACGTGACACAAACTGGCTTCCACGATCTGAGACCACCACTTTGGATATACCATGGAGACGAACCATCTCCCTCGCAAAGATCTCGGCCAACTCCTTGGAGTCTCTTCAGAGGGACAAAATGGGCCATTTTGGAAAATCTGTCCACAATCATCAGGATGAACATGTAAACCTCCGAGACAGGCAACTCTACCATAAAGACTATAGACAAGTGAGACCAAGGACGCTCCCCATTAGGGATGGGCTACAGGAGGCCAACCGGCAGGTGTCTAGGAATTTTGGTCCACACACAAATGGAACTAATGTGGGACAATCTGCCCTCAAGCTGGGCCACCAAAAGAGTCTGGTCATAGACCATATCAGCTGGTCTCTATCAACGTGTCCTGCAGCCTTAGAGGAATGGTATGTCTCTAGTAATCTGGTACGGAGGGATTGGGGCACTAAACATTTCCCATTATGCTTCTCCACCGGGGAGGAAGCTTGAGCAGCCAAAATCTCATCGCCCAGCTGAGATGTAATACTAGTAAGTAGCCAGGATGCGGTTAGGAGGAATAATAGGCACCAGAAGAGACTCCTCCTGGGACTCAGCCCCAAATTGCCGAGAGAGAGCATCTGCTCTAATATTTTTGGTGCCAGGCAGGTACGAAACCACAAAATTAAACATTGAAAGGAAAAATACCATCTGGCCTGACGTGAAGACAACCTCTTAGCCTCCAACAAATATGGGAGGTTTTTGTGATCAGTCAGTATCAGGATCAGAACAATCATTCCCTCCAACAGATAACGCCATTCTTTCAAGGCCAGGATGATAGAGAGTAATTCACGATCACCCACATCATATAAACTCTCAGCCTTTGACAATTCCTTCAAGAAAAAAACACAAGGCAGCAATGGTCTCCCAGGGCCTGTGTGCTGGGACAGCAAATCGCCTACACCAGATTCCGAGGCATCCACCTCCAGGATAAACGGTAGGGTGGGATTCGGGTGGGACAGCATCGGAGCCTTCGCAAAGGCCCACTTCAAGTCCTCGAAGGCCTGAAGCACTTCAGGTGCCCAGACTGAAGGATCCACTCCCTTCTGAGTCATATAGGTGAGTGGTTTCACGACTGAGGAAACGTTTCGTATGAACTTCCTATAATAATTAGTGAAGCCCAGGAAACTCTGTATGGATCGTAGCCCCACGGGAAGTGTCCACTGCAAGAGAGCAGGCAGTTTTTGCAAATCCATGGCCAGCCAGTGGATGAAATCACGTATCCCAAGAAGGTCACCTGGGATTTGTGTAATTCACAGTTTTCAAGTTTGCAGAACAACTTGTTCTCTCTTAGCAGTTGTAGAACACGTGCTACATCTGCTCTATGTGCCTTCAAGGTGAGAAAATGGATGAGTTTTTCATCCAAACATACTACAAAGCAACTCTAAAGTAGGTCTCTTAAAACGTCATTAATGAACTCCTGGAAGACAGCGGGGGCGTTGCACAATCCGAAAGGCATTACCAAATACTCATAGTGCCCATCTCGGTTGTTAAATGCTGTCTTCCATTCATCACCCTCTCTTATTTGCACCAAATTGTATGCGTCCCTCAAGTCCAGTTTCGTGAAAATTGTTGAGCCTTTTATACAATGGAATAGCTCCATGATCAGCGGAATTTGATAAGCATTCTTTACCATCAGCTTATTTAAGACCCTGAAATCAATACATGGTCTAAGCTTCCCATCCTTTATCTTAACGAAAGCTAAGTCTGCGCCCACAGAAGAGCAAGACTTCTGGATAATACCCCTGGCTAGAGCATCCTCCATGGCCTTGTTCTCCTCCACTGACAAGGGATAAACTCAGCCCCTATGAGGTCTGGCCCCCGGTACCAGATCAGCAGTACAATCATAAGGCCTGTGTGGCGGCACTGTACTGGCCTCTACCTTATTAAATACCTCTTTGTAGGAATGGTACTCAGTAGGTAACGAGGTAGAGGTACATAATATTCTCATAGGCTGCTGGAGGCAAGATTTATTACATAGAGGTGACTATGACAGGATATCACAGGTCTGCCAGTCAATTCTAGGGTTGTGAGTCTGCAACCAGGGAAAACCCAGAATTATGGCATGATGGAGAGAATGTATCACCTGGAACTGCTGTGTCTCCACATGGATTGCCCCTACCCTTAGAGACAAGGGGTGAGTCTCATGAGTAATATGTGCTGGCAGTAGGGTTCTGCCGTCAATAGCCTCAATAGCCAACGGAGTGGAGCAAGGCAGCAAAGGAATAGCGTGTTTGCCCGCAAAGTCCGCATCAATGAAAAACCCTGCTGCCCCTGAGTCCAGTAGTGCCAGAGCCACCACTGAAGACTTGGCCCAAGATAGTACAACTTCGAAAATAGGTGAAATGCGACCCAGGGTGTGTCCCTCACTTGACCCTGGGTGCGCATGTTTTCCCAGCTGTATAGCGCAAGCACACAACACATGACCCGGCTCTCCACAGTATAAGCAAAGGCCCCTCCTCCTGCTTTGTGCACTCTTCTCCTCCGAAAGGAGTGTGAAGCCTAGCTGCATAGGTTCCACCCTGGCAGGGTTGGAATTATGAGGCGTGGGAGGCCTTTCACAGATTTGTGTATCAATCAATCAAGATGGTGACTGAGATTAGCTCCTCCAGATCACCAGGCAGGTCTCGGGCTGCAGTCTCATCTTTAATTGCGTCACACAAGCTCTGGGAGAATGCAGCACCTAATGCTTCATTGTTCCATCATACCTCCGATGCCAGAGTACGGAACTCAATAGCGTAGTCTGCTACTGTACGTGCTCCCTGCCGTATTGTCATAAGTCATTTGGCAGCGGAGGTTGCACGCCCAGGAACATCAAAAACTCTCTGAAAGGAGGCCACAAATTCCGTGACATTATGGACTATGGGTCTTTTTGTCTCCCATAGTGGATTGGCCCAGGACAATGCCTTGCCGGATAGGAGGGAGATCAGGAATCCTACCTTACTTCACTCAGTAGGGAATGCATGTGGTACCATCTCCAAACAAATTCCCAGCTGATTGAGTAACCCCCTACACATCGTAAGTTCCCCATTGTATCTTTGGGGTAGAGGAGCAGAGCCAGACAACTCTCTACTTATGCCAGCTTCAGAGGTAGTATCCAAAACCAGTGCAGGTGCTGGGGAAGCCACCGGTTGAGGAGAAAAGCGTTCTAGGTGAGTCGTGCGATTTAACAGTGTCTGCATAGCAAAAGACAACTGGTCGATTCTATGGTCTTGAGAATCCATCCTGGACAGGATGCTCTGATTAAGTGGACTGCCTGTACCTTCATTAGACATGGCCCTTATGTACTGTCACGGTAATCAGGCAAAGAAGGACAGACACAGTAATAAAATATAACCACCTTTATTAGAATATACAGTGATAATAACATATGAGATATAGCGATGATAATATTCCACACAACCCCAGACCACCAGATGATAGGGCCCAAGCTCCCACCCGGAGCTGCACACTGTGCTACGAACTGCACTACTGCGAGGTAAAGGAGACTAAACGCAACTAGAGTAGGACAGAGCCGCAGGACACAGAGGCTAATGGTCAGGCAGGCTTGGAGCATACAGAGCAAGTAGTCAATCAGAGCCACAGGCCAGACAAGACGAGGATACATGGAGAAAGATAGGAGCCAGAGGCCAGACAAACCGGGGACTACACAGAGCGAGTGAGTCAGCCAGAGCAACAGGTCAGAAACGATGTGGGTAGTCAGACAAGCCGGGGTCATACATGGAGCGAGTAAGTCAGCCAGAGTCACAGGTCAGAACTGATGTGGGTCATCAGACAAGCCGGGGTCATACACGGAGTGGATTCTCAGATAAGCACAGGTCACAACAGAGCACAAGAGTAACTAACAGGAATACCATGTACGGGCAATGACTCCCAGGCCCAAGGAGGTTTATAAAGGAGCAGAAGGAGGTGGGACCCAATTAGGCCACCCAGAATAGGCCCATAAACAGGTATCCGTGCTAGTGTCTGTTACCTGATGTCAGCAATGAGGAAGTGGCCGGAGGCCATGCCGGCCGGCGGCCATATAGAGGTAGGAAGCACAGGAACACTATCACGGTGCCCATTATTCCTGCCTATATGTATTGTACCTGGCGACATTATCACTTCTGGTATTCTACACGACGCTCTTATTGGGTATTGGCGCCTCCCACCTATTGCCTCTCACACTTCCTAACTGCCCTTTCGTGTTGTACCTGCGTCTAGTGACTTTCTTGTTGCTACGTACGTTCCGTGTATGACCCTTGGCTAGACTGACTCCGATTCCTGCTTGTTTCTGTGCTGTGTTCCATTCCTGGCTTGACCTCGGCATTGGCTGATTTCCCGTTCTGGTTCTGACCCTGCTGTGGATGACTACCCGCTCTATGCACCGACCCGGCTCTGGCTTACATTTCCTCCTGTGGTTGACTTGGTTTGGCTGCCTACCTGCTCTGTGTACCGACTCGGCTCTGGTTTACGACTCCTTCGTTGCTATCTCTGGTTGGCGGACTACCCACTCATAGTACCCATAGGCTCCAGCCTTCGATCACGGTATTGATCTACTGCAGACTACTGTATCCTTCTGTGTGAAGTGCTTCTATCATCTATCCTTGCTTGCTGGGATTCGCTTACGTACTATCTCTGTCTGCCTGCTCGCCCTAGCTTTCTAGGGTACACCGTGTTGGGTCATGATTATCCATTGATCTCCCTAGAGTTCTAGGGTTTGTCCGAGGGGACTCCTTGCCAGTCGCCCATTTCGTTTCCAGTAGCCTGTTGCCTACCTCCCTACCATTCTAGGGATCCGTTCTGTAGGTCTCCTTCCTGCTCCATGTTACCTACTTTATGCCCTCAGCGGTTGAGGTCATTGCCATTGCCTAGCTTGAGGGACCCTACCCTCTAGTAGGTCGTTGCCTTATACCATACAAGCATGAGGAAAATAACAATTTGGTGTGATTTACATGGAGATTTTAACCAATCAAGCTGATTTTAGCCAGGTCATCCTATATCAGTGGTCCTATACCTTTTATCAGTGCCTCTGTACATCTTATTGAGACTTTTCCCACCAAGAATGGTGACCGATAGTGTTGAGCGAGCATGCTCGGCCGATGCTCGGATCGGCTCGAGCATCGCTCTGCTCGGCACATGGCGGTACTCGTACGAGTACCGCATGTGCTCGCCCGCCATGTTCGGGTCTCCTCCCCGCACGTTTTGCGGCTGCTGCGCAGCCAATAAACGTGCAGGGAGGCTCTGACATCGGTGTAATGCCAGCAGCCATGTTGGCTGCTGGCATTACACTGATTGGCTGGCCAGAACCCGTGGTCGGGTGCTGTATAGCACCTGACCATCGAGTTCGGCTCAGTCTGAGCCAGGGAGAGCTGAGGATAGGAAGGGAAAGGCAGTGTAGGGAGGAAAAAAAAAAAATTGTGAAAACAAAGAACCAAAAGTCCTTTTTAGGACTACTGTGTGTGGGGGCAGCAGGTTATTTTGTGTGGGGGGAAAAAAACAAAAAAAAAAAAAAAAAAATATTCTGTTTAGTGTGAAAAGTTGCAGATTAGAGCACATTCTGTTTAGTGTGCACAGTTGCAGATTAGAGCACATTCTGTTTAGTGTGCAAAGTTGCAGATTAGAGCACATTCTGTTTAGTGTGCAAAGTTGCAGATTAGAGCACATTCTGTTTAGTGTGCAAAGTTGCAGATTAGAGCACATTCTGTTAAGTCTTCAAACTAAAATATCAAAGTCACATATTCCATTCAGTGTGCGTCGCCGCAGTTTAGCAGCACATTCTGTGTACTGTGCAGAGTTGCAGAATAGGAAGAAATACTGTTAAGTTTTCAAACTCAAATATTAAAGTCACATATTCCATTCAGTGTGCTTCGCCGCAGTTTAGCAGCACATTCTGTGTACTCTGCAGAGTTGCAGAATAGTAAGAAATAGTGTTAAGTTTTCAAACTCAAATATCAAAGTCACATATTCCATTCAGTGTGTATCACCGCCGTTTAGCAGCCTATTCTGTGTACTCTGAACAGTTGCAGAATAGTAAGAAATACTGTTAAGTTTTCAAACTCAAATATTAAAGTCAAATATTCCATTCAGTGTGTTTCACCGCCGTTTAGCAGCCTATTCTGTGTACTCTGTACAGTTGCAGAATAGTAAGAAATACTGTTAAGTTTTCAAACTCAAATATTAAAGTCACATATTCCATTCAGTGTGTTTCACCGCCGTTTAGCAGCCTATTCTGTGTACTCTGCACAGTTGCAGAATAGTAAGAAATACTGTTAAGTTTTCAAACTCAAATATTAAAGTCACATATTCCATTCAGTGTGTTTCACCGCCGTTTAGCAGCCTATTCTGTGTACTCTGTACAGTTGCAGAATAATAAGAAATACTGTTAAGTTTTCAAACTCAAATATTAAAGTCACATATTCCATTCAGTGTGTATCACCGCCGTTTAGCAGCCTATTCTGTGTACTCTGCAGAGTTGCAGAATAGTAAGAAATACTGTTAAGTTTTCAAACTCAAATATCAAAGTCACATATTCCATTCAGTGTGTATCACCGCCGTTTAGCAGCCTATTCTGTGTACTCTGAACAGTTGCAGAATAGTAAGAAATACTGTTAAGTTTTCAAACTCAAATATTAAAGTCACATATTCCATTCAGTGTGTTTCACCGCCGTTTAGCAGCCTATTATGTGTACTCTGCAGAGTTGCAGAATAGTAAGAAATACTGTTAAGTTTTCAAACTCAAATATTAAAGTCACATATTCCATTCTGTGTTCGTCACCGCAGTTTAGCAGCCTATTCTGTGTACTCTGCACAGTTGCAGAATAGGAAGAAATACTGTTAAGTTTTCAAACTCAAATATTAAAGTCACATATTCCATTCTGTGTGTGTCACCGCAGTTTAGCAGCCTATTCTGTGTACTCTGCACAGTTGCAGAATAGGAAGAAATACTGTTAAGTTTTCAAACTAAAATATTAAAGTCACATATTCCATTCTGTGTGTGTCACCACAGTTTAGCAGCCTATTCTGTGTACTCTGCACAGTTGCAGAATAGGAAGAAATACTGTTAAGTTTTCAAACTCAAATATTAAAGTCACATATTCTGTGTAAGATGAAGAAGGCGGGTAAAAAGGGACGGGGAAGTGGACGTGATCCTGAAAGTTCAGGGCGCGGGTCAGGACGCGGAGAAACTGTGCCTGGTGCCAGAGCACAAGAAAGAAAGACATCCACCATACCTAGCTTCATGTGTAATTTTACAGGGCGTCGCAGGACATCACTCTCGAGGTCCGACCACTGCGAACAGGTGGTCGGTTGGATGACAGCTGATACTGCTTCCAGTCGGTTAAGCACCACCCTGTCTTCCACCAAGTCCACTCTCAGTAGCCAAGAGTCTGGTCAAAATAATCCTCACTCTGATCATCCTTCCTCCCACCATACACGGTCTGGTCAAAGAAGTGATCCCACACTGGGATATAGTGAGGAGCTCGTCTCATCACCAATCCTTCATTTGACCCTCTCTCCAAGCACGCTTGCAGAGGAACATGACATCTTGTGCCCTGATTCACAACCTCTAGAGGCTACCCAATCACAAGAAGATGACAGATGTGAACGGCATTTAAGGTCAAAGGAAGTAGTGGATGATGATGATGATGATGAGACACAGTTGCCATTAAATCAACCACTATTTCCGTCTCAAGACCTTGTTGAGGAGAATGTTATACAGTTGTCAATGACTGAGTATGTGGTGGGATCAAGACTTGAGGAGGATGATCAGAGTGAGGAAGTGGAGGAGGACTTGGTGGACGATGAGGTGACTGACCCCACCTGGGAAGGTGTAGAGCCGAGCGATGTCAGCAGTCCTGAGGGTGAGCCATCTGCAGCACCGCAACAGGCTGGAAGAGGCAGTGGTGTGGCTACAGAAAGAAGGCGGACCGCACCAAACCGGCCCGCAAATGTTCCACGGAGCACCCCCTTGCGTAAATCTACCTTGCCAAGGGGTAGGTGTTCCGCGGTATGGCGTTTTTTTAAGGAAAGTGCGGACGACAAAAGAATTGTAGTTTGCAACCTGTGCCACACCAGAATGAGCCGAGGCATGAACACTAGAAACCTCACCACCACCAGCATGATCCGACACATGGCATCCAAGCACCGTAGTAAGTGGGAGGAACGCCTGGATCGCCCATCTGTGTCTGCAGGCCACACCACTGCCTCCTCTTCCCCTGTTTTCGGTGCCGGCCAATCGCCTGTCGAAGGCGCAGGCCCGCATACCTCCCGCCCTGCACCTGTACCATCTGAAGCACCATCAGCGACCACATCCACTTCCCTGTCCCAGCACAGCGTCCAAATGTCGTTACCCCAGGCATTTGAGCGCAAGAGAAAGTACCCAGCCACCCACCCACAGGCCATAGCACTAACCTCACACCTTTCAAAATTACTGGCCATCGAAATGCTGCCATTTAGGCTTGTGGACACTGAGTCCTTCCGCAGCCTGATGGCAGCAGCTGTCCCTCGGTACGCGGTCCCCAGCCGCCACTACTTTTCCCGGTGTGCCATCCCCGCATTACACCACCATGTGTCCCGTAACATCACCCGTGCCCTGACCAACGCAGTTACTGGGAAGGTCCACTTAACGACTGACACATGGACAAGTGCTTGTGGCCAGGGACGCTACATTTCCCTGACGGCACACTGGGTGAATGTCGTGGAGGCTGGGAGCGACTCGGACCCTGGGATGGCACGGGTGCTACCCACGCCGAGGATTGCGGGCCCTACCTCCATCAGGGTTTCCACCAGCACCTACGTTATTGGCTCCTCCTCCTCCGTTTCCACCTCCGAATTCTCTACACACAGCGCCACTCCCCCATCAGCCAGTAGCTGGAAGCACTGTAGCACTGCAGTGGGGAAGCGTCAACAGGCCGTGCTGAAGCTGATCTGCCTTGGGGACAAACAGCACACGGCCTCAGAGCTGTTGCAGGGGATTAGTCACCAGACCGAGCAGTGGCTCTCGCCACTCAACCTGCAACCAGGCATGGTTGTGTGTGATAATGGGCGTAACTTGGTGGCGGCTTTGGAGCTCGGCAAGCTCACACACGTACCATGCCTAGCGCATGTATTTAATTTAGTGGTGCAGCGATTTCTAAAAACTTACCCCAATGTGTATGATCTCTTGACCAAGGTGCGCCGCGTGTGTGCACATTTCCGTAAGTCATCAACAGCTTCAGCCGGCCTGTTGAAGCTGCAGCAGCGCTTACAATTGCCAGCTCACCGGCTGCTGTGTGACGTGAGCACGCGCTGGAACTCCACCTTCCACATGTTGGCCCGGCTTTGTGAGCAGCAGAGCGCAGTAGTGGAGTACCAGCTGTTACACGGTCGTCGCCTCTCCGTTCAACTTCCTGTAATCAGAAGTGAGGAGTGGGAATGGATGTCAGACCTCTGCGAGGTTTTACGCAATTTTGAGGAATCGACACAGATGGTGAGCGGCGATAACGCTATTATCAGTGTAACCATCCCACTTCTGTGTCTACTGAAACGCTCGCTGCTCACAATTAAAACCGACGCTTTGCATGTGGAAGAGGTGGAAATGGGGGAGGAAGAGCTTACACAAGGTGATAGCCAGAGCACCCTCACTTCGTCTTCTCAGCGACAATTGGAGGAGGCGGAGGAGGAGGAGGAGGAGGAGGAGGAGGAGGAAGACACGGTTGCCTCCGCTACAGAGGGTAGCCATGGAACTTTAGTTCCATCTCTTCAGCGTGGGTGGGCAGAAGAGGAGGAAGAGGATGAGGAGATTGAGAGTCATCCTCCTGGTGAGGACAGCGAAATCTTGACTGTTGGTACTCTGGCACACATGGCTGACTTTATGTTAGGCTGCCTTTCCCGTGACCCACGCGTTATACGCATTTTAAACAACACGGATTACTGGGTGTTCACCCTTCTGGACCCCCGCTACAAAGAGAATTTCTCATCTCTCATTCCTCCGGTGGAGAGGACAAGCAAAATGGTGCAATACCAGAAGGTTCTTGTTGAAAAATTGCTCCAAAATTTTCCATCTGACAACGCTGGCGGCAGAGTACGTGCTACCTTGGCCAACCGAGAAGGGGAGAAAAGGGGAGCACACAGCAGTTCCGAGAAAGGCAGGGCAACACTCTCCAAGGCGTGGGACACCTTCATGACACCCCGCCAGCACCCTCACCCTGATGCGCAGCCTAGTGTCACAAGGAGGGAAAAGTTTTGGAAGATGGTGAAGGAGTACGTAGCAGACCGTGTCAGCGTCCTCAATGATCCCTCTGTGCCTTACAACTACTGGGTGTCCAAGCTGGACACGTGGTATGAACTGGCACTCTACGCCTTGGAGGTGCTGGCCTGCCCTGCCGCCAGCGTTCTGTCTGAGCGGGTATTTAGTGCTGCTGGTGGCATCATAACAGATAAGCGTATCCGCCTTTCCACCGACAATGCTGATAGGTTGACACTTATAAAAATGAACAAGGCCTGGATTTCCCCTGACTTCTCCACTCCACTGGAGGAAAGCCCCGGGGGAACATAAACTCACTTTATATATGTTATTTACAATGATGGGAATACTCTGTATTCCCATTCACCCCTTCCACCCCAAAAACGGGTATATGGTTGACTCTTAATCTTCTCATCCTCCTCCTCCTCTTCCATATGCCCTGTGCTATAATTTTTATATAGGGCCAGCTCACCAGCGGGCCCTGTGATATAATTTTTATATAGGGCCAGCTCACCAGCGGGCCCTGTGATATAATTTTTATATAGGGTCAGCTCACCAGCGGGCCCTGTTTGCCAATTTTTATATAGGTCAGCTCACCAGCGGGCCTTCTCATATAATGTTTTATTGGGTCAGCTCTCTAGCGGGCCCTCTCATATAATGTTTTATAGCGTCAGCTCACTAGCGGGCCTTCGCATATAATGTTTAGGATGGTCAGCTCTGCAGCAGACCCTCACCCATAATGTTTTAGATGGTCAGCTCAGCGCACGTTTCCCTCTTAATCATGGCCTCAGTTCAATAAAATCAAGGAAATTTTTGGGAGAATTTGCCTCTGTGCACGTTTCCCTCTTAATCATGGCCTCAGTTCTGAAAATCAAGGAAATTTTTGGGAGAATTTGCCTCTGTGCACGTTTCCCTCTTAATCATGGCCTCAGTTCTGAAAATCAAGGAAATTTTTGGGAGAATTTGCCTCTGCGCACGTTTCCCTCTTAATCATGGCCTCAGTTCTGAAAATCAAGGAAATTTTTGGGAGAATTTGCCTCTGCGCACGTTTCCCTCTTAATCATGGCCTCAATTCTGAAAATCAAGGAAATTTTTGGGAGAATTTGCCTCTGCGCACGTTTCCCTCTTAATCATGGCCTCAGTTCAGAAAAATCAAGGAAATTTGTGGGAGAATTTGCCTCTGCGCACGTTTCCCTCTTAATCATGGCCTCAGTTCAGAAAAATCGAGGAAATTTTTGGGAGAATTTGCAGATGATATACAAGTAAATATACAGCAAATACTGTTTGGTAACAATTTTTCGCCTAAAGTCGTTTTTATCTGCCTTTTTGTGTGTTTTACGGTCAGTCTGTAAAAATGGCGTACTACGGGCGAAAGATCGTTCCCAGCAGCGACGTTGGAGTCCAAGATGCATCCAGACATCCTCCCTATGCTGTCCCTGAACCATTTCTGTAGTGTTTCCATCTTTTTCTGCCCTTTTCCTATGGACCAGGCACCCTCCCCTCATCAGAGCAGGGGGTGCCTGGTATAATGCTCGAGTCCTCCCATTGACTTCAATGGGGCTCGGGTGCTCGGCCGAGCACTCGAGCCTCAGGGGGTGCTCGGTCAGAGCACCCGAACACCCGAGCATTGGGGTGCTCGCTCATCACTAGTGACCGATTACCTTTCTTTTTAGAATTTCCCCAGTGGAGATTACTGTAGAAATCATACATCTGGGGTTTTGATATCCCTGTCATGAAGAAACGTTATTCCTGACATTTCAGTGCTGGACTGTCTGTAGGCAAGACAGGCTGACATGTATAAGGAAATTTCTTATTTGTAATTATTATTATTATTATTATTTATATTAATAATATACATAATATTATAATATATATAATTTATATTATTATTTATATACCTATTCAGCATTGCTGTGCAATGGCACAAGGGAGCTAAGAATGTGGCTGAGCAGCACCATCCCCAAGAATAAACTACTATATTTTATTTGTTCTCACTGAGCTCTTGTTAAACCTATTTTGTTTTATGGGCTAAAATCCCCATTTAAATAAATGGGATTTTTCCCCCTATAGAGCAATAGCTTTGCCATAAAATCCCTCCACTTTTTTTAACATAAAAGCCTAAATCTAGGAACAGGGAAGTGGTGTACAACAAACCCCCTCTGGCACTCATGTTTGTATTGCATAGACACCAGCAGAGCCTTAAGCCATTACACAGAGACCAGCAGAGTCTTAAGCCATTAGTACGAGGCCATCGTAGTCCTACCTCAAACTAGAGCACTGCCTCATTACAGAGAGATTAAAGAGACTGATGGAGTGGAAAATGTAAACTTGCTATAGATTATTTGTGGTGGTATTTTCTTTAAATATACTAGATATTGGCAAAAGCCTAGGGAAATGAATGGAGAACCAGTCTATGTTATATAAGGGATACTTTAGAATAAAGTTTTGGCTGTGGACCCCATAGCTATGTACCAGTAGTTTTGCCCCTGAGTCTATCAAACTTAAGCACAAAAAACTAACACCTCCTAATCATAGCCTCCTCAATTATCTTAATATAACATAAAAAAATCCTAATAGCCCCAATGAAATTTTTCCTCTTTGGTTCAAGAGATCAAGGGGAGATTCAGTAAAGGTTGATGGGGTGGAGATATGATTTTGTTGATGTGTTTGAAGCACTTTGCCTTTTCAATTTAGACACACATTGATACTATAAGTGAGAAGCTGGTCATGTGACCAACAATCCTCCAGACATGCCACACTCACCCTGGGGCGGTCAGGTGGAGGAGATAAGCACCTCTCCTCCATTTATATCACTTGAATAGACATGACATAGACATTTGGCTCCATGCGGACTCCTGCAGAAATCTCTGCAGCGAGTCACAGGTTACAAAAAAGCTCTCTGCAAACACTTTACGCAGGAGACTCATTTTCACATGAAAATGTCTGCAAGGACTTGCTCCACTGTCACTATTCCATGTTTCAACCACTACCACAAGCCAAACTGATAGGCATTGACCTACAACGAACTTCTGCAAAGGACTTGCCTGGTACCACGCACTTGTCCCGATATCAGTCACTTCACCCACTATGGGCTGCCATGGCCCGCTATCAGTCACTTCACCTGCTTTGACTTAAGCATTACCATCCCCCCAAGATGCCACATTCCTTCATTCCAGCACATACTGTCTCACTCGCCACTGCCAAGATAGCACTTTTTTGTTCCGGTAGGTGTAAGCTGTTAAAAGGCATAGATAAGAGCCCACATTTTCAGTAATGAAGGCCTGGGAGGGCAAATCTGACAGGGCACAGGGGTGGAGGATGGTGTGTAGCTGGTGCATCGCTTTAAAGAAGAAAAAAAAAAAAACAGGCCAGTGAAGTTGTCAGTAAGTTTACTGAAGTTGTGAGAAGGTGAGTCTATCACTTGTTGAGAGATGGATTATGGAGGCTGGGGATGCCCCATGCGGTGCTCACTAACATGGAGTACCTGACCAACATCACTGGCCGGAGCAGGCGGGTACTAAGGGGCATCTCTAACTGACTGTTGCTCGGACTGCATGAAGTGTTCTTTCAGGACTGCCTGAAGGAAGGTGTTGCCCAGGAGCCACCACCAACAGACACTAGTCCCATTGGGTATATACACTCTCACTGATCACATCTACGCAGTTGCGTATCAATGCCTTTCACACTTAACTGCTATTTAACCCTTTGAGTGCCAGAGAGGTATGCCATGCATTGCAAAGCAATGCGTAGTGTATCCCTCTGCCACTCAAATGGTTCAACGATTTATCACCGATGGTGCACAAAAGGTTACTCTGCAGATTGCTGGACTACATCTGTAATGATGAGAACTGTAGTTTTGCCAAAGCTGGAGAACCATATGTTCTCTAACATCCCGGTTGAAATGGACACCCCAGTCTTTAACCCTTTGATTGCCAGAGAGTGCTACACACTTTGACAAGGCCTGTTTCAAAAGGCAGTGTTTACAGTTCTTAACCCTTTGAGTGTCATAGGGATACGTAACGCATTGTAATCCATTGAGTAACACTCTGCCACTCAGATGGTTAAGGACCGTGGACACTGGCTTTTGAAACAGGACTCGTCACAGTGTCGAACTCTCTACAGCCGATCCGTGTGCTTGCAGGTATCCCTCCAGCTGTGGGTCAGTGTATTCTTGGGAAAGGGGTGAGGCAGAGGCTGTTGCGGGAGGCTAGACTCCGGGCCAGACTGTGAGATGACTGGTTAAGACTTTGGCCATTGTAGTTCACACTGACGGGACTATAAAACATCCTCCAGCCCTGGGACTCCACTCCTCAAACAACCAGCAACCGGTAACAAACTGCACTGCTGTCCTGGAGCAAAGCTGGGCCTGACTCTATCCTGTTGTCATATGCAGCCCAGATACACATAAAAGTGCTGCTACTCACTAGGACAGGACTACTGTGATCTTTTTTTCAATTCCCTGTCTAATAAGTCCTTTGCTCATCACTATAATTTGCATCCTTTTTGCATATTATATCAATGCATGCCTCTATGATTTCTGTACCTTAAAGGGATAGTAATGGATCAATTTCACAAGCTTTAATATTGTCAATATAAAAACAGAAATCGATTGAAGCCACTCCAATCTCTCAAACTTGTATAGTTTGAGAGAAATAACGTTATAAACTCCCCCCCTTTATAGACGTCAGTGCTCTAGCCAACAGCAACAGATTCCGCTCATGTGACCGGACTGTGGCTCTTCAGCAGAGCTGAAATAGCAAGATCTACAAATAAATACTTCATTGGAACAGTCTATAAAGTGTGCTTGCAAACCAGGCACACTTTGTACACTGTTCTAATAAAGTATTTATTTGGTCAGAAGGGGAGTAGAGAGGATCCTTTCAGCACCGGGAACAGCATCACTCTCTGAACCCTTTGAATGCCATAATGTTGTGTATTGCACACCCCTGTGGCACTCAAAAGGTTAGAAAAATATACCAACCATTCCCTCAATTCTGTGTCATTTTGCATAGCCATATATGTGGTGCACTCCAATTATCAAATAAAATGGAATTTAACCCCTTGGCTGGAAGACATGTCACATCTAAAATTTAATTATCAGTTCTGTTATGGGAGAATGGATCAAGTGGTTTTGGGGTATCTTTATCGTGATTTTAGGCACATTAGGGCTAACTTCATCTTACGCCTGGTGTATAAGTGTTTTGCAAAAATGTATAGACAATTAGCCTCACTCTGTCAGAGACTAATTTTATGTGAAAATGAAATCAGTAATGCAGAAACGTGTATTTGTTGCATCACGTCAAGTGAATGCAACAAGGTTGGTATTTCTGAACAGTTTTTAGAACCACATCAGTACCAGATTTGACTAGCGCTACTGCTACTTCCCAGAGCAATGGGATACTAGCAATGTTGTGACGTTGTTGCCCCACATATGTTTTTTTCATATTATTTGTGATTGAAAATCATGTTTATGCGACAGTGTATATATGGGGATCTGCGGCTACTGGTGGGCGAGGGAACAAGGCATGTACATTGCCTGGCCCCCAGACTTGTTCTGTTGCCCACTGTTAGCCACAGATCCCCATGTACTCTGTCTGACCCCCACAACCTTGTTCCATGACTTCTGGTAGCCACAAATCCCTACTGCCGGGGCAAGGGAACAAGGCTGGGGGGGTCAGTCAGTGTATGTGGTGCTGACACATAATGGTGATGTTCGACATGCTAATGTACCCCAATTGGCGAGCTCATACACAAGCTTTATGTCCCCCATTCAACATGCTTATACACAAGCTTCCTGGCCCCATTTCGACATGTTTATTCATAGGTTTCACTTCCCCCCATTCAACATGTTTAACCCCTTAGCATCCGGCGGTCTTGGGACGTTTCCGTCCCATAAGGACCACGTTGGTGCACGCCGAAGCGCTGGTACACCTGACCTGTTGCTTTTGGGCTCATAGAGATAACTCTGTTCTCGGAGCGGTCAATTTCAGGTCCTATTTTTACTTACAGCGCTCCCGGAAGAGTTCTGTAAGTAAAAAGTATGTGACGTACTATGACCATCATCGGTTCTTCAGTATTTCAAGGACCGTGACGGTCATAGTACATCACATGGCGTTAAGGGGTTAAACACATGCTTCAGTTCCCCCATTATGGCACACATTTTACAATATCCAATAGAATAGGTGATGAATGCCTTCCTCTATCTCCTCTTCTTCAACCTGGCATTCTACAAATGTTTGGTTTGAGTAGGAGGATTCCCAAGACTTACTCGCATGATGTGCATTTTTTTAAATATATCACATGTCTAATGGGAGTCATGAAGCTTGTATATGAACATGTCGAATGGGGGACATGAAGCTTATGTATGAGCATGTCATATGGGGACATGAAGCTTGTGTATGAGCATGCCAAATGTGGGACATGTAGCTTGTATATGAGCATGTCAAATGGGGGACATGTAGCTTGTGTATTAGCATGTCGAATGGGGGATATCAGCATGTCGAATATTGCCCTTGTGTATCAGAATGTAGAACATCACCCTTGAGTATCAGCATGTCAGACATCACCATTGTGTGTTAGCCCCACATACACTAGCTGACAAACCCTAGCCTTGTTCCCTTGCCTAGGCAGAGTCCATGAGGAGTTTAGGCCATCACCAAATTGCTAGTATCCCATTGTACTGGTACTGATTTGGTTCTAAAAATTGTTCAGAAATATCAAACTTGTTTCATTCATGTGACATAATGCGGCAAATACACATTTGTTCATTATTGATGTCAGTTTCACATAAAATTGCACAGGCAGTGTCCATGTGGATTTTGGGCTACCAGAAAGTAAGGCAACCAGGCTGTGGGGGTCAGACAGTATACATTGGGATCTGTGGCTACCAGTGAGCAATGGAACAAGACTGTGTGCCAGGCAGTGTATATGGTGATCTATGGCTACCAGTGGGAAAGGGAACAAGGCTGGGGGCAGCTGGTAGCCACAAATCCCCATGGATGCTGTCTGACACCCAGCCTTGTTCCCTTGCTGACGGGTAGCGACAGATCCCCATGCAAACTGTCATATACACATGCTTTTCTAGCACAAATAATAATAATTTTAAAAAAATATGAGGGGCAACCCCATCACCAAATTGCTAGTATCCCATTGTACTGGTACTAATTTGGTTCTAAAAATTGTTCAGAAATACCAAACTTGTTTTAGTCATGTGATGTGATGCGGCAAATACACATTTGTTCATTATTGATGTCAGGTTCACATAAAATTAGTCTCTGACAGAGTGAGGCTAATTGTCTATAAATTATTGCAAAACACTTATACACCAGGAGTAAGGTGGAGTTAGCTCAAAATGCATCTAATTCGTGATAAAGTTACCGCAAACCAACTTGATCCATTCTCCAATAACACAAATGATAATTAAATTGTAGATGTGACATCTCTACCATCCAAGGAGTTATATTCTATCTTGTTTAATATTTGGGGTGCACTAGATAAATGATTATGAAAAATCATAGAAATGAGGGGATGATTGTGTACTGGTTGGTGTACTTTTCTAACCTTTTGAGTGCCACAGGGGTGTGCAATGCACATCCCTATAGCAGTCAAAGGGTTAAGGGATTGATGATGTTCATGGTGCTGAAAGGATCCTCTCCACTTCCCTTCTGACCAATTGGGGAGTCAGAGAGAATGCTCTCTGACTTCAGGGTTGTCTACTGCTAGTAATGTGTAAGGGAGGGCATTCCTTCCATATTGCCAGCAGTCGGACAACCCTCCATGTTTATGATTGATTGAGGGCTGTTACTGTATAAGAAACTACAGGGAGATCTCAGCATCGCCAACCTCAACTAGGCAAAGTTGGGACTGTGAACTCCGAGAGCAGAGTCAGCTATCGGAGCTTAGTGCATGTGACGAACAGTCACATTAACATGTGATCACACCCACATGAATATGATAATGGATCATTATCTTGCAATTCAATTTGGAAATAAGTAATTGTCGATGTTATAAGTGAAAATTTGTAAACCTGTTGAAGGCATGTCGGACTGATATCGATGTGGGCAGATTATTATCAGATTCATGGGGATATGATGTCGAAGACACTTTCATGCATACTGTCAATGTGCCTTTAACACTGATCCAACAGGATATTGACATTATGAGCTTTCTTTGACCTTTAGTGCATCTCGGCCAACATCTTTAGTTAGTCCTGGAAGTCATGTCCATGGAGGTGGTCAGATGGCAGATTCTAGGAGGACCACAGGACCTCAAACTCAACTCACTGCATATGATAATATTAAAGCTTTCTGGACCATAGGGGTGTGCAATCCATTGCTTCACAATGTATTGCACAACCTCTGGTTCTTAGAGGCCGAAGTAGGCTCACATACTCTGCTTCAGTTGGAAAAAAAATACTAGCAACTGTTATGTCTGCCTCCATGGACATGACATGACATCCAGGACTGAATGAAGATATAATCACTGGAAACTAGCCATAATAAGGTAAATGGGATGACTTATTAGGAGGTATTGCTCTTTAAAACTTGCTAATGATGCATTTGTTGTAATCTTTTCTTTATGTGCCCTCAGATATTGAAAGGAATGGAGGCCCACCGTACGGTGACACATGAGAGACTTTAACCACTGTGTAAAGCACATTTTTGGTCCCTGTGATATGTGCCTGTAGTTCTACACCTGTAGTTCCATCCCAGTGCAGTTCCCCATAGACCTGTTGTATCCAACCTGAACGCTCAACAGAGCAAATCTACAAGGAATGCACATGCAGAACTGGCGTTCGTGATGATAGACACAGACTTCTGGTTTGTGTTACAACCAAGGCGGTCCGTTTTTTGACCCATCCAAACAGGTTATAAAAGACATTTTGGGATGGCCCAGTGCAGCCCCAGTTTTTTTTATTGCCTGCTCCTCTTGGTACAGACTTACTAAATAGTAATAATTGCCCAATGAAGCCCCTTTTAAAGGGACAAAAATGTCCCATCAAAATTGTTTCTAGTTTTGTAGAGTTTAAAATAATAAACTACGTGCCACAAATCCTATCTCTCAAACCGCTATGGTCTGAGAGATATATGCATTCAAAGTTCCCCCCCTCCCTCCCCTTCTCCTGATGTCAGCTGTAAAGCCGACAGCAGGAGATTCAAGTCATACGACTCAAGGAGGCTCTTCAGCAGAGCCGAAATCGCATTATTTTTTAAAAAAATTACGTCACTGGAACAGTCTACAAAGTGTGCTTGCAAACCAGGCACTCTTTGTAGACCTTTCCAATTAAATAATTATTTTGAAATAACACAATTTCAGCTCTGCTGCAGAGCTGTTGGCTGGTCCCTGGACTGGGATCTCCTGCTGTCAGCTAGACGCTGACGTCAGGTGCAGGGGAGTGAGAGGGGAACTTTCAAAGCGTATATCTCACAAACCGATATGGGATTTGTGGCACATAGCTTATTATTTTAACCTCTACAAAACTAGAAGATTTTTTATGGGAAATTAGTGTCCCTTTAACTTAATGGACATTTGTATGTGTCCCCTAGGGTGCAATTGGTTTGCCCCAGAATTACTGCAGTATTTAGTACATCAGGCTCATTAAAGGGATAGTAATACTTCATTTTATCTTTATTTTATTTTGTAGGCATTCAAAAAACATGAAGAATGAAATAAGTCTTATCTCTCAAACCTTTATGGTTTAAGAGATGTTCACAAACAAAGTATCCCCCCCTGTTCAGCCACATCAGAAGGGAGGTGGCCAGGTAGACTGCAGAGAGGGACAATCTTCAATTAAGATAAGGGAAAAACCTGAAAAACTTGTCAAGGGGGGCAGGGCTTTTATTGTTTTCATACAAAGAAGATTGTCCCCTGCTGTTATCTGTCTGGTCTTACAACCAGATTCACATCTGAGAAGAGATGGCTTACACTAGGAAAAAGGGGTGGGAGGGGGAAACTTTGCTTGTGAATATCTCTTAAACCTTAAGGGTTTGAGAGATAAGACTTATATCATTCTTCATGTTTTTTTAATGCCTACAAAATAAAATAAAGTTAAAACGAAGTATTAGTATCACTTTAAGTAAAAGAAAGGGGCTGATTTGAAGAGAGCATCAGAGTGCAAAGCAATGGCTCTCAGCCCGAGTCATATTGTGCTCTAGTGTTCCATGGGTACCAGCTCAGAGTGCCCCACTTTTTCCATGATGATTTGGACAAAAATGTCAAAATTGTGTTTCTAATCTATGTTTATGGAAATTACTATGCACACTATGCTGTTTGTTGTCATTCTGACTGTGAGACCTAAGAATAACTATAGATTTCTGCATTGTTCCCTTCATTAAGCCTTTGAGAAATGACCTATAAAATGTGAGGGGTGCACTGAAAATTCCAGATTGACAACCACTTCTGTAAAGAAATGAAATACAGTTCAGTGTGGTGGGGAGTATATGAGGGAAGACTGTATAATAAAAATGGACAACAACAGATGACAGAGATAAAAGTGTTTTTTGGCATAAATATTTGTTTCACTCACCCTTTTTCCTCTCACCCACGCCTTTTTCCTCTCTATTCCTTCATTTTATGTATCCCATTTCCCACTCTCTCCTCTCCTGTCTCTCTCTCTCTGTCCCTTTTCTTTGCTTTTCCCTCTCCCTGCCTCTGACTCACACTTTTTTCAATAGGATCATTACACTCAGCATCTTTAGGGAGCATTTTTGCATTTAATTACACCCCGTCTATCCCCATCACTCCCCCTCACCTCTCCCCACCACCCATCACTGTGTCTGCGTTTCCATGGAAACACTAGGCAGCTGCAGAAAACCTCAACCAGATGTTGTAACCACAGCTGGAGCAATGGTCTGCAGGACTGTGATTATATACAAGAGACGATGCTCTGCAGGACTCTAATATGCAAATGAAGTACAATTCAGGAGCAAACCAACTGCACGATAGTGAACAAATAAAAAGCCTCCAATTTCTCATTGACTGAAATGGGGCTTTAACCCATTTAATGCTACAGAGGTCTCTACCACATTGTGAAACAAAGTGTGGAGTCCTCTCTAGCATTCAGTGGGCTAAGGGCTCAAATTAAAGGGGAACACCTAATAATAATCCACACTTACTTTACAAAAGCCAGAAATTCCTAATGATCCAGATTAATTTTGCCCTTGGGCCTTTGTTCAGCAGATAACATATTCACATCAGCCCTGGATATCATGTCCATAGAGGCATAGTGCATGGATCTATTTAATCCTTTAACCTGTTGCATGTCCCATTGGTCTTTAACACCTTAAGGACCCATGACGGTCCTGTTCCGTCATGGGTTGTTATACCCTTAACGACCCGTGACGGAACTGGACCGTCATGGAATTCCGGGCTCCCCTTGCGGCTGCACACCGTTCGGGGAGTCCAGAACACAGCCATAAAAAAAAAAAAAAAAATGCTCCGTGGTCCTTAACGGATCGCAAGGTGCATGCGCGGCCCGTCGTTAAGGGGTTAAAGGATTAACATTATCCTGTGTGGTGGATGGAGTTTGTATCCTGTAGTCATGCTAGCAACTGTCATGTCTCCCTCCATGGACATGGCCCTGGACTGATTGAACATGTTGGAGGTTATGCACTAAGTGGTGATAACAAGGTGATAAAGTGAAGATGACTTATCCAGTGATATCAATTCTCCAATTCAATTTTTATTCTATAGAGCCTATGTACTAAGATCTCCAAAAGTTAGAGGAATCTCAGCGCATTGGCTCCATAGAATAACATAGGAATTGGAGAAGTGATATCACTGGAGAAGTCATCTCTGCTTTATCACCTTGCTATCACCCCTTAGTGCATCTCCTCCGTTAACTCTTAACCCTTTGACTGGCAGAGAGGTACGTAACGCATTGCGCTGCAATACATTGCTTACCCCTCTGGCACTCAAGGGGTTAATCTAAGAAGTAACAGAAAAATACATAAGGACCATTGGTATTTTCTGTCCATAGTAAGGTAAGAGGGGCTTTAGTATTAGAAGATACTACTTCTCCTATAAATCATTAGAATTTTCTTCCCCTATAGCTCAGATGATTTGCTTTAGAATTGTACCTCTTTAGCTTATTGAATATGGCCCTAAGGGAGTATTGCCTAGCAAGGACTGAAACGGAATAAAGGACTGGTAATGTGCAGGAATTTGCATGTACATTACTGAATGGGGATGCTACTCTGCAGGTCACTGCAAAGAAACAATTATGTATATGGCTTTATTAACATCCTGGGTGCCGGACAGATGAGCAATGCATTCTCTACATCTCTCTAAAGGAAAGGCGTTATGTAGGTTGTATTAAAGATTGGTCTTCTGCAGGAGTCTCTTAATAAGCAGCATTCTGCATGAACATGAAATGCTTTGCAGTATTCTCTATGAGATTAGCTCTGTATTATTCTGTACAGATAAGCAATTATCCCACAGATCATGAACGGGATAGAGTGATGCTCCACAGGACTCTGAGAGTGATAATTTGTAGGAACCCTTTACATGATTGATGCAATATAGGATTATATATTAAATAGTGATGCCCAACAGGGGGGCTCTAATATCCCCTTGTTTGACAGAGTCATTGCTAATGAAATGCAAAGCAATGCATTGGATATGTCATTAGCATCCAAGGGGTTAAATGTTCAGCAGACCTCTACTAGGCATTCATGCTCTATAGAATTATTTGAAAGAGCTGTATTCAATACACTGAATTCAGGAGCAAACCAGCTGCACTGTAGGGGGCAAATGACAATTATGTCCGTCCCTCTATACATAATGAGGTTTTTAACACTTCAGATGATATAGAGGTTTCCAACATATTGTGAAGCAATGTGCTGAAGACTTCCTTAGCGTTCAAGCCACTAAAAGCCCCATTTAAATCAATTCTATTTTTTGTTTTTGCCCAGTGGCGCATTCGTCTTGCTCCAGAATTTCATCTCTTCCACTTACTGAATACAGCCAAGCAATATGCTTTATTATGTGTGTGAAATTCTGTCCTACATAAGGTCAAGTTTTGCAGATTATACTGTGATATTTTGTGACTTCCAGAATAGAAAAAGTTACACTCATCATGGTTAGTGAGGCTTATGTACTAAGAATTGCAGCAATTCCAGAGCAAACCAGCGGTACCATAGGGAAAAACTAAAACACCCCTATAAAAGTGGGTCTTTCAAACTCCTGAATGCTAGATATGTCTCCAGCATGAGTGATGCAATGAGTTGGATGATCTCATCATCATTCAAGGGGTTAAAAGCCCAGTTTAAGCAAATGGTAATATTTATTTTCATGTACAATGCTGATGGTTCTCTCTCTCTCTCTCTCTAGCCCCATGAACAATGAAATGCACGTCTCTGTAACAATTATAGGAATGAAATTGTGAGGGGTGAGAGTTTAAGATAATAGTGTTGCCCTCTCTTCTTTCTCTCTCCAGCCTGGAACAGTAAAGGTTAAGCTGCGGCTTTTTGTTTGTGGTCTAGGATAATGAGTGGGATTTTAATTATGTGTAATTAGCATGAGTGGGATTCAGGGAAGGGATCCCTGCCAGCATCAAGAATCGCAGTGACTATGGAGGGGTTAATCTAGCAGTGAGTGGCAAAAATATAGGGAGAGTGAAAGGGGTGGAGATGAAAGAGAGGAAAGGCAGAGAGAAAAATTAGAGACAAGGGGGGCAAACATGAAGGAAGGGAGGAGGGAAAGTATGATAGAAGCAGAAGCAAATAAGGCGAGGTAGAAGGAAATGAAAAACAGAAAGACAAGATTTTTAACACTTTAAAGGGATAGTAATGTTTCAAAATAAAAGTATCTTCAATTAATTTTCATAGTATTTGGGCCATGGAGAGTGTTATTTCAGTACTATCAGAGTTGTAGTTCAAGAGTAATTGAATGATAAAGTATCCCCCTCCCGCCCCTTTTACTGATGTAACACTGCTCACTTAAGAACAGAAAGGTGGTGTCCAGATGGCTTGCAGAGAGGGACAGTCTTCAATTAGCATAAGGGAAAAACCTCTCAAGGAGAGCAGGGCTTTAATTCTTCTCACAGTAAGAAGATTGTCCCTTGCTGTGAGCTGTCTGGTCTTAAGACCAGATTCCACAACTGTGGGAGGTGGCTTACACTAGGTAAAAGGGACAGGAGAGGGATAGTTTATCATTCAATTACTCTTGAACTACATCTCTAACAGCACTGAAATCACACTCTCCATGGCCCAAATACTATGAAGATTAATTTGAGCTGCTTCTATTTTTAAACATTACTAGCCCTTTAAGGACCCTAGGGATGTACAATGCATTGTAAATGCGTTGCACACTCCTTCTGGCCTTAAATGGTTAAAGAAAAATAGAGCTTTGGGAAGGTGTGTGTGGGTGAAGGGGTGTAACCTTGTGTGTACTGAACAAGTGTTTCATTAATCACTCTGGTGACACTTCTATATTAACAAAGCTCTGCAATTATCTATATTAGTGATCAAGGACCGCGTGTAATGTAGTGTATACAATGCACAACACAGATGACTACTTCTAGCTTATTCTAGCACAATGCAGTAGAAAGAAGAGGGGCACAGGTTTAAAGACTCATATGGTGCAATTCTGGGGCAAAACAAATTACACCATATGGAGCAAATAAAAATGCCATTCATTCTAGTACTTTGGAAACTTCTCCAGCATCCAAGGAGTTAACATAAAAAACATGTTTCACTTGTTTTGATTCAGAATTGCTCCACTTTTTTCCAGTGTGTATATTCCCCAGAAAATAAGGAGGAATAAAAATGTAATACAGAGACAGAGAAATGTATGAAAGTGCTGTGTCCACTGCCTACTTACTAAGCTACATAGACTAAAAATTATCCTCTTAAAGGGATAGTAATGTTTCAAGCAAAAAGCAGCTCAAAGTAATCTTCATTGCATTTGGGACATGGAGCGTGTTAATTCAATACTGCCAGAGTTGTAGTTCAAGAGTAATTGAATAATAAAGTATCCCCCTCTTTCCCCTTTTATCTAGTGTAAACCACCTCCCCTCAGATGTGGAATCTGGTCTCTTGACTGGACAGGTCGCAGCAAGAGACAATCTTCTTACTGTGAGCATAAGGAAAACCCTGCCCCCCCCCCCTTTACAGGTTTTTCCTTATGTTCAGCGAAGATTGTCCCTCTCTGCGATCCATCCGGACAGTCTTGCTGCTCTAAGGTGAGCAGTGTTACATCAGTAAAAGGGGATGGAGGGGGATACGTTATCATTCAATTAATCTTGAACTACAACTCTGACAGTATTAAAATAATCTCCATGGTCCAAATATTATGAAGATCAATAGGAGCTGCTTTTATTGTGAAACATTACTATCCCTTTATGGATGCTTGACCCAAGGGGAGGCAGTGTTACATTCTTCTGAGCCTTGCTTCTCACTCTGAAAAAAAAACACAGAGGAAAGCAGTCTAACATTCTTCCTTTTTCCAGTACATGCTGTAAAGGTGACATATGATCTTGCTTGTATTAAATTGTTAACAGTGGTATAGGTTATGAGCCAGCATGCACTAAAACATTGGTACATACCACCCATAAGTGGAGACTCATTGGCCCTGATTTATAAAAATGAAGTTATTCTGGAGTAAACCAACTGCAATATAGGGAACAAATAAATTCACTAAAGCTTTTTAACCCCTTGAATGTTAGGGTTAAAAGCCCAATTTAATTTAACAGGAATTTTTATTTGTACCTTGTGGTGCAGTTGGTTTAATCCAGAATAACTCCACTCCACAATAAATATGGGCCTTATCCATAAAGCTAAAGGGGGGAATTAAAACAAATATCCTCAAATTCCTATTTATTTAAATGCGGCATTCACAATGCTTTGGAGACCTCCCTAGCATTCAATGGGTTAACTGCCCCATTCAAATGAATGGGATGTTTATTTTCTCCCCAGTGGCACAGTTGTTTTTTTTAGAATTTTACATCTTTAGCTTGATGGATAAGAAGCATGTATTTTTCGGCTCAGAAAATGTATTATGATGATAGATTTGTACTTTATACATGGACTGAAGAGCTGTTTTTTAGTCAGGTCATCCAAGGTCGATAACTCTATATCTTTTGTGTCTGGTGTTACATGGAACCAGCAGGGTGTTACACCACTGCATAAAGAGCCGACTTGGTACTTTTCTTTTTAGAAGATCACTCCTACCCCAGGGAATGCATAATACAAAGAGAGAGAAAGAGTAATGAGGAAAAGTGCTTTTGGCAATGTAATCCAGACAATATAGCAACTCCAAAGCCAAGATTTGCTAAGGGGGAAGTTAACCTTTCTCCATGATACAGGAGATGAGATAGGTCATTCTCAGTCACTTCCTGTCCCTCTGGATCTACACTTTAGCTCATCAGTGCACTTATTTCAGGTTTCTGGTAAAAACAATGTTAGATATTGGCAGCGGGGCTCTCATTGACCTGAACTGCACTAGGGTGCTAAGCTCATGAAACTTCTTCCCACTTCTAGCACCATGTGAAAGTTGGACATGTTCATCTCTTAGCAAACTGGTGGAAACCAGCTCACTGGGAGCCAAGACCAAAATAATAATATTGTTTTTTGCTGGGGTCTTAGACATAATTGCTAATAATGAAATTTATTTCAGACAAATAATAATCAGACATGAGGGTTACTGATGATCTGAAACACTATAGAATGAGGAGAACAGTAGAACAAATAGTAATGTACTTGTAATGCAGATAAAGGATCTATTGAAGTGATAATCTCTTACACTGTATAAAGAGGAAGCAGTAGAACTAATAGACACATGAAGCTGTGCAACCAACAATGTGATACACTCTAAGGAGGGAGCAGTAAAACTACTAGTCATACCAATGGCATAACTAGTCATTGGAGGTTAAACATTGTTTGGGCCCTTATCACAAAAATATTTTCACATAAGCATAACTAGGACCTATTGGGCCCTGGGTAGTAGTAATGCCTCTGAATCATATGCATGTAATATAGAGAAAGGTTCAGTGGAAGTTATGATCTGATATACTATGTAAGGAAGGAGCAGTGAAACTAATAGTCACACATGTAATACAGGGAAAAGAGCAGTGGAACTGATTATCATGTATACTATGTCAGGAGGAAGCATTAGATATAATAGTAACACACATGCAATAGAGAGAAAGCAGCAGTGGAACTGATGATTGTATACACTATGTCAGAAGGAACCAGTAGAACCAATAGTCATACGTACATACATACGTAATACAGAGAAAGGTGCAGTGGAATTGATGAATAGAATACAGAGAAAGGAGCAGTGTAACATAATCTGATACACTATGGAAAGAGAAGAGAAGTAGAGCTATTAGTCTTACGTATTTAATACTGAGAGCAGTGGAGCAGTGGAACTGATAAACTGTGTAAAGAGGAGAAGTAGACCAAATTGTCATACATATGAAATAAAGGGAAAAGAGCAGTGGAACTGATGATTGGATATACTGTGTAAGGAAGGAGCAGTACAACTAATAGACACATAATACAGAGAAAGGAGCAGTGGAACTGTTGATCCGATACACTATATAAGTACGAAGCGGTAGAAGTAATAGTCATACACATGTAATACAGAGAAAGGATCAGTGGAAGCTATAATCTGATATACTATGTAGGGAGGGAGCCGCATAACTAATAATCACACACATGAAATGCAGTGAAAGGATCAGTGGAGCTGATGACCATTTACACTATGGTCGGAATTCATCAAGATGTAAATGGCTCAATGAGCAATGAAATCAGAGGATTTCTTTTGCACATTAACAATTCACCCATTCAGCAATTGCCAGATCATATCTGGGCATTGCTTATTCATCAATAAGTGATCGCCAGATAAATCCACCAATTTCATTCACCAGCTTGAATCTGGTAGATCCCATTACAATCTATGTGGCGAACACATGCATACACATTCACTGTATGTGCATGCATGGGTATATCACAAGATCTGCCCCATTTACGCAATTTTCCCTACTTCACATATGCAAGGCAGGGGACGACAACAGATTATTGATGAATAACCAAAGGTATCCATCAATGATCATAGCGAAGTGCTAGAGAAGAGCAGCGCATCTGAAATGCTGTTTTTCCCACGCTTTGATTAATTTTGGCCTATGTAAGGATTAAGCAGTAAACCTAACAGTCATACACATGTAATAAAAAGAAAGGATCTGTAGAACCAATGATTGTATACACTATGTAAGGAGGATAGAGCATAATTAATAGTCATACACGTGTAATACAGAGAAAGAAGCAGTGGAAGTGATGAATGGAATACAATAACAAGATCCGATACACTACGGAATGAAGGGAGGCCACCATAACTAATAGTCTTACACATGTAATACAGGGAAAGGAGCAGTGGACCCGATGATCCGATAGACTGCGTAAGATACAAAAAATTATCCAATTAATTATTTACGCAAACAGCTGAGCTAAGACGGGGAGGTCATCCATTAAGGCTAGAGGAAAGGCGCTTTCGACTAAAAGTCAGGGGTTTTTTACAGTAAGGTTTGTAAAGATCTGGAATTCTTTACCTGTGGATGCTGTGTTTGCAGATACAGTAACTGCTTTAAAAAAAAACAATGGATATCTATCTAGCACAGAACAATATTGGGAATAATGACAGATGGCTTCATTGCAGATAGGTTGTTGATCCAGGGAACTATCTGACCGCCATTTGGAGTCAATAAGGATTTTTTTTTTACCCACTTGGGGCTTAATAGGAAATGGCTTCAGTGGGTTTTTTTTGTTTTTTTTTGCCTTCCTCTGGATCAGCGGTTCTCAACCTTTCTAGTGCCGCAACCCTTTGATAAAATGTCCCAAGTTGTGGCGACCCCTAACAGTAAAATTATTTTCGTTGCTCCTTCATCGCTCTAATTTTGCTACTGTTATGAGTCGAAATATAAATATCTGGTGGTTTTAGGCGACCCCTGGCACATCGTCTTGCAACCCCCTAAGGTGTCCTGATCCACAGGTTGAGAACCACTGCTCTGGATCAACAGGGGTGTTTTGGCATGGGCTGGACTTGATGGAAACATTTTTTTTTCAGCCTCGTCAACTATATGTTACTATATGTATGGGAGCAGTATAACTAATATACATGGAACACAGAGAAAGGAGCAGTGCAGTTGATGATCAGACAGTATATAAAGAGGGAGCAGTAAAAATAATTGTCATACACATGAAATACAGAGAAAGGAACAGTAGAACTGATCATTGTATACACTATGTAAGGAAGATGGAGCAGAATTAATAGTCATACACATGTAATACAGAGAAATGAGAAGTGGGACTGATGAAAGTAATACAATAACATGATCTGATGCACTATGGAATGGGGAAGCAGCAGAACTAAAAAGTCTTGCAAATATAATACATTGAAAGGAATAGTGGAACTGCTGACCTTGTACACTATGTAAAGAAGATACAGATGAGCTAATAGTTATACATATGTAATACAATGAAAATTCAGTGGAACAGATGATCAGATAGACTGTTTAAGAAGGCAGCAGTATAACTAATAGATATATAACACAGAGAAAGAAGCAGTGGAACTGATGATCGTATACACTATGTAAGGAGGAAGCAGCAGAATTAACAGTCATATCAGGGCATATTTTAAGGAAAATTTTCACTGCACGTCAAAACCAATGTTGTTCGTTGAGCGAAAGTATCTAGTGAGAGCCATCTATTATTTTATTATTTCATTATTTATTAAATAAAATTGTATAATTACTTAATTATTAATTATAATTGTTTACATTAATACATTTAAATTCTCATTGATATAACACAGTGATTCTCAACCTGTGGGTCGGGACCCCTTTGGGGGTCGAATGACTATTTGCAAGGGGTCTCCTAAAACCATCAGATATTTATATTTCGATTCATAACAGTAGCAAAATTACAGCGATAACACTGTTAGGGGTCACCACAACTTGGGAAATTTTATCAAAGGGTCACGGCACTAGAAAGGTTGAGAACCGCTGATATAACACATTAAGCCATTTCTGATGAAATCTCATTAGACTGCACTGCTCTCTGCTAAGTGCTCCCTCTCTCTGGTGCCATACAAAGAAGAAAGGGACCACTCACTGTACAGATGCTGTCCTTTGCTGTATTTCTCTTCCCCAACCCAGATTGTCAAAAACAAACACCAGAAGATTCATGTGAAATGAGGAAGGAGGTGGCCGGGATTGATCATGGGAGAGGGACAAAATAATATAGCCATCCAATAAACATTTGGGCAAGGCACAATGGAAATAATAGGTACACTACTATTATATTGCTAATTGCTGCATTTATTTTAATTACCAGTGCTACTGTGTACTTGGATGCTCCTAGCTGCTCTGCTCGGATGGATGAACCTCAGCCCTCATCTCAGTGCCTCGTCATCTCCTGTGCATGGAAAGCGAGCGGGAGTTACTTATTTAGGACACCGACCGGTAACGTCAGATGCACGCAAAGGCCTTGGGGTCACCATAGCTCAAATACATCACCAACTATTAACACATAAACATTTAACATACGCTGATTTAATATGGACTGAAATTCACAAAATGCTCTCACAAGCTGTGGATCACTCTGGCTAAGTGTACTTGATGTTGAGCTGTACCCAGGCATTTAACAAACAAATACAACCACTGACCCGAGCAATCCACCATAAATTCCATTAACATAAACCCTCCAATTGCCACAGCCATTACAGAACCTAGCTAACACTGTGTGTAGCACAAACCTGAAATAAAAAGAAAGCATATTATACACTTATATGGAGGGAGAGAGAGAGGAACTCTAGACCTGCTGCCCCTACAAATGTGAAACACACTAAGAAAAGCCCAACCTTACATGACCTACCCTAACTAGTCTTGCTGCTCCTCCAAATAAAACCTCTATCTTAGATTATGTACCCTAACCCCAACCCATACAACTGCACAGCTTATCCTAATCTAACTCCCCTATAACTTCTTGTTGTTCCCATAATAGCTGGCCATGAACCCCCACAACCATTGTCACTCACACCAAGGGGCTAAATTACATCAGGCTATATGCTTATTCATATTATAGCGAAGTGGTAGTGCAGGTATAAATAAAAGAGGTGTAAACAACCAAAACATAAACAAACTATTGGATCTCTCGCTCTAGTACTCAAAGTGTTAAGGTATACGTCCAGATTCATACAAACCCTACATATTTGATCCAAATCAGGTTAAAACAAAATTACAGGATCACTTATATAATAGAGTGAAGGCCAAAAGTTACCTATAGTAATCATACCTAAACAGACAGCAAAAATATATTGTCTCCAAGGAGCTACATAAAGTCCCTTTGACTCTGGTATTGAAAGGGTTAATTTGTTTAATTGTTCAAAACAAAAGTGAACCATTTCTGGCGCACTGCACTACAGTGGGGAAGTAAAATTTGCATGTAAATGGGACGTTTATGGAATGTTTAGTTCTCCCTGTAGCTCAACTGGTTTGCCCCAAAAATCCTCCATTTTTCTTTTCAATAAAAGGCCCTAAAACCTTTAGGTCAATGTGTCACTACATTTTCCAAAACACCCCAGTTAAAGATCCTTTGTCTTTCCCACCGGTGTCCTAGGTTTTGCTTCCTGGAGGTTGGTACCGCTTTCATTGCCAGCTTCTATGTACTTTTACATTTAAATCTCCATAAACATACATACATAGAAGCTGCTCTGCTTTGAATGATGCATCGCAGCTGCATCTCATTGCCTCCTAACTTAGGCTGACCAGACCTCACCTTTAACCGGGGACGCATAGGAGAAATGCATACTGCAGGACTGCATTGATTTCAGTGAAGTACTGCAAAATGGCTATTTCCTAAGTGTCCCCGGTTAAAGGTGAGATCTGGCCAGCCTATTCTCCTACTCATGGAACGGGTGTGGGATTTACTAATATAGGATGGCAGCCAATGACATCAGAGGCACTCAGCAGTAGCTGCTCAACTCTGTGCCCGGCCCAGCCAGGGTGAGCAACTCAGCAGTGAGCGACCAACGAGTTGTCTGAGTTCTGTCCTTTCCTACACCTCCTAAGGAGCCAGAGGAGCTTATGACAGGCACATAGTGAAAATTGAAAAAATCAAATCTGTGAGTTTATCACTGTATAGATTTGCTTTTTCACTGCACGAACATGCCCATAGGCACTAGGCCCTGCAGTCATATACATGTAATACAGAAAAAGGAGCAGTGGAACAGATTAAACAAATGCAGTAACATGATCTGATAGACTGTTGAATGAGGGAGAGCAGTGGAACTGATGATCTGATACAGTATGTAAAGAGGGAGCAGAATAATTAATTGTCATACATATGAATTAACAGATAAAAGAACAGTGGAGCTATGATTAGATATATATGGAATCAGCTGAGCAGTAGATCTAACATAACACAGATAAAGGAGTAGTGGTACTGTTCTGATTCACTATGTAAAGAGGGAGCAGTAGAACTAATTGTTATATACATGAAATACAGAGAAAGAATCAGTGGAAGCAATGATTGTATACACTATATAAGGAGGATGGAGTAGAACTAATTGTCATACACATGAAATACAGAGAAAGAATGAGTGGAAGCAATGATTGTATACACTATATAAGGAGGATGGAGTGGAACTAATTGTCATACACATGAAATACAGAGAAAGAATCAGTGGAAGCAATGACTGTATACACTATATATTCTATTGCAGGTGCTAAATGTTAACTCCCGTTTTATCAAATATTTTCCTATTGAAATCTATAGAGAGAACTGGAGATAAAAGCAGAGATAAAATTAGCACCGGTAATAGAATCTAGCCCATAGTCTTACACATGTAATACAGGAAAAGGAGCAGTAGAACTGATGATCTGATAGACTGTGTAAGAAGGGTGCAGTATAACTAATAGCTTCATAACAGATATAGGAGCAGTGAAACTGATGATAGTATACGCTATGTAAGGAGGAGGCAGTTGGAATAACAACAGTCATGCACATGAAATACAGAGAAAGGAACAGTGGAACTGATTATCTGATGCACTATGTAAAAAGGGGCAGAACAACTAATTGTCATACACAGAGAAAGGAACGGTGGAGCTGATGATCTGATATATATGTAATGAGGGGAGCGGTAGAACTAATTGTCATACACATGAAATACAGAGAAAGGAACAGTGGAACTGATGATCTGATACACTATGTACAGAGGGGCATAACAACTAATTGTCATACACAGAGAAGGGAACGGTGGAGCTGATGATCAGATATATATGTAATGAGGGGAGCGGTAGAGCTAATAGTAATAAATGTATAACACAGAGAAAGGAGCAGTGGAGCTGATGATCTGATACACTATGTAAAGAGAGAGCAGTAGAACTAATTGTCATACACATGAAATACAGAGAAAGGAACAGTGGAACTGATGATCTGATACACTATGTAAAAAGGGGCATAACAACTAATTGTCATACACAGAGAAAGGAGCAGTGGAGCTGATGATCTGATACACTATGTAAAGAGAGAGCAGTAGAACTAATTGTCATACACATGAAATACAGAGAAAGGAACAGTGGAACTGATGATCTGATACACTATGTAAAAAGGGGCATAACAACTAATTGTCATACACAGAGAAAGGAGCAGTGGAGCTGATGATCTGATACACTATGTAAAGAGAGAGCAGTAGAACTAATTGTCATACACATGAAACACAGAGAAAGGAACAGTGGAGCTGATGATCAGATATATATGTAATGAGGGAAGCGGTAGAGTTAATAGTATTAAATGTATAACACAGAGAAAGGAGCAGTGGAGCTGATGATCTGATACACTATGTAAAGAGAGAGCAGTAGAACTAATTGTCATACACATGAAACACAGAGAAAGGAGCAGTGGAACTGATGATCAGATATATATGTAATGAGGGAAGCGGTAGAGTTAATAGTATTAAATGTATAACACAAAGAAAGGAGCAGTGGAGCTGATGATCTGATACACTATGTAAAGAGAGAGTAGTAGAACTAATTGTCATACACATGAAACACAGAGAAAGGAACAGTGGAACTGATGATCAGATATATATGTAATAAGGGAAGCGGTAGAGTTAATAGTATTAAATGTATAACACAGAGAAAGGAGCACACAAACTGATGATCTGATACACTGTGTAAAGAGCGTACAGTGGAACTGCTTCCTTTTTTACATAGTGTATCATATCATGAGCTCCACTGTTCCTTTCCCTGTATTATATGTTTGGTTCTATTAGTTTTACTGCTCCCCTCATTCCCTACAATACCCAATCATCAGATCCACTGATCTTTTTCTGAGTGTGCAGTAGAATAAATAGGAATAAATATGAAATATAAAGAAAGGAGCAGTGAAACTGATAATTAGATACAATGTAGAATGATGAGTGTTAGATCTATCATTCATACAAATACAATACAGCAAGGTCCTCCAGAGCTGACAGTAGCATGCAATGCAGAGAGGGGCAGCTGAGTTCTCATTGCAATAATAATAATCATAAACAGAGTGAAATGGAACTGTTGACATTCTAATAAAATATATAGGAAGAAATGGTTGTTGTGATAAATGTTTTTATGAGAATTCTCTCATACATACTATGTAATATCTGTAGATGTTGTTACACTGTATTGTTGTAAGACATGTTTCTTCCATTAGTCAGTGCGCTGATCAGCAAGACACTCTGCCTCCTAATGGAAATGCTTCAGAGTAAGCATATACAATATTAATATGAGAGAGATTAATCCCAAGGGGTTAAATGAAATAGACAGTGGAGAGAGAGAGATCACAGAAGAGGAAGAAATACACAATTTGATGTATAAGAAGAACTGAGATCAATTCTGGAGCAAACCAGCTGTTTCCTAGGAGACAAATTAAAAATCCTTAAATTCTTCTTGTTTAAAATTGGGCTATTAACTGCTTGAATGCTAGAGAGATCTCCAGACCAGGAACTAAAAACTCAATTTAAATCATTTGGAAATTGTAGTTGTCCCCTATGATGCTGTTGGATTGCCCCAGAATTGCTACAGTTCATCCTAGTACATGATGAAGAATTGGAACAATTATGGGGCAAACCAACAGCACAATAGGGAAGAAATAAAAAAAATCCCAGTGATTTAAGAGGGGCTTTTAACCCCCTGAATACAAATGGGGTCTCCAATGCATTCAATAAAACCCCCATTTAAATCAATAGGAATTTGGGGAATATGTGTTTCCTTTGGTGTATTTGGTTTGCTCCAGAATTGTTCCAATATTTCTTAGTACATCAGCCTAAGTAATCCATTAAGATGTTGGTAGATACAAGGCTACAGGGACATGACAGGGAGGTGACAAATGATAGTCACAAAAGACCACATACATTATCTTGCCAATTAATTGATTTGTAATTAAGATTATTAATCTGTCTCACATATCCCAGTCACTTCTCTTTAATGTATTTCCTCTGCCTCTGTTTGCTTTGCTCTTTGGTCATGACATTTCATCTTCCCAGATCTTTCCGCCTCTCTCCCACCCTTCGTTTCATGCTTTCTCCATCTCTTTTTGTATCTTCCACTTAGAGATTGACAGCAGATAAGAACAGAGTGACCTGTGTGGCCTGCCCTTTTACTACCTGATTTATAACCCAAGACCCAATTTGATCCATGGCCTTTTTTATATTCAGGTTAACTGCATGTATTACCCAAGTATTATTGGATTCTTTTTAATATATTGACCCCTACCACTGATGGTAAAGCATTTTGTCTTTCTCTCACTACTTCTGTTTCTGTTGCCCTCTCTGCCAGCACATTTCACATATTCATTTGTTATTTTTGCTCCATATTTTCTGTATATAATTCCTTTTATTTTCTGCCCTTTTGCATCTCCTGGGTTTATGTGTCCCTGCTCAGTTTCTATTATATTAGCAATTTGCACAAGACCTGTGCTCATTTCTGTCCTCACACATCCCATACAGACAAAGTAAACATGATTTCATATACAGGCTAGGAAGATATACAGATATTTTGGATCATAGGGACAATTACAATTTTTGTAAGGATTTAAATGGGGCTTTTAGAAGCCTTCAGTGCATTGTGGAGCAATGCGTTGGAGACCTCCCTAGCAATCAAGGCGTTAAAGGACCAACTTTAATCAAAAGGAATATAAGAAATCTGCATTTGTCTGCTATGATGCACATGGTTTACTCATGTGTATCTGTCTTTCTGTTTATTCTATCTATCTAGCTATCTATCTATCTATCTATCTATCTATCTATCTGTCTAACATAAAAATATTTTCATATATACATAACTAGATCCTTCTGGACGTTAGGGCAAGTTGAGCCGTGGCACAACTGCATCCTTTGCACCTTCATAGTTATGCGTCACCGAATCAGCACCTAATGAGGAAGAAGTGCATGAACTGTACCTCATGAGTATAGTTATCATAAGATACTACATGGAAGACATCACTACTCTATGTAGTCACTCCTTATAACTTTTCAGCCTCATATAACCATTCTTTATATCTCCTCCGATTGCTGCATGTAAGCCCTGTCTGTTACTCTTCCAAATACTTCTCTCTGTCATATGTCTTCTGATAAAATAACACTGACGAATTAAGAACTATAGCAGTTACAGAGTAAATCAACTTGACCTTTGGGAACAAGGAAAAAAATTGCCAAATCCACATTAATTTGAATGGGTTTTTTAACCCCTTGAATGCTAGAGAGGTCTCCAACGCATTGATTCACACCGTTCAAATCAATAGGAATTTGTATTGACCCCTATGGCACTTGGTTTGTGCTAGAATTGCTCTAGTTCTTATTAAATTAGACTCACAGTATTTCTTCTTTGAAATTTAATTTATTGAACCTCATCTATTAATATCTTTAATACAACTTTATCGAAATCTAGCATTCCCTGGGGACCCTGCTGTTTTGTCACTGTATTGAACTTATTTGTGCACTACGTCTCCATTTTGCCCAGCCGCCCTCTCTGTTACTCCTGTTCTTACCTTTTCCATATAGCACAATAGTGATGATCGAGCACCCCGATGCTCGGGTGTTCGGGTGCTCTGGCCGAGCGCCCCCGGAGGCTCGAGTGCTCGGCCGAGCACCCGAGCCCCATTGAAGTCAATGGGAGGACTCGAGCATTACACCAGGCACCCCCTGCTCTGATGAGGGGAGGGTGCCTGGTTCATAGGAAAAGGTCAGAAAATGATGGAAACACCACAGAAATGGTTCAGGGACAGCATAGGGAGGATGTCTGGATGCATCTTGGACTCCAACGTCGCTGCTGGGAACGATGTTTCGCCCGTAGTACGCCATTTTTACAGACTGACCGTAAAACACACAAAAAGGAAGATAAAAACGATTTTAGGCGAAAAATTGTTACCAAACAGTATTTGCTGTATATTTACTTGAACTATCAGGATCACGTCCACTTCCCCGTCCCTTTTTACCCGCCTTCTTCATATTAAACGGAATATATGCCGGTAATCTGCGGCTAGGCACACGAAACAGAATGTGACGCTAATCTGCGGCTAGGCACACTAAACAATATGTGACGCTAATCTGCGGCTAGGCACACTAAACAATATGTGACGCTAATCTGCGGCTAGGCACACTAAACAATATGTGACGTTAATCTGCGGCTAGGCACACTAAACAATATGTGACGCTAATCTGCGGCTAGGCACACGAAACAGAATGTGACGCTAATCTGCGGCTAGGCACATGAAACAGAATGTGACGCTAATCTGCGGCTAGGCACAGTGAACGGAATATGTGACGTTAAGTTGTGAATTTGCACACTAAACAATATGTGACGTTAATTTGTGAATTTGCACACTAAACAATATGTGACGCTAATCTGCGGCTAGGCACACTAAACAATATGTGACGTTAATCTGCGGCTAGGCACACTAAACAATATGTGACGCTAATCTGCGGTTAGGCACACGAAACAGAATGTGACGCTAATCTGCGGCTAGGCACACGAAACAGAATGTGATGCTAATCTGCGGCTAGGCACAGTGAACGGAATATGTGACGTTAATTTGTGAATTTGCACACTAAACAGAATGTGACAATAATCTATGGCTAGGCACACGTTTAAAATGGCCCTTTTTGTCGCTGCGTTGTAAAATCATTGGCCCTGTGCACCTAACAGAATATGTCAGCTTGTCACTGCACTGTGAAATATTTGTCCCTGTGCACCTAGTACAATGTCACCTTAGAACATGTCCCCCCCCACAAAAAAATGAAATTCTGCCACCCCCAAAAAAAATTAAATGCTGCCCCCACACACAACAGTCCTAAAAAGGACTTTTGGGTCTTGAAAGAGTTTCAACAATTTTATTCTCCCTACACTGACTTCCTGTGCATCTAGTATTATATGTCACCTTACTAATATCCCCCCCACAAAAAAAAGGAAATTGTGCCCCCCCAAACAAAATATAAATGCTGCCCCCACACACAACAGTCCTAAAAAGGACTTTTGGGTCTTGAAAGAGTTTCAACAATTTTATTCTCCCTACACTGACTTTCCCTGCCTAAGCGCATCTCTCCCTGGCTAAGAATGAGCCGAACTCGCGCGTCGGGTGCTATACAGCACCCGATCACGGGTTCTGGCCAGCCAATCAGTGTAATGCCAGCAGCCAACATGGCTGCTGGCATTACACTGATGTCAGAGCCTCCCCGCACGTTTATTGGCTGCGCAGCAGCCGCGAAACGTGCGGGGAGGAGACCCGAACATGGCGGGCGAGCACATGCGGTACTCGTACGAGTACCGCCATGTGCCGAGCAGAGCGATGCTCGAGCCGAACCGAGCTTCGGCCGAGCATGCTCGCTCATCACTATAGCACAATACTGCTACTTTATTCAGAGATACACTTATTGATATGCACACACATGTATTTCTACACACAACATACAAAAACATATGTTCCTTCATACATACACACACAGTGCTATACATATACTATAAGAAAACACTGTTATTCACACTTATCACTGTACATTGATATACAGATACGGTAAGCATACAATCAGATATTCTGCTCTCACAGCCAAATTGCCTGTAATCACACAGTGTTAATACTAAACACGTTACACTGCAATGTTTGTTGAACGTGGTCCTAATTAATCAGTTTATTAGGTGATTAACATGCCCCTTTGAGATGCCTGAGCGCTTCTCTACACAAGACAATGTTTACCTAAGAGGCTGAGGTAGAAGGGAAATGGAATCTTCTGCAGAATATACAATTTAACCATTTACTTTTACCTCATATTTCTCCATAAACATGTGCACTAAAATCACTGCATCATTGGTGAGAAATAAAAAATTCCCATTGATTTAAAGGAACACCAATTCCCACAATTGAAACAGAGTTATATATTATTGAATACTAGTTGAAGAGCCCATTACACAGGCCACAGTGCCACTGCCAGTCGGTCGTGGGGCAGTCATGCACAGTAGGGACTCCCCACGCCGCGGCTGATACACAGCTGGATGCTCCTTCACTCTGTATCAGCCTCGTCACGGGCAGTCTCTACTGCACATGACTGCGGCGTTACAAACGTTTTAGTGAATTATTATATAGGATCATGACTTAATTATTTTATGTGAGGTCCCTAAAATGTAATCCTAAACTTGATTTTTTTTTTTTAATGTGTACAATGTCCTATATAGACACAGTTTAGGTATGTGCTGGTTGTAATGAGAGACAATACCTATTTCAGTTAATGTACTGAGAATAGTAGCCCCCACCTTTGTATTCAGAAAAGCTATTTATTACCTTATCATTGGCCATTTACGGAAAATGCAGCATTATCAATTCTAAGACGCATATCAAGAATGATGTGATAATAGGAGGGAGGTAGTTCTGGACATGCAAGCATAGTTGACTAACAGAGCATATGAAAGACTATATTTTACACCTCAGGAAACAAACAAGATTTTTACAGATGCAAGCATGCAGTACAGGATATTTAACCTGATAAAGACCAGATGCATTGCACACCCATCTGGTCTTAAAAGTGTTAAATGTATATAATCCCATTAGGGCTCCTTTAAATTGGTTTTATTAACCCCTTGAATGCTAGTGAGGTCTCCAATGAATTGGGAAGCTCCATTTAAATCAGTGGAAATTTGGAGAACTTTTGTTAGTCCTTTATGGTGCAGTTGTTTTGCATCATAATTGCTCCTGTTCTTAGTACATCAGTATCTGTAACAAACCTAACACCAAATAAAACAGTTCTCTGTAGGTTCTCTCTAGAAATCATATTACTCATACAATTGCTCCCTATGGCACATCCTATTACTCCTTACAACTGATCTGAGTGATATCTAATATTACTCTACTAGTGTAAAAGCCCATGTATAGAGGCCAAGGTCTGGTGAGGTAAAGAGGCCAGTCCTGCTCTTAGTACTGCCACCACCTCACTGTGCATTCAGGCAGTCTCTACTACACATTATTGCATCAGACAAACATTCTGGCCTTTTAAATTATAGGATATTAGAGTTGTCACCTCATCTACTTTAATACTAGCTACTTATGAAAGGTGCATACAGGAAATCACTGCATCCTTGGGTGGGTCTACAATTACTATCGACCTCAAGAAGTCAAGTGACAGCTGGGGATTATGGTAGATGTAGTACAACAAGAGCTGAATAGATATGGTGGCTAAATCCTGTTCAAAGGCAGCAATGGATTGTAAACAGCCTTGCAGTATTTATGTTTCATAGGTGGCTGGGTTCTAAGCATACACTCCTGCTACACTGATTCCTGTGTAGTCCTGCAGAATGGTATTGTTATTTTAATAGTGTCGTAATATTCTCATTACCTTATTCATTAAGCTAAAGAAGTTCAATTCTAGGGTAAATCAACGGCAATTTAAGTGGAATAATAAAAATATCCATTGATTCTAATGTGACTTTTATCCACTTGAATGCTGGGGAGGTCTCAAATTAATTGCAAAAAATATGTGGTGAGCTTTATATCAATCAAGGGGTGACATGTCTAAGTGGAGATGAATAAGGCCATTTATGCTTCACTTTTCTCTATAGAACACTGTTTATAATGTTCCTATTAAACTTACAATCACCTGGCTCCTTCTGTTGCTATGTATTAGCCCAGTGAGTGCCAGATAGTTGTCCAGTGCATTGGATTCTCAACAACGCTCTGGTACTCAATGGGTTATACTGCCTTCCATAACTGTTTTTATTGCTGCATAAAACCTCTTCCCATAACTGCTCTTGTTACATCTAATCAATTAAGGGGAGTTGTGCAAGGACAGGAGCACTGATGGGATAATGTTTTTTCTTAAAGGGAAATATATTCTCATGTTAGTTAAGAGTTATATTACATATCATGTAATCTCAAAGAACGTTACCTTTTTCCTTTAAAATCTACATTTTTTTGTATCATGTGAATGTGCGAATGCTCAGAGGTAGAAGAAATGAGTGGGCCACCATTGCCATTGCCTACCCAGCTTTATCAGGACCTGATTTACATCTTGGGCCCTCCAAGGCAAATCACTGTAGGTGTCCTTAGCCCTACCCATGACACCACCCACTTACCATATGATTCAGGTGTGAGCCACAAAATTACTCAGCCTATTCCAAATAAGCACTTAATCCTTTAGTTGCTAGAAAGGTCTAAAATGTATTGCTTTGCAAAGAATTGAGACCTCTCTTGCATTCAAGGAGCTACATTAAGACCATTAAAGGTTATATAAATCTTAAATATTCAGCTGACATAAGCCAGAAGTGGGTGCCTATGGCAGAGGTATTGCTATTGTTCTCATGGTACCCTCAACTTACGATGTAACCATGGGCAGCATATCTGAGGCACTTCTCAAAATTTGCGGTTGAGACAATTGCCTACTCTGCCTTATGGAAAACATGGTCTTGATTTTATGAATCACAGTTCATAACATTCTCTAGTCATTCATCGGCTAAGATGATGAGCGTTTGATGGGGCTTTGTCCTTGCAGCCACCACAAATACTGTAGTCAGGGGCAACTTTACAGTTTTGGAGGCCTAAAAGACAGACATATAAAAACCCTACTGATATTAAGATTTTAACAAATGGAGGCCACTAACACAAAATATGCATTTAAAATATATTTATTTATGCTCCCAAACAGGTAATTGAGTAGTAATGGGACACCTTGAACATATTTGAACCCAATACAACAATTATGTATTGAGAGATAGTGAAGTAGGAATTTAATGTCATGACCACCACAGTCATACCAAAGCCAGAGAAGGACCCTGAGCTGTGTGAAAATTACAGACTGACATACCTGATAATCATATGCAACAGGGGAGGGCTGGGAACTTGTGGCCTGGGGGGCAAATATAATCTACTGGCCCACTTCTTCAGTCGCGCCAGCCCAGCGGTCTAGCTCATACCCTTTAGTTACTTTTAATATTGGCATTAATGCTGATAAGTAAGGCAAACGAGACCACATAGCTTACAGCTGAAATGCGGCTACTCTAGTGATACCAAAAAGCTTACAATTTAAGTACAGCGACATGATTGATACCATAGATCTTACAAGGGAAATGGGTTATGCTGTTAGTGTAGCTCTATTTGGATTTTAGCTCTGTAGTATCATTTGTGTAGTTCCATTTCAATTGTAAACTCTGTGGTATCACTAGTATAGCTCCATCTATAGCAGCAATTGGGAGACTGAGTGAGGCAGTGGCCCTTGGCCCAGACATGTGACCAGCCCAGGGGGCAATTGCCCCTCTGCCCCCCAGGCCAGCCTTCCCCTGATATGCAAGGTCCTAGTCAGCAGACTTAGTCACTAGTCTACTTCCCTTGTTGGAACTCAGAATTCATGTAGACTTCATTCCCACTAGTCAGGCTTCACACAACATCAGGAAGGTCCTTTGTAACATTCTGCTTTTGAAAGAAATCAACCAGGATTTACTTTTATTGAAACTGGATGTGCCCTCTCCTTGCCTTATCTGTTTGAGACACTCACTGTTTGGCCTTGAATGCAAATAAACAACCCTTATTTGGCCCCTCTATGTGTGTGTTATCTATAACAGTGATCTAGATCAGTGATGCTTGCTCTGAACCTTACAATTTCAGATTGGTGCAAGCCAAGGCTGTGTTCTCTCACCATTGTTGTTGCTCTTGCTATGGAGCACTTGGCCATGGAAATTTGAACTAACGTCAAGAATCGTGGTGTACAATGGCCCCAGACAAGCTAATTATTTTTGTCGACAATCTACTGATAATACTCTACCAGCTTCATATCTCATTTCCCAATCTCTTCAAATGCCTAGATAACATCCATTTGTTTTCATCCCTATGAGCCAACAAATATAATTCAGAGGCATTGAAGATCAATGTCCGGGGGAGGCACTTGCTCGAAAGATTCAAACTTCAGCTTCTGTTGCCAGAAAATGTCCTTATGTCCTTAAATATGGGGGGGCATTCCAAGAGAATTAGGTGCAAACTACCCTTCATTATACAGAGAAATCAAATCTTGCATAGTTTTAATATCTGCAAAAGCAAACTGTGGCAAAACATCAAGGGCTGCTATATCTTTTCATTTTTCCAAGCTTGCAAACCCACCTTGGAATCCAACACAATATTCCATACAATGTCAAATGGCAACAAATGATGCTGTAAACTGGACCCTGACAGTTTGCCATATTAGAAGGGGAGGAAGATACCTACTTCGGGAGACCATTCACTCTGAATCAAATATCCCACTAGTAACAGAATCACCTTGTGAGGCACTCCAAACCCACTTCAACAATATAATAGGGAGCAGGGGTGGATTGTAGTGGAATACCAGCCCGGGGGATTTTGGCCCATTAGCCCACTAGCTGATTATATATATGTCCGATAGTCACTTCTTCGGTACTCAATTGGTTAACCCTTTAAGTGCCAGATGTGTACACAACACATTGCAAAGCAATGCGTTGCGTACCCCTCTTGCACTAAAAGGGTTAATTAAGTTTAGGCAATTTACAAAAATGGGATTCTTTCCCCTTTGGCACTCACAATGTTGAATAAGTGCAAGCTGAAAAAAAATGTGCTGTATTAATATAGTTTGTACACAGCGAGGACTGTCACAGAGAGCGCCTATGCGGGGACAGCACAGACATCTCCTCCAAAATATTATGGTCTGGCCAAGTGAAATCCTCTGATCTCCCCAACCGGCCCACGATCTAGCGGCACACCGGGGGATGCTCGGTTCCCCTATAGGACAATCCGCCCATGATAGGTAGCTATTTGGAACAACAGCAAAATGAATGTGAAAGAATAATTCTTAAGATGACCATAGCTCAAGGCACAATATTGAAATTGTGCCAGTTACCAATCCACAGTGACCTGTATCCACCAACAAATTCTAGATTTGGGTATCTGCCTTAAGGAAGATTTAGCAGGAAGAAACTTGGAGCCGAAAACCTAAAAGCACATGAAAACCATCTTTCTCTCTGTGTCACAGCAGCTACATGCCACACTATAGCTTCCAGCCGGCTGTGGCCAACACCCTTGCTGTTTTGTGCATATACAGTGGATACGACTAAAAGCAACAGAAGTATCTTTTGGGCACAAGAACAAAGTACACACATATATTGTGTACGGTTCTAGTCCACCGTAAATTATATCTACAGTTTGTAAATCAATGTACCACCTTAGTGATTAGGTATTCACCCTACATCCCATTTAACTCTTTGAGTGCCAGAGAGGTATCCAACCCACGAGACCTTCAGAGACCCAATAGTAATTGGATCTACACTATTTTACTTCATGTATTTAATTCATAGGACCAGAAAATACTTTGTTCAGTTCCAAAATTAATTTTCCCTAGCTGACCCCTTGGATGCTAGAGAGGTCTCCAATGCACTGTGAAGTAATGTAATGGAGACCTCTCTAGTGTTCAAGGAGTAATCTGCTTAACCCTTGGAGTGCCAGAGGGGTAGACAACACAATGCATAGAGTACCCCTCTGGCACTCAGAGGGTTAAGAGTCCTGTAATGGAATATATAATACTTCCTAAATAAAAATTACCAAACCGACCTCTCTTACGGGCATATAACAGATATAATCGAAATTAATATTTTTATTGTTTTTATAAACCCTCTTTTTTTCTCTTTTCATTTCTGTTTTTCTTAATTTAAGGCTCTGTCCAGCCTCCTAAACTGCTGTTGAAACTGTCCATTGAGGGACTGAAGCTGTAGGAATGGCTTGCCATGTCCAGCACAAATTTACTCGCTAGAAATTATATCACTGTCTAATGTTATTGTCATGCCAAGTGTGTGTTATATCAAGTCATGAGTTGGAGTAACTGACACAAGGAACATCGGCTGGCAGAGCATTTGCTTGAGTGAAAATTTGTGCCCTATTGCGCCTATTGCCCAGTCAGAGTGTAACAGTGTAACAGCTACTAAATGCCATGCCATGATGATTGGGTTGTGGCCCGTGGCTTCTAATATGACAAAGGGAAAATCACTTTGCTTTAGATGACAGCTGTGCCTTGCCGCAATTGTGGTATCAAATGTTTGCTAGTCTATATATATCTATATATATAAAAGAAGACTTTGTGCCTGCCAAAACACACCCAGGGGAGGCATAAAGCAAAAGTTACTATTCCTATTGGGTGATTCAATCATGCAGGGAGTTGGCCCTCCCCCACTATGCAGCCCGCCCACCACTATCAAAGTCAGAAAAAAACAATATGGCCGCCACTTGCTCCTACACCACAGACAAACACACATGCCTCACTCATACAGCACCAAACTCACACACATGCCCCACTCACACAGCACCACACAAACACACACACATGCCCCACTCACACACACAGACCACCACACACAATGCCCCACTCACACAGCACCAAACACACATGCCCCCACTCACACACACAGCACCACATACACACACAAAGCCAGAAATAAATATGGCTGACACACACACACACACTCACTCACCCTGACTCCCAGTGGCCTCAGCAGGACCTGTAGTGCAGCACCAGAAGAACAAAATGGCACTCAAAGGTTTAAGGTAGGCCCTCATTGCTCAATTATTTCTTCACTGTCATCATTTGCCATGCAAGACACAGGACAGACAGCCATCAGATTCACACTTAACTCACTGACTGCCACAGGGTTGTGTATCAAGTTTTAGCCCTCAGGGAGTGTGTTCAAACCCCTCACATTGTACACTTGCATTTCCCTCCCACATCTCCTCCTTCCACAGCCTATTACTAGCACTTTTCCACATTTATGTTAAGCCCCGCCCCTACTCGCGATTAAGCCCCGCCCCCTTTTAACCCAGATTGCCCCATTTGTCTCTCCACATCAGTCCCCTCTAGGGACTCCACAAGTCAAAGTTCCCAGGTATGAACACACTTCCCACTGCTATTTAACTCTGACATGCCTCTGTATATCTTAACCCTTTGACTGCCAGAGGGGTGCACAACTCTTGAGTTCATGTGTTTCTGCTCATATATGTTGCGTGTGTCTGTGTGTGTGTACATCTCTGTTACATATGTGTGTCCATGTGTGCATCTCCAGTGTGTCTGTGTGTACATGTTTTTTGCATGTTTCTGCCGCTCACTGTGTGTATATGTGCATACCTCCCAACATTTCACATGGCCAAAGAGGGACACGTTAGTTTTAGGTGATATTGTTGGGGGCGTGGCTGGTGGGCAGGGCATTAGTAAGAATTTTTAGGTTATTTCATGACCTATTACTGGCTATTTATGCAACTGAATAAATGATTTAGTGCAAGACCAAAGTATTTTATTTGCACAGACTAATGTATAAACACATATACTGAAGTTTATTGCTTTATTGCTGGAGAGCAAAGTAAAACACACCACACAGTCAGGGCTGGTGCAAGGATTTTTGCCACCCTAGGCAAAACCTAATTTGCCGCCCATTTCGCTCCGCCCCTTGTGTCCCACCCCTTTATACCCTGCCTACTTATACCCAACCTCTTTTCATGATTGTCCTCTCTCTGCCCCTGGTCTGGAGATGCCTGTAAGAGATGCCCCCTACCAGCTCCAACTTGCCCCTTATCAGCTTCACTTTGGCCCACCAGCTCCACTTTGCCACCATCAGCTCCACTTTGCCCCCCATCCACTCCAACTTGCCCCTATCAGCTCCACTTTGCCCCCCATCTGCTCCAACGTGCCCCCACCAGCTCCACTTTGCCCCCCATCTGCTCTAACGTGCCCCCACCAGCTCCACTTTGGCCCCTCAGCTCCACTTTGCCCCCATCAGCTCCACTTTGACCCCCATCCTCTCCAACTTACCCCCATCAGCTCCACTTTGCCCCCCATCCGCTCCAACTTGCCCCCCATCCGCTCCAACTTGCCCCCACCAGCTCCACTATGCCCCCATCCGCTCCAACTTGCCCCCCATCTGCACCACTTTGCCCCCCCTCAGCTCCAACTTGCCCCCCCTCAGCTCCACTTTGACCCTCATCCGCTCCACTTTGCCCCCATCAGCTCCAACTTGCCCCCTCAGCTCCACTATGCCCCCTCAGCTCCAACTTGCCCCCCATCACATACCTGTAGCTCCCGCGCAGTCTTCTCTTCAGTAATGCAGAGCGCGGCGGGAGATCATGACTCCCAACGCGCTCTGCATTACTAAAGATCCGACCAGATGAGGGAGCGCTGTAGCGACACAGACCTGACTGTGTTGTGGTTCCCGGCGTGGTGTGTGTGCGGGCGCAGCTCTCCTCCGCTGCATGCCCGCGCCCCCAGTACGTGTGCGCCCTAGGCCGGCGCCTACGTCGCCTATAGGTGGAGCTGCCCTGCACACAGTCTGACCTCCTAAAAAGAGGGACAACAGGGTGGGAAAGAGGGACAGAGGGATTTGGCCCTCAAAGAGGGACTGTCCCTCCTAAAGAGGGACACTTGGGATGTATGGTATGTGTCTGCCTGTGTGTTGTATATGTCTGTGTTTATCAGTGTGTCTGCATTTCACACACGTGCGCCCAACGGTCATAACATGACGGGCAACGCCGTCCCACATTGCTAGTATATATATAAAATAAGGCTTTGTGCCTGCCAAAACACACCCAGGGGAGGCATAAAGCAGGAGTTACTACTCCTATTGGGTGATTCAGTCATGCAGGGAGTTGGCCCGCCCCCACTATGCAGCCCGCCCACCACTATCAAAGTCAGAAAAAAATAAAATGGCCGCCACTTGCTCCTACACCACAGACAAACACACATGCCCCACTCACACAGCACCAAACAAACACACACACATGTCCCACTCACACACACAGTCCACACACACACACATGTCCCACTCACACAGCACCAAACACACATGCCCCCACTCACACACACAGCACCACATACACACACAAAGCCAGAAATAAATATGGTTGACACACACACACAGTCACTCACCCTGACTCCCAGTGGCCTCAGCAGGACCTGTAGTGCAGCACCAGGGGGACAAAATTGCACTCAAAGGGTTAAGGTAGGCCCTCTGCTGAATTATTTCTTCACTGTCATCATTTGCCATGCAAGACACAGGACAGACAACCATCAGGTACACACTTAACCCACTGACTGCCACAGGGTTGGGTATCAAGTTTAACCCCTCAGGGAGTGTGTTCAAACCCCTCACACTGTAAACTTACATTCCCCTCCCACTTCTCCTCCTTCCCCAGCCTATTACTAACACTTTTCCACATTTATGTTAAGCCCCGCCCCTACTCGCGATTAAGCCCCGCCCACTTTTAACCCAGATTGCCCCATTTGTCTCTCCACATCAGCACCACATCAGTTCCCTCTAGGGACTCCACAAATCAATGTTCCCAGGTATGAATACACTTCCCACTGCTATTTAACTCTGACATGCCTCTCTATACCTTAACCATTTGAGTGCCAGAGGGGTACACAGCTCATGCACGCATGTGTTTCTGCTCATATATGTTGTGTGTGTGTGTGTGTGTGTACATCTGTGTTACATATGTGTGTCCATCTCCAGTGTGTCTGTGTGTGTGCATGTCTTTTGCATGTCTCTGCCGCTCACTGTGTGTATGTGCATACCTCCCAACATTTCACATGGCCAAAGAGGGACACTTTACTTTTAGGTGATATTTTTGGGGGCGTGGCTGGTGGGCAGGGCATTAGTAAGAATTTTTAGGTTATTTCATGACCTATTACTGGCTATTTATGTATTTTAATAAATGATTTAGTGCAAGACCAAAGTATTTTATTTGCACAGACTAATGTATAAACACATATAGTGAAGTTTATTGCTTTATTGCTGTAGAGCAAAGTAATACACACCACACAGTCAGGGCTGGTGCAAGGATTTTTGCCACCCTAGGCAAAACCTAATTTTGCCGCCCATTTCTCTCTGTCCCTTGTGTCCCACCCCTTTATACCCCGTCTACTTATACCCCACCTCTTTTCATGATTGTCCTCTCTCTGCCCCCTGGGCCAGTCTGCCCCTGGTCTGGAGATGCCCCCCACCAGCTCCAACTTTCCCCTTATCAGCTCCACTTTGGCCCTATCAACTCCAACTTGCCCCCATTAGCTCCACTTTGCCCCCATCAACTCCAACTTGCCCCCATCAGCTCCAACTTGCCCCCATCAGCTCCACTTTGCCCCCCAGCAGCTCCACTTTGCCCCCCAGCAGCTCCACTTTGCCCCCCACCAGCTCCACTTTTTCCCCACCAGCTCCACTTTGCCCCCCATCCGCTCCAACTTGCCCCCACCGGCTCCACTTTGCCCCCCATCAGCTCCACTATGCCCCCAGCAGCTCCAACTTGCCCCCATCAGCTCCACTTTGCTCCCCATCCACTCTAACTTGCCCCCACCAGCTCCACTTTTGCCCCCCCTTCAGCTCCACTATGCCCCCTCAGCTCCAAATTGCCCCTATCAGCTCCAACTTACCCCCATCGGCTCCACTTTGCCCCCCAGCAGCTCCACTATGCCCCCAGCAGCTCCAACTTGCCCCTATCAGCTCCAACTTGCCACCAACAGCTCCACTTTGCCCCCCATCCGCTCCAACTTGCCCCCATCAGCTCCACTTTGCCCCCCCTTCAGCTCCATTTTGCCCCCCTTCAGCTCCACTTTGACCCCCATCCGCTCCAACTTGCCCCCATCAGCTCCACTTTGACCTCCATCCGCTCCAACTTACCCCTATCAGCTCCAACTTGCCCCCAGCAGCTCCACTATGCCCCCTCAGCTCCAACTTGCCCCTATCATCTCCACTTTGGCCCGCATCCTCTCCAACTTGCCCCCAGCAGCTCCACTATGCCCCCTCAGCTCCAACTTGTCCCCCCATCACATACCTGTAGCTCCCGCGCAGTCTTCTCTTCAGTAATGCAGAGCGAGGCGGGAGATCATGACTCCCAGCGCGCTCTGCATTACTAAAGATCCGACACAATGAGGGAGCGCAGTAGCGACACAGACCTGACTGTGTTGTGGTTCCCGGCGTGGTGTGTGCGGGCGCAGCTCTTCTCCGCTGCATGCCCGCGCCCCCAGTACCTGTGCTCCCTAGGCCGGCGCCTACCTCGCCTATAGGTGGAGCCGGCCCTGCACGCAGTCTGACCTCCTAAAAAGAGGGACAACAGGGTGGGAAAGAGGGACAGAGGGATTTGGCCCTCAAAGAGGGACTGTCCCTCCTAAAGAGGGACACTTGGGATGTATGGTATGTGTCTGCCTGTATGTTGCATATGTCTGTGTTTATCAGTGTGTCTGAATTTCATACACGTGCGCCCAATGGTCATGACATGACGGGCAACGCCGTCCCACATTGCTAGTCCACAATAAACAATGATATTAGTTAAAAGAAACACTTGTTTTGTTTTGAGTTAACAACATAAAGAAAATGGAAACTTTCAGCCATACAAATTAGTTCCCAGTGCCAGTTGCTTCTACTAGTGGTGGGAGATCCACCTATTAACCAACCCCTCTTCTCTTAAGTGGTCTGAGAGGCACATTATTATTAAGCCTGTATTTGCTGCTAGAGGCTGATAGCACTTTATTACTGTCAGTCTTCCTGCTTTATATAGTGGCTGGAGAGCCTGATTATATTTTAAATAGAATGGGACAGTTAGATTTTTGTCTAGGGATATATTGTGTATGTAGGGTAAGTGAACATAGGGTCACTTAGGTGGGTGTGTTAGTGGGGTGAGTTTCATCAGGACAGTGACTCCTGATACACCTTAGACTAGTCAGACTTAAATATCCTGTGTATCCTGGCTGGATTTACCCTGTCTATATACAGGTCTCAGTCAGCTGGAGGCATTACAAATCTTCTATTGCCCAAATTTCTCCTATGCAGATGAGTGTCATGCACCACCAAACCCATTACGATAGGGACAGTTGGTCCTCAAAGGGTTAGAATTTCCACGTGCAGTCAGCAAAGTTTTTGGTCCTATGATCCAGCTAGCAACTGTCATGTCTGCCTCCATGACATCCGGGACTGATTGAAGATGTCATCTCTTGAGCAAAGGGCAAAATCCATGGGGGGCATTAGGATTTTCTGGACAAAAAAGTAGTAGGTTATGATTAGGATTTGTTTCTCCTGGAAGGGCTGTGCTGCTTTTTTTTTACATGTTTGTAAAACTGTAGCCAATGGAATCTGGAAAATCCTGGTAGGTTATGCAGCAAGGAGAAAGGACATAGAACATAGGAAATTATTACACTGGAGATAATATCCAACAATAAACAGATCTACGCAGTAAGTATATTGGTGCTCCTCATAATTAAGAAACAACTGAGACAACTTTGGGAGAAAGACCCCAAAAGAACCAAATAATCAGAAGATACTAAAGATGAATATGGGTAACATTAATCATCACTTTATTAGTTTAACACATTTCAAATCACTCATTTTAAAACATTTTAGAGTGTTCAATGCCTGGCATTTATTTGGTTCTTTCTGGGGTTTCTGCCAATTTTGGCTTAAAGGGATAGTAATGTTTCACAAAAACAGCAGCTCCAATTAATCTTCATAGTATTTGAGCCATAAAGAGTGTTATCTCAATATTGTCAGAGTTGTAGTTCAAGTGTAATTGAATGATAAAGTATCCCCCTCCCGCCCCTTTTACCTAGTGTAAGCCACCTCCCCTCAGGTGTGGAATCTGGTCCACAGACCAGACAGCTCACAGCAAGGGACACTCTTCATACTGTGAGAACAATGAAAACCCTGCCCCCCTTGACAGGTTTTTCAGGTTTTTCCCCTATGCTAATTGAAGATTGACCCTCTCTGCAAGCCATCTGGACATCACCTTTCATTTCTGAGGTGAGCAGTGTTACTTCAGTAAAAGGGGAGGGAGGAGGATACTTTATCATTCAATTACTCTTGAACTACAGCTCTAACAGTATTGAGATAACAGTCTCCATGGCCCAAATACTATGAAGATTAATTGGAGCTGCTTTTATTTTGAAACATTACTATGCCTAAGGTGAGATAGAACTTTCCTGTTTCTATTTTATATGTGACTGACTCTTTTTTAAGTTTTGTTGATCAGAGACAGGCAAAAACTTTTGTCAAAAAAAGTTAAATTTTTCTGCTTTTTCTCTGCTACTCACATACTGAACCCCAGCATTCTGGACTGCTAGTCATGGAAACACACATACTGAGCCCTAGCCTTGTCCTACACTGCCAACAGTACCACACTCTGACCCTCCAGCCTTGTCCGACTGTCCTGGTGCCATAGAACCACACATAATGACCCCCCATAGTTGTTCAGTAGTAGCAACAGAACTGTCCTCATCAGCTTTGTCCTACTGTAACCACAGAACCACACATACTGTCCTCCACTATAACCTTAGAATCACACAAACTGACACCCCCCAGCCTTGTTCTGCTGCACTAGTAACATTAAACCTCACATACTGACTTCAATCTTATCATATAGTAGACTTAGAACCACACATATTGACCCAGCCTTGTCTCACTGCACTGGTAGCCATTAATCCAAACATATTGACCACTTTCTCTCAACCTTATCTTACTGCATTGCTATCCATCAAACTACTCATGCTTAGTCTGACACCACCCCCTTCTCCAGAAGAAATACTCAGGAATAAGCAGAAACTGGTAAAGGTCTCACTGGATTTGGTGGGGTACAGGGGTTACTGCTTGGTAGACCGAGGGTTAAGCAATTTATCCAGCCAGACAAGAAGATAATAAATTGCATTTATTAGGGAGGTCACGGCACACAAACATAGGACAACAATTACAGGCAAACAAAACAGGGGTAAAGCATAAAAACTAAACACTTCTGCTGTTCTCTTCTTGGTGTGTCAGCAAAGTTGCACAGGTTGTCAGTGGTTACAAATAATACTCACAGTCCATTTTAGCTCTGTGCTGGAGCTTACTCATAGTCCCACTTGAGCCAAGAGTGGGCACCCCTCCCACTGCACCTGGTGCTGGATTGCATGACCTTTCCCTGTATCTTTTAGTCCTGACAGAGGAGTTGTGGAAGACAATCTAAGATCCTTGTGGTGGGTACATCAGGCTACTCTCTGTGGCTGAAGCTGCCTTGACTTACAGCACACAACTGAAAAGGGCACCTGGCCACTACAGTGCCCGCTCATTCTCTTCTGGTGAGGGCACTCACCAGTCCCAGTTTCCCCAGTACTCCTTTAGTAAGCACATGCACCCTAGGCCTCCCACCATTCTGGAGAGGCCTTTTCTCCTGGTCATACATTTTTCATCTCTGTCTTCTCTCACTCTTCTCTCTCTCCTCTTAGGCTTTTTTCTACCCCACCCCCTACAGGATGTGATGTCACAGGTACCATCTACCAGGTCTCTTTCTGCTTAGCCTGATGTGAGGGGGAAGATACACACATTCCACACACAGATTTGCCCTACCCCCTCTATCTGACCAACACTGGCTATCTCATAACACAATCTCTGTGGTCAGCTAGACTGGATGGCACCATCCCTCTGTACATCATACACACTAACCAACCCATTCAATGCTGGTAAGTGTCCAACAGTCTCTAATGCATGTACACACACAGGGGACATTAATGTTTCAAGAATGGGAACACATGTTAAGACAATGGCGATCACTGAAACCAGACACATTTCATTCTCTGGGTGACAACCATTCCGTCACACTGAAAACTTCCTGGGGTTATCGATAAAGGTGGAAATTTTATGAGGTTTCTTTGCATGGGAATTTCCACATTTATTGTGACTTTTTTTCTTATCCTTACATATAATAACATGGGAACTGGGTAGTTCCTCTCACTGGAGTGACTGCTCTCCCCTTTATCTGTCCTTAGTGAATTTCCTCATATACTGGTTTTAAACTTTTATAAAGTATCCAATTCCTGTGCTGTTGAATGCTATTGATATTTAGTTTTTTATGTATTTATTTATTAGTTTAGGAAAATTAGATAGTACTGATTGGCAGGAAGTGAAGTTAGTATGGAGAGTGGTGTATAATCTGGCTGACATACCTGCCAATACTTTCTAATGTTCATACCCTACCAAATTAATAAACTCATAAGCAATTGTTTTAAATAAGAAATAGCTAATATAAAGATAGATGATTTTGAATGTTCTTTCAAAATCACATATTTGTTACCAAATGACAGTTCCATTTTAAGCAGATAAAGCCTCACAGTAAATCCTCAAGTCCTGAACAGTTTAGTGGTCCCTGAGGGCACAGTTTAAGAAAAATTGCCATAGAAAAATATTGAGTATTGCTATGTGGTGTATGGCTATTGGTAAAGTGATTTTAAGGGATCGTTAAAGTTCTATTATGAAACAAAATATATTTTAGGGCTTTCTCGGTCAAACAAGGACACTCACACTGCTGGGAGAGCATTTATTCACAAGTTATAATTGTTCAAACCTTCACTTCAAGGTGGAACTGTTACATTCTATGGAGAACTGTAGTCTGTGGGGTCACCTCTTCCATATAATGCAGTGGTATAACTGACAAGGCACCGGTTGGGACTGCTCCTAACAGTTTAATATGAACTATATATATATATAGTATTATAAAATAATTTGAGTTTTAATAATAATAATCTCCAGTAATGGAAGTACCTTTGCTGTATATAGTAGGGAAATCCCTACCATATATATTCATAATAAACTTGTACTTCTACTTCATGTGATGGTTGCCCCAGGAGGAGATTTGCTGAATGAGCCATGGTTGCATTGTGAGCCCCAATGGACCAGTGGGTGAGTGAGGCACAATGGGCACCTGAAAAGATCCCCCCCCCGATCTCCCTGTGCATCTATGTTGCACCGTTCAAGACAGTTACCTGTCGTGCATGATGCAGATTCCCAATGACCCTCTTTGTTGGACTGAATAGCTCAATGAAATAGGTCTATGGGGACTGCACATGCACACACAACCAGATGTTTGGGCTGAGATTCCCAGACTTCCAAGTTGTTTTCCTGCAGAGGGGGTCAGTTTTATGACCCTTGAATGGCTGGTAACTAGGTCTGCTCCCATTAGTTCAGACTTCCTAAAATGTGATAATTGCCCTTTAACCCAAGTGTTTTGCATTTTGTATGGTGGAGGCACTTCTAGCATCTGAGCGCTTAACAACAAGCATGCTACAGTGCTGGACATCAACGCCAAGAGGTGGGGAATGTTCTAATATGATTCCAATTTGCACAAGGTGCTGAAACCAATGCCTGAGTGATATGCCTGCCTAGCTCCAGTTTGCTAAGCTATTTACTCCAAAAGTTGTTCCCTTTAAGCAATTTACACCAAGTGAAGACAATAGGGAAGAATATGAGCATTTTGGGTGTTCCTTTCCACTGCTCCTGGTTTTACATTGCGTTCTAACAAGGAGCAGAGGAAAGCAGCATAACTTTACACCGTTTCCCAATGCATGCTATAGGAGAGGGATTTGGGGCTTAACCACATTAAAGTCTTAACTCCAGTGTATGTATTAAAGCAATCATTTGCTCTAGTCTAGCTAATCTCAGCTCCAGTCTTCAGGGTATGCTACCAGGTCAGATTTTTGGGATATCCCTAATTAAACACAGGCAGCTCAATCAAAAGGACCAAGCCACTGAATACCCACCTGAAATTAAGCAGGGATATCTTGAATAACTGACCAGTTGGCGAGCCCTGAGGGATAATCTAGAAATCACTAATCTAATATATACCCTGAAAGGCAGTCGCAGAAGATGGAGGCTAGCACCCATAGATCTGCACTGGCAGCTTCATACATTCAGCTCACTGCCTGTGTTTAAATCTTTTAGCTTAAGCAACTGAATAAGTAAAGGGACTGAGATAAACAGCGGAAATATTTATGCACAGTTTAACTTGCTCTCCTCATATGAATACATCCCAGAGAGAATTGTAATGCATTGAAAGCTACTCTGGGAGTGCAGTGGTTAAGGCGGATAATATCCTGTAGCTGTGGTGACATGGGATGTGTGTGCTCCTCTGTTAATGTGCAAGATTTACGGCCCTGGCCACGATGTATGAGCTGGATGCTGATCAGTTGCTCTCTGCAGGTGCCAGCAATCAATGGACTGTGTGTATCTGTAAACATCATTATACAGAGCTCGGCGCTGATTCATTGCATCCTACCACACCTGCTTTTCTATCTATCTATTTATCTGTCTATCTATCTGTCTATCTATGTATGTATGTATGTATGTATCTTTATTTATATGGCGCCACACAGTGTACGCAGCGCCTTACAATAGACATATGTTACAATAAATAAGAGGGGATGAAATAAGTGAGACATTCATAGAAACAATGGGAGAGAGGTCCCTGCCCCAAGGAGCTTACAGTCTAAATCTATCTATCTATCTATCTATCTATCTATCTATCTATCTATCTATCTGTCTGTCTGTCTGTCTGTCTGTCTATCTATCTATCTATCTATCTATCTATCTATCTATCTATCTATCTATCTATCATCCATCTTTCTAGCTATCTAGCTGTTCATCAACAAGTGTGTATATGTGTGTCTCTCTCCTCCTATCTTTTTAGCTGTCAATCTAAATCAACCTGTCTGTCTATCTATTTGCTTTGCAATGCATCAGAGACCTCGCCAACATCCCAAGGTATAAAAGTTCCATTTAAATCAATAATTTGCATTTAACCTGTATGATGCAATTGTATTGCACCATAATTACTCCAGGTGATATATACACTAAGGTTAAAAAAAGGTCTAGTTATGTTGATACGGTGGCAAACCAAATCCATCCTGCAGTATGAACTAAAGTGTTTTTGCCATCTCATCCCATCAATTACACCTCAGATTTGCTTACATCTCCATGCTTTCCCCATGCCTTTGACAGGTTTACAATGTTAAAGTGTTCCCTTAGACAATGACTCATTTGCATATTGAAATGTAGCTTAATGAGTCATTCGTGTCATTGTTGTATTCTTGTATGTATGTAGCTATTCACTGAATGCACTAATCTCCAATAGCTGTGTATGTTAGTCTGTCTCACACATTATCAGTATAATAAGCAGACACTTTTAAATATATGCAGCACAGAAGCTCAAAGAATAATAATCCATACAACTAAGTCCATCCAAATTGTACAGTAAACTATAAACTTATTATGCACTGAAAATATAATTGCATATTTGGATAGTATCAACTGAAATAAGTAATGGAATTGGCATGAGTTGTTATCCAATCTACATGCATGTGTAATGGTAAATGGACAAGATGTGATGTCTTAAGTCCCCATGCATACATTAAAAATGGGCATAATATATGGAGGGCCGGTGCAAGGATTTTTGTATACACAGGAGAAGGTGCATTTTGATGCCCCCCCCCGACCCGGACACAATCCACCTGCCCCCCCGACCTTGCCACAGTCCCCTGCCCCCGCCCACATATTCACCTCCACAATGCTTCCTTCATCTCCATATTTCACCTTCCACAATGCTCCCTTCATCTCCACATTGCCCTTCCATAATGCCCCTTCATCTCCACATTGCCCCTTCCATAATGCCCCTTCATCTCCACATTGCCCTTCCATAATGCCCCTTCATCTCCACCTTTCCCCTTCCATAATGACCATTCATCTCCACATTGCCCCTTCCTTTATGCCCCTTCATCTCCACATTGCCCCTTCCTTTATGCCCCTTCATCTCCACAATGCCCCCTGATCCCCTACCTTGAGTCCCTGGTGGTCTAGCCATAAGAGAGCTCTGTGCCTCCTTCGGCACAGAGCTGAAGCTCCCAGCGCTGTTCTCAGTAATGCAGAGCGCTGGGAGATGATGTCATCTCCCAGCGCTCTGTATTACTACAGAGCCTGGGTCCTCTGCGTTGTGAGCGTCCCATAGACGCAGCGAGGGAGCGCTTGGTAGTGTAAATCAGCGCTTCCTTGCGGCAGATATATTTAAAAAAAGAATATATATCTCAGCTTCTCCCTTTTTGGCGCCCCTCCGTTGCGGCGCCCTAAGGCAGCTGTCTGTGCTGCCTTAATGGTAGCGCCGGCCCTGAATATATGCATAATAACAAATGAAACAAGCATGTATGGGCCAGATTCTATTGCAGGTGCTAAATGTTAACACCAGTTTTATCAAACATTTTCCTATTGAAGTCTAGCACCTGTAATAGAATCCAGCCCTATGTTGGCTAACTACTATAAAAAAAAAAAAAAAATCTCAGCTTCTCCCTTTTTGGCACCCCTCCGTTGCGGCGCCCTAAGGCAGCTGTCTGTGTGTAAGGCTCGTACTCACAAGCCCTCGCCGCCGACAGTGCCCGCCTCCATCAGTGTGGAGGGGAGGGGAGGTCTGCCGTCTCCGTCTCGGTGCGGTTGCGGACGGTCTGTGGCTCGCGTCGACGGATGACGTCGGCGGGGTGCGACGGTCCTGCTGCAGCATCGGGAGAGGGCGGAAGTGCTCTCTCCTCTCGTCCTTTTCTCTAGGGGGTTGGTCTGTCGGGCAGGTGAGCGGCGTGATGAGGTCACGCTGTTCAGTGCCTATTTAAGCCCTGAACGCTCTTCCATCGGAGCTTAGTCGTTCTTTGAGCTCCTGTTACCTGTTTCCTGTTTTCTGGTATCTGTTACCTGTTCTCTGTTCCCAGCTACCAGCTTCCAGCTACCTGTCAGCCAGCTACCTGCTACCTGTAAGCTAGCCTACCTGTTACCTGTCAACCAGCTACCTGCTTCAGCTTCTGTTCCAGTCTCCTGGTATTCCTGCATGTCCCTGGAAGTCTGATTCTGGCTCAGTCTGCTCCCTCCTGGACCTCTGACCTCAGGCATAGTATAATGCCCTCTGGCTATCCAAACTGACCTCCGCTGACATCTATATTCTTGACCTCTGGCTATCCAAACCGACCTCCGCTGATATCTATACTCCTGACCTCTGGCTATCCAAACTGACCTCCGCTGATATCTATACTCCTGACCTCTGGCTATCCAAACTGACCTCCGCTGATATCTATACTCCTGACCTCTGGCTATCCAAACTGACCTCCGCTGATATCTATACTCCTGACCTCTGGCTATCCAAACTGACCTCCGCTGATATCTATACTCCTGACCGCTGGCTATCCAAACTGACCTCCGCTGATATCTATACTCCTGACCTCTGACTATCCAAACTGACCTCCGCTGATATCTATACTCCTGACCTCTGGCTATCCAAACCGACCTCCTCTGATATCTATACTCCTGACCTCTGGCTATCCTAGCTGACGTCTGCTGTCCTGTGGACCACACAGCCTGCCCCTGTGTTGTGACCTACATCTGTCATATATCTAGCCTCCCCAGGGTGTGGTGTTTATATACGGGTGAGCATCTACCTGCTATTGGGCTTCAGTTTACCGGCCGCCACGCGGCGCCTCACATAACGACTAAGCCATTATGGAGCCCGCAGGTATGGCACAGGCTATGGCTGCCTTGACCCAGCAAATCTCCAAGCTCACCCAGACAGTCAATGACTTACAGGCCGGTCAGGCCAACCTTCAGCATTAGCTACAAGAGATGCGGTCTTCTTTGGCTGCACTTTCAGAAGGACCTGTTCCACCACCCATACCACCGGCCGAGGTAGCCACCGCTCCTCCAGAACCTCTGGTTGCCCTACCTGAAAAGTTTGCGGGGGAGAGAACCCGATTCCGATCTTTCCTTACATCCTGCCAAGTCCTCTTCTCTCTAAAACCTCGCACTTACTCCTCAGATTTCGTCAAAATCCGTACCGTGATTTCCCTATTGACCGACGAACCACAAGCCTGGGCACACCATTTCCTTCAGACCAACAGCACCCTCTTAGACAACTGGGCTTCCTTTTCCCATGCCTTAGAGTCCCTATACGATGACCCTTTCAAGACCTCCTCTGCTCAAGCCTCCTTACGATCTCTTAAGCAAGGACGTCGCCCTGCCGAAGAATATGTCACGGATTTCAGGAGCTTCGCCTTGGAAACAGCATGGAAGGAACCAGCGCTAGTCGACCAGTTCAGGATTGGACTGTCGGATCCAATCAAAGACGAGCTTGCTCGCATCGGTATGCCCGCATCACTGGAGGCCCTCATACGCCTGGTTATCCAGTTGGACAGACGTCTTAGGGAGAGACGCCAGGAGAGGTCTTTCACTAGTACTCCTCCACAGCGCCGTCCTAATACAGTGCCTGCCTCCGTTTCTGCGTCTCATGCTGAGACAGAAGAGCCCATGCAAATCGGCCTGTTCCGGGGTCCTATCACCGCCGCCGAACGAACGCGCAGAAGAACACAGGATCTTTGTCTGTACTGCGGCAAACCCGACCACCGTCTCCGCGACTGCAAGGAGAGAACCCAGAGATCCAGAGGTAAGCCCCTCGTTCCTAACTTCAACGTACCGTTCCCTTCTGGAGCCACTTCTCCTCATCTTTCTGTTCCTCTTTTTCTACAGTGGACTGAGAGAGCCGTTCCGGTCCATGCCATGATCGATTCCGGGGCCAGCGGGTGCTTTATCGACCGTGACCTTGTTACCTCTCTTGGCATACCTACCCTAGCGAAAGCTTCTCCTCTTCAGATTCAAGTGGCGGATGGGAGTCCACTTAAGTCTGGCCCGGTCACCCAGGAGACAGTGTCCTTGCGAGTCTCCTTTGGGTCACGTCATGTGGAATCCTTGCAGTTCGACGTGGTGCTCTCTCCTTTGTTTCCCCTTATCCTTGGGTTGCCTTGGCTCCGCCTCCACAATCCTCTGATTGATTGGTCTTTGGGCACTATTACTTTTACTTCGACTCACTGCAGACACCGCTGCTTCCCTTCTACTGCCGAAACATGTCTCATCATGGAACCAAAGGGCTCTGAAGGGACGAAGACTGTTCTACCATCCGTTTATGCATCATTCGCAGACGTCTTCGAGAAAAAGAAAGCAGAAGAATTACCACCTCATCGTCCTTACGACTGCCCCATTGATCTCCTCCCAGGATCCCCTATTCCTTTCGGTCGTATATTTCCACTGTCTGAGCCAGAATTGAAGATCCTCAAGGAATACATTGAAGAGAACCTGAAGAGTGGCTTTATACGTCCATCTACCTCACCTGCAGGAGCCGGTATATTCTTTGTGGGCAAGAAGGATGGTGGATTACGTCCATGTGTGGATTACCGAGAACTGAACGAAAGTCACAGTAAGAAACCGGTATCCATTACCCTTGATTGCAGAACTCCTGGACAGGTTGAGTACAGCTCATGTCTATTCCAAACTGGACTTAAGGGGAGCCTACAACCTGGTGCGCGTCCGTAAGGGCGACGAGTGGAAGACAGCTTTCCGTTCGCGTTATGGGCATTATGAATACAGGGTCATGCCCTTCGGTCTTTGCAATGCCCCTGCTACCTTCCAGTACTTCCTTAATGATGTGTTCAGAGAGTATCTAGATGTCTTTGTCGTAGTATATCTGGACGACATACTTGTCTATTCCACAACCCAGGAGGAACACTATATCCATATGACCAAGGTGCTCTCACGTTTGCGCCAACACAAATTGTATGCTAAGTTGGAGAAGTGCGTATTCAACACCGACACGGTAGAATTCCTGGGGTATATACTGTCGCCCAGTGGTCTTCAGATGGATCCCCGGAAGGTATCTGCAGTAGTGGATTGGCCACCACCTACTGACAAAAAGGGAGTACAACGCTTTGTGGGATTCTCGAATTTCTATCGGAGGTTTATCCGCAACTTCTCCCACATAATTCAGCCCATCACAGCCTTGACAAAAAAGTCAGCACGTTTCTTTTGGTCGGATCAGGCACAAGAGGCTTTCACCGTCCTGAAACATCGATTCACTTCAGCACCTGTTTTGATGCTTCCTAATCCTCAAGTTCCATTCGTAGTAGAGGTTGATGCCTCCCAAACGGCAGTGGGTGCAGTGCTGTCCCAAAGAAAGGGTGAGAAGGACCTACTCCACCCTGTGGCTTTCTTCTCACGTTGCCTCACTAACTCAGAAAGGAATTATGACGTTGGAGACAGAGAACTGCTCGCTATTAAACAAGCACTAGAAGAATGGAGACACTTATTGGAAGGATCCTTGCATCCCGTAGTGATATACACTGACCATAGGAATCTGGAGTACCTTCGCTCAGCCCGTAGACTTCGTCCTCGGCAAGCCCGCTGGGCCTTGTTTTTTAGCTGTTTCCAGATGCATATAACCTACCGCCCAGGTGCCAAGAATGGGAAGGCTGATGCTCTGTCTCGCACCGAGAGTCCCACACAAGAACCACCTAAGCTGGTTGAGACAGTCCTTCGTCACGATCATTTCCTGGCAACCTCTTCCACCTTTTGGGACCGCCTCCGATTACAGACCGACCTCTCTCTATCCCTGAAATATCCCTATTTGATTCCTAGAGATGGAATACTCACGAACCAGAATCGTATCTTCGTCCCTCCTTCGGTCCGCCTTGAGGTCCTTCAGATGTGTCATGACTCCCATATGGCAGGTCACGGAGGTCAGAGAAAAACAGAAGAACTAGTCCTGCGCTCCTTTTGGTGGCCCCAATTACGAAGGGATGTTATACACTATCTTGCATCCTGTCCTACCTGTGCCCGGTCCAAAGACCGTCATGCTAAACCTACTGGCCTCCTACAGCCATTGCCAGTACCAGAGCGGCCCTGGTCAAACCTGTCTATGGATTTCATCACAGATCTTCCGCCTGTGCTGGGATACAACTGCATCTTTGTGGTGGTGGACAGGTTCTCGAAGATGGCTCATTTTATACCAACCAAAGGAATACCCTCAGCCTCTGAAACAGCGACCCTGTTTATCAAGGAGATCTTCCGACTTCACGGTCTACCCCAAACCATAGTCTCTGACCGTGGGACGCAGTTTACCTCACGCTTTTGGTCTGCCTTTTGCCAGGGTCTTCATCTCCAAAGATCTCTTTCCACAGCCTATCACCCCCAAACGAATGGGCAAACAGAGCGTACCAATCAGGTACTGGAGCAATACCTTAGATGCTTCACCACACATCTCCAGGATGATTGGATCCACCTTCTCCCTTTGGCGGAATTTGCCTTTAATAACCAAGTTCACCGATCCACCAATATGACTCCTTTCTTCATCAACACTGGTCTTCACCCCATCATGCTTCCTGGGTCTCCAGTACCTTGTCCTGTCCCTAGTGTTTCTGATCGCCTGACCGCTATGGCCCAGACCAACTTGAGCATCCGGAGATCGCTGTTAGCCGCCCAACGGAGGTACAAATACTATGCCGACAGACGGCGCTCCTCCGCCCCTGCCTACAAGATCGGAGACAAAGTATGGCTCTCTACTGTCAATTTACGCCTCTCTTGCCCTTCAAAGAAGCTGGGACCCCGTTATATCAGACCTTTTGAGATCATGCAAGTGCTTAACCCAGCAGTTGTTCGTCTGCAATTGCCCGTGACCATGAACATTCATCCAGTGTTCCACGTCTCTCTGATCAAACCCTGGGTCTTGAACCAATTCCCTGGTCAACAGGCTCCTTCTCCTGGGCCTCTTCTTGTCGACGGGCAGGAGGAGTTCGAGGTACAAGAGATCATGGATTCTCGTCTGCGCAGAGGACGTCTGGAATATCTGGTTCATTGGAAGGGCTATGGCCCGGAGGAGCGATCTTGGGAACCCTCTGCCAACATCCATGCTCCTACTAGACTACGGTCTTTTCACCGTCTCCATCCTGATCGTCCTGGCCCCATACGCTCCCGGAGGCGCGTTTAAGGGTGGGGGTACTGTAAGGCTCGTACTCACAAGCCCTCGCCGCCGACAGTGCCCGCCTCCATCAGTGTGGAGGGGAGGGGAGGTCTGCCGTCTCCGTCTCGGTGCGGTTGCGGACGGTCTGTGGCTCGCGTCGACGGATGACGTCGGCGGGGTGCGACGGTCCTGCTGCAGCATCGGGAGAGGGCGGAAGTGCTCTCTCCTCTCGTCCTTTTCTCTAGGGGGTTGGTCTGTCGGGCAGGTGAGCGGCGTGATGAGGTCACGCTGTTCAGTGCCTATTTAAGCCCTGAACGCTCTTCCATCGGAGCTTAGTCGTTCTTTGAGCTCCTGTTACCTGTTTCCTGTTTTCTGGTATCTGTTACCTGTTCTCTGTTCCCAGCTACCAGCTTCCAGCTACCTGTCAGCCAGCTACCTGCTACCTGTAAGCTAGCCTACCTGTTACCTGTCAACCAGCTACCTGCTTCAGCTTCTGTTCCAGTCTCCTGGTATTCCTGCATGTCCCTGGAAGTCTGATTCTGGCTCAGTCTGCTCCCTCCTGGACCTCTGACCTCAGGCATAGTATAATGCCCTCTGGCTATCCAAACTGACCTCCGCTGACATCTATATTCTTGACCTCTGGCTATCCAAACCGACCTCCGCTGATATCTATACTCCTGACCTCTGGCTATCCAAACTGACCTCCGCTGATATCTATACTCCTGACCTCTGGCTATCCAAACTGACCTCCGCTGATATCTATACTCCTGACCTCTGGCTATCCAAACTGACCTCCGCTGATATCTATACTCCTGACCTCTGGCTATCCAAACTGACCTCCGCTGATATCTATACTCCTGACCGCTGGCTATCCAAACTGACCTCCGCTGATATCTATACTCCTGACCTCTGGCTATCCAAACTGACCTCCGCTGATATCTATACTCCTGACCTCTGGCTATCCAAACCGACCTCCTCTGATATCTATACTCCTGACCTCTGGCTATCCTAGCTGACGTCTGCTGTCCTGTGGACCACACAGCCTGCCCCTGTGTTGTGACCTACATCTTGGGGGACTGTCATATATCTAGCCTCCCCAGGGTGTGGTGTTTATATACGGGTGAGCATCTACCTGCTATTGGGCTTCAGTTTACCGGCCGCCACGCGGCGCCTCACACTGTGCTGCCTTAATGGTAGCGCCGGCCCTGAATATATGCATAATAACAAATGAAACAAGCATGTATGGGCCAGATTCTATTGCAGGTGCTAAATGTTAACACCAGTTTTATCAAACATTTTCCTATTGAAGTCTAGCACCTGTAATAGAATCCAGCCCTATGTTGGCTAACTACAATTACATGCAAAGTTGTCCAGTTTACATTGATGCACAATGGTAAAGGGACCCAAACTGATGTCTTAAATCCCAGCACATGATTTGACATTGGGACTACAAATCTGCCTAATAACACCAGAAATGCGCAATTAATTCAACTACAATTACATTGATGCACAGCTGTCCAGTCTACCTGCATGTGCAATGTTGTAACATTTTTTGCTTTCGTGTCTAAATGAGTGCAAAAATTTATTAGGATTGTGAGATTCTAGAACACATTGTAAATGGATAAAGCTGATTTAAAAAAGATGGAACAAGATGTTGATCAAAAGGAAAGGTATACCTGTGCTAATCAATATAGATTACCCATATATATAAGCCCCGTGTATCTTACCACGCCAAGGTACCTCAGTTTCAAGAAAGTCCTAATCAATACATAATAAATCATAAGAATTTTTTTTCTAATTAAAACAAAATAAAAATTAAGGTTGATAAAGCAGCTTTTGTGGAAAAGTGTATATGTTGATGTACTGGAATTAATACCTGATGAAATACTAATTAAAATCACCCACCCCACCCTTTAAAAATCTAATACATTCTTGAAAAGATTAGCTTGCTTTTAGACAGGAAAGGGTAGCAGTGTGAAAGTGAAGACCTAAAGAGGCGTGAACCATGGGTGTCCAGAGGGGGCACTTGTCACCCCCTACAATTACCCCCTCCATGTAAACAAAGGGGCTTGCCTGGGGGTCATATTATGGCTTTGCCCTCCCCCTCCAGAAACATTTCTATGGACACCACTGGCATGAACACCACACCATCCCTCTTATATAGGTCTGAGCCACCCACCATAGCTTGCATGAGTGAAAAAGGAGAATTTGTGCGCAAAGTACGAAAAACTCACATCGCTAAGACACCATGGATATACAAATATCCTATAAATAAACTGTGATTCCTTTGTGAAGGATGTATGAAAGCAGCAAGGAAAGAAGTGTGTTCCCTTTCCTACCTCTGACAAAGTTGCATAAGTATAATGAAACATGTCAGATTTTTTTTAAACGGCACTCAATTTCAATTGCTGTTATATTTTGATCAAGTATTTACACAGAAAAATCTTCCCAATGTAATTTTTATTTTACCTTACAGAATGCTATTTTTACAGATGCTACTATTATTTTTAGAATGTAGGAGAGGTTACACATGAATAAAGATCGGCAAATAGTCCCATTTTTTGGGAGTATTAGTTTGTCAGCAACTGCAGGGCCTCACATCACCCACCCCTGTGGCTATCAGTGCAGTGTGACAAGGCTTGGGAGGGCTCAGTATGTGTGGTTCTATTGCTACTTTGGGATAAGGCTGGAGGTCGGTATGTGTGGTTCTATGGCTACAAATTCCTTGGCATAAGGCAGGGGAGTCAGGATGTGTGGTTCTGTGGCTGCCATAGGCTGGTGGTTTGTATGTGTAGTTCTATGGCTACCAGCACAGTGGAACAAGGCTGGTGGCCAGTATGTGTGCTGCAAAAAACAAAACAGAAGAACTGTATTTTTTCCCAGAAAGTCTTTTGGAAGGTGAAAAGTGATGTTTTTCGAACATTTCTCTATTTTAGTTGAAAGTTTTCACACATCCAGGAATTACAGCAGTTGCAAATTCTACAAATTCCAACAGCACACTGCTGGTGGTGGTGGTGATGCCCATCCCCATCCCTGTCTCCCATTCCTTCTTAGTTTGGGCTAAAAAAGCCATCAGTGTCTCTTCCACCCCAGCTTCTCCACCATCATCACCACCACCACCAGCCCCTCTGTGCTGCTGCTCTATTACAGACATCTCACTGCTGGTTGGAGAAGGTGACGAGAAATTTCTTGTTGACATGAAGAAGGAAGACTGGAAGCACTAGCAGCAGGCACAGACAGCTGATCTGTGTTCCTGCTGGTTTTATTGCGGTGGTAACAATTCTGCCTTCTTCAGGATAATGTTCCACATGGACAATGCTGTGGTGGGAAGGGGACTCCCAGGTTCAGGGGGATGGTGTGGACTCCCTTGACCGCTAGTCTGGATGCACTCAATTGCTTCCCCTACCATTCCCCTAACCCTAGTCCCCCCGACTGATTCACCATCACTGTCACTAGTAATACCACTAACACCAACCACATCAATTTCAGCTCGAGTCTTCCTCCTCACAGTTACTAGTAATATTATGATTACCTCCTCCTTCACTCCTAATGCTAACAAGCTTCTGAACCTTCTTAGTAGTAGTACTAGCATTGGTGGGACTGCTTGGGGATGACAAGTGTGACTTAGGGTCCCGTGCTGTCAGACTTGGCATCATCTTCTCCTTCCCTCCCTCCTGAATATTACAAGGCACACTGGCAGCAGCTTCATCACTGGTGGCAGCAGGGGTAGCACTGGCAGCAGGCACAGCACTGGTGGCAGCAGGGACAGCACGTCTGACAGCAGGCACAGTACTGGTGACAGCAGAGGCAACACTGGCATCAGGCTGTCATGGTTCCCAGGAATAAACCAGGAGTCAGTATTATAAAGTAAAACAATCTTTTATTAGAATAATACCAGTAATTCACGTAAACAGATAACACACAGCGGGTGATCAAAGAGGCAAGCACTGTATCAGAAATAGCAGTCCGCCAATAGATCCACCACACTGTCTGAGACTAGGCCTCAGCCACTGGAGCCTCGAGGTAATTCGTAACCCCCAAAGGACTAGCACTGACTCAGCCTGCAGTCAGTCTAGGAGTCTGATAGAGCCCCAAGTCCACACTAGGATGGGTGTCTGTAGAGCAGGGACCAACACACGGAGGAAACAGACAGAGCCCCCTAGTCAGCACCAGAAAGGATAGTCAGTAGTGTTGAGCGAGCGTGCTCGGCCGATGCTCGGATCGGCTCGAGCATCGCTCTGCTCGGCACATGGCGGTACTCGTCGAGTACCGCCATGTGCTCGCCCGCCATGTTCGGGTGGCGGGGATCTGTGCCGGAAGAGGCACAGATCTGAAGACGCTCCGCTGGACCACCAGGGACTGGAGGTACGGGGGCATTGCGGAGATGAAGGGGGCATTGCGGAGATGAAGGGGGACATTGTGGAAGAGGGGCATAGCGGAGATGAAGGGGGCATAGCGGAGATGAAGGGGGACATTGCGGAGATGAAGGGGGCATTCGGAGATGAAGGGGGCATAGCGGAGATGAAGGGGGGCATTGACCAGGCACCCTCCCCTCATCAGAGCAGGGGGTGCCTGGTGTAATGCTCGTGTCGCCCCATGCATTTCAATGGGGCTCGGGTGCTCGGCCGAGCACTCGAGCCTCAGGGGGTGCTCGGTCAGAGCACCCGAGCACCCGAGCATCGGGGTGCTCGCTCAACACTAATAGTCAGACAAGCCGGGTTATACATGGAGTGGTTAGTCAGCCAGAGCCACAGGTTTGCATCAGATAGGACAGGGCTCAAAATTTCCACTCTCCACTAGCCAACGGCAAGTGAAAATTTAGCCCTGGCGAGTAGAAATTCAGCCCTGGTCGGTATGCTATGGCTTGCAGTGGCGAGTAATTTTTCAGGTCTGGCTAGTAGCAAAGGACTTAAAATTATAAGCCCTGGATAGGATATCCACTGAAGCGTTGGTATGCTGGAAGCGCAGTGAACAGAGTCCCAAGTCAACACCAGAGTGTGTAGTCAGACAAACCAGGTCATACATGGAGCGGGTAGTCAGCCAGAGACACAGGTTTGCACCAGAAAGTATGTCTAAGCCAAATTGGAACGCACAAGGAGAATGTCAGACTGAGCCATAGGTCAACACCAGAATGGATAGACAGACAGGCCAGGTCATACACAGTTCTGGTAGTCAGTCAGAGCCACAGGTCTGCACCAGATTGGGTGTCCACTACACAATGGGAGCAGGCAAAAGAGTAGTCAGACAGAGCCACAGGTCAGCACCAGAATGGATGGTCAGACAAGCCAGGTCGTACACAGAGCCCAAAGGAAACAGAACTGTATTGTACAACAACATGACTCAGTCAGCCCTTTAAACCCCTCCTCAAAGGAGTAGGTAGGAGGAGCAGCTCAGAGGGAGGAAGTAGGTAGGAGGAGACTACAGGAAACAAACACATAAAACAGAGGCCTGCTGCATGCTTGAAGCCTCGCGCCTGCAGATGATGCTGAAACCAAGGTAAGCTGTAACACAGGCACAGCACTGGTGGCAACAGGGGCAGCATGTCTGACAGCAGGCGCAGCACTTCTGGCTAGGATCCACAGGCAGCTGAACTGTCCTGCTCTCACTACTACCCTCTTCTTCCTCCCTTCCCCAAGATCCCTAGGGTGATTTAGGGGGACTGGCCAGCATTGGTTCCGTAGAGCTCACTTCCTTCTCTGACTCAGACTCAGTGTACACATAAGTGTCCTTCCAGTTCCTCCTTTTATTATTTTTAAACTTTCTCATAGTGATAGCAGTCACTGTAAGCTTTTCCTGTCTCAATTTTGCAAAAAGATCACAGCAGAACATCACAGCACCTCTACCTTGCTCTGTAGCTGCTTCTATTGTGTTTCACTTCCTGGAATACGTCATGTTTTTATAGCGAAAAGATGAAAAACATGTAAATCAATGGGTCGGAAACTTTCTAGCCATTGAAAAGATGTTGAAGAATTTTTGCCAAATGAGCGAAAAATGCAAAGATTTTAATTTCTGTTTCTCTGTCGTCCAATATAGGTTACTGGTACATTGGGTAGGAGACCGCCCCTTTAAGTAGGCAGGAACAATTCTTGAAGAGAATGCTGGGTGGAGCCCACCTCCTCTCCTTAGCTGCACCTAGTTCCCCCTCAGAAAAATTTGTTCTTTGCTGAAGATACAGGCAAGAGAACAGTTCTGCAATAGTTTTAGTTTATTTTTTGTTTTCTGTTAGAAATGGAATGACAATTCCCAGGTGGATAGCTCAGTTTCCAGGCACTATGGTGGACCGTTTAGCCCTGGGGGGGAAATCTTGTTTCACAAGTTCTTTCCTCAGGAGTTGCCCACTGAGGCTTCTTCTTTACACATGGTAATCTGAAGACAGAAGACCTGCCGAAAAGGTGAGCAACCCTTTGAGTGCTGAGGTCCACATGTCCCACATTCCCTCTCCGCACAGAGGTCTCCTTGGAGTTCCTAATACATACTCCTGCACTCACTGAGTTCATCTGTATGTCTGTTAGGGGGCTTGGAGCAGTGTTTCTGTGGTAAACTTAACCCTTTGATTGCTAGGTGGCATCCTAGCTGACTAGCTGGTGAGATAGCTCAGTGGTAAGTTCCTCAATTGTGAAGCCTGTTCAAACCACAAGGTTGAAGGTTCAAAACCTGGCAGGGTTAACTCAGCCCTTCATCTTTCTGAGGTTGATAAAATGAGTACCATTGATTGGGTGATAATAACGCCTATTATTTCAGCTGCTGCTTTGGCTAGTTCTGAAAGCCCTTTGAGTCCCACTGGGAGAAAGGCGCTATATAAATGCTATTTATTATTATCCTTCTGGGTTTTTTGGGCACTTTTTCCCTTAGGGTATAGTGTTTATTTGAGTTTCAATGTGTTTTGTGGTGTTTTTACATTTTTTTTTTATGTCACTGAAAAATATTGCAATTTTGAGTTCCGCGCGCTTTATCGCATAGATGCCATGCTCCATTCCCCTCTATGGGATTTTATAGTTTGGGACATATCTCTGCAACCGCTCAACTTAGCTACTTCAGAGATGGCCCATTTTGTTTGTCTGCCCTTGCTCTATTATCCGGTTAATGTATTGTGTGTGTTAGGGGGCTCAGGGGGCTTCGGGCGCTGTTGGGGTACTTTTCAGCAGGAAACTACATTTCCCGTAGGCGATTGCTTTGCGCGCTCATTTCTGATTGGCTCCCATCACGGCAGCCATTTTGTGCTTTCCCTTTACGAGTATCCTACACAGGGCTTGGACTCTCCTTCTCTCCTCAGCAGATTAACCCTTTGCCTGCCAGATAAGTGCGTTTTAGCGATTTCTGGGGTGAAACTTTAATCATACACATTGTATTTGGGTGATTTCTTATACTTTAAACATTTTAACACTGTGAGAATGTCTACTACTTTGGAGCTTGGGGCCAGACCTAAGACTAAGGATACTGGGGTGTCTGTGTCCCCCATTGAGCACTGCTCCTCATGTCAATCAGGGTTACTTAGAGAGTATTCATGTCATTTATGCCCAGGATGCGCTGTTGCCCCTGCGTCACTCCAAGGGACTTACAGCCATGTACTTGAGCCAGATTGGATGCGAGAGTTTAAGGCCACTACTAGAGACCTGGGGTCTACCTTACAACTTCCCTTACCTCAAGAGGCTCCTGTTGACCCCTCTGATGTGTTCCAGGAACCTAAGAAGCAGTCTACTTGTTTCCCTCCCAACCCCATTCTTGATCGGTTGTTCGCGTATGAGTGGAAAGCTCCTGACAAGAAGACTTCTGTCTCTAAAAAGTTTGCTAAGCTGTACCATTTTTCTGAGGCGGCATTAGCTCAACGGGTTCATCGACCCAAAGTGGACGTTCCGGTCTCTAGGTTTTCCAAGTCCACTGCCTTGCCTGTGGCAGATGCTTCTGTCCTCAAGGATTGGACTGACAAGAAGCTTGAGACATCCCTGAAGTCCATTTTTGCTACAGCTGGTGCTTAATTGCGCCCGGAGTTTGCTGCTGCTTGGGTGAACTGGGCTATTGCTGTTTGGACTGGGCTGTCTGTCAGGGTGCATCTACAGCTGACATGTTGCACCTTCTCAGCTACATCTCTGACTCTCAGCATTATGTTTCTGTTGCCATTTTTAATGCCATCCGCTTGGTGGCTAGGATTTCTACCATGTCTGTGGTTACTAGACAAGCTCTTTGACTCAAGATCTGGTCTGAGGATACTTCCTCCAAGAAGGCCTTGCTTTCCTTGCCCTTTCAGGACTCTTCCTTGTTTGGGCCAGAACTTAAGGACATTATTAGTGAGGCCACTGGGGTTAAGAGTACCCACCAGCCCTTGGTTCTTAGGAAGAAGGCTCCTGTGAAGAGGAATAGGCTTTTTTGTCCCTTTCAGGCTGAGGTGCTCCCGCAACCCAAGCAGTTCCCCAGGCTGCGCGCCCCTCCTCCAAGCCTAAACAACAATGAAGGCCCAAGCAGTCCTCCACCAAGCCCAAGGGCTCCAAACTTTCTTCAGCATGATCGCCGAACCCCGGTCCCCACGAGCCGGTAGGTGGTCATTTGCGCCACTTCCTCAGTGCCTGGAAGGACACCGTGGGGGATACGTGGGTTTTGCGGGTTGGATACAGGATCCCTTTCATCTCTCTTCCTCCGTTCCAGTTTTTCCCTTCTCACACTCCTCAGGGAGCAGAGAAGCGCCGCCTGTTCTATGGAGCTATCCAGATCCTTTTGGACAAGGATGTTCTGGAACAGATTCCGGCACCCGAAATAGGGTTGGGATTTTACTCCAACCTCTTTGTGGAGTCCAAGAAGGACAGTGGCTGCTGTCCAATTTTGGACCTCAAGGACCTCAACGCCTTTGTGGTCAAGTCTCGCTACCACCAGGAGTCCTTGAGTACTGTGATCGCGGCCATGTCCCAGGGGAAATTTCTTGCTTCTCTGGATCTTCAGGAAGCATACCTGTACATTTCCATTCATCCAGAGAGTCGGTGGTATCTCAGGTTGCCTGCGACCAAATGCACTTTCAGTTTTCTCCTCTCCCCTTTGGTCTGACTACAGCTCCACAGGTCTTAAATCAAGTCCTGGGGGTGTTAATGGCTGTACTCCACAGAGACGGCATCAGAGTCACTCTGTACACTGACAACTTACTTCTGAATGCCTCATCTCTGGATATCCTTCGGCAGCATGTACAGGACTGTATTCATGCGTTGACCCATCATGGCTGAGTCCTCAACATGGACAAGTCAGATCTTGTACCATTCCAGAGACTGGTCTTCCTGGGGCTCCTGTTTCTCACGGAAGAGGTGGCTCACCAGATCATGCGCAAGGTCTCGGCAGTTCGGGCTCTCGACCCAGTTCTAGCCAAGAAGCTAAACTCCCTGGTGAGGAAGTTCATTTCTACCATGGAAGCGGTTCCGTACGCCATGGCTCACACCAGGGAACTCCAGAGGTTTGTGATCCAGGCGTGCATGGGACAACCGGATCTACTGAGGATGTCAGTATCTCTCCCGCTTCATGTGGAGCTGAGTTTGTCATGGTGGCTACACCTTCCCAACCTGCTGAAGGGCAGACCCTTCCTGGTCTCCTTCTGGATGACTGTGACGACGGACGCCAGCCTCTCCAGCTGGGGAGCTGTTCTGGGTCAAAGCAATGCCCAGGGCCTGTGGTCTCCGGAGGAATATCTCCGTCCCATCAATGTGTTGGAACTTTGGGCAATATTTCATGCCCTTTGTCATTGGACGCATCATCTGAAGGACTTCCCGGTCAGAGTCCAGTCTGATAATGCCACGGCCGCGGCTTACATCAACAAGCAAGGCGGCAAAAGAAGTCCCGCAGCTTGGTTGGAGGTCAAAGCTATTTTAACCTGGGCAGGAGAACATGTCCCTGCCATATCCGCGGTTCATATTCCTGGTGTAGACAACATGCTAGTAAACTTCCTAAGTCTACACACAGTGGACAGCGGGGAATGGGAACTGAATCAAGAAGTGTTCAACCTCATTGTTTGGAAGTGGGGACTTCCTTGCATTGATCTGATGGCAATAAGGCACAATCGGAAGGTTCCGTTGTTCTGTTCACTCTGGGGGGACCCTCTAGCTCTGGCAGTGGATGCCATGTTGATACCATGGCACTTCCCTCTGGTGTACATCTTTTCTCCCATTCCCATGCAGAAACTTCGTCTGGAGGGATCTCCAGTCATTCTGATTGCTTTGTACTGGCCTCGTCAGGCTTGGTTTCTGGAGTTCCTGGATCTCTTGGTGGAGGAGCCTTTTCGGCTTCCCAGCCGTCTGGACCTTCTACTTCAGGGATATCTGTGGAAGGAGGACGTGGGTTGTCTGGGTTTGACGGCATGGAAATTGAATCCTCAATACTGAAGAGGAAGGGTTTCTCTTCTGGTGTGGTGGACACTATGCTTAGTGCCCGCAAACCTGTTTCCTCCAAGGCCTACCATAGAGTCTGGTCTACCATTCTCTCTTGGTGTGCTGACAGGGATCTTTCTCAGGACTTTGATCTCCCTACAGTCCTGTCCTTTCTGCAGGATGATATGGACAAGGGTCTCAGTCTGAGTTCCCTTAAGGTTCAGACATCTGCTCTATCTGTCTTCTTCCAGAGAAGTATCACAATTCTCCTTGATGTCAAGGTCTTCTTTCAGGGTGTTGCTCAAACGCGTCCTGCCTTTAAGAGCCCTACTTCTCAGTTGGATCTTAATTTAGTCTTTGGCGTCCTTCAGCGACCTCCATTTGAGTCCTTGGCTACTATTCCCTTGTGCATGTTAAACTGGAAAATGGTTTTCCTTCTGGCAATTGTGTTGCGGAGTTGCAGGCCCTGTCTTGTAAACCACCCTTTTTGGTGTTTCACAAAGATAAGATGGTTTTTCGCACCTCTCTGGAGTTTCTACCGAAGGTAGTATCAGAATTCCACATTAAATTGTGGTGCCCTCATTCTGTCCTGACCCTGCCTTTGACAAGGAAAGGGATCTTCATTTGGGTGTAGTGAGATGCCTCAAGTTCTATGTGTACCGCACTGAGTCTATTTGCCAGTCTGACTCTTTGTTCGTTATTCCTGAGGGTCCCAGGGAAGGGAGACCGGCATCCAAGGTGACAATTGCATCCTGGATTAAGTCTACTATTCGTAAGGCTTACGAATTGAGGAAGAAACCAGTTCCCTTTAGGGTTTCGGCTCATTCCACCAGATCCATTGGAGCTTCTTGGGTGTACAAGAATCAAGCCTCAGTTGATCAGTTGTGCAAGACAGCCACTTGGTCATCTGTGCACTCTTTTTCAAAGCACTACCATGTGGATGTTATGGCGCTGGCTGACGCCAGCTTGGGAAGGAAGATCCAGGAGACAGTTTTGCCTGTCTAGGTTCTCCTTTCGTCTCTTCAGTGTTCCTTCACCATTGAACCTGGTTGGCTCGAGTTCTGTGTGCTTTGCTATGTTCCTGGTGCAGTTCTGCACCTGTTCTTTGTCCGTTGACACTTCAGTGTTCTTGTTGAGTTGTTGATGATCTGATGATTCATATAGGCTCTGGTGACATTGGGACCCTGCGCCTGGTCCTTGCCTTACTTCCCGCCCCTAGGAAACTCAATGGCTGGACATCCCAATGTACCAGTAACCTATATTGGACGACAGAGAAAAGAGGATTTTAGTCTTACCTGTTAAATCCTTTTCTCTTAGTTCATATAGGTTACTGGTCTCCCACCCTGTCAAGGGACCTGGCTTGGTTCTCCTGTGTCTGAACGTGGGAGACCTGTCAGGTTCTCTGTTTCAAAACAAATCCTGTGTAGGTCCCCTCGTAAGAAAATATTTTTCAACAGATGTTAAAACAAGTCATAGACTACATATAAACCTCTGCTCCATAAATCCATCTTGTCAAACTCAACATTGCCTAATTAATTATTCCACTTTGTCAACCAATGTAATTATATTACCCATCATAATGATATGTTAAAGAACTAAATTGGCTAACCTACAAATCTAGACGTACCCTTCCTTTCTTGCAATATTGAATTGTGCCCATGTGTTTTAAAGAGGTGGGCCAGTAGACTCCTATTAGGTATATCAAATATAGTCTTGAATAACAGATTAAGAATGATAAGTTACAATATATACAAACAATAACTTTCAGTTGTGATACATCCAGACACATATAAGACTTTAATGTCCCCTTTGTATCCTTCTGATATCTCATTGGTGAGACGAATCTTTCATAATTTAGTAGTCTTGGTAGCAGTCTCTGATACTAAGTACTCCACAACCATATTATATTCACCATACTGGATTATAGTTAGGGTCATAATTCTTTGTCCTTAGTCAGCACACTTATGGTGTTGCACCCCTCTGAACACTAGTGGTGCATGTATAATACAGCTAAGTACAGGAAAATACAAAAGAAAATACAAGATGCAGACCCCTCTAAGAGTGCAACCTCTTTAATATAATATATAGATCCCCCACTATCAGTATGCTCACCAAAGGTTGAGGATAATGAGGCCTTATAATTAAATCCATGTTATGAGAGATGGCTAATGATACCAATAAAAAGTAATTATTTATTCCTTGAATAAGAGAAATTCTAATACAATATTTATTACAATTTTATTTTAATTTCTCTCATTCAAGAAATAAATAATTAAATTTTATTGATATCCTGAGCCTTCTCTCATAACATGGACTTGTAGTCTATGAACTTCACAAGCAGCAGAGATTTAAAGGGATAGTAATGTTTCACAAAAACAGCAGCTCCAATTAATCTTCATAGTATTTGGGCCATGGAGAGTGTTATATCAATACTGTCAGATTTGTGGTTCAAGAGTAATGGAAGGATAACGTTTCCTCCTCCTGTCCCTTTTACCTAGTGTAAGCCATCTCTTCTCAGATGTGGAATCTGGTTGTAAGACCAGACAGATAACAGCAGGTGACAATCTTCTTCCTATGAGAACAATGAAAGCCCTGCCCCCCCCTTGACAAGTTTTTCAGGTGTTTCCCTTAATTGAAGATTGTCCCTCTCTGCAATCTATCTGGGCACCTCCCTTCTGCTCTGGCTGAGCAGTTTTACATCAGTAAAAGGGGCGGGAGGGGGATACTTTGTCATTGAACTACAACTCTGACAGAACTGAAATAACACTCTCCAAGGTCCAAATACTATGATGATTAATTAGAGCTGCTTTTATTATGAAACATTACTATCCCTTTAAGTACAAGGCCTCATTAACCTCAACCTTTGGTGAGCATACTAGTATTGGGGGCTCTCTATATATAATATTTAACAGTTTCTGCTCTTAGAGGGCTCTGTGCCCTGTCTTTTCCTTTGTGTTATCCTTCACCTTTCTTTCCTTGTTTATAACCATTTCTCTGGAAAGCTACCAGACTACTTGAGCAGTATGCTCACTCCAGCCCTTCCTACTAACTATAACCACTGCTAACAACTCACTGAGTATTCCACCCAACAAGAAAGAAGCCTGTCGATCTGCCTTCTTTAGAGCTCCAAAAGCCTGGAATAACCCTCCCGAAAAAAATCATATCTTCTCCTAGTCTAAAATGCCTAAACATAAATGCTTCTTTGTATTTAAAAACAATACATAACATTGTATGTAATGTTATTTTTATATATGTAGATATATTTTTAGGTCTATTTGTGTAAATATTTAACTTTGTTTTGTAAAAGCGCTTCAGGACATACTCGAAATGAGAAAAATCTCAAATGCATTCTTCCTTTTAAAACACTTTTTCTAAATTCATAAGCTGCCAGTTTAGATCTTTCCCTTAGTAATGAAAAAAAAGTTGCAGTAAGGAAGGTCCACCAGCAGTCCTTTTACACTAGCAACATTGGAGATTGAGATACTCATCTCAACCTCCAATAATTGGCCAACCCATGTAGTGATCAGATAGCAATATTGTCTGTCACTCACATGGACTTACTCTAGGTCATGCCTCTCTTTCATCAGGATCATCAGCGGAATACAAGAGAGAGAATAGTGAAGCTGCATGGTGCTGCATCAGTTCTCCTGCCAGTGTGAAAGAGACCTTGGGGGTTATGCACTAAGGCATGATAAAACCATAGTAAACATAGTAAATTAGGTTGAAAAAAGACACAAGTGCATCAAGTTCAACCTTTGCCTCATAACCCAGAGCAATGAGAATTATACAAGCTTTCCTGCTGCCAAGTAAGTTAGGTTTTATCTGAACTTTCTGGTATGTCCATTAATATATAGTATAACCCTATATGTTCCCTCTTGAAAGAAACGTATCTAATTGTTTAAATGTATCCATGGTGTCTGCCATTACCACATCATTGGGCAAGGAATTCCATAATTTAACAGACCTTACTGTAAAAAAAACTTTCTCTGCTGAACTTGAAACTTCTTTTCCTCTAATCTCAAGAGGTGGCCCCTGGTTATTTGATCAGGCCTTGGAATGAAAAGCTCACCAAAGAGATACTTCTATTGACCTCTCATAAAGAAGTGATAAAGTGGAGATGACTTCTCCTCTTTGTGATGCCTTAAGGCACTCCCCCTTGTGTATTTATGAAAGAACAGATTGGTTTTATGGTGGAGTTATGTATTGGATTCCTTACTTTGGTCCATTATTGGACTGGCAGTTATGTGAAAGTCTCTCCCTACCAGAAGTCCCAGTGTCAGAAATAATGACAGTTTGGGGCATATATGCTCGAAAGTAAACTTTTTTTCCTTTCAATAAAAAATCTCAAATAATAAATTGTCATTAGTTATCAAGATCCTTGCTCAATAACATCTTGAAGATTACTGAATGGATGTGAAATTTGTAGTTTTTCTATGGACCTCCCCTGCTGTTGCAATAACAGTATACTGCATAATGTTTCCAGAAAAGCACAGATCTCCACATTCCTACATAGTTAAACATTATTTATAACACATATAAGGGAGAAAGTATAATTTGCATTGTTTACAGTTTATCAGTTTTCTTAACTGTTAACAGCCTAGAGTAATTCTGGAGCAAACCAACTGCTCCATAGGAGACAAATACAATTTCCCCAAATTACATTGATTTAAATGGGAATCTTAACCTGCTGAATTCTATAGATGTCTCCAATGCATTTCTTCACATTCAAGGAGTTAAACGCCCCATTTCAATCAATGAATATTTATCTTTTTTTCCCCTATGGAGCAGCTGGTTTGTCTCAGAATTATCAGCTTGCTATATATTTCTGGACATGTTAACTCCAAACAGTATTCAGGAAGGTAAAACAGTTTGTTTAAAAAAATTAGAAAAATATAATTAGATGCTTTCAAAAATAAAAAGACGTTAACATGTGGCATGTTTTAATTACCTCTTATTAAAGAGGGTGGGAGGGGGAAATGCAGTGAATTCAGCGCAACACAAGCCTTTCCTAATGACATTTGTTAAATGGTTTTTAGATGCTAGCTGCGGCTAGGAAAGTCATTTTCTTTGTTGTCAGTGAGGGACAACTCCTCCCCTCCAGTCATCTTCTTTTATGATTTGAGAAACACTCTAAATGATGAAGACTACAGTGGGCTTTATTCATCAAGATAAATTCTGCAATTCTGGAGCAAATCAGCTGCATCATAGGGGAGAACTGAAAATTGGCATTGATTTAAAACACAAAAATTCCTCTACCATACTGAGAACAGTTACTAATTTATTACACTTACTAGTTAAAGAGCCCATTAAACGGGCCACAGTGCCACTGGCAGCCAGTCGCGTGGCAGTTATTGCAGTAGAGATTGCCCGTGCCGGGGCTGATACAGAGCGGGATGCTCCTTCGGACTGCCCCGCTCTGTATCAGCCGCGGCAGTGGCAGTCTCTACTGCGCATGACTGCAGCATGCACAGCAGTCTCTACTGCGCATGACTGCGGCGTTACACACATTTTAGCAAATTATTATATAGGATATGTACATTTACATGTCTGAAACAAATCAAAATGACCACTCTCCAGCAAGGAAGCCCACATTTTACAGCACTCCTACTGAATTGCTAGAATCCTTGGCAGCAACATGCAAATGAGTAAACACAGTGCAGTCATCTTTTGATCCTAAAGAAATAAATATGACTCCCTTAACTTATGCTTGCTGCTTTCACAACTTATTCCACAAAGTATCCTTTGGGCAAGTATGATCTACTCAACCTGCAGGGAATGCTAGAAAATGAGAAAAATTTCAATGTATTCTTCCTGGTAAAATACTTTATAAATAAACCTATCCAGTGACTGCTGTTACGACTTTGTGGGCCTCTTCAGTGTGGGTCTAGATGGCTAACTCGCTCTAGTGAACAGGTTATGAATTTTCACTTCAACCTCATGGTGCAGTTAGTTTGCACCTCTTGTTCTTGATGAATAAAACCCAGTGCCAATATACCTATGGAGAGATGCACTAAAAGGTGATAAGGACCAGGATGGTGATATGTGACAAATTCTTGTCACTGGCATATCAACAGCATTCCCTAAGATGTCTTCACCATCATATCCCTGTGAATCTGCCACCAATCCACCACAATCAGCTGACACCGCCATGAATCTACTTTTCCTTCGACAGGTTTACAACTTTGCTCTAATTTGCTTATGGAAGTGCAGATTAATGAGCCATTGTTGTATTCATGTTGGTGTGTTTATATATGCACATCTCTACTAGAACTAAGCTCTCATTGAGCCTTTGCTTTGGGACTTCACATTTCCAACATCACTAACCTGAGGTTAGCAATATTGACATCTTCCTTTAGCTCTCTGTGGAGCCAGAGCACAGTTTTCTGTCTCTGCTAAACAGTAAAGACATCAGCTACCCTCCTGTAACCCTTTCAGTGACATAGGGATGTACATTGTACAGAAAGAGTTAAGAATGTATGTTTGAACTATATAATCAGTGAGCTGACAGCTGTAATCTCTTGGGGGGCGGTGGGGGTGTTTTTTTCCTGGCTGCGGGGACCCCAAGAGGGGTGGGGGCTGCTGGGAAGGGCCTCTCTCCTGGGCTCCACTGCAAGGAAAACTCAAAAAAAAAAAAAAAAAAAAAAATATATATATATATATATATATATATGGCTGGGTAAAAAATGTATTATGATCAAGTCAATCCTAAGCATATGTTAGTATTTTTTTTAAATTGCAAATAGTCATTGCTTTATATTCTGACTGCCCATAAGATGGTCACATAGACCAACTGGCACTCACATGAAACCAATCGCACACACAAACACACACACACACGCACATACACACACCACAAACACATGCTAAAGGAATGATAAATGTACTGCGTAGGACCTGAGCCTAATAATTAATGGACCATTATTACCATTAAATGCATTGAACAATTTTAACAACTATGTGCACAACTCCGGACGATGTTTTGATAATCTTGTCACCAATATAAATTTGGATTCATTAGAAGACCTGAAATAATTGGATGTCCGGTAGAAGGACTGTTTATAACTGTATCCACAGATGAGAGCAGATGTGACTTCAAAGTTGCACTGCTGGTTTCTGCTCACCTATGAGAAGCAATGCAAGCTCAGTTCAAACACCAGCATCCCATTCATATCAATTTGGCTTTTAACACCTTCAGTGGTTGAGACCTTCTTTGTAATAGCTCTGTATTGTCTTGCAGACCTCTCCAGCATTCAGTGGGGTGAAAGGACATATTGAAATCATTGGAAATTTGAAAACTATACCAGCAACAAGATAGTTGTACCCTTTTTCAAAGTCAAGAAGTGCACAAAAAAAAGGTTAACAATCAAATATGACACCCCTTTCACTAATAAAATAAATGAACAGGTTAACCATAACATCACTGAAAAGGTAGACAAATAAACACTTTTATCCTTTGAGTTGCACTCAAAGGGTTAAAGTTAACATTATCTTCTAACAGACATATTTTAGCAGGTATTAACCTTGGTATAATAATAATAATCCTTTATTTATATAGCGCACACAGATTCCACAGTGCTTTACACTCATATTGGTTCCTGTCCCCATTGGGGCTCACAATCGAAATTCACCGATCAGTATGTTTTTGGAGTGTGGGAGGAAACCCACACAAACAGAGTAAGAACATACAAACTCATTGCAGATGTTGTCCTTGGTGGGATTTGAACCCAGGACCCCAGCGCTGCAAGACAACAGTGCTAACCACTGAGCCACTGTGCTGCCCATGAATACAACATCTCATTAGGGAGGGCCCCAGCATCCAAGGGTACAATAGATTCTAGTTATGCATCTATGGAAATTATTTTGTTCTAGGAGGCCCAAACAATGTTTGCATCGGGGCCTTTCAATGACTGGATAAACCAATGCTGTATTTGGGAAAAAAATGAGTAAGAGGAGTTGGAGGAATGCTGCTTCTAACTTTGAGAAATTTAGCAGCATCACAAGTAGCTGCCAGCACCCCTACCACATCCCTAGCAACTCAGAGATGCCAGAGCCTACCAGCAGTAGATAGTGCTGCTACGACTCCCACCACATTCCATGTGACTCAGAGATGCCAGAGCCCACTAGCAGGGAATTCTGCTTCCATCACTGCCACAACCCTGTGATTCAGACCCCATCAACAGCACCAGATATTCTTGCACTTTCTACCACACTAGTAAAATAACCAACACATCCCCAGTGCCCTGGGGTGAATTTTTAAAAGAGGCAAATGTGTTTTTCCTTAGGCGACTGTTGGAAGGTGGAGCAGCACAGAGTTACAACTGCCTTATTCTGAGCTTTGCTATTGCACCTGCAAATGTGACACCAAATGTACCTCTTACACCTCTGTCACACTCACCACCACGATGAGCCTCAGGGAAGGAAGAATCTAGTGGTAGTGTATGTGCTGCTGCTTATGAGAACACTGGTGATACTAGTGGTGACATGATGAGAACTCATCTGACTCATGTAAACTAGGAGTGGGAGAGAGACATGGTGGAAATGGGTATCACAGCTATGATGTTGTTTGGTAGTGATATAGTCATACTTCCTGAAGTTCCTGCAGTTGGATTATCTGACTTCCAGTCCCACCAGCATCATCAGATGTTAAAGCAGGATCAGGGTTGTGTGTAGACTATGCTGGGTACTGATGGGAGTGGGGGTCATCATCCTGATCACAAACTGTGGAGTTGGTGGTAGGGAAAGTACCATCAGTGATATGGGACAGGTCAATGTTACAGTTTATAGTAATAATGCAGATGATGCAACAGAAACAGAAGCAGCACTACATGACACTTTAGGTGCATCAAAGGAGAAGGTATGACATCAACAACATCCCTCTCCCCCTCCCCCAGGAAAAAATGGGTGTGAGAATACTTTTCTTGGGGGGAAGGGACTGTGCAATTGTCTGTGTGAAGGTTGTGAAAAAGGAGAAGGGGTCACACCTTGACTCACCTGCTCCAATAAAGCATAATCAACATGAGGTATATTGGGAACGTGTGGCACTTTCCCACCCAAGAAAAAAATCAGGTGCTGCTGTCACTGTTCCCCCTGTCAACCCCACCTTCAAGAACAACATGATACAAACAATCCACACAAAAAAGGTGTGAGACAACCCCAAACCACCTCAGAACATCTATATCATCATCTGTCTGATCTAAAGCAAGGGTCCATGTTTCTACTAGTAATATCCCAGTTGAACAACCCTCTCCCCGTAGTCAAGGTCCTTCTCGACAGTGACAAATTTGCCAACATCCCCACCAGCAGACAGTGAATCTGCAGATGTTGACAATCTGACTTCATCCCCATGATTTTAGGAGAGATGGAGGAGTAAAATTATCATGGTGATAGGACATCTTCACTGGATGCAACTGGTGGCCTTTTGTGTATTGTTGCTTCCTCAGCACTAGGGCTAGTGGGACCTCCACTGCATGTGCCATGTCAGTGCTGGTGCACTGATATTGTACAGATATTGCAGGCAATATTTAGCATTGTTTAACCAATCTACAACTTTGTGGTATTGTCTCTTCAAGCTCTGCATGCATAAAATGGCAAGCCAATGGTATGGGCTACCCTACAACTTGCACTTACTACTAGTGGCAGAGCCAGAGGCAGCATTGGTGGTGACCTGCTGCTGCCCACTGACAACAAAGATATCTAGTTAGCACTCCCAGTTAGTATCTTATGGGAACAGGACAAGAGTAATAGGCGCTTGAGTAATCCTATCCTATATAATAATTTGCTAGGATGTGTGTCAGAAGCCATCATGTGCAGTAGAGACTGCCCAAACACACAGAATGCTGGGAGTTATGTGCTGGGAGCATTCTGTGCTTTTGGTCAGTCTATACAGTGCATGACTGCATCAGCAGCAGGATGCAGAGCAGGACTGGCCTCAAAACCCTTTGAGTGCCAGAGGGGTACGCAACGCATTGCAAAGCAATGCAATGCATACTCCCTTTGGCACTCAAAGGGTTAACATCACCCGGACCTTGGCCCGTGTACACAGTCAAAAATAATTACACTAGTCAAAAACAATTAAGTGGTAGTTAGAGCGTAGCGAAAAAGTGATGACTTAGAAGGCTTGGAATTGATAAGAAGGTAAGTGGACTTATGTGAATAAATTAAGGGCCATATGGTACAAAAGTGATCGTGACGTTGGGTGAGGTATGATAGGGGTTGATTTGCTAGCAAGATTCTGAAAAGTTTGCTATACCTGGACAAACAGCATCCTGGTGTTGGGAGTGAGAGCTTGTGGATGGAATGTGAAGTGAATTGATTTGTATCAGATGAGATCCTTAACTTCAGAGGATGGAATGGTAGCTGGATCACTGTATGATGGAAGTGGGAGAAAACCTGTAGTTGACCTGGATATAGCGTCAGCATCTTGTACTGTAAGTGGAATGCAGGAGCTTGTGATGAAGAAATTGTGATGCAATACCACATGAGCTGCTGGTAGACCTCAAATATATATATGGGTGGGGGGGTCTACCCTAGTTATGGCTGGAACGAAGCTATGTTGTCCATGTGGTATGTGACAGCCTGTGACCCTGCAATATGGCTGCTTTAAGCATGAGATATTGCAAAAGTTGGGGAGATAAAATAAAACTGGGGTAGGTTTGTATCTCCTATGTCCCTAATTCTGGGAGCCATTTAACATTGCACCACAATTTCTTAATGCAACAGCTTCAGTATAAGATATAAGAGAGAGAACTAAAATTTGTAACAATTTCCTGATACAATCTGGCTGTGTGACATGATCCCAAACATCAAATTTGCATATACTCACACAAGCAAATTATATGCAGTCAAACATCATATCACATGTTAAATATATCACGTGATTTATAGGATCAGTTGCCCATGCAGATCATCTATATTGGTAAGAAGGACCAGAAAATGAAGGATAGTATTTATGGTCACAGGGTAGCATATAAGTACAGCTAACAGAGACCATGTGAGTGATTAGCCAGTGGTCAACAACATCCTGGCTATTGGCCTCTAGCTACTTACCTTGCAATTGATCTGAATTGATATAGATCCTGATTTGAGGAGAGCCACTGAAAACCTATTGCTCCAGAGGGAGCCTTTCTGGATACTAATTCTTGAATATGTGGGCCCTATGGGTCTAAATGAAAACCTTTTCTCTATACAGTTTTCTTACCTACTCCTCTGCTATGGATGTGACTGTACACATCTTGAGCAAATAGGATTCCCCTCCTTAAAACAAGTGTAGTCTTCAACATGTGTATAACAGATCACTCGACATAAATATAATGAACATTTGTGTAAACACAAAAAACACCTCTTTTTGTTCTGCAAAAACAAGAGCGCCCCTTTTTATAAATGCATTTCTTACCCCTCTGACACCCTAATGGTTTATAGTTTTCATGTTGGGTGATCTTGTGATCATTCAGTCCTATATAATAATTCGCTAGGATGTTTGTCAGAAGCTGTCATGCGCAGTAGAGACTGTGTGTGTTTGGGCAGTCTCTACTGCGCATGATTGCATCGAGTGAATGAGGCAACACAAGACTGCATCGCGTGGAGCAGTGAGGTAGCGGCTGCTTAACCCTTTGAGTGCCAGAGGGGTACACAATGCATTGCAAAACAATACGTTGCGTACCCCTCTGGCACTCAAAGGGTTACCATTACCCGGACCTTGCCCGGGCTTTTACACTTGTATGCTATAATTAGTTGAATATGTGCTTGGAAGGTTAAAGAGCTCAGATTGCACACGCTCACAAAAACACATATGCGCACACACTCATGTGGACAAACACATATACACATACACATGCATGCATGCATGCATGCACACAGATATACACAACACACGCAAGTACACACACATACAAACATCCATCTCTGCATACACCCAGATTAGGTGGTCAGGTGAACCCATAAGTGAAAAGGCAAGGTTCCTTCTTTCAGTGAATGGGAGGAGGCTAAAAGAGCTCTATATCCCCCGCTTATCTTGTAGCCGGATATTATCTACTTCCATTTGAAAACAGGGAAACTCCACTTTCAAATGAGCACACTACTGGGTGTGCTAATGTCAGGTAGCCATATGATATTCCTGCATTACAATTTAGGGCATATATATATATAGAAGCATTTGAGGGAACCCAAAAATATCTCCAGCCTTGCAATTCACCGTTCATAGTGGGACTAGAGTACATACATTTTCTACATGGTGAAACAGTGGGTTTTGAGGGTGATCCTGGAAAGGTATAGTATATATTTCAGATACCATCTTCCATGTCGCTCCTTCATGTCCAGAGTTCCTTGTGGTCTGGTGAGGGGCTGTATGATTTTAGATGCAGCTTCTTTCCTGATGGACATGCAGCTCTTGGTAAATGCTCCTCTGGAGAAATTCATGGAATCCTATTCCAACCTTTTCATAGTTCCATAGGCCGAGGCGGATGTTGTTTTATTCTGCACTTGAAGTGTTTTTTCATCCCTGTTCCAGAGGGAGCCTTTGAGATCTGCCATCAATGCTATGTGTCCAAGGGAGTTGTTAGCTATCTTAGTCATAAGGAACGTATATCTGCATATTCCTATCCTTGCAGATAATCAGCTCTTTTTTGGTTTGACTTTCAGACCATTTTTTAGCAGTTCACCACCCTTTCTTTGGGGATGCCATCTCTGCCTCTAGATTTTTACACAGGTCTTGACAGCCTTGCCTGCTTACATTCATTCTCTAGGGATTCCTCTTACGCCCTGTCTGGATAACTTTTTGTTAAAGACTCCTTCCGCGGAGACATTGGGCTTACAATTTCCAGAAATCCTCTCTGGTTCCTGCACAGGTCCTTCTCTTTCTTGGCAGGAGATTCAGTGCTCTTCAGGGATGGGCCTATCTTTTGGAAGATAACATTTTTTCTTCGTCCCTGCTTTATTTCGCCTATCTGCAGCTGTGTGAATGCGCATTAACAATAACACACTGTACCCGATCCATACTCAACAGTAACCATACAACCATAGAACTCATATAACCCACACCTTGCACAACGATAACCATAGAATCAAACATTACCTCCTATGCCCCCCCCCATAGAACCATACTTACTGACCCCCCAGCGTTGTCCTAGACACAGTAACCTTAAAACTGAACTTACCATCACTCTAAGTCATGTCCTGCCGCACTGGTAGACTTAGAAGTGAGCCACTGAGTGCAACTCTCTCCCCCACGCTGGCAAAGTTTCCTTGGAAAATTTAAAGGAGTTAAAGAAAAGACAAGTATTTTAGACTTTTTCAATTAGTGGGAATTTTGTTGGAAAAAACAGCAATTTGTGGATTTCCAGAAGAATTCACGCAGGAATAAAAATACTTTTTGGCCATCAGTAATGTTGGTGACATGTCTATCCCCTCACATTTATTGAACATTATTGTGTCAGCTGCAGCCAGTTTTGGTAAAAAAAATATGATATTTAGGATCTTGCATACTACTCAGATACAGTACAGGATGCACGCGGCCATCACTTAAGGACCATGGACCATTTTTTTTTTGTTGGCATCCACTTCCAGACTCCCCGAACGGCGTGCAGCCGCGCAGGGAGCCCGGAATCCCATGACGGTGCCTGGCACATTATGGGTCCCTAACGCAAATTAACACATGATGTGCCAGGACCATCAAGGGTCATTAAGGGGTTAACAATTCTTTCCTTTAACATGGTTTCCTTACTTTTCCCATTACTGACATAAGAAATATTCATGCACACTAGCCATGTGGTAGAAAGGCAAATTATCCCCTCATTTGGCGCAAGGGATTGTTTTCTTTCAAAAATGGGATGCTTTTCTATCTTTTTTTTCTTTTCTGTATTGTTAGAAACATTTAAATACAAGTATGGCACATTTTAAAAAAAGTGTTATGCCAAATTATACATATGGGGTGCCATTTTACTCAGAGACCTCTACCTACGTAACATAATATTCCATGTTTTTCAGATATTTCAGTATATTTGAAAGAGTGAAATTATGAAAAAAGTTTGATTAATTATAGAATTTTTTTGCTATAGCACAATGATGTGGAGATTTTATAGCAAACCAGTCTTTGGTAAAAATGCAAAAGATGAGTCACTTAAATTGGAATTTTATGTACTTTTAAAGAATACATAGTATGTAGGATTACATGGTTTATTGTTTGTGTTTTTTGTGCCTGAAATGCAGAACAGTGCAAAATGCATAAAAGAACATTTGTATTTTTGTTGTTTAATTGTTAATTTTATAGGAACACTAATGCAAACAAATGGTGTTTTAGAAAGGTGAGTTAATATTAAAAATATTAAAACCATTAGCTTTTGCTAGTGGAACACTGAGATTCCAATAATCTGGGAGTGTGTTTTTTCTATTAAAAAAATATATTTTTGCATTCTGTGTAAAATTTCTCATCATGGTATCTGATATCCACAAACCAATGGCAGTGCAGCATCTGCTGAAACAAATGGTGTATGACATGTGTGAGTTGTTCACAGAAAAATACCTAAAATTGTAATTTGATTGTAAACTGCAACAAAAGTGTGAAAACATGCTTAGTACTGGGCTGTAGATAAAAAAAGCTGAGCAGCAAAGTAGTTAAAAAGATAAATTTACATTTTACTGTATCTGATACTTCATGTCTGTTCGTTTACTTTTCTTTCTGCTATGTTACATTTGGTACGTGTTTTCACTGGTTATATCTAAAAGAATCCCACTGAAATCTAATTAGAAATTTAGAGATAGAACACTTGACAAAATTGTCAAATACAGTGGAATCCAGACCTATATTTGTTTATAGCACAAATTGTGTACTACTTTCTACCACTAGAAGCCCTAATATGAACTCTTCGTAAGGCTTAATTATTGCAGCCAATGTCACACAATACATTACTTTCAGGAGCATCTGTGATAGGGTAAGGGAATAATTACCTATTTGAACAACAATTTCTTCAAACTCTTTATCTTTATAAAGACCCCATAGCAAGTTGTTTGTTCATTCTGAGAGATTTAATAATTATTTTTAAATCCTGTGAGTATTGAAGTCACTCTCTTCCAAAATACATTGTGCTTTATTCTGTACTTTTTGATAGTACCATATGACTAAGGCCCTATATCTTTGTTAAACAAAGATGCAGCCCTCAGTCCAAGATATATATGACCCCCCCCCCCCATTTCCAAGGCTGATCATCCATGACTACCTTAAACTCAGTATTTACAAAAGGTTCCTATATTTTCCATTCGGCTCTTCAAAATCTACAATTCTGGGCCAAAGAAAGATATCCCATCTCTAGATGAGTTCCTCCAGTGGAACATGCTCCTATATATACAGTTAGGTCCGGAAATATTTGGACACTGACACAATTTTAATAATTTTGACTCTGTATTCCAGAGGGAACGGCAACCGTTTTAATACACAATCCCCTTATTTCAGGGACTTAAATATAATTGGACAAATTAGCACAATCATAAATAAAATGTTCAGTTTTAATACTTTGTCGAGAATCCTTTGCAGGCAATGACTGGAAGTCTGGAACGCGTGAACATCACCAAACTCTGGGTTTCCTCCTTTGTGATGCTTTGCAAGGCTTTAACTATAGCTGTCCTCAGTTGTTGTTTGTTCGTGGGTCTTTCTGCCTTAAGTTTTATCTTCAGCAAGTAAAATGCATGCTCGATTGGGTTGAGATCAGGTGATTGACTCAGCCATTGCAGAATATTTCACTTCTTTGCCTTAAAAAACTCCTGGGTTTCTTTCGCAGTATGTTTTGGGTCATTGTCCATCTGTAAAGTGAAACAACGTCCAACTAACTTAGCTGAATTTAGCTGAATCTGTGCAGACAATATATCCCTATACACTTTAGAATTCATCCGGCTGCTTCTGTCTTCTGTCACATCACCAATAAACACTAGTGACCCATTGCCATAGGAAGCCATGTATGCCCATGCCATCACACTGCCTCTACCGTGTTTTACAGATGATGTGGTATGCTTCGGATCATGAGCCATTCCAAGCCTTCGCCATACTTTTTTCTTCCCATTCTGGTACAGGTTGATCTTAATTTCATCTATACAAAAAATGCTATTCCAGAACTGCTCTGGCTTTTTTAGGTTTTTTTTTAGCAAAGTGTAATCTGGCCTTTCTATTCTTGAGGCTTATGAATGGTTTGCACCTTGTGGTGAGCCTTCTTTATTTGCTCTCATGAAGTCTTCTCTTTATGGTAGACTTGGATAATGATATGCCTACCTCCTGGAGAGTGTTCTTCACTTGCCTGGATGTTATGAAGGGGTTTTTCTTTACCATGGGAAGTATCCTACGATCATCCACCACTGTTGTCTTCCATGGACGTCCGGGCCTTTTTGTGTTGCAGAGCTCACCAGTGCGTTCTTTTTCCTCAGAATGTACCAGAGTGTTGATTTGGCCACTCCTAATGTTCCTGCTATCTCTCTGATGGATTTTTAATTTGTAGCATAAGGATGGCCTGTTTCACTTGCATTAAGAGCTTCTTTGACCACATGTTGTGGGGTTACAGCAACAGCTTCCAAATGCGAACGCCACACCTGGAATCAACTCCAGATCTTTTACCTGCTTAATTGATGAATAAATAACAAAGGAATAGCCTACAACTGTCCATGAAACAGCTTTTGAGTCAATTTTCCAATTACTTTTTGTCCCTTGAAAAAGAGGGGTCTAGATATTAAAGAGCTGTAATTCATAATCCCTTCCTCTAATTATTTAACTGTAACTTGAATTTATTCTGGTAAACAGCCAAAATAACAAAACTGGTGTCAGTGTCCAAATATTTCCAGACCTAACTGTAATTAATCTAATATGTTTGATGGCTACATCTTTGTAAGAGGGACCACTCAAAGACTTTAACCATACAGCAGCGGGGCGAGCAGATGACTTTCAACTTTTGCTTACTAAAGCAGCTCTTATTGGAATCCTATCTACCTGAATGTTGGAGACCTTGCTAGCATTCAGCCCCTGTATAAAAGAAATGATTTTTATTTTTTTCCTATGGTGCAGTTGGTTTGCCACAGAATCGCTCCACTTTTGACATTCTGCGTTACTGGCTAGGGGTACGCGAAAGGTCCCATTGTGTCCCATTAAAAAATCCACAAAAACCAAAGCCCTTAAAGTCTTCTCTGTTTTCGCCAATTGCTTAAAAAGTGTTCACTAGTTTTTTCAATGGCTACAAACTTTTTTCCCCTTTACTTACATGTATTTCGTGTTTTCTCTCCATGATGTTTCCAGAAAGTGAAACACAACACAGGCAGCTAGAGAGGGAGGGAGGGTGCTAGGCTGTTTAATCTAGAAAAATGAAGGCAACAAAGGCTCATAGTGTGTGCTTTCACTATGAGCACCTGGATGACAAAGAAAAGAAAGAGCTGGAAGGCTCAAAATGCATCCAATGAGACTGAGGAGGAGGAGGAGGTAGCGACCATCACCAGCATTGAAGGGACTGGAAGCCCTGATTCCCCAGACCAAAAGATTCCCAGTCCCCCAACACTGTCTCTTGGGATCTGGGTGAAAATAGTGGCACTGGCACAGGAAGAAGTGGATAGCAGTGAGGGCAGTACAGGTCAGTTACCTGTGCCTGATGCTACTGCTGCCAGTGTGCTTTGTTGTTAGGAGGGGGTGATGGCATGGGGGGAGAAAGAGATGATGGCAAGTGTGACAGCAGGGGGCACTGTCACACTTGCCATTTCCAAGCAGTACCACTACTACTATGATGCAGGAGCTAGAGACTCAGAGTATTGGGAGTGAGGGAGGGGGTGATGGTGATGATTCTGAAGTTCATATTGTTACTGTTAGTGAAGCAGATGGTGGGCAAGCATGACTGTTGTTGATCCTCCTGCTGATCCTGAGGTGAAAGGGGAAGTGAAGAAGAAGCTAGACTAGCGATCAAGAGAGCCAACATCCCCATGACCCGGTGAGTCCCCCACCCCCTGCATTGTGCCTCTGGGACATGGTACTGACAAAGGCAGAACTGGCTAGCAGAAATAATACAACCATGAGCTCAGATCAGCTGCCTGTGCCTGCTGCTAGTGCTGCCAGTCTGCCTTCTTCACCTTTAGAGATGGCAAGTGTGACAGTAGGGGACCCTCTCATTGAGACTCTCATGGAGGAAGAAAGGAGAAACCGGTGGTGACAACATTGCAGAGTTTGCTTCTACTGTAATTCCTACTGCAGTTCAGTTGCAAGGACAGCAGGATGATGATGAGCAGGCTAGTGTGCCACAGACCACCATGGACACAGTGAGTATGGGGTCCAGCAGTAGTGATGCTGGACTAGGGCAGTTTCCACTTGCCAGCAGCAAAACTCCTCCTGGTCCGAGTTGTAGTGATAATGCTGAGGCAGCAGCAAGATCACCCTCTGCCCCAACCAGTCAAGGGTATTGTGGAAGAGAAGAAGAAATAGGCCATTCTTTTCCAACTTTTCCCTCCCCTCAGAGGTCCTGGGTGTGGGACTATTTTTCTCTTTGAGCAGGCACAGTGCAGTCATCAGTGAAGGCACTGTGCACGATTTGTCAGTAAAAAGGAAGGAACGCACCTTGGCACAACCACTCCCATAACACAAATGACATACAGACACCATAACATTTATAAGAAGCATGTTAAAGCCAACCCCCCCAAAGAAATTTGGCACTGCTGTTGCTGTACCTCCTTTCTCTCCCCAAATGAAATAAGAGGCGAGCCGGAAATCAAAGAGGCAGAGGAATAGAGAAACCCAGAATGTTTGATGGCGAGCAAAACAACTGGCACGCCATCACCTTCTTGCTCTAGGGTCCAGGCATGGAAAGATGTGGCAACATTTGATTCATCATTACCTCCCCCACCAGCTAATAGCCATTCTGTAGCTGTCAGAATGTGGCAGTTCGTGTCCACCACATGGCAATGTGGTGGAGGTTAATCGCAACCAGGGCATCAAGCAGGCTCTGAGAAGATTCCATCCTGCAGAATAAGCTAAGCTGGTGCCAGAGAGGGTTCATCATTATTAATAAGACTGCAAGTTGTCGGACAAGGGACATATTGACAGCAGCAGTCCTTGGTTTCTGGGGGGATTATTGATTTTACATTGCGGACCAAAGCATCAAGGTGTTTGCTTTCAGATGTGCCAGTTGCTTGATGTGAGTGCAGTTGCATGTGTGTGCAGATGTGTGCATTGTTCCCCGTCCTTATTCTATTTCCTACACACACTGTGCACATTGAAGTTGCTTATGAGAGGTACAGTTCTTTCCTGCTCTCAAAGGAAACATCTATATTCCAATAACACAGGAGGAGGGGCAGGAGGAGAAACATTATTAACCAACTTCTTTTCTCCACATATACCTAAAGTGCTGGGGACTAGTTGTGGTGATGCTAGTGCCTCAGGCACATCACTGGAGCTAGTAGTGGCAAGTGGAACTATACTCATCATCACCCATATCACTGTGGTTGTTGATCCCTTTCCCTTGGAGCTGCTTAATGGTTCTGCTGCTTAAACAACTCAGCAGCATCAAGAACAGTAGTCGCAAATGCTGCAATGACACCATGGCATTAATGGTCAGTGGCCACTGGCCACCATACCATGACTTGCTGGCACTAGGCCAGAAGGTTTTCTTTTTTTCCTCAGGGCTTGTTCTTTATATAAACCAGTGGCCTACAAAAACAGTTTTTGAGGGGCTTATTTCTAACAAGCCTAAGTCCTATATAATCACTGATTCCTCAATGTTTGTGATGCTACCAAGTCTGAGTGCTAAAAATTATCTCTGACACCTCAAGGCTTGTAAAACTCACAAGCCTGAGTGCTAAACATTATCTCTGATTCCTCAGGGCTTGTGATGCTACAAGCCTGAGTGCTAAAGATAATTTTCTCTGATTCCTCAGGGCTTGTGATGCTAACAAGACAAAGTCCTACAAATCAATGTTTCCTCAGAGTTTGGGCCTAAAAAGTCTCAGTCATACAAATAAATGTTTTCTCAGGGCTTGGGCCAAACAAGTGTAAGTCCTACACATCAATGTTTCCTCAGGGCTTGTGCCAAACAAGTGTAAGTCCTGCAAATCAATGTTTCCTCAGGGCTTGGGTCTAACACAAGCTAAGTTCTATGGCAATCAATATTTCCTTAATGCTTGTTCAAAACAAGTCTTACAGATCAATGTTTCCTCAGGACTTGGGCCAAACACAAGACTAAGTCCTACAACAAATCAATGTTTCCTTAGACCTTATGCCAAACAATTTTAAGTCCTACAAATCAATTTTTCCTCAGGGCTTGGGCCTCTAACAACAAATCTAATTCCTGCAAATCATTCACTATAAAATACTCTGTCCTGCCCCGTCACAGCTTACTATCAGGAGGTCTCTGTCACATTACTTACCAAGTTTTTATTTTATTTTATTCATTTTTTATTAACTGTCCGCCCAATCCCAGTCAACAAACCCCACCTCCCCCAAAAAAAGATTCTTTCCCCAGACTCCACCAACACAGACACCCTACTCAGATCCCTTTTTTAAAATGTGCTATGTGTTGTGTGTAAATTCATTCTTCCCATTGATTTTAATGCATTGAGCTAGTAAAAAAAAAAAAGTGGAAAAAAAAACCACTTTTCACAGGAAATTTTCAACTATTTTGGATACAAAAATTTTCACCCATCCCTATTATTGACTAGGAGCTCGATCCAAATGTTGGAGATGGCTGTTTTTAATGTTGACAGTATTTTTTCAAGCACAGTAAGCTAGTCAAATGCCTGTGCTGTGAAAAATTACTGGCAAAAAAAAAGCAGTCATATGATGAAGTAAAGAGGTGTTTTCACCCATAGAAAAGGATGAAAACACCGTAATTATCAATTCAGATGCCTGCGTTAGCCATGAAGATCCAGTAAGGGACTCAAGTTATTGCAGGAAAGTTGAGATACAGTTTGTTTGTTTTTTTTACTTGAGTCCCTTATCGGATCTTCAAAGAGCCGATGCAGAAACTTGAAGGAAAAATCTTCGATCTTCGAGCAAATCTGCTTTAAACTGACTGGTTGGGATGTGCCTAGGGAATTGGATTAGAGACTGCCCATATATAAAGGCAGTCTCTGCTCAAATTCCCTCATTGCAGAATGGGCATTGGCCCGTGAGGCAGTAGAAGTGGGGTCTGTGGCACACAGCGATGGAGACATTATTACCATTAGCAAGCTAAGTATATTATTTTCATGTTTTTGGACATAAAATATTGCAACTTTAATATAATGGCTTATGTCTTAACTTAATAATGGCAGCATATTTCAATACACACGGGCACTAACACATTGCTTAACTGTTTGAGCCCCAGAGAGGTCCACAACGCATTGCTTTGTAATGCATTGCGTACCCCTCTGGCACTCAAGGGGATAAACGATGTATTGTATTATTCTGCATTGTATTCTTACTATTTTTTTCTTTTGTAGATACAAGAAGACTGAAGAGAAGAAAAAAGAGAAGACTGAAGAGAAGAAAGAAGATACAAGACAGAAGAATGAAGAGAATACAGAATGAAGACTGAAGGAGAAGGACAGTGGATAACAGGCAAATTTAACACAGATTAGGTAACGATCAGTGTTTGACAGTATGTCAGGCACTGATTGTTAGCTTTTTATCCTTTGAAGTTCCCAATACTGCCGCTATTCAGAGACATTTTGGGAACTTAACACAGAAAATGCAGTTTGGCCACAAGACCATTTTTGTGGCCTAACGTCCGTTATACTTTTAGCTGGTAGGACATTTGGATACCGACCAAGACATTTTCTTTTGTCGATCGGAATCCATTTTGCACTACCGGCCTCTTTATCTCCAACATTTGGATCGAGCCCAACCTTTCGCACTGATGTATTAAAGGAGCCCAATAACAGTTTGCTAGTTCTTACCTTGGAAAACACCTAATTTCAGAAGATCCACTGGAGTTAGCAGGCTTCTTAAGAGCTATTAGGTAGAGGCCTGTGTTCTTACAAAGGACTACACTTCTCCAAATTCTCACTTGGGGAGTTTTTTATCCTATTATATAGCATAATGGACACTGTACTAAAACAGTAATTGACTGGAGAGTATAGGTAACAACATCAATAGTGCAAATGGATAAAAAGCTTTTCTCAAATGATAGCAGATAAACAGGAATGAGTAATGCTGCCATACACACACGCACATAGAAGCCTAGTTTATAAACCCAGTATATAGTTATTTTGGACTGTGGTATGGTGGCCATGTTTTCTCAGTCATTGGACATATGATTAGAAATCCATGTATAAGGGCTGCATACATTTTTACAATCATATCAAAGGTAAATTATAGACTGATAGCTGTCCATAGCTGGTATGAATTTTCAGCAGTATTAAAAAATCATGAAAATGTTTACTCAACTGTATTCAAAACAGTGCACAATTATAGGACTAGTGCTAGTCATTAATCAATTTATAACAAAGAAAATACTACTACTTTTGAAAACTGTAGTGTCAGTTACACAGTGGTAGCAGAGGGCTGGTGATTAGGTCATAGCAGGCAACTGATTATTGGGTGCTAGCTAATTAGGTAAATGTGTTTTTGCTAAAAATTGTGGCTGTCTACTCCCTTAGATCAGGTTTGAGCCATGGGAAACGGGCCACATGTTGGACACACACACACACACACACACTATAGTGTTATGTTCTATAACAATGCTTTAAACAATTTTGTGCTTATCTGAATAACTGCAGTATCACCAATTTAGTCACTCGCATTCTTTTTGTACATACTGAAGATTATAATTTCACAGTCTTTATTTGGGAAGTTCAGTTATAAGAACTTAACGCACTGTTGTGCTCCGATTCCCTACCTTCCGTCTCGACGGGTTGCCCGCATCTGGCCATTGCATCTCTGCATGCGCGGCCTTATACTTATGACTACCAGGTCTCGGACGCCGACGACGTCATGGCGTGTGACGTCAGACGCCACCACTATATAAGTTCACGCCGGCTGGGCTCAGGCGTTCTTGCGTCGAGTCCCTTCCATGCTTAGCGGTTCTTTGTGCATTTATTGTAGTGTTTAAATCAGTTTTTGACCCTTGCCTAGTCTCTGACCTTCCTCAAACTCTGCCAGCCCCTGACCTCGGTCTGTCCATCGTTCATGTACATTCTCTGCCGGCCTCTGACCTTGGTCTGTCCATCGTTGTTGCACGTACTCTGCCAGCCCCTTACCTCGGCCAGTCCATCGTTGTTGCACGTACTCTGCCAGCCCCGACCTCGGCTTGCCTCTCACTTCGTTTTTCGGTTCTTCCTTTTTCGGTCTTCGCCTCGGTATGCTTTCTCTTGCGTCTGCTGGCCTGTTCCATCTTCAGAGTATATTCTTGCCACTTGCTGGCCTCTGTGTAGTTCTCTCTTCACAGAGCCAGTTTCCAAGAGTCAGACACGGAGCTAGTACTCAAGCGGCTGACACACACATTAACACATTAAGACTTTTTTAAATATCTTTATAATTCCTTTAATTTTTTGGACAGCAAGTAAAAATATATATTGTCCTTCTTCACTAATAAAAATCTCTCACCCTTAGTTACAAGATATTTTTTATTTCCCACAATAGATCAATCAAATGGGTTCCCTATAAGTGGAATAAGGATTAAAACTCTGCAGTGTATAAAATATGAACCAACTCGGTTCGTAATTTTTCCTTTTAACATGTCAGCATCCCTTTAAGTAGAGTTTTCTCTCTTTTAATAAGCAAGTGCCCTGCAGCCCCATAAAAAGCAAGCACATGCGTTTTCTGTGTATAAGATATTTATAGGGTCCCCGTAGGATCAGCTGCTTTGATATGGTAAAAGGTGTAGAGTAGTAGAAAAGGTTTTCATTTGCTACATCAAAAACTGTTGAAAATGTTGCTTGTTACTAGGGTGTTAGAAGATCTTCTCTTGTATGTTACTGGATGTCATTATTCCCAGCATTTTAACACTGACAAACTCAGCTCACTGTATAGTGATGATAGAAATCTGATAATTTTCACACTGCACTGTATAATGTTGCTTATGATCAGGACACTAAAATGAAGATGTTGCTCTGTAAAATGGTGTTGAGTATCTATGCACTGATAAAGAACATGCTGCACTGCATAATGGTGCTGAGCATCTATACACTGATAATGAATTCACTGCACTGTATAATGATGCTGAGTAGTATTACCAGATAGGTGATTGCATGTATAATATCGCCATTTCATGTAAGTAGATATTGCTTTTATGCAAATAATAATGCATGTGGTTAAGCAGATAGATATAGACAGATAAGTGGGGCATAGATGTTCTAATTTTTTTCTAACGACTTTACCTTGCAGACTGAGCAAAACTGTGTAATCTTATCCTATCCGGTCATAGAGAAATGGTCATATGCATTAGTTATAATGGGATCTACATATATGATTTGCAGTACATACATAATACTGATACATAACATTTATTCTCCTAATACAAATATATACACAGATATAAGGATATATCATCCTTTTTGCCTGTGTCCATTTCACAGAATCAATTATCACCTGTTAACAAACAAGCAAGATAAATGACCTGGGAATTAGTAGAGATATAAATATATAACAGTGGGTGTTTGCTTCCCTCGTGCTGACCATTCACTTCTTAAATTATTCTTCAGAGAAGTGGGTATTTTCAAAAAAGTGATTTTGCCAGCAAAGCTAAGCACCCACAATTGTTAGATATTATGTATCCAAAAAATGCGCTGTCATATGTTTTAGTCCTCCTCAGATTGTAGCCAATGGCTAGTGAACTGTATAACAAAGGAGATTAGATTACAGTTAGCTAGGAGGTATGACAAGAAGCAGTGGATGAGAACAGTATCAGAAGGATGAACAGGAGGAGAATCTGGTCTTGTATATAGAATAAAATGCAGATACAGATTGATTTACAGCGTGATCTATTTTTAATTTAACCATCTCATTTGCTTTTGAATTCTCATAACTGGAAATATGTATGTATATGTACATGTAAAATTATATATATATATATATATATATATATATATATATATATATATATATATATATATATATACACACACACACACACATGCATTATTGGTAGTCCAAACTAAAGGAATCAAAGGGGAATGCCTGGGCGCACTATGTTATACACACAAGTACACACAAGACCAAGTACAGCGTCTGTCGTCACTGCCGGTGCAGCAGTCCCGGCTTCCGACAATTCTGATGGGTGCTCGATCCACTCTCTCACTGACTCCACCCAACACGTTTCGTACCTAGTACTTCATCAGGGGTTGGCAGTGACGACAGACGTACTTGGTCCGGCGAACAAGAAGGAGCGGGTCTCCCTTTGTTTTATCGGTATCTTGCTACGGGGTGTGGGTGCTACGACTCACGTAGATACTGCCAATTTATGTTTTTATGTATATTTTAGAATAAAGTTACTTTTTTGGGCATATCGTATGTTTTAAATACTTTGATACAAGATTACGAGTACGACACATTGATACAGTGTAAGTAAGATCAGTGGAGTGGGTGTCTGCTCTCCCTGTTTAAACATATTACACTATTGTGTGGACAAGTCTGTTGTTGAATGTGTAGTTGATTACTCGCAAGAGTTGGAATAACGAGAAACTTAGTTTTATATGGCCGTTTTTATGGATACTTTGTAAGCAGGATTTATAGTGTGTGGGGCTCTGGTGAAAGAAAATACTACCCTATGATCTCTCTTTCTCTTCTGTTTTTGTATATATTGAGAAAGTAATTGCTTTGACGACCATCAGTCCGACTCAGAAGAAGGATTCTGAAAATTTATAAAGACTTGAGTATATGCATGATTATTATCTATAAGAACTATTTTGGACACTTGAACCATACAAAGTGCATGAGGGTGTTCATGTGTCATTTTTTGTCCATATCTCACACTGCATGTTTGGTGATTGTAGTTGAATATATTTTATCCATATGGTATTTGCACTAATAAGTTATATGACTCATCCCTATCTGGAATAGAAAATGAGATAAAGTGCATATATAAATATATGCATCTATAGATGTGACATCTCTCTGTCTGAATTAGATAGATAACAGAGATTAGTGGTGTGCACGGGGATTTCTATTTGTCTTGTATGGATAGTTTGGTGTACTATTGATACCTGCTGCCACTCTGATTTCTGTTTATCTCTAATACACTATCAGCTATCTGTCTCCCATAAGCGACCTTAATTTCTTAATTAGAATTTCTTTTTAATTATATACGAGCCTGAAAATATCCTGTCGGCTCCCAGTTAGAAAATATTATAGGCAAACACACAAACATGGGAGGTGTAAAGGTATAAAGAACCAAAAGACCACCCATACAGGGCCCAATTAATGCGAGGCACACACTAAGTATCAAAAGTGGAAAAAAAAGGACTTTATTCATATACAATGAGAATTCAAATAGACAGGCATAAAAACAATTAAAAACAGAATCTGAAGAGTCTAAGTAAAAGTAAATAATGTCCCCCATATGTAGATAACAACCGCAGGGAAATGCATATAAGTATCTAAATGTTCAAAGCAAAGGCTATAGGAGGAATTGAAATAATGCTGATAAGTAAAGCAAACCCTCATATAATAAAGAGCCAAGAAACAAAAAAGTGAGTTATCTGCTACAAATATCCAAATAAACCAAGGGAAACAGAAGATATCGACCAGACTCTCCAGATGAACCAAGAACCCAACGCATGTCGCCACCGAGTGTGGCTTTGTCAGGATGACAATGGATCAGCTGGTAGAATGTTTACGAAGGTCCGTTGTCAAATCCAAACGGGCAGAAAGTTCACGTGATAGGCTCCAATAAAAAGCCACCACTCATGATCCAAAGCATCGGACAGTTGCGGTCATGTGATCTACTTTAAGTCATATGGCCCAAACCAACAGAATCTTTCATAATGAGACCGGCTGCGCAAGCTGCAGTGAGGATTCCTTCACTACTGACACAGCCAACGCTCTGATAGTAAAAGCAGATACCAGCCCGCCAAATTAATGAATCAAAGGAATACAGAGCAGGTCACATTATCCAAATATCCAAATATTATTCTGGGCGCCCTTTCTGAAAAAGGACATTATGGAACTAGAGAAAGTGCAGAGGAGGGCTACAAAACTAGTAAGGGGAATGTAAAGTTTTAGTTATGAAGAAAGGCTAGAAAAGTTAAACTTGTACACACTATATAGGGCTCTCCAAAGACCTGTTCATTAACAGAACAGTACACAGGACAAGGGGCCACCCACTTAGACTTGAGGAAAGGAGATGTAATGTACAACAGCGGAAGGGTTTCTTTACAGTAAGGACAATAAAGGTATGGAATTCACTTCCTGAGCAGGTGGTGCTATCAAATACATTAGATGCCTTTAAGGGGCCTGGATACTTATTTAAAACAGCATAACATAGAGGGCTATGTACATTAGTATTGGGATTAATATTTAGTTAGGGCTTGTTGATCCAGGGAGAAATCTGATTGCTATTTGGAATCAAGAAGGAATCCCCCCCCCCCATTCAAGGCAGAATTTTAAATTGCTATATTGAGGGGGGGGGGTTGCCTTCTTTTGGATCAACAGGAATAGAAAAGGGTTGAACTAGATGGACGCAAGTCTTTTTTCAACCTAAATTACTATGTTACTATGTTACACAATCCACAAAACCGCGAGACTTGCGCTACCCATCAGTCTGGACAACCAGCTGCTGGGGAGCTCATGCTCTGCAGACCAACTGACCGGAAACAAAGTATATGAACATCCCATACCCAAATGGATACATAAACAGTACTGTATCAAACACTCCACATGATCAACAATTTGAGGCTTAACCAAAAGACTCTTATTGATGGTGAATTGGCTGAATAACAGCCAATCTCAATTTATAAGGTGCACCTTATATAAAAGCTAAACCATACAAATAAAGAACATGGAGAAAGTTAAACCCTATACTGCCGACTGATAACAACATACCATGGCAAGAATAATGAAAATATAATTTAGAAATAATTCAACAGTATCACAATATCATAATCAAAAATACAAAACAATTAAATATTTTAATTGCAATAAGGGCTCATGGGTTCCTTCAAAATACTAGAATGAGCTTAAACCAGAAGATGGAATCATTATCACGGTGCACATGATTCTGGAGCTCTTACTGGCAGGGCTGGATTTACATCTCAGGAGCCTGTAGGCACAGAAATTTGAAGCGCCCCCCACCCCCGTGGACCATCTGCACTGGATACCTCCACAATGCTCCTAATCTCCACGTTGCCCCCCCATCATCTCCATATTGCCCTCACATTGCCCCCATCATCACCACATTTCCCCCCATTAGCTCCAGCTTGCCACCATCATCTCATATATCGCCCTCACATTGCCCCCATCATCTCCATATACCATATTGCCCTCACATTGCCCCATCAGCTCCATACTGTCCCCCATCATATCCATATACCATACTGCCTTCACACTGCCCCCCATCAGCTCCACATTGCCCTCATATTGCCCCCCATCAGCTCCATATTGCCCTCACAATGCCCCCCATCGGCTCCATATTGCCCCATCAGCTCCACATTGCCCTCACAATGCCCCCATCAGCTTCACATTGCCCTCACATTGCCCACCATCAGCTCCATATTGCCCTCACAATGCCCCCCCATCAGCTCCATATTGCCCCATCAGCTCCACATTGCCCTCACAATGCCCCCCATCAGCTCCACATTGCCCTCACATTGCCCCCATCAGCTCCATATTGCCCTCACAATGCCCCCATCAGCTCCATATTGCCCCATCAGCTCCACATTGCCCTCACAATGCCCTCCATCAGCTCCACATTGCCCACCATCAGCTCCATATTGCACTCAGAATGCCCCCCATCAGCTCCATATTGCCCCCATCAGCTCCACATTGCCCTCACAATGCCCCCTATCAGCTCCACATTGCCCTCCATTAGCTCCACATTGTCCCCCATTAGCTCCACATTGCCTCCCCCCATTGTCCATTTCCTACCTCCCTGATAGGAGATCTGTATGTGCCTCCTTTGGCACAGTGTTGCACCTGATGGAGCTCCCGCGCTGTCTCCTATTCAGGAATGCAGAGCGCTGGGAGATGATGTCATCTCCCAGCACTCTGCATTCCTAAAGAGGCGATGAGGGAGCTCCATCAGGTACAAGACTGGGGGCGGGCAATGTGAGTGGGTGCCACAGGCTCAGCCAGCGAGGCGACTAGTTTTTTTTTTTTATATATATATATATATATATATATATATATATATATATATAAAGAATATAAAAAAAAAAAAAAATACAAATGGCAGGCGCCCCTCATTGGTGTGCGCCTGTAGGCAGGTGCCTACTTGGCCTAATGGCAAATCCGGCCCTGCTTACTGGCCTATTCGCTTTCTTGTGATTGTCTGGTGGCATCATGGCGGTGACTACTTCCTGGTCACTCGCTCATCATTCTGATCGCTCGCTGCTTTGTAGTTTCCACCTTGAGTGACCTATGTGGACTCTGCCTCCTAGAGAGGCCTTATATGCTGCATTCTGTCATTGCCTCAGTGCCCTTTCGTGGTGTACCTGAGCACTTTCTGAGTCTTCCGTTGCGATCCGTTCCTGGCTGCTGAATATGATTTGTGTATGACCCTGGCTTCGTCTGACTACCAGTTTGTGCCTGAACCTTTTGTGAGTGCTCCGTACTGACTTTGGCCTTGTCTGACTACCCGCTCCATGTATGACATTTGGCCTGGCTGACTAACCGCTCCGTGCTAAGTACTGTGGCTTGTCTGATTTCCTGCTCCATGCTAAGTACTTTGGCTTGTCTAAGTACTTTGGCTGGTTACTCTCTCTTGCTCCCTGAGGCCTGGCTTCCCCTGGCAGGTTCTTATTCTCTGCCCTTGGTCTGGTAAGTCCTGTCAGTAGTGCAGCAGCGCCTAAGTTCTCCGGGGCTTGTTGTGCCTCTAATGTTCTAGAGTGCACGGTGTTCAGTGACCCTAACGTTCTAGGATATTGCAGTTGTGTCCTTGCATTCTAGCTGGTGGACCTCCTGTTTCCGCTCCACTATAGCGCATGTTTCCCACTATCTCTACCTCTGTGGTTCTGCTCTCACTACTGGTTCGCTCCTAGCTTGTGCATCAGTCTGGCTAAGGTTCAGTGTCAGCTCCTGGTAGTGGACTTCACACTGTCCCCACACCTGACCCCAGGAAGGTTGGGGAAGTGTCTATATTTACTTTTCTTGTATTATTTTCAATAAACTGATATTGATTTTATGTACCTGTCTGAGTGGTTATTTACAAGTCTCTCATGGCAATCATCCCTTATTCGAATATCCATCAATCAATAGTAAGTCCATCCAGAGATAAATCAGAATACTGAGAGGCCTGATATTTAGAGGTACCCTGCTGTATGATGGAAGTATCCCTTATTCGAATCTCCAATAATCAATAATAGGTACATCCAAAGATAAATCAGAATACTAAGAGGCCTGATGTTTAGAGGTATCCTGCAGTGTACTCCATTTAAGCCAAAAATAGGTCAATCAATCTACAAAACTGAAAAAAAAAAAAAATAGGTAAGTAATACAAATAATTATGAATCAAGAAAACAAGCACATTGCATATCCTCATTTAGACCAGAATGTGAAAAAGATTGCAACATAAAGATCCACCAAACCTCCCTTCTCAAAAGTTTCTGTACATAGTTGCCCTTTCTTATATTCAAATTAATCCTTTCCAAACCCAAAACTTCCAGATGATCCAAAGAACGACCATGCATTAATAGGAAATGGGATGTGACAGTAGTGAGGGTATCTCCTCATTGTTCGTCTCATTCTGCATTCCTTATAAGAGACGTGTTTTTGGATACAGTTCTTAAGAAGCTGAGTGGCTTGGCCCACGTAGAGAAGCCCACAGGGGCACGAGAGAGTAGACACAGTTCCTTGTGCAACAATTCACGTAATGACGCAATATAAGATTCTTACATGCCACAGGGCTATCAATCTCCTTATACTTTGAAATATGTTTGCAAATTGAACATTGACAACAAGGAAAAGTGCCCACTAGTCCAAATCCCCCCGCTGGGTGTCCACGTGGATTGAAGTGACTATGGACCAATAAATCAGACAAATTTTGGCCTCTTCTAGCCGTTAAAGATGCTCTCGAAGTTAGTGATGACCGAAGGATAGAATCAGTTAGAAGTAGATGCCAATGAGGGTTCAAAATACTTTTGATAATACCTCAATGAGAATTATACTATGTGATCACACATATCGGTATAGTGTCTCCTGTCTTTATATCTTTACCTGTATTCAGTAAAGAAGTTCTTTTAGTAGCCATTGCCCTCTGAAACCTTTTTCATGCACGACTTAGTGTAACCACGTTCAACAAAGCAGGAATGCAATTCCTTAGCTCTGGTCTGAAAACAACTATCAGATAAGCGACGCACACAAAGGTATTGACCCACTTGTATACCTTTTTTTGCAAACCATTTCATGGGAGCTAGAAAAGTGAAACAGAGAATTCACAGTCGTGGATTTACAGAATATCTATAGAGATTGAAAGATCCAGAAAATCAACTGTCTGCTGTGGAGGGGAGAAGATGAGATGAATGTTAAAATCATTAGTATTTAGTTTATTCATAAATTACAAGCAAAGGTCATGAGGGCCATGCCATAAAAAGATAACATCATCAATATAGCGGTACCAAAATGCTATATATTTAGTGTAGTGGTCCATGTAATCCCTCTCCCACCAGTCTAAAAAAACGCTAGCATATGAAGGGGTGCATTTTGTTCCCATGGCATCCCCTGGGACTTAAACATAAAAATGTTGGTTAAAATACATACAAAATAATTGTATGTTAACACAAAATGTAATAAATCCAACAAAAATTTACAAAATGGAGGGTCAGAAGAGAGATTCTTTTGATATAAGAAAAAAGAAACTGCACTTATCCCATGATCATGTGGAATACTAGAATATAGCGCCTGCACATCACACGTGACAATTAAAGTGCCCTCATCTACAGTAAGTTCTTGAAGTTTAGTAAGGAGATCTGAAGAGTCTCAAAGACAGGAATCCAATTGCAACACCATGGGTTACAGAAAATAATCCAAAAACAGGCATGGTCTCTCGCACAAACCCCCTATCCCTGCCATGATGGGATGACCCGGCGGTCAAAATACAAAGTCTTTCAAACCATACTTTATCTTCTCCCAAAATATTCTTTTATTTCTCCCAATGGACCATGCAGTGTTCACATCATCCAACATGATGAAAAGGTAGACATTAGAAGGAACAGAGAGAGAGAGACTAAATGTTTTCAGTGAGATCTATATTATGGCACCTTACAATATGTGCAATCTGCATTTTCTTTTAAGTAGGAGTCAAATTACTTTAACCCAGTAGTCGCCTGTCCATATAATGGACCTTCTGTCTTAGAATGACAATATACAGAGGAGAAGAAAATAGACTTTCTCAGATGATAACTTATGCAGCATGAAGTAAAAAATGACAATCCAAACTAACATTAAGGAAGGATATCCTCCACGTGTCTGTAAGTTGGATAAAAGGTCCCCGGTCACTGCACGGTTAGTTGTAGTCAGATATGTAAATAAAGAACAAATAGGATCCTTTCAGCATGTAATATCTTTCAAATTGAATACGTGATAAACGCACTTATACTTAAGCAGATAGTGTTTAACTCCAATAGTTCCTCTCGGTCCTTTTCTCCAATCCCCCCAACCGAAAAAGGTTTCACTCCTTGACCTTCAGTGGTTCCATTTTGATGTGTAAACAAAATATAGAGAGCCACCAAATAAAATCGATTTATAACAAAATTAAATATCAACCGACTTCCAAATCACCCCGGGGGATGGGGCTACATTAGTGGTACCATATAGCTTCAAATTGAAATGGGAATACACTAGTGATACCACACACCTTACAATTGAAATGGGGCTACACCAGTGATACCACACCGCTTACAATTTAAATGGGGTTACACCAATGATACCACAAAGCATACAATAGAAATGGAGCTACACCAGTGATACCAGAGCTTACAACTGAAATGGGGCTATACCATTAATACCACACAGCTTACAGTTGAAGTGGGGCTACATCAGTGATACCATATAGCTTGCAATTGAAATGGGACTAAACCACTGATATCACACAGCATACACATTAGATGGGGCTACGAGTGATACCACACAGCTCATAACTGACATGGGTCTACCAGTTACACCATAGACATAAAAATTGATGGCAAAAGGATGGAACAAAGGAAAGAGGAAGGGCAAAATGGGGGGAAGCCCCCAATCTGTTTATCATTCTTTCTCTGCCCCCAGTCTGTTTTCCCCTCTTTATCTGCCCTAGTCTATTTCCCCCTCTTTCTCTGCCCACTAGTAAGTTCCCCATTTCTCTGCCCCATCCCCAGTCAGTTGCCCCCTGTTTCATTGCCCTCCTAGTCAGTTTCTCTGCCTCTGAGTCTAAGTCCCCATTATCTTTCCTCCCAGGCTGTTTAACCTCTTTCTCTAGCCCTTCTTGCTCTTTTAGGCTTTTTCTCACCCTCTTCCAGTTTTACTCCAATCCTCCTATCATTGTCCCTATTTTTCTCCCATTCCCTCTTTCCTGAGGCCCCCCTACTTGCCTACATTTGCTAGCACAGGATGGGGCCTCATCCCTGGTGGTCCAGCAGCGTGTGATGTGGAAGAAGAGGTCTGTAGCTTCTTCTGCACAGACCTCTATTAGCAGTTCTTGTGAGGTCCTCGCCAATAATGCAGAGCGCAGAGGAATGATGTCATATCCTGGCACTCTGCATTATCAGAGGCTGGGGTCAGAGTGGGAGGTACATGTAAAGATCTGTGCCAAAGGAAGCACAGACCTCAGCTTGCTGGTGGGGAGTTCAGTCTGATCTTCCCACCAGCCAAGCTTTTTGTTGTGGGTTTTATTTGGCTTTGCAGGACCCTCAACTTGATTTGGGCCTAAGCAAGTGCCTAGGGTGCCTTGCCCATGATCTGGCTCTGAGAACAGTCACTTATCTGTATGACGTTTATTAATTAAAATTGTGAAAATGAATAGAATGGAGGCTGATGAAGGAAAAGTAGATGATAATGTGAAATGTCAAAGTATTCTCAATGTGCACTAGAATACTATACCATGCCTTCTCCGCAGCTCTGTCAATGAGGCCCTCCAACCTCTATAACCTAAATAGGAACATACAAAAGTGCAAAAGAAAATCTAAAAGCAGTGTTTATTAAAATTCTTCAGAGTGCAAGACACAGTCCTTTAAACCCAAGGTACTGTACAGATTTTCTCAGCAGCTGTTTGCCTATGGATTATCTCCCTCATTTTGTTTCTCTTTATATTGGAGTCCTTATTAGAGGAACTTGTAAGGGCCAGCCAACTTACTGGTGAGGATATACCATTAGTCCTTTGGACACCAGGTGCTTGAGCCATTTTTTTAGACTCTGTAGGCCAGACACATTTTCTGCATTTTTGCTATCCATCTGTGTAGGTATCATTCTAGTTACATATGGAAAAATGTATATAATTTTTTTCTGAATTAATTGAGCTTTTGCATGGTGCTCCACACAAAGTAAATTTTGCATGATGTCATGACAAAAAAAACTAAACCATTACTCATTTTTATAAAATCACACACTGTATATCAAAAACATTTACACTGAAAGTTTCAATTATTTGAAAAACCCTAAATCTACCTTGAACAAAAATACTAAATATATATAGATAGTTTTTTTTCTACATGCATGGCCTGCTCAGACCCCTAATTAGAAGGACCACAAAATGGAATTTTCAACTTAATGACCTAAAAGCTGCATTAAAATATTTTCCGGAAGGCACAAATTTTTGGTTTCTGGTGTGCACAAATTTTTGTAGAAGGAAAAATTTTTTTTTTGTTTACACCCCCTCAGAAGAACAGAAACCTTTGAAATGTATTGCATTTCTTACTGTATTCATTAGCTAGTGTTCTTAGGACAAAAATGACATCCCACTGGTATGAGATGATATATTGTAGGTGGCATCAGAAGTAGAAAACAACGGCATCTACAACCTCTGATTTTTCTTATATTTTTTAAGCATGACTTGTCTGTACTAAAATGGTTGTAAAAGTTCCAGGTACAGATGTGAAGAAAAAGTAGACAAAGTTTACTATTTTGGAAAGAAGATAACCTGATGTGACCTTTCTCATGAAATGAGGGGTGACTTGCCTTTCTGCCCCTAGCCTGGTATGCAGAGAGTGGCACTAAATGAAAAAAATTGGCATTTTTTAAATTTTCACCCCTTTTAATGTGCTGAAATATGTGAAAACTATGGAATTTCCAAGTGTATTAATTAGCTACTGCATTGGCATGAGATGACATACTGTAGGGGGTGCCAGAAGTACAAAACGACACCAACTACAATTTTTTTTTAATTCTTCCAGCATGTGTTGCCTGTTCTAAGTGAATAAAAGGTAGACAACGCAACAATTTTGGAAAGAAGATAATTCACTGCATCAAATAAGGGATCATTAACCTTTCTACCCCTAGCCTGGTGTACACAAATGTTTCCAGAAATGAGCGCTCTAAGGAGAAAACTGGCACTCCATTGGCATGAGCTGACATACTGTAGGGGGTTCCAGAAGGACAAAATTAAACACACATCAACCTCTGACTTGCCTAGAACTAAATAAATTAAGAAAACATAGAGAAAGCATATAATTTTGTTAAGAAGATAACCTACTTCATCAAATGAGGGTCCACTTGCCTTTCTACCCATAGCCTGGTGTGCACACATGTTGCACTAAAGGAAACAAATTAGAATTTTATTTTACCTCTTTTCTTTTTGAAAATGGCTTCTTCACTTAAATGGTCATAACTATGTGAGATATGAAGGAATGATATGCAAGGTATGCCATTTTGGAAAGCTGATATTCATCCACATCAAATGTATGTATGGACCTGTCACTGCCAGTGGAACCGGTGTGTGGGGGGGGTGTCAAGCAGTGTAAATGTGTGTATGTTTACCAGTGTGCAGTGAAATAAGGTTAGGGCAGGTCAGATATTGGATACGGAGGATCTTTGACTACCGGTGTGCACTAGAATCCGTCTCAAAATCAGTATATATACCCCCTTACCCTGCTTACTCTCCTGCCTGATTCCATTGGACAATGGTAGTCTATGTCTACCAGTGGCCAGTGGAACCAGGCTGGGGTGGTGAGGCTGTGGGAATGTGACTACCAGTGGGCTCTGTAACCAGACTGGGGTGGTCAGGCTGAGGGAATGTGATTGCTGATGGGCTGTTGACCCAGGCTGGGGTTGCTAGAGTATGTTAGGGGGAACTGAAGGCACCTTATGTGCATGCCCCCTCCCCTTTAGCACACACACAGGGCTTTAGTTCATAATTTTTTTACTCCCGGGGGGGCAGTATATAGGGCTATTTTTCTTTTTAACTCGGGTGCCCTCCTGATGAGTTGCTAATAAAAAATAATTTTACAAATCCTTTGTGTGCCACCAGGGTATTTGCACTGGAACCCCCTGTGGCATGCATGGGTTTCTTTTTTCATTATGGTTTATTAAGACATATTTGGGGATCATCAGGACCCCAACCCCAACGAGGTCCGAATAAAAAAATATTGAAAAAAAAAAAATTAATCCTGTTTGTGTTTTTTTCCTGTCAGAATAAAAAAAAATATCTAAAAAAGTGAATCCTTTGTGTGCCACGGGGTTGTCCAACACATTGAAAAACAATGTGCTGGACCCCCTGTGGCACACACAGGGTTATCTATTTATTTCTGAAAGTTTCTGATCAGATCGAGAGGGCAACAGGACCCTTCCTGATGTTCCTTCAGCTATTGATCTCCTGATCAAGCTGGGAGATCAATATTGGTGATGCAGGAGAGCAACATGCTCTCCTGCATCACTCCTAATCAACCTGGTAGTGGAGTAGGTGGGATCAGGGAAAGCCTTCTCATATTATAGGTGACCATGCCACCGAACCTGCTCACTCCTACCTGGAAGTTGATGAATGAGTGAAGCAGAAGAGCATGCTGCTCTCCTGTTTTGCCAAGCATCATCAGCGGGAGATCAATAGCTCAAGGGAAATCAGGGGCGGTCCTGATGCCCCAATGAAGTCTGAAAAAAAATTTAAAAATAAACACATAAGGGGCAGAGAGGAGAGTGTAAACGTGTGAGACATAGTGAGGTTACACATGGCCAAGCCCATATGCCACTCTGAGGATTATGGGGAAGGATTTTGTTTTCTTTTGTTTTGCTTACATATTTTTGTTCTATATGTTCTGTTGTAAGACGGATAAGGTATCTAGCATAGAAAGGTTTGTAGCAGCATAAAAGCTCAGGGTTTAATTCTGATGCTAAATTAAAAGAAAATCCAGGAATTATTTAACACAGAGGCAATGTCTTTAAAAACATATGGCATGGTAGTTGCAAGTACGTATGCAGCATGCCTGGCAATGAATGCCAAGACAAAAAATTACATGTAGCCCTTCAGGATTGTAAACGTAAATTAAATGAAGCTATGGATTGCAAAACAAAGCAAACTCATTAACTACTATAAATCAAATGGTAGTAACTTCACAAGAGGTACTCATACAGAAAAATAGAATTACAGACAGGAGAAAGCAGAGTGTAAGAAAACTCTGGTGTCAGAAGTGTAATCCCATTGTAAGTGCATAAAGTAATACAAGATCAACTCACAGAAATGAAATAGGGCAAAATTATAGACCATGCCCCTTGTAAAAGAAAGGAATACCAGCTGTTCAAAAACATAGCATCAGTTGGATATCATACCCTTTGCCCCTGCTCCTGTTTGTACATATGAGTTAGATAATTGTGATGCAGATGGGAATGTTTGAGATCCTATTGGATTCACTCTTCAATTACCCATAGCCACCGGGGAGGCAAGCGAGTGGGGAGTGTTCCATATTTGTAGGGCCAGGGGACAGTAGTAATGAAGACACTGTAGACACACCAGCACATCAAACTCCTCCTATTAAAGCTTATTTGTTCCCCTCTGCTGTGAGCAGTAAAACATTTCTAGGGTTTAAAAGTGCTGGGAAAGTTGTACATTCAGTTGCCTCTGATAATGTTCCCTCCACCCAGTCTTTAAAAACTCATATGGGTGTAGCTGACCTCAATGTTATTTGGAACTTCAAATCTCATGCAATCTCCCTCTATAATTTTAACACCTTGTGGTATGTACTAACCAGTCTCCATATTGCCTGCCTCCCTCATTCCTCTCCTATAGCTCTCTGTGTCTATTTCTTATCAGATGTTATAATGGTGTCCCACCTGATTGCACTCAGGGCTCTCCCAGTGCAAAACAATTTGTAATTTGGAATCCCACAGTCAGTCAGTCACTCTTCTTAGGGACTCCAGCTAGTATAAATTCAGGCCCAGTTAGGGGTGGCATTATGCCGTGGTGGCATTTGCCAGGGGTATTGCCATCTTATACAAGCACACATTATTGAAGTATGGAGAGTTAAACAAGAGAGTTGGACAGGATAGACGCAGCTGCTGTAATACAACTACTTAACCCCTTAAGGACTGGGAAAATCTGAGGTTGTTTTCCCTTAAGGACAGAAGCAGTTCTGACCTTTTTGGCTATGTCTTTGTTCAACAGCGTTTTCCCTCTAAGTCTTTTATTCCACCCCCATAAATTATATACTGTTTTTTAAGCACAAATAGGGCTTTCTTTTGATACCCCACTTATATGGATAACCCACCGTTTACTTTATTAAAATTAAAAAAAATATTTAAAAAAATGTAAAAAACCCACCATTTTTGGTTTTTCTCTTGGGATCAATTGGGCACAAAGGGTTAAATTTTTATGGAGACTGCATGAAAGGTATGACCGGTCAGTCATACCTACAAAATGCGAAGTTTAAAGTGGCCACTGTCCCCCCTGGGTGAAAATCCCTATGTCCCTTTTTCCCACCCTATTTTGTCACTTTTTTATCCCTGACATTCAGCGGTGTGTATAAGTGTATTACATGGCTCCACAACAATCACACTCCCAGTTTTGTGTATTAAGATATATTTCTTTTTAAATAAAATATTTTTTTTGAAAAAAAGTGTGTTTTATGTTTAAAAAAAAAAATAAAAAGTGTATTATTGCAGGTCAGAAATTGACCTGCATTTAGCCAGCCTCCAACACCAGCAGTGAAGGGGTTAAAAAATATATAATGCAATAGGAGGGAAGAGTTGAAATAAACATTACAAATGTTAGCTGTCTTAAGAAACAATCTTAGTTAGATACATTTCACCTATTTTCTGACTGTTTCCCCTCCCCCCTGCTATCTTTTTGACATGCATAACAAAATGAACATATTACTACTATCTGTTCTAACTCTGCAATTTTTAATAGCGTTTTCCTCATATCCCCACAATCCTGCTCCTTACTTGTGTTGTGTTATGTGTACAAGCCAAAAATCCTTATGCTCACTGAATCCTAACCGAGAAAAGCGAGGAGAAGGCATAATTATATACACCCAAGAGTCTATAAACTTTATACTTTTAAATGACTCTAATAACTCTGAGTCATTTGAATACATTGCAGGAAAAATTATTCTTCCCTTCTCTAAACAAATCATAATTGTTGGCATCTACAGGCCTCCAAATACGCCAACACAGTCACTTACCAACATAACTCACCACCTCAATGAGATTTCCACTCATAATAAGAAAAGTGAACTGTTGGTTGTTGGAGACTTTAATATTAATTGGCTAGACTCCAGGAATGAAAATATGTGTTCATTGTTTAAGGCATCAAACTTATCACAACTAATCTCCTCCCCTACTTGCATAAATGTTAGAACATCTAACCATACTCTGCTAGACTGGATCCTTTCATCTTGCCCAAGTAGAATCCAAGAGTCATGTGTACTAGCAAATGCGTTTAGAGACCACTCCATAGTCTACTGTGTTCGCAAAATATAACCAATCAAATCATGTCCAAAAGTCATAATTACTAGATCATTTCTCCAATATTTCCTAAATGACTTAAGAAATTACCCATGGTATATAATACACCTTATACCTGATCTAGACTCAGCAATTTACTTTTTTGACTCAGAATTCTTACAGGTCTGTTATACCCATGCCCCACTAATGAAGATTAGGGCAAGGGGAACCCATCTTCTCTGGGTGTCTGCTGACCTGTTTGAGTTATACAGTTTCAGAGATGTTTTATGGACAAAATTTAAACAAATTAGCTCCGCTAATGATCATACTGCATACAGGCAACTGGAGAATACTTGCACAAAGAAAACAAAACTAGCAAAAGCTAAACATTTTTCTGACCACTTGAACAATAACATTTCAAAACCAGCAAACTTCTGCAAGGTTATCAAAAACATATACAACAACCCTAACCACTCTCACCCATCAACTATAACCATAGGCAAATAAACAATACAGTGCCCCATAGCAATAGCTAATGCATTTAACAACTACTTTTTTGGATATGCAAACAACTCTAATTACACAAAGCAAAAGTAATTCTGAAGTAGAAACATGCACAGAACAGCTTCTGTCACCTGCTATCTGGTCCAGTGATGTTAATGAATTTACTTTCATTCCAGTAAATGTTACATTATCAAGAACAGGTCAAATCCTTTCCTGTGATCAAGAAAATTATTACACCTTTGCAGCAAAAATTTCAGATATTGGAGACACTTTAACTAGCTTTTTTGAAGTTTCTCTAGGAGATCAACACTGAGGAACATAACCCCAAACAGGAACAACAATGCTCATTGGGTAAGAAGACACATTTTCTTGATATCTGTTAACCCACTGGAGAACTCCACTCTCAAACTGGGGAAACAATGAAACATGCTGCTCCCCAAGCCCTGTATCAGTAGGTGCCCTTGCCCCTACTGCAGAATGTGTGGTCATTTATGTAATAGTGTCCTTTGCATTGTCAATACCACACAATTGGTGCGATGCAAGAAACATGCACAATCACTATTTCCTGTGTGAAAACCACTAGGGAATAGATTTTGTTGAATTGCGCATGAAAAAATCAAGATTAGCAAACAACTGCACATATATATTTTTTTGTGGGCGTGGCCAGGATTAACTAATCTGTGTGAATGGAATAGCAACTGCACCTAATGCAGGAAGTGCTACTGCGAATGAATTTATACATCTGTGTAGTGTTGTCGTAAAAAGGATTTTTTTATGTGCAATTCAAGAAGTGTTCAGTATTCAGCTACCTGGATTAGAACATACGCAAAATTTATCTGCGCACAAAAATGCCTTTAACAGATGCAAACATTTCTTGCATTGCGCCATATGTACCAAAAGGGAGAGGATAATTCCTATCCAATTGGTTAACCTGTCTGACATGATTCCTTTGTAAGGGTGAATGTGCCCAGAGATGGGTAAATACTCAGAGTCTAAAATCTGCCTCTATTAGTCAATAACTACACAGATTAAAATAAAATGTACATATTAGATTAGAGTAGTTCTGTTTTCTTTCATTTCTGATATTTTCCCTATTGTTCTATGTATAAACCAGTCCTGCCACCAGAAGGCCATCTCTTTACAGCATTAGATGTGTAGAGGAGATCATGATAAGATAATCTTAACCTATAATTCCACAAAAGAAGCAAAGCAGGAAATGTCCAGTTGTGTACCCTTTATCTACCTACAAGCCTCAGATGTATAGACCTGGAATTTTTGAGGGATTTCAATCATTCAGTCATTCTTCTTTTAACTTGTGTACTGTTTCACTTTCTGTAAATGTATCCCTTATGTCTATATTTCCTTATAAGGTGTATAAGTTAAACATAGATCAGTATCTATAACCAGGATGGCACACCTCACATTTCAGTGGTAGCTTCATTACTTTCTTTCCAGACTTCATTATTCTTGAAGGTAAGTGGATGATCTGCTAGTTAATTTATATACATGTATTTATTTACATATCATGTTCTTCTTAGCATTGAGCTTGGCAACTTGTTTATATTTAATATTAAAGGGACACTAATGTCCCATAATTTCTTTTTCTGAATTTGTAGATTAAAAAAAAAAGAAATTATGTAGCCCAAATCCCATCTCTCAAACCTTATGTTTTGAGAGATATTAGCTTCTCCTGACGTCAGGACTCTGCTGACAGCAGGAGATCCCGGTGCTGGGATCAGCCAGCGGCTCTGCAGCAGAGTCAAAATTGTGTTATTGGAAAATAATTACTTCATCCGAATGGTCTACAAAGTGTGCCTGGTTTTCAAACACACTTTATAGACAATTCCAATGAAGTAATTATTTTCCAGTATTGTTATTGCAGCTCTGCTGAAGAACCGCCTTGTGCCGGCCGACATGGATCTCCTTCAGTCAGCTTTACAGTTGACAGCAAGAGCGGCAGAACTTTAGATATGAATATCTCTCAAACCATAAAGGTTTGGGAGATATGATTTATGCTTCAGAAATTATTTTTTTAAACTCTACAAAACATGAAAAGAAAAATCTGGGACATTACTGTTACTTTAATAAGGGGCATTATTTGAACATTAGATTTGTGCACGGCATAAAATGTTATTTTGTCTGAATGATCCAGTAAATAATTTGTATCTCATTTGGATGAAATTAATGTCATTGATCCTTCCATTCAGTTAGTCAGAATTTCGGTGAACATTTTTTGTTCATAAACAAAATTTCTTCACTCGAATTCTAAGTCCCGCTAGCAGTAACAACACTTATTTCAATGTCAGAGGTTCAGAGCAGTCCTCTCCTCATTGGTTCTCCAGCATTCTGTAACAAAAAACTGTTATATAATAATAAGAAAACCCTACTAGCTTACCTCCACCTTCCCCTCTGTCACCTATAATAAAGAACCCCGTCCCTATCCTGTGCGGACTGTTACCACCAGAGTGAGGGAAATATAGCTTTTATATAGCCCTCTTTGTTCAAATAATTCCCACACTCCCATTGACTGGAAATGTGGGATGAAGCAGATCTAGCTGAAGGGGTGTTACACACCCTCCAGTTAGATGCTGATTGGACGGGAATTCAGGTTACTGCATGGCACATTCCGTCCTATGTACCCGACAGTCCCAGCCAATGGGAGCAAGGGGACTTATTTGAACAGTGATGGAAATATAAAAGCCATTTCCTGTTTATACTTCTCTCATATTGGTTAGGGCAATGGCCAGTGCAGGGTGAGGGGTGGTGAGGTTCTTTATCTTAGGCAGGGAGGAAGGTGGTGGCAAGATAGTAGTTTTTTTATTATTTACAATTTTTTTGGTTACAAAAGTGGTAAGATCAGGGAGGTGAGGACAATGCTGGACCTCCAACATCAAAGTAAGTGTATTACTTGGTATGAATGCGTGGAAGCTCACGGATATGCATGAAAGTGTTGAGTGTGTCATTCATGTTTCTGATTTTGTGTTTTCCATGCCATTTGTTTCTTAATTAAATCTGAATGGCATGAAACTTGTAATATTCTGTAAATTTTCTATTTGCTCCAAAACGAATGCTTAAGTCTATTGAACACCATCCATGAAAGATACTGAAAGTCTTAAGTTTTCATACACTTACACTGAATTTTGTTTCCAAAATATTCCAGCTGTTACAACTGTTAGTATTAACAAATAATTATCTATAGAGATAGATGGGAAGCAGGTAGAGAAATATGGTTAGTATTCAAAATAGGTATAAAAACATACAGCTACCAACAGATATTAGCAAAACAGTATGTTCAGGAGATATGTACACATTAAGTCACTCTAAATTCTGATACAAATAAGTGACAGAGGACTGACCATATATCATTGTGATCAATCCTTCAAAAGGTGTGAGGATAATGTAAACAAAGCATGTAAGGAGATAAATGTAGGTATATTCCTACTACCTCATTTGAAACACTGACTTTTGGCATAACAACCAAATAGCAATGCAATGTTACAGGGAAAGTAAAATGAAAAGAAAATAGAAAGAAAAGAAATGTTCACAATAAGGTAATGGGCAATCTTTCTATTCAAGAACCTGCATGTTAAAATAGCAGCTGCTCACACCTTACCATCTGGATTGAAAAGCACAAGCACACCATCCTGCCCGTGCTGATGGAATGAGTAAAAATAGAGACTATTGAGAGTGCCATGCCAATGTCTCTGCTCAGGGTTCACTGCCTTTGAAGATAACAGACACTTTGTGCAAACAGTTCTACCTTCAGAAATATGTTCCGTTCTTTCACACCCTATTTACAATGGGAAATGGGAAAGAACCACATACCATGGATAATTGATTAGAGGCAAATGTTTGGTCCTTTTTTCTACAAGTCTTGCTTAGCTGGAGAGGAGATCACACTCTTCATGTTCTGCAGTGCCAGTGTTCTGGAACCAGATATTGGAACAAAGCATAATGATGGACTAGGTGGTAACGCGGAAGCACAGATGAAACAGACACTACTGCAATATATCAATCTATGGAGTTTGTCATGTCTAGATTATATGCCAAAATTTTGTTTAACCTCACATAGACACATTGTATTGGTTCATTTCAGCAGACTGTTTGTTGGAGGCAAGCACAATAAGGTTTACATCAGAATCAACAAAGTAACATATTACATCTGAATGAGCATTTCAAGTCACAATCAAATACTATTGTAAGTGTACAAGAGGTGACTGTTACCAGATGGGTTATTGTTTGTATAATATCTCTATTTCATGTAAATAGTAGTGTTGAGCGAGCGTGCTCGGCCGATGCTCGGATCGGCTCGAGCATCGCTCTGCTCTGCACATGGCAGTACTCGTACGAGTACCGCCATGTGCTCGCCCGACATGCTCGGGTGAAGAGGATCTGTGCCGGAAGAGGCACAGATCCGAAGACGCTCCGCTGGACCACCAGGGAATGGAGGTACGGGGGCATTGCGGAGATGAAGGGGGCATTGCGGAGATGAAGGGGGACATTATGGAAGAGGGGCATAGACTCTATGCCCCTCTTCCACAATGTCCCCCTTCATCTCCGCTATGCCCGTCTTCCACAATGTGCCCCTTCATCTCCGCTATGCCCCTCTTCCACAATGTCCCCCTTCATCTCCTATGCCATAGAGGAGATGAAGGGGGACATTGTGGAAGAGGGGCATAGCGGAGATGAAGGGGGACATTGTGGAAGAGGGGCATAGAGTCTATGCCCCTCTTCCACAATGTCCCCCTTCATCTCCGCTATGCCCCTCTTCCACAATGTCCCCCTTCATCTCCGCTATGGCATAGGAGATGAAGGGGGACATTGTGGAAGAGGGGCATAGCGGAGATGAAGGGGGACATTGACCAGGCACCCTCCGCTCATCAGAGCAGGGGGTGCCTGGTTTAATGCTCGAGTGCTCCCATTCATTTGAATGGGGCTCGGGTGCTCGGCCGAGCACTCGAGCATCAGGGGGTGCTCGGTCAGAGCACCCGAGCACCCGAGCATCGGGGTGCTCGCTCATCTTTAGTAAATAGATGTTTATACAAATAATTATGCATGTGGTTAAGTACAAATAGATATAGATAGATAGATAGATAGATAGATAGATAGATAGAAGATAGTTAATTTGTAGTACACAGATCTATTTTCTCTCAGTCCCAGAATATCAGTAGTCAGCTTGTTTCTGGAAAGGTGGGCCACAGTTGCATTAATTTTGTTTCCACACCGCCTTAAATAATACTTAATACATAATATGCACATATAATATATTTTCTCCAAACACAATATATATATATATATATATATATATATATATATATATATATACTGTATGTTATTTAAACAAAATAACAAAAGGAAGAGCACGCCCCCAAGTGGGCCTTCCTCAAGACTATATAGTCTTCCATTTGTTTAAATAACATACAGTATATAAAATGTTTTAAGTAGCACCCAGGTATGTTCTTATATTTTTGATTAAGGAGTGCCCTGCACCATCTACTTATATATATTTATATATATATATATATATATATATATATATATATATATATATATATATATGGGATGTATATAGCATCCCTTTTGCCTGTGCCCATCTCACAGAGGCAATTAACACCTGTTCATAAATAAGATAAATGGCCTGGGAACAAGTAGAAGCATACATATCTAATAGTGGAGGTTTGTTTCCCTTCTTAAATTATTCTTTATAAAATGGAGTGAACAGTCTTCAAAATAGTGATTATTCCAACACAGCTATGCACCTGTACTTGTTAGCTATATATCACAAAAGTGTACTGGTGTGTTTTAGGCCTCTTCACATTGTAGCCAATGGCTAGCAAACTGTATACAAAAGGATATTAGATTCCAATCAGTTAGGCGGGAAAGGAAGGAGCAGTGGAGGAGAACAGTAACAGAACTCTGAACAGGAGGAGAATGCTAATCACAATGTGCATTTGTCTACAGAAATGTATTAACGTTCTGTGTCTTATGTAAATGTATGTTTATATTTTTAGGATGTTAGGAACTGTTTAGTTTTTTGTTGTGCATATTGTAATTCCTGACTGGTGTTCTAATAAATTCTTTTTTTTTTTATTAAACCATCTCAGTTATATTTGAATCCTCCATAAACGGAAGTATATATGTACATTAAAAAAAAAAAAAAAAAAAAAAAAAAATATATATATATATATATATATATATATACACACACTGTAATAGGCACTAGGAGACCCATGTAGTCCCTGGCCATCGGACCAGACTTCTCTTTCTGTGATGCAACTACAAAGGGGTAGCCATGCTGGTCCAAGTCATCAGGATCTGCGTAACAAGAGTCAAAGGGAACTCTTTAGACCATTCCTAGAAGAAGACACACCACGCAAGTTGTTGTAGTCCAAGAACACTGTCTCTTTTATTGGAAGTGGCCATGGTTTATGTACCCACATTGTCAGTGAAGGGGGATGTGACATGCAATCAGATTAATACAATCAACACATAGCACAATGGAAGCAGGTTTTACAGAAAACCAGGGAACCAGACCAATCTCACAGCACAGACAACAATGGTAAATACACAACAGTGGTAAAGTGATTAGGGAAGTAATAACTAATCAAACCATCAGACCATTAGGTGATAAAACAAATAAATACAACAATTTAACCCCTGCATGCCCATGTAAGATTGTAGTCCAAGCTATTTCTTCAAATAGGGGTCAGTATCTGTTACATGTAATACAGATGCACTTGGATCAAAGGTACGTTAAATATATATATATATATATATATATATATATATATATATATATATATATATATACAGGGCTCAAAATTTCCACTCACCACTAGCCAATGGCGAGTGAAAATTTAGCCCTGGCGAGTAGAAATTCAGCCCTGGTTGCTATGTTTTGGCTTGCAGTGGCGAGTAACTTTTCAGGTCTGGCTAGTAGTAAAGGACTTCAACTTTTAAGCCCTGTATATATATATATATATATATATATATATATATATATATATATATATGTAAAACATAGTAACATAGTAATTTAGGTTGAAAAAAGACTTGCGTCCATCTAGTTCAACCCTTTTCCTATTCCTGTTTACCATCGTTGATTCAAAAGAAGGCAAAACCCCAACCCCCCAAAATATGAAGAAATAATATTGTGTACTGATGTTTAGCACTAATGTTTAATATCTATACACTGATAATGATCACGCTGCACTTCTATAATTGAGAGTATCTGCACTGATAGTAAACATGTTGGTCTGTATAATTATGCTGTCTATACACCAATAATGAACATGCTGTGCTCCATTTTGACGATGAATATCTACATACTACATACTGATAATGAACATGTAGCACTGTATAAAGATGTGTGGTATCAATACAGTGATAAAAATGTTGCACAGCATATTTATGATGAGTATCTATACACTGATAATGAACATACTGTACTTATATAATAATGTTGATAAACTATACACTGTCCTTTAAATTGCAGAGATAATGATGCTATGAATCATTATATGAACAAGCAACTATGTATAGTATGGCCAACTTTGTAAATCCTGATAAATGAATACACTGAGGCTGATGTATTCTCTTTATAGAGCTGGAGTAATTATGGGTTAAGCCAACTGCCCCGTAGGGGATACATAAAAATTTCCTTTGATTTACATTGGACTTTTAACCTTTTAATGCTTGAAAGGTCTCCAATGCATTGAAAAGCAATCTAACTTTTATGAGGTTAAAAGCCCAATTTAAATTCACAGGAATTTCTCTCATTTCTATTTGTACCCTGTGGAGGAATTGTTTTGGTCCAGAACATTTCCATTTCTTCTTAGAACATCAGCCTCATTGCATTTTAGGATGTTATTATCTGTGCTATATTACATGTGTCCAACCCTGTCTTTGTTTTACCCCTTTCCCCAACAGTATAGGTTTTCAGGATCTCCTCACCTGAACACAGATGAATCAGTCTGATTTCAGATCATGGTATTGGCATTCACCTGTGTTCAGTTTAGATCATTCTGAAAAAACTGTGATTTTTGGGGGAGGGCTTGAGAACAGGTTTGAGCATCTATTCTATATCAGATTAAAGCTTTCTTGAATAGGGCTTTTAATTATATATATATCAGGGAGTTTACATTCAAACTATCAATAGGTTTTTACTCTACTCTATAATGTGTTGCTGCCTTTCACATTTACTGATTGAATGTCTTGAATGTCTGGTAATAAACATGCACATCTGTCTAAACACTGTTAATGAATACTCTGAACTTTTTAATAATATTGAGGGGGTTATTCACTAAGTGATAAAAAGGTGATAAAGTGGAGATGACTTCTCCAGTGATATCACTTCTCCAATTCCTATGTTATCCTATGGAGCATATGCACTAAGCTCTCCAAAACATTAGAAATGTTAGTGAATTGGCTCCATAGAATAACTTAGAAATTGGAGAAGTGGTATCACTGGAGAAGTCTTCTCCACTTTATCACCTCTTTATCACGCCTTAGGGCATACCCCCCCTGAGTATCTATACTCCATAATGATCACACTAAATTATTCATACCTCTAAGCATGTCATAATGGGGTAAGTGTACGACTGGACTAGTGCAACTCTACTCCAAAGCCAATAGCTGTGCTTCGGGCTGTGCAATTCATCGCACAATCACTGTAGTTCAAACCAATGGACATACTCCATTCCACACACCTGGCTCATATGCAGGCACAGAATCACTCCATTACCTCTATAACTTATTAGTATATAGCATTAAACAAAGCTTAATAATCCTTTATTTATATAGCGCACACAGATTCCGCAGCACTTTACACTCATATTGGTTCCTGTCCCCATTGGGGCTCACAATCTAAATTCACCTATCAGTATGTTTTTTGGAGTGTGGGAGGAAACCGGAGTACCCGGAGGAAACCCACGCAAACACAGTGAGAACATACAAACTCGTTGCAGATGTCGTCCTTGGTGGGATTTGAACCGAGGACCCCAGCGCTGCAAGGCAACAGTGCTAACCACTGAGCCACTGTGCTGCCTAGAGGAAAGAACTCCCTGAAACACCCACCGACTGCCCCACTGTCCTCTTCCTGGTGCAAGTGGAGTTAAGAGAAGAATATTTGGTATAAGTAGCTTATTAAATTTGTATTAGACAGACCTAGGGCCACAACATTTATTTTATTTACCATGGAATCATATAATAATAGTATCAAAGCATAAACTGAGTTTATATCTTGTTTTCAAGTGTGTCCTGGGGTATAGATGTTATTATTATGCAATTTAATGTAACACATTTTATCTACCTCTAACCCTTTGAGTGCCAGAGGGGTACGCAATGCATTGCAAAGTAATGCGTTGTGTACCCCTCTGACACTCAAAGGGTTAAAGGAGGAAAGGCTGAATTGACTCTGCCAAGACTAGAACCTGCAACCATGAGATCTGAACAGATTCCACAGCTGGTGCTTTAACCAACGGAGCTCTTGCACATTCACCCTGATGTAAAATAATGCTAAGGAACTCTATACACTTGTAATTAGCAGACATGCTGAGCTGTTATTGAACATTCTGTACAATATAATTATGCTGAGTAGCCAAGCACTAAGCAACAGGTTGCATATTGATACAGATGTGTGGGTTCCTTCTTGTGCATGCGGATGCGTGCATGTGTGTGTGTGTCTGTGTGTACGCGCATGTGTGTAGTTATTTTGTACAGCAGGAACAGTCAATTGTAGCCAGCTGTCAAAGGCAATAACTACCATCATCCCCAACTGAGGGGGATGATGAGAGTTGTAGTTCCCCAATAGCTGAAGGTCCAACAATTGATTACCCTTTTGTACAGTGTGTGTTGTTTGTGGGATAAAACATCTTCATGACCTCTCCTCTGATTAGTTCTGTCACCATGCCATGCAAAATAGCAGACATTCACAGCGTCTATTTCTTGCAAAAAGAATGCAGCATCGTTCTCTTCTTTCGAATCTTCTATCTCATCTCTGTCTGTTCTTTATCTCTCTAAATTTCTAACCCCCTGTCATCGTACTATCCTCATTCTCTTTCGCTCTTCACCCACATTCATACCCCTACCCATGTCAAAATTAATGCCATTCTTTCTACATTCTTCTTTCTCTCCCCTCCACTCTCTCCCCCTGCCCCAACCTCTTTCTCTCTCCCTCCCCCATTTCCACCTCACTTTTGTTCTCTCCCCTTCACTCTGTTCTTCAGCTGTGTAATTTGTGTCATTCTGAATGGTGTTAATTACGACACTAACATGTCCCTGATCTCTAAGATAGAAAGGGGGCTTGAGAGGAGGGAGCTACGTTTTAGTCAACAACCACTTCCCCCACCATCAACACACAGAAATTATGCATTTCATTTGCATTATCAAACTTTGGTTAATGCTAACCCAGCTTCTAAGTGCTTATTGCACTTGTACAGTTTATTGCAGTAATTCAGATTCCATGTACCTTACCTACTCCCATACAGCAACACACTGCAGCCCCACAGTACCTGAGTCAAGACACCGAACTCTCTATAGACCACTTCAATTCCCCACTGTTGAAATGACTAGGAGCATAACACGTTTAACTGTTTGAGGGCCAGAAGGGTGACCAACTCATGAAGTTGCAATGCCGTGGACTCCCATCTACAAATCAAAGGGTTAACTGATAATGTTTTTACTGGAAACACATTGCTATAACCATTAAATGTATAAACACTATAGCAATATTTTATAATTAAAATCCCAGTATATTTCTGTGTGTAGTTAAATGTATATATAAAATCTTAGGTTTATATTCGGATTCAGATTGCTTCGGTTTTAGACATATGGGGCTGGATTCTATTACAGGTGCTAATTTTATCTCTGCTTTTATCTCCAGTTTTCTCCAGAGACTTCAATAGGAAAATGTTTGATAAAATGGGAGGTAATATTTAGCACCTGCAATAGAATCTAGCCCTTGAAGCATGAGACATGTTGTGTAAATGGATACTATATTTAGACAAAATGTATCTCCCAAGAACGTGCTTGTGAATATTTTAGCACCTGGATTGCTCAGCTCATTTATCAGTAGTGCACCCTGCTAACATCCTGGGTCTTCAGGAACTTCAGTTCTACCTATCTATCTATCTATCTATCTATCTATCTATCTATCTATCTATCTATCTGTCTGTCTGTCTATCTATCTATCTAGAGATGGGGGGGACATACATTTGCACTTCTCTTAAACATATTCTCTGATGAGATAATTCCGTAAACACAGCATGTTCAGTACAGTGCCAACACAAAGACATGCACTAACATAGACACACTATAACAAAGACACACAGACCCCCCACATACAGCACAATATATGCACACAGATGCCCACCCACACACACAAAACACACATAAGCACAGATACAAACACAGACACACGCACACACAGATATGCATACAGCACACGTTCATTGGAGGCACTGGCAGTGCCAACCTCTTGCATATATAAGAGGAGGGGGCTCATAAGTAAGCAGAAGAAAAGAAAACTGGCACCAAAATAAAAACGTAATAAACTAGCAAACAGTTTATTTTTTGTACTATCCCCAAGTTCTGAAAAAAAATATATTCCAATGTTAGTCTCACTATGACAGGCAATTGGTGGTAGCAAGTGTTACCTTGCTGTGGATTCTAGTTGCGTTAGAGGTGCCAACCTCAAAGCTGGATAAGAAAAACAGGTTGCTCTAGAAACGGAGCTGGATAACCACACCTACTAGTTGGTAACTGGAGAACTGGAGCTCCGATGCGGTAGGTGTATGGGTGGATAAACATAAAGAATAACGAATGCTTGAGGAGGCTCAGCCTCTACAAAATCTAATTGTCAGCCTTGTGCCACCCTAATGTGACTAACATTCAGCCAAGGTGTGATGCTGACTATGTGTCCTCTGGCCTCTCCATTACTAACCTGCATTGGTCTTCCACTCCAAATTGTCAGATTAGTCAGTAAATGCTTACGCTCTACAGTAAGACTAAGCTGCCTCTAAAGAGAATGTCTTAGCAGCAGATCAATGCTAGTAAATACCAAGGAGGTGAAAGGGTGATTTCCAACTTAGCTGGGAATTCCTTTACCTTGTCAGTCCCAGGACAGCATACCTATAGATAGACCCTACCCCCTTGACAGGAAAAAGTGCAGCTAATTTCTAAATGTTGACTCGATAATAGAGTACTTCCTCTTCCACCTTACCAGAGCAATAAAAAAGACATGAGACCAAGAATGTTAAATCAGGTGATTCAGGTGGGAGGTCTGTGTGCTGCCCTGGAACTGACAAGGGAAAGGAATTTGTAGGTAAGTTGCAATTCACCCTTTCCATGTCATCCCAGGCAGCGCACATATAAAGACTAGTGTTGAGCGAGCGTGCTCGGCCGATGCTCGGATCGGCTCGAGCATCGCTCTGCTCGGCACATGGCGGTACTCGTCGAGTACCGCCATGTGCTCTCCCGCCATGTTCGGGTGGCGGGGATCTGTGCCGGAAGAGGCACAGATCAGAAGACGCTCCGCTGGACCACAAGGGACTGGAGGTACGGGGGCATTGCGGAGATGAAGGGGGCATAGCGGAGATGAAGGGGGACATTGTGGAAGAGGGGCATAGACTCTATGCCCCTCTTCCACAATGTCCCCCTTCATCTCCGCTATGCCCCTCTTCCACAATGTCCCCCTTCATCTCCGCTATGCCCCTCTTCCACAATGTCCCCCTTCATCTCCGCTATGCCCCTCTTCCACAATGTCCCCCTTCATCTCCGCTATGCCCCTCTTCCACAATGTCCCCCTTCATCTCCTCTATGGCATAGAGGAGATGAAGGGGGACATTGTGGAAGAGGGGCATAGCGGAGATGAAGGGGGACATTGTGGAAGAGGGGCATAGCGGAGATGAAGGGGGACATTGTGGAAGAGGGGCATAGCGGAGATGAAGGGGGACATTGCGGAGATGAAGGGGGACATTGCGGAGATGAAGGGGGCATTCAGAGATGAAGGGGGCATAGCGGAGATGAAGGGGGGCATTGACCAGGCACCCTCCCCTCATCAGAGCAGGGGGTGCCTGGTGTAATGCTCGTGTCGCCCCATTCATTTGAATGGGGCTCGGGTGCTCGGCCGAGCACTCGAGCCTCAGGGGGTGCTCGGTCAGAGCACCCGAGCACCCGAGCATCGGGGTGCTCGCTCAACACTAATAAAGACATAATGAAGAGACAAAAAAAAGGGCAGGCATCAAGGCTCCATGGAAGCCACCCAAAGGATGATTCCAGACAGTAATGCTTGCAGAACCCTTTTCCAAGTCAATGCTCTGCAGATTTGATCTAGAGAAGTGTCTGCCTTTTCTGCCCATGATGTCACCATGGCCGTGTGGAATGTGCTTTAAATGACGAAGGGGTATCCACCCATGTAGTGTCATAAGTAATGAATATTATCTGCTTAATATAGTGAGCAATGGACATTTGGAAGCTCCTTTACTCTTGGAGGCACCCGAAAAAGAAAGAAGCAAATTAAAGGATTTCCACTAAGAATTACACTAGATTAAATATATCCATAGAAGGAACGCTTCACTGTCTGGATCTGGGTGAAGGTAGACAGGAAAAAGAGAGTCTACTTTGCAATGGAAATTTGGAGGGAATCAAAGGACCACCCTATCCAAATAGAAAGTCAGGTAAGTTTCTATGACCAACAGAGTTTGTATTTCACAATCCAAGGTGCTATCAAAAAAGCCATCTTCGGCAATCACATGGATGGACTGACAATCCATTCAGCACCAAAGAAAGGTCCGAAGGAGTTACATGTGGAAGAACTCTAGGCTATAGTTCAACATGAAAAGAAAAAAAACAGCACAATACAAACCTCGAAGCTTAGTAGCGAATGATGGCACAATAGATAATCCCACTCCCTCCAGTAATCTACTCACATTTGCTGGAGGCTTCTCCTGCCTCCCAGTATGCTCAGCTTGCACTGGATACTTAATGTCACTCCAGGTTTGTGGCACCCTTAACAGTTCTTCACATTTTTACCACGTTTATGGAAATGTGTATAAATGTGCTTCCTAATTGTCTTAGACAACATATATCAAATGCAAATATGCAGACTAAGGGCTCGATCCAAATGTTGGAGTAGAAAAATGTCGGTAGGACAAAATGGATACCGACCGACAAAATAAAATGTCTTGGTCGGTAGTGATGAGCGAGCATGCTCGGCCGAAGCTCGGTTCGGCTCGAGCATCGCTCTGCTTGGCACATGGCGGTACTCGTACGAGTACCGCATGTGCTCGCCCGCCATGTTCGGGTCTCCTCCCCGCACGTTTCGCGCCTGCTGCGCAGCCAATAAACGTGCAGGGAGGCTCTGACATCAGTGTAATGCCAGCAGCCATGTTAGCTGCTGACATTACACTGATAGGCTGGCCAGAACCCGTGATCGGGTGCTGTATAGGACCTGACCAGCGAGTTCGGCTCAGTCTTAGCCAGGGAGAGATGAGGATAGGAAGGGAAAGTCAGTGTAGGGAGAAGACAAGCGATTTAAAAAAAAAAAAAGACCCAAAAGTCCTTTTCAGGACTACTGTGTGTGGGGGCAGCATTTTATTTTGTTTGGGGGGGCAGAGATTTAAAAAAAAAAACGTCACATATTCCGTTCACTGTGCCTAGCCGCAGATTAGCAGCACATTCTGTTTAGTGTGCAAAGTTGCAGAATAGCAGCACATTCTGTTTAGTGTGCAAAGTTGCAGATTAGCAGCACATTCTGTTCAGTGTGCAAAGTTGCAGATTAGCAGCACATTCTTTTTAGTGTGCAAAGTTTCAGATTAGCAGCACATTCTGTTTAGTGTGCAAAGTTTCAGATTAGCAGAACATTCTGTTTAGTGTGCAAAGTGTAAAATATCAAAGTCACATATTCCATTCACTGTGTCTAACCGCAGATAAGAAGCACATTCTGTTTAGTGTGCAAAGTTGCATATTAGGAGAACATTCTGTTTACTGTGCAAAGTGTAAAATATCAAAGTCACATATTCCATTCACTGTGCCGAGCCGCAGATAAGAAGCACATTCTGTTTAGTGTGCAAAGTTGCATATTAGGAGAACATTCTGTTTACTGTGCAAAGTGTAAAATATCAAAGTCACATATTCCATTCACTGTGTCTAACCGCAGATAAGAAGCACATTCTGTTTAGTGTGCAAAGTGTAAAATATCAAAGTCACATATTCCATTCACTGTGCCTAGCCGCAGATAAGAAGCACATTCTGTTTAGTGTGCAAAGTTGCATATTAGGAGAACATTCTGTTTACTGTGCAAAGTGTAAAATATCAAAGTCACATATTCCATTCACTGTGTCTAACCGCAGATAAGAAGCACATTCTGTTTAGTGTGCAAAGTTGCATATTAGGAGAACATTCTGTTTAGTGTGCAAAGTGTAAAATATCAAAGTCACATATTCCATTCACTGTGCCGAGCCGCAGATAAGAAGCACATTCTGTTTAGTGTGCAAAGTTGCATATTAGGAGAACATTCTGTTTACTGTGCAAAGTGTAAAATATCAAAGTCACATATTCCATTCACTGTGCCTAGCCGCAGATAAGAAGCACATTCTGTTTAGTGTGCAAAGTTGCATATTAGGAGAACATTCTGTTTACTGTGCAAAGTTGCAGATTTGCAGCACATATTCCGTGTAATATAAAGAAGGCGGGTAAAAAGGGACGGGGAAGTGGACGTGATCCTGATAGTTCAGGGCGCGGGTCAGGACGCGTAGAAACTGTGCCTGGTGCCAGAGCACAAGACAGAAAGACATCCACCATACCTAGCTTCATGTCTCAGTTTACAGGGCGTCGCAGGACATCACTCTCGAGGTCAGACCACTGCGAACAGGTGGTCGGTTGGATTTCAGCTGATACTGCTTCCAGTCGGTTAAGCACCACCCTGTCTTCCACCAAGTCCACTCTCAGTAGCCAAGAGTCTGGTCAACATAATCCTCACCCTGATCATCCTTCCTCCCACCATAGAGGGTTTGGTCAAAGAAGTGATCCCACACTGGGATATAGTGAGGAGCTCGTCTCATCACCAATCCTTAATTTGAACCTCTCTCCAAGCACGCTTGCAGAGGAACATGACATCTTGTGCCCTGATTCACAACCTCTAGAGGGTACCCAATCACAAGAAGATGACACAGGGGAACGGCATTTAAGGTCAAAGGAAGTGGATGATGATGATGATGAGACACAGTTGCCATTAAATCAACCACTATTACTGTCTCAAGACCTTGATGAGGAGGATGATATACAGTTGTCAATGACTGAGTATGTGGTGGGATCAAGACATGAGGAGGATGATCAGAGTGAGGAAGTGGAGGAGGACTTGGAGGACGATGAGGTGACTGACCCCACCTGGGAAGGTGTAGAGCCGAGCGATGACAGCAGTCCTGAGGGTGAGCCATCTGCAGCACCGCAACAGGCTGGAAGAGGCAGTGGTGTGGCTACAGAAAGAAGGCGGACCGCACCAAACCGGCCCGCAAATGTTCCACGGAGCACCCCCTTGCATAAATCTCCCTTGCCAAGGGCTAGGTGTTCCGCGGTATGGCGTTTTTTTAAGGAAAGTGCGGACGACAAAAGAATTGTAGTTTGCAACCTGTGCCACACCAGAATGAGCCGAGGCATGAACACTAGAAACCTCACCACCACCAGCATGATCCGACACATGGCATCCAAGCACCGTAATAAGTGGGAGGAACGCCCGGATCGCCAATCTGTGTCTGCGGGCCACACCACTGCCTCCTCTTCCCCTGTTTTCGGTGCCGGCCAATCGCCTGTCGAACGCGCAGGCCCGCATACCTCCCGCCCTGCACCTGTACCATCTGAAGCACCATCAGCGACCACATCCACTTCCCTGTTCCAGCGCAGCGTCCAAATGTCGTTACCCCAGGCATTTGAGCGCAAGCGAAAATACCCAGCCACCCACCCACAGGCCATAGCACTAACCTCACACCTTTCCAAATTACTGGCCATCGAAATGCTGCCATTTAGGCTTGTGGAGACTGAGTCCTTCCGCAGCCTGATGGCAGCAGCTGTCCCTCGGTACGCAGTCCCCAGCCGCCACTACTTTTCCCGGTGTGCCGTCCCCGCCTTACACCACCATGTGTCCCGTAACATCACCCGTGCTCTGACCAACGCAGTTACTGGGAAGGTCCACTTAACGACTGACACATGGACAAGTGCTTGTGGCCAGGGACGCTACATTTCCCTGACGGCACACTGGGTGAATGTCGTGGAGGCTGGGAGCGACTCGGACCCTGGGATGGCACAGGTGCTACCCACGCCGAGGATTGCGGGCCCTACCTCCATCAGGGTTTCCGCCAGCACCTACGTTATTGGCTCCTCCTCCTCCGTTTCCACCTCCGAATTCTCTGCGCGCAGCGCCACTCACCCATCAGCCGGTATCTGGAAGCAGTGTAGCACTGCAGTGGGGAAGCGTCAACAGGCCGTGCTGAAGCTGATCTGCCTTGGGGACAAACAGCACACGGCCTCAGAGCTGTTGCAGGGGATTAGTCACCAGACCGAGCAATGGCTCTCGCCACTCAACCTGCAACCAGGCATGGTTGTGTGTGATAATGGGCGTAACTTGGTGGCGGCTTTGGAGCTCGGCAAGCTCACACACGTACCATGCCTAGCGCATGTATTTAATTTAGTGGTTCAGCGATTTCTAAAAACCTACCCCAATTTGCATGATCTCTTGACCAAGGTGCGCCGCGTGTGTACACATTTCCGTAAGTCATCTACAGCTTCAGCCGGCCTGTTGAAGCTGCAGCAGCGCTTACAATTGCCAGCTCACCGGCTGCTGTGTGACGTGAGCACGCGCTGGAACTCCACCTTCCACATGTTGGCCCGGCTTTGTGAGCAGCAGAGGGCAGTAGTGGAGTACCAGCTGTTACACGGTCGTCGCCTCTCCGTTCAACTTCCTGTAATCAGAAGTGAGGAGTGGGAATGGATGTCAGACCTCTGTGAGGTTTTACGCAATTTTGAGGAATCGACACAGATGGTGAGCGGCGATAACGCTATTATCAGTGTAACCATCCCACTTCTGTGTCTACTGAAACGCTCGCTGCTCACAATTAAAACCGACGCTTTGCATGTGGAAGAGGTGGAAATGGGGGAGGAAGAGCTTACACAAGGTGATAGCCAGAGCACCCTCACTTCGTCTTCTCAGCGACAATTGGAGGAGGCGGAGGAGGAGGAGGAGGAAGACACGGTTGCCTCCGCTACAGAGGGTAGCCATGGAACTTTAGTTCCATCTCTTCAGCGTGGGTGGGCAGAAGAGGAGGAAGAGGATGAGGAGATTGAGAGTCATCCTCCTGGTGAGGACAGCGAAATCTTGCCTGTTGGTACTCTGGCACACATGGCTGACTTTATGTTAGGCTGCCTTTCCCGTGACCCACGCGTTACACGCATTTTAGACAACACGAATTACTGGGTGTTCACCCTTCTGGACCCCCGCTACAAAGAGAATTTCTCATCTCTCATTCCTCCGGTGGAGAGGACAAGCAAAATGGTGCAATACCAGAAGGTTCTTGTTGAAAAATTGCTCCAAAATTTTCCATCTGACAACGCTGGCGGCAGAGTACGTGCTACCTTGGCCAACCGAGAAGGGGAGAAAAGGGGAGCACACAGCAGTTCCGACAAAGGCAGGGCAACACTCTCCAACGCGTGGGACACCTTCATGACACCCCGCCAGCACCCTCACCCTGATGCGCAGCCTAGTGTCACAAGGAGGGAAAAGTTTTGGAAGATGGTGAAGGAGTACGTAGCAGACCGTGTCAGCGTCCTCAATGATCCCTCTGTGCCTTACAACTACTGGGTGTCCAAGCTGGACACGTGGTATGAACTGGCACTCTACGCCTTGGAGGTGCTGGCCTGCCCTGCCACCAGCGTTCTGTCTGAGCGGGTATTTAGTGCTGCTGGTGGCATCATAACAGATAAGCGTATCCGCCTTTCCACCGAAAATGCTGATAGGTTGACACTTATAAAAATGAACAAGGCCTGGATTTCCCCTGACTTCTCCACTCCACTGGAGGAAAGCCCCGGGGGAACATAAAGTCACTTTAGATATGTTATTTACAATGATTTGAATACTCTGTATTCCCATTCACCCCTTCCACCCAAAAAACCGGTATATGGTTGACTCTCTTCTATATACCCTGTGATATAATTTTTATATAGGGCCAGCTCACCAGCGGGCCCTGTGATATAATTTTTATATAGGGCCAGCTCACCAGCGGGCCCTGTGATATAATATTTATATAGGGCCAGCTCACCAGCGGGCGCTGTTTGACAATTTTTGTATAGGTCAGCTCACCAGCGGGCCTTCTCATATAATGTTTTATTGGGTCAGCTCTCTAGCGGGCCCTCTCATATAATGTTTTATAGCGTCAGCTCACTAGCGGGCCTTCGCATATAATGTTTAGGATGGTCAGCTCCGCAGCAGACCCTCACCCATAATGTTTTAGATGGTCGGCTCAGCGCACGTTTCCCTCTTAATCATGGCCCCAGTTCAGAAAAATCGAGGAAATTTTTGGGAGAATTTGCCTCTGCGCACGTTTCCCTCTTAATCATGGCCTCAGTTCAGAAAAATAGAGGAAATTTTTGGGAGAATTTGCCTCTGCGCACGTTTCCCTCTTAATCATGGCCTCAGTTCAGAAAAATCGAGGAAATTTTTGGGAGAATTTGCCTCTGCGCACGTTTCCCTCTTAATCATGGCCTCAGTTCAGAAAAATCGAGGAAATTTTTGGGAGAATTTGCCTCTGCGCACGTTTCCCTCTTAATCATGGCCCCAGTTCAGAAAAATCGAGGAAATTTTTTGCAGAATTTGCAGATGATATACAAGTAAATATACAGCAAATACTGTTTGGTAACAATTTTTCGCCTAAAGTCGTTTTTATCTTCCTTTTTGTGTGTTTTACGGTCAGTCTGTAAAAATGGCGTACTACGGGCGAAAGATCGTTCCCAGCAGCGACGTTGGAGTCCAAGATGCATCCAGACATCCTCCCTATGCTGTCCCTGAACCATTTCTGTGGTGTTTCCATCATTTTCTGCCCTTTTCCTATGGACCAGGCACCCTCCCCTCATCAGAGCAGGGGGTGCCTGGTGTAATGCTCGAGTCCTCCCATTGACTTCAATGGGGCTCGGGTGCTCGGCCGAGCACTCGAGCCTCCGGGGGCGCTCGGTCAGAGCACCCGAACACCCGAGCATTGGGGTGCTCGATCATCACTATTGGTCGGTATTCAAATGTCCTACTGACATTTATCACAACGGATGTTAGGAGACAAAACTGGTGTTATCCAAATATACGTTTCGTGCGTTAAGTTCCCAAAACGCTGCAAAATAACCCCAGTTTTGGGAACTTAACAGTAAAAAAACTAACGATCGGTGCCTGACATACTGTCAAGCACCGATCGTTAAAAAGTCTGTGTTAAACTTACCTGTCATCCAATGTCTGTCTCCTTCTGTCTCCATTCTTTCTTCTATCTTCTGTCTTCTTTCTTCTCTTCTTTCTTCTTCCTGTAAAAGAAAAAAAGAGTTTGAGTTGAAAGCATAGATACGTTAACCCCTTGAGTACCAGAGGGGTACGCAACACATTGCAAAGCAATGTGTTGCGTACCTCTCTGGGGCCCAAAGGGTTAAAGTAAATAGTAGTGTGCCAGTCTTCAAATAAAAATTCCCCATATATAATAATACACATTAGGAAATGTGCCATATATCATAATGCCATGGTATCTCTATTGTCTATAAGTAAATAAAAAGCCAACTCGCTTAAATCATTGCTGTCTCCGCCACTGTGTGAGGCGCTGAGGCAGCGGGGGAGACAGATTAAGGTGGAACAGCCCTCCCCTCTTCTTCTTCACGGGCCGATGCCCGCATCGGTCTGAGGGTATTAGAATTGAGGCTGCCCTTATATATGGGCAGCCTTACTTCTAATTCCTTCACAGCCATTGGCTGAGATATGCTTATGCATCAGCTTTGAGCAGCTGTGCTTTAAACTGATTGGCTGGGAGGTGCGTAAGCAAATCCCAGCCAAAGGCTGTGAGGGAATTAGAAGTAAGGCTGCCCATATATAAGGGCAGCCTCAATTCTAATTCCCTCAGACCGGAGCGGGTTTTGGCCCATGAAGAAGAGGAGGGGAGGGCTGTGCCACCTTATTCTGTCGTCGCTGCCACAGTGCCTCATACAGCGGAGTAGACAGCAATGATTTAAGCTGAGTTGGCTTTTTATTTACTTATAGACAATAGAGATACCATGGCAGTACGATATATGGCAAACATTTTCTAACGTGTCTATATATATAAAATAAGACTTTGTGCCTGCCAAAACACACCCAGGGGAGGCATAAAGCAGGAGTTACTACTCCTATTGGGTGATTCAGTCATGCAGGGAGTTGGCCCGCCCCCACTATGCAGCCCGCCCACCACTATCAAAGTCAGAAAAAAATAAAATGGCCGCCACTTGCTCCTACACCACAGACAAACACACATGCCCCACTCACACAGCACCAAACAAACACACACACATGTCCCACTCACACACACAGACCACACACACACACATGTCCCACTCACACAGCACCAAACACACATGCCCCCACTCACACACACAGCACCACATACACACACAAAGCCAGAAATAAATATGGTTGACACACACACACAGTCACTCACCCTGACTCCCAGTGGCCTCAGCAGGACCTGTAGTGCAGCACCAGGGGGACAAAATGGCACTCAAAGGGTTAAGGTAGGCTGTAACAGGATCCTAGGTCCTCAGATTGACTTGGCCTGCTATGCCGGGTCTCTCTCTTGCAGGGGCCGCCAGGGAAGGGTGATGTCTCCGGTGCTCCGCTCCAGCTATCCCAGGATGGGGGTCAAAAGAAGACCCTTGATACCACCCCAAACGAATGACACAGCACGCCAGTCAGGTTCCAAAACTGAACTCACTCTATTTTGGCTGAATTCAGCTCTTTTAAGCAGAGTTAATTGCATCAAGTCAAACAGTTAACAAAAGGGCACAAAACATTCTATAATTAAATTAACATGATTAAATTTAGCAACAATGGGCACACAATGTCACAAAGGGCTGAACTTCATGGATAAGGGGCAGGGGTAAACATGAGAACAATGGAAGTCCAGACTCTGTGGAGCCTCTGCACTTTGGCTGCTTCTTACAGCCAGCCAATGAGCTAACGAGCTACCAGTTCAATTGGCCAATCCCGTGGCCGCTGACATTTCTCCATGTTATGGCAATGGAGTCCCTTTAAATTGGTTCTTAGTCAGTCAGCCAATCAGAACCGGTAGGCGGGCAACCAATCGACCAATCAGGAAGCCGCCTACTTTCCCATGTAAAGCCTATGGGGTTCTTCTGACCAGGTTGCTCCGCATAGCAGCCAGCCTACTGCTCCGTTCTACCCGTGAATGCAGTCTTTTTGGTGGAACAAGTGAACTTCCATAGTAACGGCCTAGGGTCCGTTACATAGGCCCTCTGCTGAATTATTTCTTCACTGTCATCATTTGCCATGCAAGACACAGGACAGACAACCATCAGGTACACACTTAACCCACTGACTGCCACAGGGTTGGGTATCAAGTTTAACCCCTCAGGGAGTGTGTTCAAACCCCTCACACTGTAAACTTGCATTCCCCTCCCACTTCTCCTCCTTCTCCAGCCTATTACTAACACTTTTCCACATTTATGTTAAGCCCCGCCCCTACTCGCGATTAAGCCCCGCCCACTTTTAACCCAGATTGCCCCATTTGTCTCTCCACATCAGCACCACATCAGTTCCCTCTAGGGACTCCACAAATCAATGTTCCCAGGTATGAATACACTTCCCACTGCTATTTAACTCTGACATGCCTCTCTATACCTTAACCATTTGAGTGCCAGAGGGGTACACAACTCATGCACGCATGTGTTTCTGCTCATATATGTTGTGTGTGTGTGTGTGTACATCTGTGTTACATATGTGTGTCCATCTCCAGTGTGTCTGTGTGTGTGCATGTCTTTTGCATGTCTCTGCCGCTCACTGTGTGTATGTGCATACCTCCCAACATTTCACATGGCCAAAGAGGGACACTTTACTTTTAGGTGATATTTTTGGGGGCGTGGCTGGTGGGCAGGGCATTAGTAAGAATTTTTAGGTTATTTCATGACCTATTACTGGCTATTTATGTAACTTAATAAATGATTTAGTGCAAGACCAAAGTATTTTATTTGCACAAACTAATGTATAAACACATATAGTGAAGTTTATTGCTTTATTGCTGTAGAGCAAAGTAATACACACCACACAGTCAGGGCTGGTGCAAGGATTTTTGCCACCCTAGGCAAAACCTAATTTTGCCGCCCATTTCTCTCTGCCCCTTGTGTCCCACCCCTTTATACCCCACCTACTTATACCCCACCTCTTTTCATGATTGTCCTCTCTCTGCCCCCTGGGCCAGTCTGCCCCTGGTCTGGATATGCCCCCCACCAGCTCCAACTTTCCCCTTATCAGCTCCACTTTGGCCCTATCAGCTGCACTTTGCCCCCCATCAACTCCAACTTGCCCCCATTAGCTCCACTTTGCCCCCATCAACTCCAACTTGCCCCCATCAGCTCCACTTTGCCCCCCATCAGCTCCACTTTGCCCCCCACCAGCTCCACTTTTTCCCCACCAGCTCCACTTTGCCCCCCATCCGCTCCAACTTGCCCCCACAGGCTCCACTTTGCCCCCCATCAGCTCCACTATGCCCCCAGCAGCTCCAACTTGCCCCCTCAGCTCCACTTTGCTCCCCATCCACTCTAACTTGCCCCCACCAGCTCCACTTTTGCCCCCCCTTCAGCTCCACTATGCCCCCTCAGCTCCAACTTGCCCCTATCAGCTCCAACTTACCCCCATCGGCTCCACTTTGCTCCCCAGCAGCTCCACTTTGCCCCCCATCCGCTCCAACTTGCCCCCATCAGCTCCACTTTGCCCCCCCTTCAGCTCCACTTTGCCCCCCTTCAGCTCCACTTTGACCCCCATCCGCTCCAACTTGCCCCCATCAGCTCCACTTTGACCTCCATCCGCTCCAACTTACCCCTATCAGCTCCAACTTGCCCCCAGCAGCTCCACTATGCCCCCTCAGCTCCAACTTGCCCCTATCATCTCCACTTTGGCCCGCATCCTCTCCAACTTGCCCCCAGCAGCTCCACTATGCCCCCTCAGCTCCAACTTGCCCCCCCATCACATACCTGTAGCTCCCGCGCAGTCTTCTCTTCAGTAATGCAGAGCGAGGCGGGAGATCATGACTCCCAGCGCGCTCTGCATTACTAAAGATCCGACACAATGAGGGAGTGCAGTAGCGACACAGACCTGACTGTGTTGTGGTTCCCGGCGTGGTGTGTGCGGGCGCAGCTCTTCTCCGCTGCATGCCCGCGCCCCCAGTACCTGTGCGCCCTAGGCCGGCGCCTACCTCGCCTATAGGTGGAGCCGGCCCTGCACGCAGTCTGACCTCCTAAAAAGAGGGACAACAGGGTGGGAAAGAGGGACAGAGGGATTTGGCCCTCAAAGAGGGACTGTCCCTCCTAAAGAGGGACACTTGGGATGTATGGTATGTGTCTGCCTGTATGTTGCATATGTCTGTGTTTATCAGTGTGTCTGAATTTCACACACGTGCGCCCAATGGTCATGACATGACGGGCAACGCCGTCCCACATTGCTAGTATTATATATGGGGGATTTTTATTTGAAGACTGGCACACTACTATGTACTTTAACCCTTTGGGCTGCAGAGAGGTACGCAACGCATTGCTTTTCAATGTGTTGCGCACCCCTCTGGCACTTAAGGGGTTAACGTATCTATGCTTTCAACTCAAACTTATTTTTTTTTTCTATTACAGGAAGAAGATAGAAGAGAAGAAAGAAGACAGAAGATGACCAGGAAGCTGAGGACTCCGCTGGACATCAGGATTAATGGTAAGTGTTACTTGTAATGTTATGGTTTTTAACTTAGTCGGGTTAACCCTATGAATGCCGGCACAGTAATTATACCCCACTGGCACTCATAGGGTTAATTCTACTAACATTTGACTCATTTTTTATACTTTGGATGTATTGTTATGGGGCTTAGAGCCCCATATCAATACATCCACTGAGGACTTAGGTTTTTTTTAACTTCAATTGTCTGTGTCGGCTGTTTAAACAGGTGATAACTTGAGTCCCTTATCGCCTGTTCTTGGCTAACTCAGACATCTGAGAGGTGAAAACACCTCTTAACTGTAACAGCTCTTTATTTTGCAGGTATTTTGACAGCACAGGTGTTTGACTAGCTTACTGTGCTGGAAAAAATGCCATCGGAAGAAAAAACAGCTGACTCCAACATTTGGATCGATGCCTAAACCCCCAAAAAATGGAGGACACTTTGAAAATGTAATAATACAGTAGATTGATTTGAAAAAGTGCCACATGCATATGAAAATAAAAATGAAAATCAAAAGGAGAACCCCTTCATTTCATACCAGAATGTTGGGTAAAGAAAATCTAAAATGTACCTTAAAGGGATAGTAATACTTAAAATGTAAAAAAAAATATGTTGTAGGGTTTATCCCCCTGAGTAAAACAAGGGTACTCCCACTGCTGAAAGGTGTTTTATTCAAAAGTTATTACAGTTCAAAGTTGAAATTTTTAGGTGCAATATCACAGTGGCCTGAAATTGTACAGTGGTGCTGTTGCTACACCATCCTATGGACAGCTCTGGTCCCGGGACAATAAATCTCCATAGGATGGTGTAGCAACAGCACCACTGTACAATTTCAGGCCACTGTGATATTGCATCTAAAAAATTAAACTTTGAAAATTAATAACTTTTGAATAAAGCACCTTTCAGCAGTGGGAGTACCCTTGTTTTACTCAGGGGGATAAACCCTACAACATATTTTTTTTACATTTTAAGTATTACTATCCCTTTAAGCTTTATTAATGATGATAAAAAGTTAAGAAACAAACAACAGAAGACACCAAAAAACCTCCATATGGAGTAAAAAAATACAAGGGCCTAAACATCTAGTGAGACTTCTCAGAGTGGTATATTATAAAAAACCAACACTAATAACAAAATAAATAAATGAAAGGTAAAATACCATTATTAAAAATTCAAGTTGCTCAAAGTGTTTCGTGACCAGAAGGCTTGAATGTCACTTCGTCAGGAGCTAAGTTTGCACTGGACGCACCTTAGGGATCAGTATTTGCAGCCTCTTGGGTTCACACCATTCTTCCTGTTGTCGCAAACTCGGTCCACTAAGGATGACATTATTGGTCATCCAGAAGTGTTGAATGTGTTCTCTGTGTTCCATACATGAAAAGCATAACATCACATCCTCCCACTGGGAACTTGGTTAGCCCCATTCATCGGAGCAACATCGGGGGCCGGATTACATATTTATCAATAGGCCAAACAAAGAGATGCATATATGAGATGTAAAAATGCATATTTGTAGTGAAAATGTATTTATGTAGTGATAACATTTTTAATAATTTGAGGCATGTTATTTGGTGTTCACCATCACAACTATGTAGTTTAACCCTTGTAGCCCCAGAGAGGTACACAACGCATTGCTCAGCAATGTGCTGCATACCCCTCTGGGACTCCATGGGTTAAACTATGCATGGGTGTGCGGATTAGTTACATGACACATTTATTAATGCTTCTATTTATTTCAAACAGAGTTTATGAGGAAAAGAAGGAAGAAAGAGGAGAAGAAAGCAGATACAAGAGAGAAGACAGTAGAGAAGAAAAGAGAATACAGAATGGAGATATAAGGAGAAGGAGAGTGGATGACAAGTAAGTGTAGCACTGCCAAGTAAACAATTGGTGCTTGACAGTATGTCAGGCACCGATAGTTAACTTTTTTCCTTTGTAGTTCCTAGTATTGCCAATATTTAATGGTGTTTTGGGAATGTAACACACAAAATAGACATTTGGCCACAAGTCCTTTTCTGTGGCCTAACGTCCATTCTGTTTTCAGCTGGTAGGGCTTTTGAATAGAGACTTACACATTTTATTCTGTCGGTTGTTACTCAATTTGGCCCTACCAGCTGTTTTAAACCACTACTTTAAATCAAGCCCTCAGAGTATTAGGAGTGAGGGATGGGTGATACTGGTAGTGGGGAAGCCTCAGAGACTGAAATTGATGTGGTTGCTGTTAGTGATAGTGAAGCAGCTGGTAGGACTAGCGGTGGGTGGGACTAGTGGGACTAGCGTGACCGCAGTAGATGGTGGTCCAGTGAGGCAGAATGGCACCTTCTTTTGGGCCATGGAAATTTAAATCCTTGGCGCCTGATTCCTGAGTTGCCCAATAATCAAACTGTCTTCATTGTCTATTGCTTCTACATTATCTACTGGTCTTCTGGTTTTTGATTATAGCTTCCCATTTTTTTGCCAACTTGGATTTATGCTATGTTGTTCCAGTTGTGCTGTGGTTCATATTCCTGACCAGCATCAGCTCCAGAGCTTCTGCTTGCATCGGGTGTCTGATTCTCAGTTGTAGTATGCATCCTATGTCAATCCTCCTGGTCCAGAGCTTCGCCCTGCTCCTGAACCCTCTGCCTCTGCTGGTATCTGTCCACTCTGATCAGGTGATCACCCGGCTTCCTCTCTGCTGCAGACTCCCCTTTCCAGCACTACTCAGCCTGCAAGGTTCAAGGACCAGCCTGTGCCCAGCCAGAGTTCATTACAGCTGCAGACATAACCTGTGTAGTGCCAGTAATTTATCTCATCTTCATATTAAGCCTGAGTGGTGCCCAGTACACGTTTTAGTTACTATCCTGCCTGCATTGAAATCTATCTTCTGGTTCCTACACCGCTGCTTTCTCAGTTATCTGGGGTACTCACCCTGGTCTTGGCTCTGGCACAACTGGGGTCAGACAACAAACTTTGCAGATAGGACCTTAACTCATGGTCTTGGTTACAGCAAGGGTATCTCAGGAACTGACTATGCTCCCAAGCATTGTATCCTAGCTTCTATCCTTAGCATTCACAGCAACTGTGGAATTCAGACCTTCTCTGTGGTATCTGTTGTGACAGTCAAATTATTATAAGGTGGAACCATTAAGTTCCAAATTCACTGCATTGTTCGAGAACTATCAGTATCAAAGGAGGTTAACATAGCATTTGTATCAAACATATTTTAAACCTAGTTGATACCAATAACTTAGACTGTATCTGATAATTACTTTTTTGGTGGGGATAAATTGCATTTCTTATAAGAAGATTGAACTTTCAAATTTTCAATTTTCTGCACTAATGGCCACCCTATTCTTATTCCACTTTCTACCATTGGTTATATTTGTTCTTTGGGGCCCCTGTTACATCTCTAGGGAACCCATGAGTGCCACAGTGTGAAAACCACTGCAATATGCTCATAACACACACACTTTTTATTATTTATTTACGTAGTTTTTCCAACTTTAGTTTGAATACAATATATTTATGCTCCCTTTGGCCATTAAGATAAATAGATTCCTGCACACACATCTTAAGTTTGCTTCACTGATGTAGATGCGGATTATGTTAGGCTGATGTACTATGAAGATCTAAAGCAATTCTGGGGCATATCATCTGCACCTTAGGTCACAAATAAAAAATCTGATTGATTTAAACAGAGCTTTTAAGCCCTTTTATGATAGTTAGGTCTCCAGTGCAGTCCTTTGCAGTGCATTAGGGACCTCTCTAAGAAGGGGTTAAAAGCCCAATATAAATCAATGGTAAACTGGGGAATTATGGGGCAGATGGTTTGCGCCAGAGTTCTTCTTAGCATGTCAGCCTCACTGAGAAGTTCATGTCACATCTTATCCCTTTGGTTGTTTTAGATGTTTAAAACACAGTACTCCACAATTTGTTGATGCTCTAATATCCAACCACGAGGCTTGCAATAGGAAGACCTGTTTTTGTCTCTTTCATTGTCAGTTTTTTGCCTAATAGTTACACATTCAGATGTGGAAAAAGAGAGCTAAATGTATATATCTGTATATTTCTACAGGTCATAAGGTGATAGCAGTAATTATGGCTACTAACATATACATATGTCATAAAATGTATAAAATGGTCCCTTCCTACACTATAAGCCAGTGCAAACATGTCCTCAAGCATCCCCAAGAGTACATGTTTTCTTGATAACCCCAACTGAGTGCATATTAATCATGTGTTAGCACAGGAGGATCTGACAACATTACTTAGCCAATGATTGGTCTACCAGGGATCATGAGAGACAATCCTGAGGACCTGCACTGTTGGGGTTACTTGAGGGCAAGGGAATCACTGTTATAAGCATATCAGCAACTGCAATTAATAATCTCTTAGTGATGACATACGTTGCAATTACTTACCCTATTGCTCTTTTGGTTGAGATGTAATAGTTCCTACACTACCATGCAGAAATGTGTAAGCCATATAATAACATGAAAATTATAGATCCAGAGTGTCCTTGAAAGACACATTTTCCTAGAATGTTATGGTAACATTTCAACTGTTGTATCTCTTTCAACCAAAGCATGCGTGTGAAAACCAATGATCCCTGTGAACACTGTTTTAATTGTTTGAAGGATCAGTTAACTTAATTTTATGGAAACATATATTGTTTAGGTATTTTTCAAAATGAGTAAAACAAAGGTATCCAGTTGCTGGAGGATTGTAACTTTTAAAGGTTAATACAAATCAAAAGTAATATTTTAAACGCACTGCTTTTAGACATAGATAATGCTATTATTATTACACTAGTGTAAAAGCCTGTGTACACTGGCCAGGTGTTCGGGCAGTGTGTATTGTGCATGACTACATCGGGTAGTTTCTATTGCACATGACTGCATCGGACAAACATACATCTGGCCTTTTATATTATATGATTATCTATCTCTAAAAACACAACAAGAAAAGAAATGTTAGTAGATAGGTGTAATGTTATCAGTAACAACAAAGAAGTTAATACAAATGCCAGCGGAGGGAAAGTTGCGTTTACCACCAATTACAGTTGTAAGTACACAGAAATAATTAAGATTGTAAAAAAAACATCTACCTGTCTTTATGGATGACAGATAGCTTCAACCCATTTTGGAAAAAGGATGTAAATTTGTTTCTAAAAGAGCACCTACCCTGGCCAATAAATTATCCCCCAGTATGCACCTTAATGATGGTTATAGAAATAAAGGCACTTAGTTGAGTAAAATGGGATTTTACAAGTGTAACCATAGTCAATGTAATTGTTGGCAAAGGTTAACCTCTTCAGAACTGTTTTTCTCTGCAGTTACTGATGCTAAAATTAAACAATATGTTAATTGTGATACCCTCAGTGTTATCTATTTAATTACCTGTGGGATATGTAATGTACAATATGTCGGAAAGACTAGTAGGGTCTCAGGAAACGAGTAAGAGAACATATATGCAACGTTAACTGTAGTGATTTCACAACAGGGGTAGCACTGCATTTTTGTACAGTTCATAATGGCAATCTGGAAGTATTTTCGCTTCAGTGAATTGAATGGGTGAATATCCCTTTAAGAGGTGGAGATTTGCCATCTAACTCTCATGTAGAGAAGTATTTTGGAACTTTACACTTGATACTAGATCACAAAGAGGTCTAAATAAAGAATATGATGTAATGTATTGTGTGTGATGAAATTTGATATTTGGATATATTGAATTTATTAACGTATTTTCAAGGTTTGGCTGAACTGCTCTAACTCTGCTGCTTGATTCTGCTTTCTGAGCTAATCTAGTGCTCTGTTATGCATTACTGCTGCCTTCCTTTTCCTGGGTCAGGCTGAATCAGCTGACCTCACTGTGTTGCTCACCTGACTGTTATCAGCCAACCCTCCCAGGGTATTTAAAGCAGTTTGGCTCACTTCCTGATTGCCCTTGTGTCTGATTCTGGCTGCAAGAGTGTTATCCTGAGTTGCTGAATATCTGTGCATGACCTGGCTTCCTCTGACATTCCTTCTGGCTCCTGACTCCTGGATTGTTCCTGACATCGTTGATCTCCGTATTCCTGACCCCGGCTTGGCTGAGTGCCTGTCTTGGTTCCTGACCCCGGCTTGTCTTTTGGTTTACGCGTCTGGATCACGATTTTGCTTTGTTTGCTTTTGTTATTTTAATAAAGATGTCTTGCACTTTACATTTTTGTGTCTGTCTGGTTCCTGGTCCCTTGATTGGTCAGTTTGAATTTGATACATTGTCTCAACGACATAAAGTCAATGTGGATGTCTTGTTGGTTTAGTCTATGAGTATGCACAGTTTTGTATGAAACACGTAAGATGTGAGTACTCTGTTTGCATCTAGATTCTAATAAAGCTGTGATTTTATGCATCATCTATTTTCTATCTCAAGAGTGTAATTACATTTTTGTTCTATATGTGTCAAGGTTTGGAAGTCTGTTGGGAGTCAACACCAGTTCATGCGCAAGTACTTTGTTTGTGTTGCCACACTCTTTCTTGCTCATGATTCCAGTCCCATGCATTTTTCTTTTCAAATAGCCATCTCAGAGGAGCTGTCTTCTCGGATTGGCTGGGTATGATCTTTCCCATGTAGTTGAACATGCCCACAAACCTCTGCTTATCCTTTTTGGTTTGTGGTCTCTGCATGTATTCAATTGTATTCATTTTTCTTTTTTCAGTTTCAAGTTTGCTTGTCTAGTAGCTTCTAGAACTTGTCTGAGTCTAGACTCATGTTCTTCTTTAGAAGCTCCACATATGATGATGTCATTCATGGATGTGTCTACACGTTCAATGTGTTCATATATTATGTGAATGGTTTTGTGATACACTTCTGGGGAGGTTGCAATACCAAATGGTAATCTCAAGAATCTGTATCTGGCATATGGAGTCTTGAACATACACAATTTTGAGCTGGCTTCATCCAACTTCAATTGCCAAAATCCTGAGGAAGCATCCAATTTACTGAAGTATTTGCAAATTGTGACATGATCTCTTAGTGACTAGGTAATTTAAAATGTTCTCTTTTTATTGCTTTATTGAAATCACAAGGATCCAGGCAGATCCATCATTTTCCATGTTTCTTGTCCACTATTACCAGAGAATTCACCCACTCTGTTGTTTCATCTATTTTTGTAATGAATCCCAGGCTTTCCATTCTATCAAGCTCTGATTTGAGCTGCTATCAATTCTATCAGGCTCTGATTTGAGTGCAAACTCTTTTCACCAGGTTCAGTCTCTCAGAAGATGATAAGCCTAATATTACTTGAACATCCTTTGGGACCATATGAATGATAGAGCATTTACTTTGTATGACACTTGTACCATATATTTACCTTTTAATGGTATATTTGCACCAGGGTATTGTATAACTCTGATATTAGTGTCCTGCATGTCAGGAACCTGTAGAGAAAGGACTAGGCCAGAAGCTGGAGGGCACTCTAGAGAGTGAAGCTTGGGAATGGTGACAGTCAACCTTGTCTCCTTGCTTCGGCCTTAGCCAGATTAAAGGTGATGGCCGCGAAGCCAGATGTCCTATCCTAGTTGAGCCAGGACCCTGAACAGGATGGAGGCAAGGGGATACTGTACAGAGGCCTAGCCCCTCGGAACTGAGTGGATCCTTAGGACAGATACTAGGATACCAGGAGTACAGGAGCACAGGAGAGACTACTGACAGGAATGGAACCCCACCTACGGACCTACTAAAGATAGCATCTGGCTCTGATAAAGGACAGCGGCCAATCTACGCTGGAACAAGAAAAAACAACAACCTGTGGCTAACACCAACCAACAATCCAGCCACCCTCCAAAGTCCCACCACTAGAGAGAGAGAGGGAGAGCTCCACTGGAGACAAGAAGTGGCCGGCACAGTAAGTCTTCCCCCCCAATTCCGACCATCTGAGGAGGCAACAACAGAGAACTACCCAGACCTGGGAGGAAGGACCACCAAGGAAGATTATCGACCCCAGGGAGGAAACTAATCGGGTATGTGCCAGCAGACTAGGACCGTGACAGGTAAGTGTGCCTTAAACCGTAATCCAAAACCAGGGAAGAACCAACAGTAGCCCCAAAGGGAATGCAACCAAGATATAAATACAATAGTAGGATAAGGGATCCACCTCAGCCCACCTCCACCGAACGACCCAGACACCCACCACTCACAAAAGCAATGGAAGGAACCTACTTGTACGGGACCACCCAGACCAGCGGGCCACCCCAAGCAGGATACAACGTACAGCAACAGGGCTAGCCAACTCTCATCGGGGAATAACCTGCGAGGTACCGCAGACTAGGCCACCGGGAGCAGCTGCCCGCCGAGACTAGCCCAGAGGAGAGGGAGAGAAATGGGCTAAAACAAGGCCAGAATGCAGCCTACCAAATCGGAGCAATGGCTGCAAGGGGCGAGGCAAGACCAGAACATGGCCTACGAAAACAGAGCTCCGGGTGGAGGCTCTGAAAGCAGGGCTGGAAGAGGCAACACTACACTTAGAATGGGCCGGCACCAGATATGGCAACAACCGCAAGCAACAGGGGTGATAAATACAAGTGCCTGAGCGCCAAAGATAGTCAGTCCAGCCAAGGTACCGGGGGCAACCAGGGATGTCAGAGAGGGAGCACCATGCGAAGGCCAAAACTTAGTGGGAGCGATTGGAACAACAGAGGATGCTCAAACAATGGTTGGACAAAGCCAGAAGGTCAAGAGCTTCAGAAGCCAAAACGGGATCAGGAGCCAAGTCAAACTAAAGCCGAGGTCAGGAATCCGGAAATCACAATCAGAGAGACAAACTGCTCCACAGCACAAATAATTGTGCGCCAAGTAACGGGCAGATCCGACTATAAACCCCCATGCTCCAATCAAAGAGCAACAGGAGCGAACAACCAGGTAAGGAAACACCACTAGTACAAAAAGGGTCAAAAAAGGGCAAAAATCCTGACAATACATTACTGGTCTTGGTTTCAACAGATTGAACTCAGCCTCTGATATCACATTAACTTAAGCTCCAGTATCAAATATGAATGGTCTTTTGATGTTTTGCACCTGCAATATGAGGATCCTTTCCTTGTATGTTTACTCATTCTGTAGCAGTGTATCTACATAGAATTCCTCCACAGCATTTTCATTCAGCATGTGCACTTTTCTGTGCTTTTGCAGCATCGCATAATGATTTTGTTTGTCACATTTATTACAGCTCTAGCCATATGCAGGGCATTTCCTTGGTGAATGTTCGGTTCCATACCGATTACAAAGCTTTTGCCTTTTATTTAAGTCTAATTTCTTTTCCTTTAGCTTATTGCATTGTTCTCCATATTACTCTTTTGCACATGCTTTATCAGCTGGTCTACTGCACATGTTTCATTAATGAGGCCTTTGATTTAACAGTTTCATCTGCTCTACACAGTGACAAGGCCTTTTCTAGATCTGGGTCTTGCTCCCTAAGCAGCCTCTCCCTCGGTCCCTTATCTGGTATACCGCATACAATTCTGTATTTTAGCAAAGAATTTGTTAATTCTCTAAACTCACATATTTTGCTGCAATCCTGAGCTCAGTCATGTATTGATCTATTGATTACCCAGGCTTCTACATACAGGTAAAGAATTTGTGGTTTGCCTATGTGACATTCCATGTAGATATGCAATATTCTTCAAACTTATCCCTTATTGGCTTTAATTTCAGGTTATCTCCATCTGGAAACACAAAGTTATTGTACACTTCCAGTGTTTCCTCACCCATCACATGCAGACACCTTCTCTGTCAGCAGAAAGATATATATGGCAAACCAACATTCCCAACCAACTGAAGTTTTAGTGGGGGCTACAGGCTTTCCATACCGTCTCTTACCCAGATATTGCAGGCTTTTGCACAGCTTTCAGCAAACTGGAAGACTGTTGGAACTAGCCTAAGCAGACTTTCAGCATACCACATGGGGCAATTTGTTTGCACAAATGTACACTTGAATTACTTAAAATTAATTAAAAACACACAGACACAAAAGAATGGTGGGAAAGCCGCAGCATTTTTATTAACCAATGAAACACAGACCAAACCATAAACTTATCAGTCCTAACAGCCTGATAAGACCATAACACCAAACTTCTTATTTAGGCCCTGCCCTACCAGCCAGGAGCCCAATACTTCACTCTTAAAATTATTTACTCAGAAAACCTCCAGCTGCAACAAACTCCAAAGTCTAAACAAATCATTTAAAATGCAAACATATATAAAACTTGCATATACACTATTCACTTTTACATATATGAATTCATATTTATTAATATACTTATTTATTTAATTACACAAATATATATATATATATATATATCCTATATAATAATTCGCTAAATTGTGTGTAACACTGCGACATGCGCAGTAGACACTGCTGCGCGTGCTGCAGTCATGCGTGGTAGAGACTGCCCGTGCCGCTGCTGATACAGAGCTGGGTGCTCAGAAGGAGCGCCCAGCTCTGTATCAGCCGTGGCGCGGGCAGTCTCCACTGCACATGACTGTCCCACGACCGGGTGGCAGTGGCACTGTGGCCCGTGTAATGGGCTGTTCAACTAGTATATATATATATATATATATATATATATATATATATATATTTTTTTTTTTTTTTTTTAATTATTCTTATGTGCAGGACAATGGGTGCTGACACACACACACACTTATGGAGCTGTATATACCCCCTCTCCCACCTAAAGCACTACCTAGCACGAGACAGCCCTTTTGCACCAACTGCAACGTTAGATGGGTAAAGAGGGAATCTAAAAATAGTCTTCCTGTTACTAACCTAAAATTTAAAGCTATACTACCTGTATAACACCTGACTAAACCCTGCACTTAAACATAAAATAGCCCAGCAAAAATAACTCCCATTGATATAAACCCACCTAAAACTACCCTAATGGTGCCCAACAGCTCCATGGGTCCCTTCTTATAATTAATTTGGTCCCTATATTCTGGAGTATTCTATCTCTTCAACCTAGCTCTTCTGACACCATGTTGTGCTTTGGGGGTTCTAATATAATAATAAAGGCAGGCACACAATTTTTCTTATATCCAGCTTTTTGACAGCTTGCAGACAACTATGAACAACTAGCCTTAAAGGGTAGTTAAAGAGTAATTGGATGATAAAGTATCCCTCTCCTGCCCCTTTTACTGATGTAACACTGCTCACTTAAGAACAGAAAAGTGGTGTCCAGATGGCTTGCAGAGAGGGACAGTTTTCAATTAGCATAAGGGAAAAACCTGTCAAGGGGAGCAGGGTTTTCACTGTTCTCACAGTAAGACAATTGTCCCTTGCTGTGAGCTGTCTGGTCTTAAGACCAGATTCCACATCTGAGGGGAGGTGGCTTACATTAGTTAAAAGGGGGATACTTTATCATTCAATTACTCTTGAACTACAACTCTGACAGTATTGAAATAACACTCTTCATGACCCAAATACTATGAAGATTAGTTGGAGCTGCTTTTATTTTGAAACATTACTATCCCTTTAACCAGTTCAGTCACATGACACCACTCATCATGAATGCACTACTGAGCACGTTCAGCTTCTTATAACAACATAGTCACTTAACATAATATTTTTTGTGCACATATTATTACATGAGCCAGAAGGCATGTTTTCATTTTCTCTAGATGAGAGAACATGGATAGTTGCCTGTGGCTCAGAATATTAAATAAAGAAAACAACACCACCTAGTAATCTCAATGGAACACTATTACTGATAAGAACAAGAAGTTTGAGCCATAAATATTTTTGAATGACAAATCTCAACGCAGTGGGAATGCCTTTGATTTACTTAGCAGGAACATATATTTTTCCTTAAAAAAATCAGTTTACTGCACATATAAGCAGAGAAGGGGAAGGGCGAGACAGCGCATAGAAATCCTTCTAAGTGTAGTATTTATTAAAATACATATCGATGTGTAAAAAGAAAAACATAAACATACATTTAAAATAAGTATACAATATAAACAGCATACAATAAAATCATATGGATAGATGGGAAGAAAAAATTCCCGTATATATACAAGAATTGAACAATTCAATCGGTGCGAGGGAGGGAGTATATAATCCGGGCTGGTGGGAATAGTGGACTTGTTGGCGATAAACTTAGTCAACTTGATAATGGGGTCAAATGTTGTCGAAAACACATATATGAGAAAGTGAGCAGTCCCAGGGTATTGCAGGGGTAAACTAGTATGTGAAAAGTAATGTCCCCTTTTCCCCTGTGTAGGTGGCCGCTTACTTGATTCTCCTGATGGGTCTCCGCATATCATCAAGTGAATACATCAGGCTCGCTTGTTCCGTATTCCTCACAACCACTCTGTGGATGGATGTCCCGATTCGTCTCTACTCACATTGATCGGTGTAAGTGGATGTCCCGATTATTGGGTCTCCTCCGATGTTCCGTTGTTGTTCGAGTAAACAGTTGTGCGCCCTTGTCGTCTCCCTCGGTCTTAATCTTGGCGTTCTCTCGTGCCGGAAGTTGTCTTACTTCAACGCGTTTCGACGCTATAATTGCGTCTTCATCTGGAAGTGTCATGGGGTCCTAACTACTATCCCTATAGTTAAAGAAGTCGATGTCCAATCACTGTCCAGCAAAAAATGATTAGGTTATCTATTGGTTGCAACAAAGTAATGATAAAAGTATCAAACTAGTTGAAGCTTCAAAGAATAAGTATAGATACAATGTGAACTCTCGTTTATATAATAAAATAATAAAAAAGAAAGAAACGTGGTCTCTTGGGACCAATTTCAAATTATCAGTGCTGAGAGGTATTAAATGAATGATAATATGGTCTGTTTATGTATTGTTTGTGAGCTTTTTATTGAATTGTGAGAGCTAAAAAAAGGGGGGGGGGGTGATATGAATATGTGGGTTGTAACTAATCCTACAAATAGGAAGTTTATTTGAGACATTGATGTAATATATATATTTCTGTTTCCATTTATGTATTGTGAATAAACAAAATTATCTTATACACCAAAGGTCCATTTCTTCATTTAATCCTGTTGGATTAAGTGTTTGTAATTTGAATATCCAAATAATAATCATTTGGGAATACAATTTACAGCCAAATTCAACAAGAAAGAAGTGGAATTCCTGGATCTTCAATTGAGCATCAACGATGAAGGGAAAATTTGCACCCAAACTCACTACAAACAAGTTGATGCTAATAGTTATATACACATATCCAGTGCACATCACCCACGTTGGCTTCAAAGTGTTCCTGTAAGCCAATTCTTCCGCTTAAGAAGAAATTGCTCAGAAGACACAACCTTTATACAACAAGCAAATGATTTGAAAATAAAATTTCTCGAGAAAGGCTATCCTGAAAACAAAATCAATAAGGCCTATGAAAAGGTATGGAAAACACCAAGAAATAAATTATTGCAAAACTCAAAAAAACAAAAAAGAACAAAGATACCAAAAATACCATTTATCACAAAATATAACACAGCTGGTCAGAAAATAGAAGAAATTATCCAAAAACATTGGCCTTTATTACAAAGTGACCAAATATTACGTACTGTATTACCAAAAAAAACAGAGATTATCTATCGCAAATCTAAGAATCTAAAAAGCAAACTGGCACCAAGCAATCTGAATAAAATGACACAAAAAAAGACCCTTGGAAGACTACTAATGGATGGTACAAGAATTAGTGGAAACTACAAATGTGGACATAATATTTGCACCACATGTAACCATATTCAACACAAACAAACATCCTTCCATAGTACACAGACGGGTGAAAAATTCAAGATTGAGGGATTTCTCCAATGTACTTCCACTTATATAATATATTTGTTAGAATGTCCCTGCGGTCTCCAATACGTGGGAAGAACTATAAGAACTGCCAAGGATCGCTTTATGGAACATCGAAGAAGTATCAAAAAAGGAGATTTGAAACATAGTATTGGTCGCCATTTTGCTGTACATCACAACAAAGACCCCACAAATTTAAAATTTTTCATTATAGACCAAATCCCCCCCAAACTAGAGGAGGGGACCGTTTTACCAAATTAGCGAGACAAGAAGTTTTTTGGATATTCAAATTACAAACACTTAATCCAACAGGATTAAATGAAGAAATGGACCTTTGGTGTATAAGATAATTTTGTTTATTCACAATACATAAATGGAAACAGAAATATATATATTACATCAATGTCTCAAATAAACTTCCTATTTGTAGGATTAGTTACAACCCACATATTCATATCACCCCCCCTTTTTTAGCTCTCACAATTCAATAAAAAGCTCACAAACAATACATAAACAGACCATATTATCATTCATTTAATACCTCTCAGCACTGATAATTTGAAATTGGTCCCAAGAGACCACGTTTCTTTCTTTTTTATTATTTTATTATATAAACGAGAGTTCACATTGTATCTATACTTATTCTTTGAAGCTTCAACTAGTTTGATACTTTTATCATTACTTTGTTGCAACCAATAGATAACCTAATCATTTTTTGCTGGACAGTGATTGGACATCGACTTCTTTAACTATAGGGATAGTAGTTAGGACCCCATGACACTTCCAGATGAAGACGCAATTATAGCGTCGAAACGCGTTGAAGTAAGACAACTTCCGGCACGAGAGAACGCCAAGATTAAGACCGAGGGAGACGACAAGGGCGCACAACTGTTTACTCGAACAACAACGGAACATCGGAGGAGACCCAATAATCGGGACATCCACTCACACCGATCAATGTGAGTAGAGACGAATCGGGACATCCATCCACAGAGTGGTTGTGAGGAATACGGAACAAGCGAGCCTGATGTATTCACTTGATGATATGCGGAGACCCATCAGGAGAATCAAGTAAGCGGCCACCTACACAGGGGAAAAGGGGACATTACTTTTCACATACTAGTTTACCCCTGCAATACCCTGGGACTGCTCACTTTCTCATATATGTGTTTTCGACAACATTTGACCCCATTATCAAGTTGACTAAGTTTATCGCCAACAAGTCCACTATTCCCACCAGCCCGGATTATATACTCCCTCCCTCGCACCGATTGAATTGTTCAATTCTTGTATATATACGGGAATTTTTTCTTCCCATCTATCCATATGATTTTATTGTATGCTGTTTATATTGTATACTTATTTTAAATGTATGTTTATGTTTTTCTTTTTACACATCGATATGTATTTTAATAAATACTACACTTAGAAGGATTTCTATGCGCTGTCTCGCCCTTCCCCTTCTCTGCTTCTTATGTTACATGCTAATCATCGTTGAATATTACCTTGCAACTAACCATAGAGACAAGCGGCAATAAGGATTGATACTGTGTCTGGGGTCATACTAATCACGGCTGTAGGGAGAGCTGATTTTTTCAGTAGTTTATTTATTATTACACTGTGGTTTATGTATTTACTCATACATACACAGAACTATATGGTCTGTTTATATTAGACAAAATACACTTGCCATCTCTAAACAAGTACTATTTATAGCAAGTATACAGCCTATGTAGACACTCAAACATAGACCTCATTCATATTCAAGTATCAATTGTTTTCCATCTAATCAACCAAAGTTCAATCACGATACAAGAGGCGCAGTATCCATACACTCCATTTTACTGCACATATAAAGCAGAATTTTTCTTAAATACAACTTACTAGTCAAAATATCAAATTGATAGGAAATACGAATCTGGCTCTGAGAACACAGGGTCATTGCCTTTGCAGAAAGATCTGATCTACCCAGCTCAGAGAAAAGATGATTTGGAAGAGATCATATAACTAGGAATGAGATACCTGTATGCTATTACTGGAATGATGGACTAGAATATTGAGTATTCTCTGTGCTGGCATTAATAGACTGTGGGCTGCATGAACAAACAAATTAAAAGTAACTAAGGAGCAAATAAACTGCACCACACAAGAAAAATATAAATTCTTATTGCTCTTAATGAGTCTCCTCCTTTCTATATATCATGTGGGGCAATTGAAGCATCATAGACACCAATCTGATTACCTGAAGCCTGAACCAGCCAATGGCATTGTTTATAGAGACACAGCAACACAGGACTTTAACAGAACTGGAGAGAAAGAAAATGGTTAATAGACTTTTACAAGACTTGCTGCCCGTAGATTTCAGGATAGTAGTAACCTGAAAATCCCAGGTCCAGACCACTCAACAGGAGAGATAAAGATAGTGAAGGCTGGGGTTAGCTGCTGATGAGCAAAGCTATGGAAAACATCTGCCAGAGTTCAGCTGAGCAAACTATCAATGACAGAGTGAAGCAAGACATTAATTGACAAGATGGAGTTATATGTAGGCCACAGACAGAAGCAGTGGTCATTTAAAGGTTTGAGGTCATATGGAGAGGACAGACAGAAGCAGTGGTCATTTAACATGCTGAGATCATATGCAAGCAGGACACACATGGTGGGCATTTAACAGGCTGAGGTCATAGGCAAGCAGTAGAGTGAAGTGGTAGTCATTTAACAGTCTAGTGCGATAACCTGACCACAAGCCACTGACAGAATTGGTTTGCATGTAACTTGGTAAAGGTTGCACACTGTGAGAGGAATCAACAAGACACAAAGCTATGGAATACAATCAATGACACTCTGTACATGTGCAACTCAATGCTTGTATAGCTGCTTGAAATAGGCCATGGAGGTAGGTACATGAGTGCAAGGAGGAGCACAGTTAAGTGACAAGTAGTAGAAATGGAGTGGGTTCTTACATTATTAGGGTTTTCCCACAGTGGTGCTTTTCTCTGCCTTCTCATATGACCTTAGTTGTTACTGCAGACTCAGCACGTGAGCTAGTGAGCAATGTCCAGTCTGTGCCAAGACAAGTTCAGCAGAAATGTGGTCAGTGTATATAAGGATTATGGGGATTAGTTATAAAGAAGTTTGAAATAATGCATTTCTGTAGGAGAAGATGGCAACCGACTCTCGTTGGAGCTATAAATATGTGTTGTGCTGTGATGGTTTTTTCACAGCAAGAAAGAAGAAAGGAGACTGAAGAAAAGAAGACAGAAGAAGGAAGAAAGAAGAGAAGATTAATGAAGAAGCAGGACAGTGGATGACAGGTAAGTTTTACATTTCTGACTAGTTGTAGCTCACTCTAGTTATTTGATTGTCAATGTCTGAGAGGAGCTATAGGTGAAGGGTTTCACAGAAGGAGCTCTGTTCGAGTCTTTCTTCAGAGACCTAAGGAGACGAAGGATTCAGATGCAAGATTCGAAGGGATTAGGCCGAGTTCGACAAACGGGGCTAGAAGAAGAGTCATCAACCTTGAACAAGCAAGTCATAGAGGAGCCATTGACCTCAAACAGGCTAGTCGTTGATCTTTGACTACCACTGCCCTCAACTAGTCAGAAACCCGGAGGCGTTGGTTGTAAATCTTCGACTACAACGTCCTTGACTAGTTGGTCAGGCAGGAGGCAGGGAGTCGTAGGACGTCGACCGTCCACACCCTCGACAAGCTGAGGTGGTCATCGGAGCCACCGACAATTATGCCCTCAACTCAGTCAGTAGGCCTGAGGTGTGGTGTCGAGCAGTACAGCAATTTGAATGTCCCAGAAGCAACAGGAGTCTCAGGCAGATGAAAGTTGAAGGGACACTCATTGTGCAGCAGGTAGCAGGATAAAGAGACGAAGGTTCGAAGAAGAGTGGTCAAAGGAGAGCCGAGGTTAGAGCCAGACAGGAGACGAAGGTACCTGGGCTTGAGTCAGAGTCGTAGTCTAGGAGGAAGCCGGATCGTAATAAGTAGGCAGACGGATACTGGAATCAGAAGGCTGAAGACAGGGTCAGGGGGAAAAGCCAAGGGTCGGTACATGGAAATACTGAATCAGGAACTCTGGAACGCTACAGCAAGGACTCTCATATACTTGCCACGAAAATCGAGCAAGTGCTGAAGGCTGAACCAGGACGATAAAGGCAACAGTTGCTAATAGAAGTTTGTGGTAGGAGGAGTAACTAGAAGGAGCATGACATTGACACTGCCAAACAATGAGAGTTTGCTTGTTTTCCCTTTGATGTTCCCACAATTTGTGCTATTTGGAGTGAGTTGTGGGAACAAAAACTAACAAGCATTTTGTCAAAACATGAGTTTTGGCCTACAATGCTCATTTTGTCATGTACCTCTCCAGCAACTGAAAAGCCAGAGGGACATGGGTGAGTTTTTTAGGAGTTAGTGTTTTTACTATTACCACCTGTTTTACCATTGGTAATAGTATTGAGCCCCAGGAGCATTGTTGATTTATTTGCTTTTTTATTTTTTTCCCTCTGAATCAAGAAAAACAAAGGTGATAGGCAAAGGTTAATCTTGATTGACACATCTTATTTCAATCTCATCATCTATGTCACTGTGATGGCGAGCATACACATTAGGCTTGCCGGGGAAGGAAAAGGATAATGGGGTGTCTGGGTTTAATCTTTATTGAACTGATCATACACCACTCCTCCAGATTTTAAGAATGGGATACATTGTTTATGAAAATGGCATATTTAATTACAGTAATGCTGGACATTTTTACAGAAGGTGTTCTTTAAAGGGATAGTAATACTTCGTTTTAGCTTTATTTTATTTTGTAGGCATTAAAAAAACATGAAGAACGATATAAGTCTTATCTCTCAAACCTTTATGGTTTAAGAGATATTCACAAGCAAAGTACCCCCCCCCCCCGTTCAGCCACATCAGAAGGGAGGTGCCCAGGTAGACTGCAGAGAGGGACATTCTTCAATTAAGATAAGGGATAAACCTGAAAAACTTGTCAAGGGGGGAAGGGCTTTCATTGTTTTCATTGTAAGAAGATTGTTGCCTTCTGTTATCTGTCTGGTCTTACAATCAGATTCCACATCTGAGAAGAGATGGCTTACACTAGGAAAAAGGGGCGGGAGGGGGAAACTTTGCTTGTGAATATCTCTTAAACCATAAAGGTTTGAGAGATAAGACTTATATCATTCTTCATGTTTTTTTAATGCCTACAAAATAAAATAAAGTTAAAACGAAGTATTACCATCCCTTTAAGGAAATAGTAAGAATGTATTGGAGCCAATAAATTCTAGTTATTCTCCTGAGGAGCAGTAAGTTCATTAGTTGTTTTAAAACTGTTTTCACAGCTAACTGAATTAAGCTAGCAGCTAACTGATTAAGCTTAGCACAGGTTTTAATACATTAAATAAGCTCTCAATTTTTAGCACACCTAATGGAATTAAATGTATTACACTCTAACCCACATTACAGATGCAGGGTGCTCCACATTTATTTAAACAGAAAGCAAATTACATTTGTATTGACACCACTATGTGGATCTAAATACTACATTAAGAAAATATAGCTGTGACTACCTCTGCTAGCAAAAAAAAAACATATTTTACCTGTACTACACATTACAATCTCTATTAGAAGTGTAAATTATGGCATCTAATTGTGAAGGATTTCTTATGGCTTACCGGAAGCCTAAAACAAGACATTATATTTATTTCATATTTGAGAATTATTGCTTACATTAGCTCCTATAGAGTTATTATATGTATAATGTAGGTTGTTGAACTATCTTGATTTATAAGCATAAGCATATTCTATCATTTGCAGGATATACTAGTAGTACAATAGCTGAGACAGTGCTTCCGAGATGTTTTAATTCCTAGGAAGGTCTAGAAACCTGCCTAAATTGTTGTGGGCCACTTTCAGGGTCCTAGGCAATAATTTTTATTGGAGCACAGGGCCCCCTGCAGGGACCATTGCTGGCTGTACTGCAGACCGTCACAGATACCTGAGTCAATAGTTGAGAAATACTTGGTTATATATCTAATTAATCACGGATATTTGTTGTTGCTCTCTATCTATAATTTTGTTAATGTGTATTTTTTGTATGTGTGACCTTACTGTATATGTACATAGCCACAATTTTAACATTAGCCACATTAGCAATGGAGATATTGATGGATATTTAAAGTAACAATAAAAAAAAGAAACACATGGGTCAAAATGACCTTATAAAAATATTGGGGATAACACTATCCCAATCACTGGAAGTTTTGAAAAAAAACAAAACAACATTGTTTTATGTGTCAAAATATGACTCCTAAAAATCACGTGACACACACACCATACCTGTGGGAGGTGAGGGGTGGAAGTGGTCTATTCCAGTTTTGTTTTTTGTTTTTTTAATGAATATGGTACCTCCGGACCCCATACTAAAATATTGTTATACATCCTCTCCCTTCTCCCTTGTTTTCCTGCATTTTTACTTATACAAGTGAGGGGATATACCTAATTTAGTTATTTCATTTATTAAAGGAGGGAATGTGCCCTCTTTATAAAGAAAAATGATAAATTGGGGTCCCAGGGCCTCCTTTCTTCAACACATCCATTCTGATCTGATGAGGATGAGAAGATGGGTATAACATTACTCTGCCCTGAAAAAAAAAAAATGTAATAATAATTGTTTAACAAGTGTAACCCCTCAATTGCTGATAAGGCTGGAATGTATTGACTGTAATGCGTTCCAAGCCATTAGGACAATGGATGAATTAATGGTGGGCCCAGCTAATCTAGTGGGATTTTTTGGGTAGTGTACATTTTATTTTTACAACAATTAACCTCTCTCGGATGCCAGACAGTTTACAAAGCATTGTGCAAGCTACCTGGCTTTGAAGGAGTTAACCCTTTGAGTGCCGGAGGCGTATGGAATGCATTGCGAAGCAATGCTTACCATACTCTTCTGGTACTCAAAGGGTTAAGGGTGACTGTGGTGAGGGTGGCTGGGTTCACACTGGGACTCTAGGGTCTGTGGTGCTTGCAGCCTTTCACAGCTGAATATGCCTTTTTCCCAGGCTCGGTAACTTTGAGCTAATAAACCTGGGCAGAGCTGCCAGGCCACACTGGGAACCTTGCAAAGACCATTCTCCTACAATGTAATAGCAGAATGGCCATTTCCAATGGTTATTTTGACCATTTTTGTATGTTTCCTGAACATATGGCTTTTCTGACTCTGTTGCTGGCCAAATTCCACACCGGCTGTAAAGGAATCAAGATAAAAAGTAAACATTACAAAACTCTACACAGCCTTAACAGATTAAAGAACTGGCCAATCATGGATGACTGCCAATTTTTTTTGATCAATCTTTACCCTTTGAGTGCCAGAGGGGTACAGATTGCATTGCTCTGGCACTCAAAGGCACGCAAAGGGTTTATACTGTATGTAATAACTGAATGGCCATTCGCAGAGTTTAGTCCATAACTGTATTTATCCCAAATTGCAAAATGGAATAGAAAGAGGAAGAAAAAGTATAAAGAAAAGCCATTTTCCTATTCTTTTGCCGTCCAACTCCCCACCAGCTGTAATGGAATCCATTCCATGTGGCATACATTTACAAGGTGAAGCAACTCGTCAGAGTTTAAATGTAGAAAAAATAGCTAGGCCAGTGGGAAGGTTGGCCACAGTGTACATATGGGTGCATAAAACAGAGAACTAGTTAGGGTAGGGTTGAGAGACAGTTAAAGACAGAGTAAGGAAGATATCAAGTGGTGTGGCCAAAGCTAGAAATATAATTAATGCCAATACAGTCAACACTAATTATACTGTATAACCTGAGATTGCTGTCAAGAGAGCAACAACCCTGCTCTCTGCTGTCTTATATGCTGGGCATCCCTCATTGTCAGTGTAATTGGGACCAGATTTACATTACAGGTTCCCAAGGTCCCCTTAGCCCCACACATGGTCTCACCCCACTATCCATGTGTCCATCCCCCCAGCCATTACACTGTTGCCTGAAACACATAGCCTGTGATATACATGAACAACAAATCTCTTAACCTCTCTTGACATTCAAATCTGCCATCAGATTAGGCAATATTTATACTTTTATTTTTATATGGTAACATTTCTGTGGACAATTAACTAAGAAAGTTGTGCAATTCTTCAGCAAAAAAACACAAAATTCCAAAGGATATAATTTATTAAAATGGGGTATTTAAGCCTTGAGGAATCCCTTTCCCCCTAGATCAATTGCTAATTGATTTAACCTTTGAATGAGAAGGAAATGTGCAATGCAATGCATAGAAAGCATACATGGAACACAAAGGGATAGTGTTGCACTTGGGTTGGAGATAGGTGGAAAAGGACCACACAGGAGGCAGATCAGATGAGATAGGGGAAGTCAGTTGTGCCAGTTGTGCCAGTGGGGACTGCATAGCACAAAAATGAAAAATACTAAGAGCATGAAAAATAATATATAAAACTCATCTAACACAACATATACGTAATTTTGCAAGATGTTTAAAAATCGCTTAAAGGGATAGTAATGTTTCAAAATAAAAGCAGCTCCAATTAATCTTCATAGTATTTGAGCCATGTAGAGTGTTATTTCAATACTGTCAAAGTTGTAGTTCAAGAGTAATTGAATGATAAAATATCTCCCTCCTGCCCCTAGTGTAAGCCATCTCCCCTCGATGTGGAAGGGACAATCTTCTTACTGTGAGAACAATGAAAACCCTGCCTCCCTGACAAATTTTTCAGGTTTTTTCCTTATGCTAATTGAAGATTGTCCCTCTCTGCAAGCTATCTGGACACTACCTTTCTGTTCTGAGGTGAGCAGTGTTACATCAGTAAAAGGGGCGGGAGGGGGATAATTTATCATTCAATTACTCTTGAACTACAACTCTCTCAGTATTGAGTATTGAAACACTCTCCATGGCCCAAATACTATGAAAATGAATTGGATCTGCTTTCATTTTGAAACATTACTATCCCTTTAAGTTGTATGTGAGGTGACAGTTCAACTTTAAGTCTGAAGGAACAGAGTATTCTTTTTTTAAATACAGTGAATGCAACAGTGATTGACACAAATAAGTTAGGGAAAATAAAAAAATGAACCTCAAGTTGCAAAACAGAGCAAGAATAATCCAAATACATAAATAACAAAAAACTTAAGGAGAGCATCAGATCTTCCAACTATGAGATGGGTAAATTGATTATTGAGGATTACAAAATAGCTGATCTGATCAAATTATTTTCACTGGTACTAAGGATTAAACAATGTCAGAAAAGCCATACCATTATCAGTTGTTGGTGTTAATTTAAGAAGAGTTCAAGGGAAGACTAGGCAAAATTAAGAGTTGCAAAGCATCTGGTTCTTCAGCTATCTATCTACAGTTTCTACGGGAACTTAGAGCAGTATTAACATGACCACTCCTTTTATCCCTTAAAGACTCAATTTCCTCAGTCCCATAATATTGGTGTAAAGCCAATGTGGTGCCTATATTTAAGAAGGCAACTAAAAAATGCTGTGAATTGTAAACCTTTGTGTTTGACATCTGTAGTAAGGGATAATAAGGGATTATTTTCAGAATAGTTTTGCAAAAAGAAAAAAGGAAATTATTGCCAGGAAAGAGTGTACTTTTATGAGGGATGGATCTTGCCAAATAAATCTTTTGAGTTTTTTGAAGACATAAGCACCAAGATAATGGTCAAGCCGTAGATATATTATATTTAGACTTTGCAAAGGCAATTGATACAGTGCTGAACAGGAGGCTGGACTAGATAATAACACATTATCTAAAGTCCTGAAAAAATGTGTTCAACTATGTAAGTTTTAATGACTGTCCAGCTTTTTCACCCTACTTCAATTAGGTTTTCATTCAAATCAATCAACAGTCACAACCCTCCTAAAATTTTGCAATTACATATTCCAAAAAAAATCAGACCTTCTCCCAGCCTGAAAGCCCTAAAATTAACAGTTGCTTTGTGCGTAACCCCTTAACTACTGACCATTCCTGGGGGGGCGACCATTAAGGACCACTTTTTTTTGCAATGAATTCTGGGATGGCAGAACAGCATGCAGCCATTTTTAGGCCGTCATCGATCCTTAATGTAAATCCACCGGTGATGGTCCTGGCATGCTACCAGGCCTTAAGGTGTTAAAAACAACATGAAATTGTGTATGAATATGTTATTTTTCTTCATTTATGTATATATTTTATTTCTCAGTTTGTTTAATTTCATAACTTTGCACTGTAAAATATCTGCAGGACATCTTTAAAACAAGAGAAATGTATTCTTCCTGATAATACAGTTTGTAAATAAACAAATAAATATAACAGACCCTATCACAGAGCTACATATACTAAGAAAGGTGGTGCAAGCACCTATCCTATCATACACAGCTCCAGTAACAATAATATATGGGTGATTAAACCTGACTTTTATGCTGAATGCACACTCACTTTCTTCTGTTTCTGTGGAGCTGATTTAAATAAGCTCCTGACTAACATGAATAAGCATAAAAAAATAATAAATCATAGATTGAAGACCTCCATATGTTTAATAGCTGCAATATGGATAAACGCTGAGTTTCAATCTATCATGGAAATAAAAGTTAGCACTTTATTCTTTGAATGTTCCTAGTATGTATGAGCTGCATAAGACTATCTGTACAATGTCCAAAATGGTATCCTTTTAAAAGGTCGCACACAAAAGAGTGTGCGACCTCATGAAGCATTAACTATGTTGTCCTGATAAAAATAGGGCTTTGAATGCTAGAGATAAACCAGTGAATTACTTTGCAATGATTGGGGACTTCCTAAGCATTCACACAGCCATACAGCAGTCAAGTGTATTTGTGAAAATAGATTTTTTTATTATATCTCTAGTCTCCTGTAATATATATTTAACCTTGGGGATAAGCTCCAATTCCAGGCTCAGTCCAGTGAACTACTCCCAGACTCCAACTTTGGTGTTGGCCTTTTTGGAACTCACTTGGGCACCTAGCTTTTTCAACAGCAAACCACAATAAACTATATTAACAGGAACATTAGCAACAGGTTAGGGCTGGCCTGGGGGGCAGGGGGCAATTGCCCCTTGGGCCAGTCATATCACTGACCACTGCTTCACTCACTCAATCTCCAACTTGCTGCTTTTAATGGATCTACACTAGTGATACTAGAGAGCTTACAAAAGAAATGGAGATACACAAATAATACCACAGAGCTACAATCCAAATGGAGCTACACTAGTAGAATAACCCATTTTCCTTGTAAGCTCTATGGTATCACTAGTTAGCTTTACTTAAATTGAAAGCTCTGTAGGATCACTAGTGTAGCTCCATTTCAACTGTATGCTCTGTGTTATCACTAGTGTTGATCCATTTCCATTGTTAGCTCTGTGGTATTGCTTGCCTTACTTCACAACATAAATGCCAATTTTAATATTAACAAAAGGGGGTGGGCTGGAATGATAGTACAACTGGGTCACTTCATTGTATTTGCCCCCTAGGCTACAAGTTGCCAGTCCTCCCCTGATTAGCAACATTAGACAAGTATATAAATATAGTTACAAATACTTTATTAATCACCTATGTTATCCCCCTGAAAGAATATGCTGGGGGGACGAGGAGATGTACAAAAAGCATTCTTAGTATATGCTTAAAGGGATAGTAATACTTCATTTTAACTTTATTTTATTTTGTAGGCATCAAAAAACATGAAGAATGATATAAGTCTTATCTCTCAAACCTTTATGGTTTAAGAGATATTCACAAGCAAAGTGTCCCCTCCCGTCCCTTTTACTGATATAACACTTCTCAGCCAGAGCAGAAGGGAGGTGCCCAGGTAGATTGCAGAGAGGGACAATCTTCAATTAAGATAAGGGAAAAACCTGAAAAGCTTGTCAAGGGGGGCAGGGCTTTCATTGTTTTCATAGGAATAAGAGTGTCCCCTTCTGTTATCTGTCTGGTCTATAGACTGCAATCCACATCTGAGAAGAGATGGTTTACACTAGGTAAAAGGGGCGGGAGGGGGAAACTTTGCTTGTGAATATCTCTTAAACCATAAAGGTTTGAGAGATAATACTTTTATCGTTCTTCGTGTTTTTTTAATGCCTACAAAATAAAATAAAGTTAAAACGAAGTATTACTATTAGTGTTGAGCGAGCATGCTCGGCCGATGCTCGGATCGGCTCGAGCATCGCTCTGCTCGGCACATGGCGGTACTCGTACGAGTACCGCATGTGCTCGCCCGCCATGTTCGGGTCTCCTCCCCGCACGTTTTGCGGCTGCTGCGCAGCCAATAAACGTGCAGGGAGGCTCTGACATCGGTGTAATGCCAGCAGCCATGTTGGCTGCTGGCATTACACTGATTGGCTGGCCAGAACCCGTGGTCGGGTGCTGTATAGCACCTGACCATCGAGTTCGGCTCAGTCTGAGCCAGGGAGAGCTGAGGATAGGAAGGGAAAGGCAGTGTAGGGAGGAAAAAAACAAAAATTGTGCAAAAAAAGAACCAAAAGTCCTTTTTAGGACTACTGTGTGTGGGGGCAGCAGGTTATTTTGTGTGGGGGGAAAAAAACAAAAAAAAAAAAAAAAAAAAATATTCTGTTTAGTGTGAAAAGTTGCAGATTAGAGCACATTCTGTTTAGTGTGCACAGTTGCAGATTAGAGCACATTCTGTTTAGTGTGCAAAGTTGCAGATTAGAGCACATTCTGTTTAGTGTGCAAAGTTGCAGATTAGAGCACATTCTGTTTAGTGTGCAAAGTTGCAGATTAGAGCACATTCTGTTAAGTCTTCAAACTAAAATATCAAAGTCACATATTCCATTCAGTGTGCGTCGCCGCAGTTTAGCAGCACATTCTGTGTACTGTGCAGAGTTGCAGAATAGGAAGAAATACTGTTAAGTCTTCAAACTAAAATATCAAAGTCACATATTCCATTCAGTGTGCTTCGCCGCAGTTTAGCAGCACATTCTGTGTACTGTGCAGAGTTGCAGAATAGGAAGAAATACTGTTAAGTCTTCAAACTAAAATATCAAAGTCACATATTCCATTCAGTGTGCTTCGCCGCAGTTTAGCAGCACATTCTGTGTACTGTGCAGAGTTGCAGAATAGGAAGAAATACTGTTAAGTCTTCAAACTAAAATATCAAAGTCACATATTCCATTCAGTGTGCTTCGCCGCAGTTTAGCAGCACATTCTGTGTACTGTGCAGAGTTGCAGAATAGGAAGAAATACTGTTAAGTCTTCAAACTAAAATATCAAAGTCACATATTCCATTCAGTGTGCTTCGCCGCAGTTTAGCAGCACATTCTGTGTACTGTGCAGAGTTGCAGAATAGGAAGAAATACTGTTAAGTCTTCAAACTAAAATATCAAAGTCACATATTCCATTCAGTGTGCTTCGCCGCAGTTTAGCAGCACATTCTGTGTACTGTGCAGAGTTGCAGAATAGGAAGAAATACTGTTAAGTCTTCAAACTAAAATATCAAAGTCACATATTCCATTCAGTGTGCTTCGCCGCAGTTTAGCAGCACATTCTGTGTACTGTGCAGAGTTGCAGAATAGGAAGAAATACTGTTAAGTCTTCAAACTAAAATATCAAAGTCACATATTCCATTCAGTGTGCTTCGCCGCAGTTTAGCAGCACATTCTGTGTACTGTGCAGAGTTGCAGAATAGTAAGAAATACTGTTAAGTTTTCAAACTCAAATATTAAAGTCACATATTCCATTCAGTGTGTTTCACCGCCGTTTAGCAGCCTATTCTGTGTACTCTGCAGAGTTGCAGAATAGTAAGAAATAGTGTTAAGTTTTCAAACTCAAATATCAAAGTCACATATTCCATTCAGTGTGTATCACCGCCGTTTAGCAGCCTATTCTGTGTACTCTGCAGAGTTGCAGAATAGTAAGAAATAGTGTTAAGTTTTCAAACTCAAATATTAAAGTCACATATTCCATTCAGTGTGTTTCACCGCCGTTTAGCAGCCTATTCTGTGTACTCTGCAGAGTTGCAGAATAGTAAGAAATACTGTTAAGTTTTCAAACTCAAATATTAAAGTCACATATTCCATTCAGTGTGTTTCACCGCCGTTTACCAGCCTATTCTGTGTACTCTGCAGAGTTGCAGAATAGTAAGAAATAGTGTTAAGTTTTCAAACTCAAATATCAAAGTCACATATTCCATTCAGTGTGTATCACCGCCGTTTAGCAGCCTATTCTGTGTACTCTGCAGAGTTGCAGAATAGTAAGAAATACTGTTAAGTTTTCAAACTCAAATATTAAAGTCACATATTCCATTCAGTGTGTTTCACCGCCGTTTAGCAGCCTATTCTGTGTACTCTGCACAGTTGCAGAATAGTAAGAAATACTGTTAAGTTTTCAAACTCAAATATTAAAGTCACATATTCCATTCAGTGTGTTTCACCGCCGTTTAGCAGCCTATTCTGTGTACTCTGCACAGTTGCAGAATAGTAAGAAATACTGTTAAGTTTTCAAACTCAAATATTAAAGTCACATATTCCATTCAGTGTGTTTCACCGCCGTTTAGCAGCCTATTCTGTGTACTCTGCACAGTTGCAGAATAGTAAGAAATACTGTTAAGTTTTCAAACTCAAATATTAAAGTCACATATTCCATTCAGTGTGTATCACCGCCGTTTACCAGCCTATTCTGTGTACTCTGCAGAGTAGCAGAATAGTAAGAAATACTGTTAAGTTTTCAAACTCAAATATTAAAGTCACATATTCCATTCAGTGTGTTTCACCGCCGTTTAGCAGCCTATTCTGTGTACTCTGCACAGTTGCAGAATAGTAAGAAATAGTGTTAAGTTTTCAAACTCAAATATCAAAGTCACATATTCCATTCAGTGTGTATCACCGCCGTTTAGCAGCCTATTCTGTGTACTCTGCAGAGTTGCAGAATAGTAAGAAATACTGTTAAGTTTTCAAACTCAAATATTAAAGTCACATATTCCATTCAGTGTGTTTCACCGCCGTTTAGCAGCCTATTCTGTGTACTCTGCAGAGTTGCAGAATAGTAAGAAATAGTGTTAAGTTTTCAAACTCAAATATCAAAGTCACATATTCCATTCAGTGTGTATCACCGCCATTTAGCAGCCTATTCTGTGTACTCTGCAGAGTTGCAGAATAGTAAGAAATAGTGTTAAGTTTTCAAACTCAAATATTAAAGTCACATATTCCATTCAGTGTGTTTCACCGCCGTTTAGCAGCCTATTCTGTGTACTCTGCAGAGTTGCAGAATAGTAAGAAATACTGTTAAGTTTTCAAACTCAAATATTAAAGTCACATATTCCATTCAGTGTGTTTCACCGCCGTTTACCAGCCTATTCTGTGTACTCTGCAGAGTTGCAGAATAGTAAGAAATACTGTTAAGTTTTCAAACTCAAATATTAAAGTCACATATTCCATTCAGTGTGTTTCACCGCCGTTTAGCAGCCTATTCTGTGTACTCTGCACAGTTGCAGAATAGTAAGAAATAGTGTTAAATTTTCAAACTCAAATATCAAAGTCACATATTCCATTCAGTGTGTATCACCGCCGTTTAGCAGCCTATTCTGTGTACTCTGCAGAGTTGCAGAATAGTAAGAAATACTGTTAAGTTTTCAAACTCAAATATTAAAGTCACATATTCCATTCAGTGTGTTTCACCGCCGTTTAGCAGCCTATTCTGTGTACTCTGCAGAGTTGCAGAATAGTAAGAAATAGTGTTAAGTTTTCGAACTCAAATATCAAAGTCACATATTCCATTCAGTGTGTATCACCGCCGTTTAGCAGCCTATTCTGTGTACTCTGCAGAGTTGCAGAATAGTAAGAAATAGTGTTAAGTTTTCAAACTCAAATATTAAAGTCACATATTCCATTCAGTGTGTTTCACCGCCGTTTAGCAGCCTATTCTGTGTACTCTGCAGAGTTGCAGAATAGTAAGAAATACTGTTAAGTTTTCAAACTCAAATATTAAAGTCACATATTCCATTCAGTGTGTTTCACCGCCGTTTACCAGCCTATTCTGTGTACTCTGCAGAGTTGCAGAATAGTAAGAAATACTGTTAAGTTTTCAAACTCAAATATTAAAGTCACATATTCCATTCAGTGTGTTTCACCGCCGTTTAGCAGCCTATTCTGTGTACTCTGCAGAGTTGCAGAATAGTAAGAAATAGTGTTAAGTTTTCAAACTCAAATATCAAAGTCACATATTCCATTCAGTGTGTATCACCGCCGTTTAGCAGCCTATTCTGTGTACTCTGCACAGTTGCAGAATAGTAAGAAATACTGTTAAGTTTTCAAACTCAAATATTAAAGTCACATATTCCATTCAGTGTGTTTCACCGCCGTTTAGCAGCCTATTCTGTGTACTCTGCAGAGTTGCAGAATAGTAAGAAATACTGTTAAGTTTTCAAACTCAAATATTAAAGTCACATATTCCATTCAGTGTGTTTCACCGCCGTTTAGCAGCCTATTCTGTGTACTCTGCAGAGTTGCAGAATAGTAAGAAATAGTGTTAAGTTTTCAAACTCAAATATTAAAGTCACATATTCTGTGTAAGATGAAGAAGGCGGGTAAAAAGGGACGGGGAAGTGGACGTGATCCTGAAAGTTCAGGGCGCGGGTCAGGACGCGGAGAAACTGTGCCTGGTGCCAGAGCACAAGAAAGAAAGACATCCACCATACCTAGCTTCATGTGTAATTTTACAGGGCGTCGCAGGACATCACTCTCGAGGTCCGACCACTGCGAACAGGTGGTCGGTTGGATGACAGCTGATACTGCTTCCAGTCGGTTAAGCACCACCCTGTCTTCCACCAAGTCCACTCTCAGTAGCCAAGAGTCTGGTCAACATAATCCTCACTCTGATCATCCTTCCTCCCACCATACACGGTCTGGTCAAAGAAGTGATCCCACACTGGGATATAGTGAGGAGCTCGTCTCATCACCAATCCTTCATTTGACCCTCTCTCCAAGCACGCTTGCAGAGGAACATGACATCTTGTGCCCTGATTCACAACCTCTAGAGGCTACCCAATCACAAGAAGATGACAGATGTGAACGGCATTTAAGGTCAAAGGAAGTAGTGGATGATGATGATGATGATGAGACACAGTTGCCATTAAATCAACCACTATTTCCGTCTCAAGACCTTGTTGAGGAGAATGTTATACAGTTGTCAATGACTGAGTATGTGGTGGGATCAAGACTTGAGGAGGATGATCAGAGTGAGGAAGTGGAGGAGGACTTGGTGGACGATGAGGTGACTGACCCCACCTGGGAAGGTGTAGAGCCGAGCGATGTCAGCAGTCCTGAGGGTGAGCCATCTGCAGCACCGCAACAGGCTGGAAGAGGCAGTGGTGTGGCTACAGAAAGAAGGAGGACCGCACCAAACCGGCCCGCAAATGTTCCACGGAGCACCCCCTTGCGTAAATCTACCTTGCCAAAGGGTAGGTGTTCCGCGGTATGGCGTTTTTTTAAGGAAAGTGCGGACGACAAAAGAATTGTAGTTTGCAACCTGTGCCACACCAGAATGAGCCGAGGCATGAACACTAGAAACCTCACCACCACCAGCATGATCCGACACATGGCATCCAAGCACCGTAGTAAGTGGGAGGAACGCCTGGATCGCCCATCTGTGTCTGCAGGCCACACCACTGCCTCCTCTTCCCCTGTTTTCGGTGCCGGCCAATCGCCTGTCGAAGGCGCAGGCCCGCATACCTCCCGCCCTGCACCTGTACCATCTGAAGCACCATCAGCGACCACATCCACTTCCCTGTCCCAGCACAGCGTCCAAATGTCGTTACCCCAGGCATTTGAGCGCAAGAGAAAGTACCAAGCCACCCACCCACAGGCCATAGCACTAACCTCACACCTTTCCAAATTACTGGCCATCGAAATGCTGCCATTTAGGCTTGTGGACACTGAGTCCTTCCGCAGCCTGATGGCAGCAGCTGTCCCTCGGTACGCGGTCCCCAGCCGCCACTACTTTTCCCGGTGTGCCATCCCCGCATTACACCACCATGTGTCCCGTAACATCACCCGTGCCCTGACCAACGCAGTTACTGGGAAGGTCCACTTAACGACTGACACATGGACAAGTGCTTGTGGCCAGGGACGCTACATTTCCCTGACGGCACACTGGGTGAATGTCGTGGAGGCTGGGAGCGACTCGGACCCTGGGATGGCACGGGTGCTACCCACGCCGAGGATAGCGGGCCCTACCTCCATCAGGGTTTCCACCAGCACCTACGTTATTGGCTCCTCCTCCTCCGTTTCCACCTCCGAATTATCTACACGCAGCGCCACTCCCCCATCAGCCAGTAGCTGGAAGCAGTGTAGCACTGCAGTGGGGAAGCGTCAACAGGCCGTGCTGAAGCTGATCTGCCTTGGGGACAAACAGCACACGGCCTCAGAGCTGTTGCAGGGGATTAGTCACCAGACCGAGCAGTGGCTCTCGCCACTCAACCTGCAACCAGGCATGGTTGTGTGTGATAATGGGCGTAACTTGGTGGCGGCTTTGGAGCTCGGCAAGCTCACACACGTACCATGCCTAGCGCATGTATTTAATTTAGTGGTGCAGCGATTTCTAAAAACCTACCCCAATGTGCATGATCTCTTGACCAAGGTGCGCCGCGTGTGTGCACATTTCCGTAAGTCATCTACAGCTTCGGCCGGCCTGTTGAAGCTGCAGCAGCGCTTACAATTGCCAGCTCACCGGCTGCTGTGTGACGTGAGCACGCGCTGGAACTCCACCTTCCACATGTTGGCCCGGCTTTGTGAGCAGCAGAGGGCAGTAGTGGAGTACCAGCTGTTACACGGTCGTCGCCTCTCCGTTCAACTTCCTGTAATCAGAAGTGAGGAGTGGGAATGGATGTCAGACCTCTGCGAGGTTTTACGCAATTTTGAGGAATCGACACAGATGGTGAGCGGCGATAACGCTATTATCAGTGTAACCATCCCACTTCTGTGTCTACTGAAACGCTCGCTGCTCACAATTAAAACCGACGCTTTGCATGTGGAAGAGGTGGAAATGGGGGAGGAAGAGCTTACACAAGGTGATAGCCAGAGCACCCTCACTTCGTCTTCTCAGCGACAATTGGAGGAGGCGGAGGAGGAGGAGGAGGAGGAGGAAGACACGGTTGCCTCCGCTACAGAGGGTAGCCATGGAACTTTAGTTCCATCTCTTCAGCGTGGGTGGGCAGAAGAGGAGGAAGAGGATGAGGAGATTGAGAGTCATCCTCCTGGTGAGGACAGCGAAATCTTGACTGTTGGTACTCTGGCACACATGGCTGACTTTATGTTAGGCTGCCTTTCCCGTGACCCACGCGTTATACGCATTTTAAACAACACGGATTACTGGGTGTTCACCCTTCTGCACCCCCGCTACAAAGAGAATTTCTCATCTCTCATTCCTCCGGTGGAGAGGACAAGCAAAATGGTGCAATACCAGAAGGTTCTTGTCGAAAAATTGCTCCAAAATTTTCCATCTGACAACGCTGGCGGCAGAGTACGTGCTACCTTGGCCAACCGAGAAGGGGAGAAAAGGGGAGCACACAGCAGTTCCGAGAAAGGCAGGGCAACACTCTCCAAGGCGTGGGACACCTTCATGACACCCCGCCAGCACCCTCACCCTGATGCGCAGCCTAGTGTCACAAGGAGGGAAAAGTTTTGGAAGATGGTGAAGGAGTACGTAGCAGACCGTGTCAGCGTCCTCAATGATCCCTCTGTGCCTTACAACTACTGGGTGTCCAAGCTGGACACGTGGTATGAACTGGCACTCTACGCCTTGGAGGTGCTGGCCTGCCCTGCCGCCAGCGTTCTGTCTGAGCGGGTATTTAGTGCTGCTGGTGGCATCATAACAGATAAGCGTATCCGCCTTTCCACCGACAATGCTGATAGGTTGACACTTATAAAAATGAACAAGGCCTGGATTTCCCCTGACTTCTCCACTCCACTGGAGGAAAGCCCCGGGGGAACATAAACTCACTTTACATATATTATTTACAATGATGGGAATACTCTGTATTCCCATTCACCCCTTCCACCCAAAAAACAGGTATATGGTTGACTCTTAATCTTCTCATCCTCCTCCTCCTCTTCCATATGCCCTGTGCTATAATTTTTATATAGGGCCAGCTCACCAGCGGGCCCTGTGATATAATTTTTATATAGGGTCAGCTCACCAGCGGGCCCTGTTTGCCAATTTTTATATAGGTCAGCTCACCAGCGGGCCTTCTCATATAATGTTTTATTGGGTCAGCTCTCTAGCGGGCCCTCTCATATAATGTTTTATAGCGTCAGCTCACTAGCGGGCCTTCGCATATAATGTTTAGGATGGTCAGCTCTGCAGCAGACCCTCACCCATAATGTTTTAGATGGTCAGCTCAGCGCACGTTTCCCTCTTAATCATGGCCTCAGTTCAATAAAATCAAGGACATTTTTGGGAGAATTTGCCTCTGTGCACGTTTCCCTCTTAATCATGGCCTCAGTTCTGAAAATCAAGGAAATTTTTGGGAGAATTTGTCTCTGTGCACGTTTCCCTCTTAATCATGGCCTCAGTTCTGAAAATCAAGGAAATTTTTGGGAGAATTTGCCTCTGCGCACGTTTCCCTCTTAATCATGGCCTCAGTTCTGAAAATCAAGGAAATTTTTGGGAGAATTTGCCTCTGCGCACGTTTCCCTCTTAATCATGGCCTCAGTTCTGAAAATCAAGGAAATTTTTGGGAGAATTTGCAGATGATATACAAGTAAATATACAGCAAATATTGTTTGGTAACAATTTTTCGCCTAAAGTCGTTTTTATTTTCCTTTTTGTGTGTTTTATGGTCAGTCTGTAAAAATGGCGTACTACTGCGAAAGATCGTTCCCAGCAGCGATGTTGGAGTCCAAGATGCATCCAGACATCCTCCCTATGCTGTCCCTGAACCATTTCTGTAGTGTTTCCATCTTTTTCTGCCCTTTTCCTATGGACCAGGCACCCTCCCCTCATCAGAGCAGGGGGTGCCTGGTGTAATGCTCGAGTCCTCCCATTGACTTCAATTGGGCTCGGGTGCTCGGCCGAGCACTCGAGCCTCAGGGGGTGCTCGGTCAGAGCACCCGAACACCCGAGCATTGGGGTGCTCGCTCATCACTAATTACTATCCCTTTAACAACTGTCACTAAAGTTCACAATGACCGGTCATATTAATAAAGATGTAAAGTCAAATATTTTAATATGTCTATCTAAGACTATTCTGAAAGAATTTTCAGAAATTTGCAAATGAGAATTTATTTTTACAAACATAACTATCACTATTTACTTCCATTAGGAGCAGGTTATACCTAGCATAAATATTTAATCACTAAAACTGCCTTTATTCTTTAAGTAACTTGAGAATTTCTTTATACGTACATAGCAACTCAGTTCTTATTTCGATAAGACTATTTATACTCCCCTTTTCAAATATATTTTTGTCGTTTTGAGACAGTTTTACGGATTCTATTGCAGGAGATAAATGTTACCTCCCATTTTATCAAACATTTTCTGATTGAAGTCTATGGGGAAAACTGGAGATAAAAGCAGAGATAAAATTAGCACCTTCAATAGAATCCAGCCTTTTCTCTATTGCACCAGTTTTATACATCTCCATCGCTGACTCCACAGCAAACCCCTGCCAGGGACCTCCTCTGCCTTTCCTGAACCTGAGGAAAGTGTTATTATTAGTGTAATCAGTCATTTATAAATTACCAACATATTCATCAGTGCTGAAACACCTTTTTGTTCTTAACTATTCTAGCTTTTTCCCCCTGATCTAGAGCTGTCCATCAACTATCCTCTGCTGTCTGGAAATAGACACAGGCAGTTCACAGAGGCCCTTCATAGAATGCCAAAGTCCCACTTCATGGGTACTTGCTTTAGCTCCTGAAAGAGGAGCCCTTTCATAGGAGCATTTGCTCCTCTCTGATTGATCATAGTTATCCTGTGAGTAATACCAGGGTACTCCCACTGATGAGATATGTTTTATTCAAAGGTTATTGAAACTTTAACTTTCATTTTTAGGTTCAGTACTTCCATGGTCATGGCCATATTGTGCTACAGCAATAGCACTACTGTAAAATTTCAGGGCATGAAAGTACTGTACACAAAAATGCATCTTTTGACTAAAACATCTCTCAGCAGTGGGATTACCTTTGTTTTACTCTGCAGAATATACCATGCAATATTTACATTTTCAATAATAAGTCTTACTATCACTTTAAAATGGAACTGTCACCCACCAGCTTTTAGTTTCATGAAACATATATATTTAAACTGCATATACCTTGTGTTTTTTGTTTTTCAAGCATTTAATAAGGTTTTAGCATTTTGGTTTAGTAGTTAGGGGAATCTGATTTCATCAGAGCTTTGTTCTCTGGCCCATCTGATAAATTCTACAGGTCTCCTTTTTTAAAGTGACAACACCATTAAACTACCTACACATACATACAATTAGCTTAAGAATGTAGACATTTTCTGTCGCAACTCCATTTTTTCGTGACGCCATTGCTAATGCAGTATTTTAAGAGGTCTGGCACAAAAAATGTTAAGCTCAAACATGAGTGTTTTATCTTTGCCAACAGCAAGGCAATACATAATTGAAGTAATAATTGTGTTTTGCACCTCGGGTCTCATGAAATGGGGCATTACATTCATGGTCTCACTACTGTGTAACCTGTGAAAATTCTTTTATTTTCTTTACATTGTTATTTAAAATAAGCATAATCCTCTGACCCTTATTTGTTTATGTAAGTCTTAATAAGTGATGATTGCAATGTGTCATGAATGAAGTAAACAAGCAAATAGCGGATAATAATTTATGTGAGATCAAATAGAAGGATTCTAATCTCACAGCAATTATCTGTTTAATTTCATGAGAATCAGATGAGTGTGCATGCATTAAGAGAATGCCTTATGTTACCATCTAGTTATTGAGTGTTTGAGGTTTTATTTATTTTTTATATATGCTTGGTTTAGTCACACCATAGAATTTAGACTCCATAGAATTTCATTAATGGCAATTTTTTTACATTTCATACCAAAATAAAATTGAAAAAAGGAAAGAAAATGCATTAAATTCAACCCTTTACACATTATCTTTGTTGAAAATGATTACACACATGGAGAAAAATGAGAAACCCCATGGAGTGAACAAAACCACTTTAAATAATAGCCTGACCAATTTATATATGTAATAAAATGCTCTTAACTCAATAAAACACTGACTTTTTATATTTAAATTACTGTGTGCCACCTTTCTTTCTATTTTAATCACTTTTTGTGACCCAGAAGGACGCAAAAATAAAAGAACACACACTTGAAGCTATTTCTAATTATGCCCCAAGCAGCTGAAAAATTCCTTTCAGACTCCAAAATTCTATCTGCTTCATAATCAAGTATCATAATTTTTTTCCTTCTTCTGAACTAAAAAAGATATCCAATACTCGTTTGTAAGAATTAGTGATGAGCGAGCATGCTCGGCCGAAGCTCGGTTCGGCTCGAGCATCGCTCTGCTCGGCACATGGCGGTACTCGTACGAGTACCGCATGTGCTCGCCCGCCATGTTCGGGTCTCCTCCCCGCACGTTTCGCGGCTGCTGCGCAGCCAATAAACGTGCAGGGAGGCTCTGACATCAGTGTAATGCCAGCAGCCATGTTGGCTGCTGGCATTACACTGATTGGCTGGCCAGAACCCGTGATCGGGTGCTGTATAGAACCTGACCAGCGAGTTCGGCTCAGTCTTAGCCAGGGAGAGATGAGGATAGGAAGGGAAAGTCAGTGTAGGGAGAAGAAAAGCGATTTTGAAAAAAAAAAAGACCCAAAAGTCCTTTTTAGGACTACTGTGTGTGGGGGCAGCAGTTTATTTTGTTTGGGGGGGCAGAGATTTAAAAAAAAAACGTCACATATTCCGTTCACTGTGCCTAGCCGCAGATTAGCAGCACATTCTGTTTAGTGTGCAAAGTTGCAGATTAGCAGCACATTCTGGTTAGTGTGCAAAGTTGCAGATTAGCAGCACAAACTTTTTAGTGTGCAAAGTTGCATATTAGCAGCACATTCTGTTTAGTGTGCAAAGTTGCAGATTAGCAGCACATTCTGTTCAGTGTGCAAAGTTGCAGATTAGCAGCACATTCTTTTTAGTGTGCAAAGTTTCAGATTAGCAGCACATTCTGTTTAGTGTGCAAAGTTTCAGATTAGCAGAACATTCTGTTTAGTGTGCAAAGTGTAAAATATCAAAGTCACATATTCCATTCACTGTGCCGAGCCGCAGATAAGCAGCACATTCTGTTCAGTGTGCAAAGTTTCAGATTAGCAGAACATTCTGTTTAGTGTGCAAAGTGTAAAATATCAAAGTCACATATTCCATTCACTGTGTCTAACCGCAGATAAGAAGCACATTCTGTTTAGTGTGCAAAGTTTCAGATTAGCAGAACATTCTGTTTAGTGTGCAAAGTGTAAAATATCAAAGTCACATATTCCATTCACTGTGTCTAACCGCAGATAAGAAGCACATTCTGTTTAGTGTGCAAAGTTGCATATTAGGAGAACATTCTGTTTACTGTGCAAAGTGTAAAATATCAAAGTCACATATTCCATTCACTGTGTCTAACCGCAGATAAGCAGCACATTCTGTTTAGTGTGCAAAGTTTCAGATTAGCAGAACATTCTGTTTAGTGTGCAAAGTGTAAAATATCAAAGTCACATATTCCATTCACTGTGTCTAACCGCAGATAAGAAGCACATTCTGTTTAGTGTGCAAAGTTGCATATTAGGAGAACATTCTGTTTACTCTGCAAAGTGTAAAATATCAAAGTCACATATTCCATTCACTGTGCCGAGCCGCAGATAAGCAGCACATTCTGTTTAGTGTGCAAAGTTGCATATTAGGAGAACATTCTGTTTACTGTGCAAAGTGTAAAATATCAAAGTCACATATTCCATTCACTGTGTCTAACCGCAGATAAGCAGCACATTCTGTTTAGTGTGCAAAGTTGCATATTAGGAGAACATTCTGTTTACTGTGCAAAGTGTAAAATATCAAAGTCACATATTCCATTCACTGTGTCTAACCGCAGATAAGAAGCACATTCTGTTTAGTGTGCAAAGTTGCATATTAGGAGAACATTCTGTTTACTGTGCAAAGTGTAAAATATCAAAGTCACATATTCCATTCACTGTGCCTAGCCGTAGATAAGAAGCACATTCTGTTTAGTGTGCAAAGTTGCATATTAGGAGAACATTCCGTTTACTGTGCAAAGTGTAAAATATCAAAATCACATATTCCATTCACTGTGTCTAACCGCAGATAAGAAGCACATTCTGTTTAGTGTGCAAAGTTTCAGATTAGCAGAACATTCTGTTTAGTGTGCAAAGTGTAAAATATCAAAGTCACATATTCCATTCACTGTGTCTAACCGCAGATAAGAAGCACATTCTGTTTAGTGTGCAAAGTTGCATATTAGGAGAACATTCTGTTTACTGTGCAAAGTGTAAAATATCAAAGTCACATATTCCATTCACTGTGTCTAACCGCAGATAAGCAGCACATTCTGTTTAGTGTGCAAAGTTGCATATTAGGAGAACATTCTGTTTACTGTGCAAAGTGTAAAATATCAAAGTCACATATTCCATTCACTGTGTCTAACCGCAGATAAGAAGCACATTCTGTTTAGTGTGCAAAGTTGCATATTAGGAGAACATTCTGTTTACTGTTCAAAGTGTAAAATATCAAAGTCACATATTCCATTCACTGTGTCTAACCGCAGATAAGCAGCACATTCTGTTTAGTGTGCAAAGTTGCATATTAGGAGAACATTCTGTTTACTGTGCAAAGTGTAAAATATCAAAGTCACATATTCCATTCACTGTGCCTAGCCGCAGATAAGAAGCACATTCTGTTAGTGTGCAAAGTTGCAGATTTGCAGCACATATTCCGTGTAATATGAAGAAGGCGGGTAAAAAGGGACGGGGAAGTGGACGTGATCCTGATAGTTCAGGGCGCGGGTCAGGACGCGTAGAAACTGTGCCTGGTGCCAGAGCACAAGAAAGAAAGACATCCACCATACCTAGCTTCATGTCTCATTTTACAGGGCGTCGCAGGACATCACTCTCGAGGTCAGACCACTGCGAACAGGTGGTCGGTTGGATTTCAGGTGATACTGCTTCCAGTCGGTTAAGCACCACCCTGTCTTCCACCAAGTCCACTCTCAGTAGCCAAGAGTCTGGTCAACATAATCCTCACCCTGATCATCCTTCCTCCCACCATAGAGGGTCTGGTCAAAGAAGTGATCCCACACTGGGATATAGTGAGGAGCTCGTCTCATCACCAATCCTTCATTTGACCCTCTCTCCAAGCACGCTTGCAGAGGAACATGACATCTTGTGCCCTGATTCACAACCTCTAGAGGGTACCCAATCACAAGAAGATGACAGAGGGGAACGGCATTTAAGGTCAAAGGAAGTGGATGATGATGATGATGAGACACAGTTGCCATTAAATCAACCACTATTACTGTCTCAAGACCTTGATGAGGAGGATGATATACAGTTGTCAATGACTGAGTATGTGGTGGGATCAAGACATGAGGAGGATGATCAGAGTGAGGAAGTGGAGGAGGACTTGGTGGACGATGAGGTGACTGACCCCACCTGGGAAGGTGGAGAGCCGAGCGATGACAGCAGTCCTGAGGGTGAGCCATCTGCAGCACCGCAACAGGCTGGAAGAGGCAGTGGTGTGGCTACAGAAAGAAGGCGGACCGCACCAAACCGGCCCGCAAATGTTCCACGGAGCACCCCCTTGCGTAAATCTCCCTTGCCAAGGGGTAGGTGTTCCGCGGTATGGCGTTTTTTTAAGGAAAGTGCGGATGACAAAAGAATTGTAGTTTGCAACCTGTGCCACACCAGAATGAGCCGAGGCATGAACACTAGAAACCTCACCACCACCAGCATGATCCGACACATGGCATCCAAGCACCGTAATAAGTGGGAGGAACGCCCGGATCGCCAATCTGTGTCTGCAGGCCACACCACTGCCTCCTCTTCCCCTGTTTTCGGTGCCGGCCAATCGCCTGTCGAAGGCGCAGGCCCGCATACATCCCGCCCTGCACGTGTACCATGTGAAGCACCATCAGCGACCACATCCACTTCCCTGTCCCAGCGCAGCGTCCAAATGTCGTTACCCCAGGCATTTGAGCGCAAGCGAAAATACCCAGCCACCCACCCACAGGCCATAGCACTAACCTCACACCTTTCCAAATTACTGGCCATCGAAATGCTGCCATTTAGGCTTGTGGAGACTGAGTCCTTCCGCAGCCTGATGGCAGCAGCTGTCCCTCGGTACGCAGTCCCCAGCTGCCACTACTTTTCCCGGTGTGCCATCCCCGCCTTACACCACCATGTGTCCCGTAACATCACCCGTGCCCTGACCAACGCAGTTACTGGGAAGGTCCACTTAACGACTGACACATGGACAAGTGCTTGTGGCCAGGGACGCTACATTTCCCTGACGGCACACTGGGTGAATGTCGTGGAGGCTGGGAGCGACTCGGACCCTGGGATGGCACAGGTGCTACCCACGCCGAGGATTGCGGGCCCTACCTCCATCAGGGTTTCCGCCAGCACCTACGTTATTGGCTCCTCCTCCTCCGTTTCCACCTCCGAATTCTCTGCGCGCAGCGCCACTCACCCATCAGCCGGTAGCTGGAAGCAGTGTAGCACTGCAGTGGGGAAGCGTCAACAGGCCGTGCTGAAGCTGATCTGCCTTGGGGACAAACAGCACATGGCCTCAGAGCTGTTGCAGGGGATTAGTCACCAGACCGAGCAGTGGCTCTCGCCACTCAACCTGCAACCAGGCATGGTTGTGTGTGATAATGGGCGTAACTTGGTGGCGGCTTTGGAGCTCGGCAAGCTCACACACGTACCATGCCTAGCGCATGTATTTAATTTAGTGGTTCAGCGATTTCTAAAAACCTACCCCAATTTGCATGATCTCTTGACCAAGGTGCGCCGCGTGTGTGCACATTTCCGTAAGTCATCTACAGCTTCAGCCGGCCTGTTGAAGCTGCAGCAGCGCTTACAATTGCCAGCTCACCGGCTGCTGTGTGACGTGAGCACGCGCTGGAACTCCACCTTCCACATGTTGGCCCGGCTTTGTGAGCAGCAGAGGGCAGTAGTGGAGTACCAGCTGTTACACGGTCGTCGCCTCTCCGTTCAACTTCCTCTAATCAGAAGTGAGGAGTGGGAATGGATGTCAGACCTCTGTGAGGTTTTACGCAATTTTGAGGAATCGACACAGATGGTGAGCGGCGATAACGCTATTATCAGTGTAACCATCTCACTTCTGTGTCTACTGAAACGCTCGCTGCACACAATTAAAACCGACGCTTTGCATGTGGAAGAGGTGGAAATGGGGGAGGAAGAGCTTACACAAGGTGATAGCCAGAGCACCCTCACTTCGTCTTCTCAGCGACAATTGGAGGAGGCGTAGGAGGAGGAGGAGGAGGAGGAAGACACGGTTGCCTCCGCTACAGAGGGTAGCCATGGAACTTTAGTTCCATCTCTTCAGCGTGGGTGGGCAGAAGAGGAGGAAGAGGATGAGGAGATTGAGAGTCATCGTCCTGGTGAGGACAGCGAAATCTTGCCTGTTGGTACTCTGGCACACATGGCTGACTTTATGTTAGGCTGCCTTTCCCGTGACCCACACGTTACACGCATTTTAGACAACACGGATTACTGGGTGTTCACCCTTCTGGACCCCCGCTACAAAGAGAATTTCTCATCTCTCATTCCTCCGGTGGAGAGGACAAGCAAAATGGTGCAATACCAGAAGGTTCTTGTTGAAAAATTGCTCCAAAATTTTCCATCTGACAACGCTGGCGGCAGAGTACGTGCTACCTTGGCCAACCGAGAAGGGGAGAAAAGGGGAGCACACAGCAGTTCCGACAAAGGCAGGGCAACACTCTTCAAGGCGTGGGACACCTTCATGACACCCCGCCAGCACCCTCACCCTGATGCGCAGCCTAGTGTCACAAGGAGGGAAAAGTTTTGGAAGATGGTGAAGGAGTACGTAGCAGACCGTGTCAGCGTCCTCAATGATCCCTCTGTGCCTTACAACTACTGGGTGTCCAAGCTGGACACGTGGTATGAACTGGCACTCTACGCCTTGGAGGTGCTGGCCTGCCCTGCCGCCAGCGTTCTGTCTGAGCGGGTATTTAGTGCTGCTGGTGGCATCATAACAGATAAGCGTATCCGCCTTTCCACCGAAAATTCTGATAGGTTGACACTTATAAAAATGAACAAGGCCTGGATTTCCCCTGACTTCTCCACTCCACTGGAGGAAAGCCCCGGGTGAACATAAAGTCACTTTATATATGTTATTTACAGTGATGGGAATACTCTGTATTCCCATTCACCCCTTCCACCCAAAAAACGGGTATATGGTTGACTCTCTTCCATATGCCCAGTGATATAATTTTTATATAGGGCCAGCTCACCAGCGGGCCCAGTGATATAATTTTTATATAGGGCCAGCTCACCAGCGGGCCCTGTGATATAATTTTTATATAGGGCCAGCTCACCAGCGGGCGCAGTTTGACAATTTTTGTATAGGTCAGCTCACCAGCGGGCCTTCTCATATAATGTTTTATTGGGTCAGCTCTCTAGCGGGCCCTCTCATATAATGTTTTATAGCGTCAGCTCACTAGCGGGCCTTCGCATATAATGTTTAGGATGGTCAGCTCCGCAGCAGACCCTCACCCATAATGTTTTAGATGGTCGGCTCAGCGCACGTTTCCCTCTTAATCATGGCCCCAGTTCAGAAAAATCGAGGAAATTTTTGGGAGAATTTGCCTTTGCGCACGTTTCCCTCTTAATCATGGCCTCAGTTCAGAAAAATCAAGGAAATTTTTGGGAGAATTTGCCTCTGCGCACGTTTCCCTCTTAATCATGGCCTCAGTTCAGAAAAATCGATGAAATTTTTTGCAGAATTTGCAGATGATATACAAGTAAATATACAGCAAATACTGTTTGGTAACAATTTTTCGCCTAAAGTCGTTTTTATCTTCCTTTTTGTGTTTTACGGTCAGTCTGTAAAAATGGCGTACTACGGGCGAAAGATCGTTCCCAGCAGCGATGTTGGAGTCCAAGATGCATCCAGACATCCTCCCTATGCTGTCCCTGAACCATTTCTGTGGTGTTTCCATCATTTTCTGCCCTTTTCCTATGGACCAGGCACCCTCCCCTCATCAGAGCAGGGAGTGCCTGGTGTAATGCTCGAGTCCTCCCATTGACTTCAATGGGGCTCGGGTGCTGGCCGAGCACTCGAGCCTCCGGGGGCGCTCGGTCAGAGCACCCGAACACCCGAGCATTGGGGTGCTCGATCATCACTAATCACTAGTAAGAATCTATGGTATCAGCAAACACAGTCTCCCAAGGCAAATAATTCTAAATCTCTGCTTTGTTTTAGTTAAAAGAGCCTTTCCTCTACTCTTAAAGGATTCCCACTTTGTTTTGCTCAGTTCTTTGAGTGCATGGTACAAGCAGCAGAAATTCTCTTTTAATTGTGTAAGGACTTGTATTTATAAGTGCATGACTGTACCAGTAAGAAGACACAAGGCCATGAATTCCAGCATGATTTAAATATACACACACTAGCAGTATTGGCATAGCTTTGCCCATGCACTTAATAAAACAAAATAAAAAACAAAACAAAAGTCCCATGCAGTTTTCTGTATGACTAAATAGACACAGAGGGCTCTATTTAAAGGAGTCTGGTAAAACAGCCAGTAGGGAAAAATAGTTTACTGACCGACAAAATAAAATGTCTGCTTCTGTATTCAAAAGCTCTAATAGCTGAAAGCACAACGGACGTTAGGCCACAGAAAATGTCTTCTGGACAAATGTCTGTTTTGTTTTTTAATTCCCAAAACGGCAATAATGGGAACATCAAAGGAAAAAAAATCTAACGATCAGTGTCTGAGATACTGTCAAGCACCGATCATTTCCTTACCTGTCATCCACTGTCCTTCTATCTTCCTTCTTTTTTCTCTTATCTTCTTTTTTTTCTTCTCTTTCCTTTCTTTTCTCTGCTCTCTTCCTCTGGTCCTTCTGTCTTCCATCTTCACATCTTATACCTGTAACAAACTGGAGTTATAATAAATGTTTCAGAAAATAGAACCCACACATCTGTGCAAAGTTTAACCCCTTGAGTGCAAGAGGTGTATTTAACGCATTGCAGAGCAATGCATTGTGTGCCTCTCTGGGGCTCAAAGGGTTAAGATATGCAGAGATGAGTAGGTCATTAATGTAAAACATGGTCCACGTCCTCCAGATATTTGTCCATTAAACATTTCCCAATAAGAATCAAAAACAAGTGAAAAATATTACACATAAAAATAGATGCTATTTTCTCTTTCTCCGCTGCTGTTTGTGGCAGCGGCAAAGAAAGGCAGAATGAGGACAGCCCCCCCTAGTACCTGACGGGCTGATGCCTGTTCCTCTGTGAGGGAATTTGACTGCCTTTATTTATGGGCAGTCTCTGTTCAAAAGGACTCACAGCCATTGCCTGGGATGTGTGCTTATGCACATTCTAGACAATCAGCTTCAAGCAGGTTCCTCCAATCCCCCCTCTCAAAGCTGATTGGCTGGGATGTGCGTAAGCACACACCCCAGCCAATGGCTGTGAGTCCTTTTTGAACGGAGACTGCCCATAAATAAAAATAGTCTCTGTTCAAATTCCCTCACTATGAAATGGGTATCAGCCTGTATGGTACTAGTAGGGCCTGTGCTCATTCTGCCTTTCTCCGCCGATGCTGCCACAAACAGTCACAAAGAAAGAGAAAATAGCATCTATTTTTATTTTAAATATATTTCACTTGTTTTCAATTCTTATGGGGAAATGTTTAACGGGAACATATCTGGAGGACTTTGGCCACGCTTTACGTTAATGATCCGCTCACATCTATGCATATCTTAACCCTTTGAGCCCCAGACAGGTACACAAAGCATTGCTCTGCAATGCAATGTTTACCCCTCTGGTACTCAAGGGGTTAAACTAGGCATAGATGTGTGGGTTCCTTTTTCTGGAAGAAAGAAGATGGACCAGAGGAAAAAAGAAGAGAGAAGAAGAAGCGAGAAGAAAGAAGATGGACAATAGCTGGCCAGAGTGCTGAAGACTCTGCTGGTCATCAGGATTAATAGTAAGTGTTTGTTTTCAGTGGCTGTTGCTTCGTTACTTAGTTGGATTAACCCTGTTATTGCCAGTGGAGTAATTATACCCCAATGACACTCATAGAGTTAACTCTACTAACTTTGGATACATTTTGGGTGTACTTTGGATGTGTTGATATGGGGCTCAGGGCCCCATATTAATATATCCACTGGGGACTTAGGGTTTTTTTTTAACTATGTTTTCATGCAATTTCTGCATCTGCGGTTAAAAGTTGCGCTAAGGAACTCTACACCCAAAAAAACTGGGTCTAGAATTTTCTTACTGCATCTTAACACCTAATGCTGCCATTTGAATTGCAGTGTTGACTGTTTGTACTATGTTTCTGCCACCAGTTCTTCATTGTACAGTTCTATGAATTGCTTACTGTGCTTGAAAAAATGCCATTGGGTGTTGTTTTTTGGCGTCGGACCTCTGTAAATCAAGCCCGGAATGTTTTATAAAGGAAGTGTGTAATGAAGACAGATAATTCAAAAGACATCCTAAACAGCCATTATATGTGTTATCCACTACATTGCACCTCAATGCACTGGATACATGTCTGGCACCAATAGGGTTAAAGAATTAAAAGTAAATTTCCATTTAGGGCTATTTTCCGTTGACATCCAAGTGAATGAATTTTTAGTGCTTCGCCCTTTCAGCTGCAAAAAGTTGCACAATGCACCATCAGTGAGTGTGTGTGTATTTTGCATGTTGCGTATTGCATATTGAGTACAGTCTTTTGCATGTACCATTTTATGTACTGCATATTGCAAACACCATTTATCCATTTATACTGCAAAGTCATATGTCAAAGCAGAGGTGAACCTGATCCAATTATAGAAAGCAATGCAAAGACAATTGTTCATTAAGGCCCCTGGGGACAACTGTATCTAAATAGTGAACCCAGCTCGCTTCTTTTTGTAGTAATAAAGTTCCGCAATCTCCTCCTCTCTTTAGCGGTGGAACATGGTCAATCATCATGTATACATACAAGTGTATGGCCACTGGCTGGTCCTTGATTTTTGATATTTGTTTAGTACTGGCATTATGTTTTGCTTCCTGGGCCGTCCGTATTGCGAATCTGTGATTAGACGTTCTTTCTTTAAATGTACTAGTAGTCTTGCCAAGGTACATAAGACTGCATGGGCATAGGATTATATAAACCACAAACTAGGTTGTACAAGTTAGGTTATGTTAAAATCCTATGTCCCTTATGTGGATGTTTAAACGTAGTACCTGTCATTAAAAAATTACACATAGTGCATGAAGTGCATCTGTAGCAGCCTTTATGTTTCGTTGGTTTGTCCTTTGTATAACAATTATGGGGGTCTGTTTTGACCAAGATGTCTTTCAAATTTCTTCCTCTCTTGTAACAAAACATTGGAGGATTTGGATTAATGTTCTGTAATGTAGAGTCAGTCATTATTATTGGCCAATGGTTGTACACACTCTTCTTAACTTGATTAGTGGCAATGTTATATGTGGTCTGCAATCTTAGCCAATCTGAATTGTCCTTGAATTTTTGTCTAAAACTGTCCTCTCTTGTGAGATGGAGTGTAAAATGCTTGTCTTTCAATAAGTTCTTTATTATATCCTCTTTGGATAAATTTCTGTCCCATCTTATCTAGTTCTGTGGCCAGTGTTTCGTTGTCACTGATAATCCAGTGCAGTCTTAACATTTGTGATCTTGGTAGATTGCGCTTAAGGTGCTCTGGATGGTGGCTGCTGCCATGTAGGAGGTTATTTTTGTCTGTAGGTTTTGTGTATAAAGTAGTATGGAGTTTACCCCTCCTATTTTGAATCAGAACATCGAGAAATTGGATTTTTACTGCACTGCTGGATAAAGTTAACTGTATGTGTGGATGAATTGTGTTCAGATCACTGACTAATGTAATGAGTTCTTCAAAGGTACCTTTCCAGAGTATAAACAAATCGTCTATATAATGGGTGTACAGTATGGCATGCTGTCGGAACAATGTGTGGGGGGTTAGAAGTTCCTGTTCGTACTTTGACATATATATGTTGGCATACGCCGGTGCCATGCATGCCCTGTCTTTTGTAGAAAAAATGTATCCTCAAATTTAAAAATATTATTCTTTAAGCAGAATTCCAGAAGTAATAGGAAATATTGTACTCGTAGACCCTTATATAGTGGATAAGTAGTAATCATTGTATGAACAGCTTCTAAACCCCCCCCTTGTGGGGAATTACCGTGTATAAAGACTTGACGTAGATTGTGCCCAATATGCAAGTATCAGTATTAATCTTCAATTCTTTAATTAAAGCAAGAAGGCTGCTGGTGTCTTTAAAAATAAGGCAGTGATTGGACACATGGCTGTAAATAGAAATCAATAAATTGACCATTCGGATGTGTTAGTGAACCAATAGCTGAAATAATGGGCCGGCCTGGTGGATTTTGAAGTGACTTGTGAATTTTTGGGAAGGTGTAAAGAATAGTTCTGTTAGGATATTGTACTGTGAGAAGTTGAGCTGTTGTTTCATCCAACCTTCCAGCCTTGAGTCCAGTCATGATTAAATCATCTATGATTTTTTTAATTTGATGGTTGGGTAAAAAGTCAGAGGCTGATAGGTATTAGTGTAATTTAGTTGTGTGAGAATTTCATTTTTGTAATCCATATAGTTCAACAAGACAATTGCTCCTCCCTCATCTGCCAATCTTATAACAATCGAATTATCCTGTGTCAGGGTTTTAATTGCTTGTTTCTCCAGCTTAGTTAAATTAGAGAACGTTTTCTTGCCATTCGGACATTTGAATGGTGTTTTATTGTTCAGTGTGTCTTGTTCAACTAGTCTGGCACACATTTTAATGGAAGCATTGGAGCTGTGAGGGTCAAAGATGGATTTAACTTTGAATGGTGGTTCTATGTCCACATTGTTGTTGCTTGAGGAGAAATATTCCCTTAAGCGTAAAGTATGATTGAACTTGTGAAAGTCTACCTTCCAATCAAAATTAGAAAAAAAATTTGTAAGGACAAATGAGAGACCTTTCTGAAGGAGTCTCTGTTCTCCCATGGTTAGAGTATGTGATGATAAATTGTATATCAAGGTTTCGGTAGTGGGGGTTTGGTTATGATATTTTCTTTTGTTTTTGCCCCCCACCTCATCCTCGGCCTCTTGTGTTGCCCCTTAGACTTTCTTGTGCTCGTGTAGTGACTCCTAAAAAAGGAACCTCTGTAGAGCTACTATCAATGTCTGAGTCCTGGGAGGATGATAACGTATCTTCTTTATCAGTGAGACCAGCAAGGTGAGGTCTGCGGGGAAGTCTCCTTCTCGCAGGTCTCAATGCTCTGTCTGTATCACCAGTAAGCCATCTGTATACCTTGTGTTCTTTATAATCATCCAATACTTTATTACATTTGTCTCTCTTATATTTGGCCAAGCGATTTTTGTAAACATCTTTTTGTTCCTCTAGTTTTTTTGCCCAGTCTGTCAATTGTCAATGTTTCACTATGTTTAGATTCAAAATCAGAGATAGTTTTCCTTACTTTTCCCAATTCACAATTCACCTCCCCCACAACCAGCACCATCAAATCTAATGAGCATTGGTTTAGGATACCAATCCATTTCTTGCAAAACGTGGCAATTCTGTAGCCAGTTGTTGGAACATTCTTGATCCTGAAGCCTTGAGGTATCTTTTTTTTCTCTGTGGTATTCAGAAATTGTTATACTGTGTAATACCATATCTACCTCTTTCTTTTTAAGCTTCAAAATCTGGTAATGTAGTTATGTATGTGTAGATTTACCATAAGTTGTTGTAAAGCTGTCCTTGAACAAAATGGATTCAATTTTCAATTGATCAATTTTGTAAGTCCGGGCCTCTGTGTCCTGTCCTCCAGTTGCCTCAAAGAAGCCTTCCATGAGTGCTTTGTCTCTCAATGTAATGGGAACAAACCTATCACGGTGCCCGTGATTGCTGACTTCTGCTGTCAGTCAGGTGTGTGTACTCTCCATTGGCCAACTGTCTTTTGCCCACCCAGTATTGCCTATATAGACTGGGCTGAGGCACCCTTTGGTTGCCCTTTCGTGGTGTCTCTATGTCAGCAGTCACCTGCCTGTACCTGTACCTATTCCTTGGGCCTGTTTCACTCTGCTACCAGTGTCAGCGTTCTCCAGTAGTCAGTGCCTCTCCTGCGTGGTTCCTGCCTCCGTTCCAGATCCGGTTGGGCTGCCGTTCCTGCTTCCGTTCCTGATCCATTGCTACCGTTGTTCCTGCTCCGTTCCTGACCTGGTTGGCAGTCCTGTTGCTCCAGTGGTCATCCTGGCTTGTCTGCTGTTCCTGCTGCTGTATCCTCACTGTCATCATCTGGCTGATGGGTCGCCTGGGCGACATTCTGATCACTGGTTTTCTCCACGTTCACTGGTTGCTGATTCCGCTGTATAGAACCGGTTGGGCTTCACAGTTGTCCAGTATGCGGTACTGGTTTACTCCACATTCACCGGTTGCTAATCTGGCTGTATAGAACCGGTTGGGCTCCACTGTTGTCCAGTACACGGTACTGGTTTACTACACATTCACCTGTTGCTAATCTCACTGTATAGAACCGGTTGGGTGTCCCTGTAGTCCAGTACGCCGTACTGGTTTAATCCACATTAACCGGTTGCTGATTCCGCTTATAGAACCGGTTGGGCATTTCCTGTTGTCCTATACACGATTCTGGTTTACTCCACATTCACCGGTTGCTAATCTCGCTGTATAGAACCGGTTGGGCATCCCTGTAGTCCAGTACGCAGTACTGGTTTAATCCACTTTTACCGGTTGCTGATTCTGCTTATAGAACCAGTTGGGCGTTCCTGTCGTCCAGTATGTGGTACTGGTTTACTCCACATTCACCGGTTATAGAACTGGTTAGACACTATTGTTGTCCAATGCACCATACTGGTTTACTCCAAATTAACTGGTTGCTGATTCCGCTTATAGAACCGGTTGGGCATTCCTGTCTTCCAGTACTTGGTTCTGGTTTACTTCACATTCACCGGTTGCTGATTCGCTGTATAGAACCGGTTAGACGCTATTGTTGTCCTATACACAATACTGGTTTACTCCACATTTACCGGTTGCTGATTCCGCTGTATGACTGAACTGGTTGGGCATTCCTGTTGTCCATCACACGATACTGGTTTACTCCACATTACCGGTTGCTGATCCATCTTTATAGAACCGGTTTGCTATACTGTTGTCCAGTGCGGTACTGGTTAACCCTTCATTCACCGGTTGCTGCTGCCTCCATTATTGAACCGGTTTGGTTTCCCTGGTTGTGAGACGGGTTTGCTCCACTGTTCCATCTTATGCTGCTGTTCCATCTATTCAGCATTTGTGGAGCTGTCCTTCTGTCCTCCTGGCTGCCTTGCCTGGTATATTGGCAAGGCCGGTAGAGCCATATTCAGATTGATTGTTACCCTCCAGGCTGCCTTGCCCGGTATTTTGGCAAGGCCGGTAGAGCCTGTCTCCATTCCACAGTGCCATCTTTCAGGCTGCCTTGCCCGGTATATTGGCAAGGCCGGTAGAGCCACATTCAGATTGTCATGTAACCCTCCAGGCTGCCTTGCCCGGTATATTGGCAAGGCCGGTACAGCCACAGTTAGATTGTTGTGTTGCCCTCTAGGCTTCCTTGCCCGGTATATTGGCAAGGCCGGTAGAGCCTACCATGCTGTATCTTGCAAATAATAATGTTTGAATCCATTATGTACATGTGATATATGTGTATGTTCAGGACCCAATAGGGTTCCCATTAAACTTTTCAATAAAGTTTGATTTTTATCTTACTCCGTGTCTGAGAGTCAAAACAAACCGTGACAAAACCAGTCTTGTAGAAACAAAGGTAAGAATGAAAGACAGGTGCACCTACAAAGTACAGTCCTAATGTACTTTATATTATAAATCTAAAGTCACGGTAGGGCACTCTTCAGATATTAATTTGATTGAAAAAATGCCTGGGTGCTGCTTAAGGTCTTCATATAAAGTCTAGGTTATTAAGATTAATAGCCAGATCTAGTGGTTAATTCTATTTCTTTTCCTTTTTAGTTTTTAAATTTCATCATGTTTGCCTTTGTGTGTGACTGTGCTGTAACGCTAAGGGTGCATAGCTGTTTATTAGTTATTTTTTTCTCTCTATTTTTCTAGTTTTGGTGATAGTATTTGTATGCCCTTGACCTTTAGAACTAGGTCATAGGTCATTCATCTCGTGCATTCTGGGCATCTATACAGTAGAGTAGGGTATTTAGGTTACCATTTTGTATTTGATATGTTGTCTTAAGGAAGGCCCGCTGGGGGCTGAAACATCGACAAATAAATATTTTCTTATTTGCAAGTCGTGCTGAATGCTCTTTTCTGGCTATTAATCTTAATAACATATAGTTTATATGAAGACCTTAAGCAGCACCCAGGCATTTTTTTCAATCAAATTTATATCTGAAGAGTGCCCCACCGTGACTTCACATATATATATATATATATATATATATATATATATATATATATATATAATGCAGTGATGTGGTAGAGCGCATGCTGAAAATTTGTAGAAAACATGCCTGGGTGCCAGTCTCTGAGTTTTGTACGTATCCAGTGTAAAAAGAACACTCACGAGTCTTTTTGAAGTGAATACTGCTGATTTATTGTATCTCTGTTTCTGTCCAGACAGGGGCCTTTCTCAAATTTACAGAAAGCAATAGAACAGCCCTTAAATACCTACACTGAATGAACACCTTGGCGACCCCTGACGTCATGGGGTCAAAGGTGAGAAGTACAGGTGAAAGGTGACAGAATAAAAATAGAGAAAATATACCAAATATATAATACTAGCAAAAGGGGCACGGCGTTGCCTGTGGGGATTAAGTCCTTTGAGTGGTTCGGGGACACTGACATCCAGGTAAATCAAGAAAAGGATACAATATTCTTAATGTCTGTATTGACTGTATTGTGTGTGTTGCGGGTGTGTGTGTGTTGCAGGCACATGTGTTGTGGGCATGTGTGTTGCAGGCTTGTTTGTGTGTTGTGGGAGTGCGTGTGTGTTGCGGTCGTACATGTGTTGCAGGTGTGTGTGTGTGTGTTGCGTGTGTGTGTTCAGGGCATGTATGTGTGTATTGTGGGCATGTGTATGTTGTGGGTGTGTGTGTTGCGGGCATGTGTGTGTTGCTGGCATGTGTGTGTTGTGGGCGTGTGTGTTGCTGGTGTGTATGTGTGTGTGTTGCTGGTGTTTGTGCGTGTGTTGTGCATGCTTGTGTGTGTTTCGCCTGTGTGTGTTGCACATGTGTATTGTGGGCATGTGTGTGTATTACGGGTGTGGGCGTGTGTGTGTTGCAGGCATGTGTGTGTTGTGTGTGTGTATGTGTGTTGCTGGCATGTGTGCGTTGCTGGCGTTTGTGCGTGTGTTGTGAGGGCTTGTGTGTGTGTGTTGCGCCTCTGTGTGTTGGGCGTGTGTGTTGTGGGCATGTGTGTGTATTACGTGTTTGTGTTAGGGGCATGTGTTGCGTGTGTGTGTTGCGGACACATGTGTATGTTCTGGCGTGTATGTGTTACGGGTGCGCATGTGTGTTGTGGGCACGTGCGTGTGTGTTGCAGCCACGTGTGTGTATGTGTTGAGTGTGTGTGTGTGTTGCAGGTGTGTGTTGCTGGCATGTGTGTGTTTGTTGAGGGCATGTGTGTTTATTGTGGGTGTGTATGTTGCGGGTATGTGTGTGTGTGTGTGTGTGTGTTGCGGGAGTGTATGTGTTGCGGACGTGTGTGTGTCTATGTTGCAGAGGTATGTGTGTTGCAGGCATGTGTGTGTATTGCGGGCATGTGTGTTGCGGGAGTGTGTGATGTGGGCATGCGTGTGTGTTGTGGGCACGCGTGTGTGTATTGCAGGCGTGCATGCGTTGCTGGCATGCATGTGTGTTGAGGGCACGTGTGTGTGTTGCAGGCATGCATGTGTGTTGCAGGCGTGTATTGCAGGCTGCGGGCGTGTGTGTTGTGGGCTGCGGGCTTGTGTTGCAGGCTGCGGGCATGTGTGTGTTGTGCGCGTGTTGCGTGCTTGTGTGTTGCATGCGTGTATGTTGAATGCAGGTGTTGGGTGCATGTGTGCTGCGGGCCCTTGTGTGTGTTGCGGGTGTGCAGGTGTGTTGTGGACGTGTGTGTGTGTTGCAGGCGTGTGTTGTGCACGTGTGTTGTGGACATGTGTGTTGCAGGCGTGTGTGTTGCGTGTGCATGTGTTGCAGGTATATGTTTATGTGTTACGGGCGCGTGAGTGTTGCAGGCGCTCGTGAGTGTTGCAGGCACGTGTGTATGTGTGTTGCGGATGTGTGTGTTTGCAGGCCTGTGCTGCTGGCGTGTGTTTGTGTGTTGTGGGCATGTGTGTGTGTTGCAGGTGTGTGTGTTTGTTGTGGGAGTGTGTGTTTGTTGCAAATGTGTATGTTGCTGGTGTGTTGTAGACGTGTGTGTGTGTTGCGGGTGTGTGTTGCGGGCGTGTGTGTATTTTGCCAGTGTGTGTGTGTGTTGTGGGCATGTGTGTGTGTTGCGGGCATGTGTGTGTTTGTTGAGGGTGTGTGTGTTGCACGCATGTGTGTGTGTGTTGCGGACGTGTGTGTATGTTCTGGCGTGTATGTGTTACGGATGTGCACGTGTGCTGTGGGCACATGTGTGTGTTGCATGCACGTGCGTGTGTGTTGCAGCCGTGTGTGTGTGCTGTGGCCACGTATGTGTGTGTTGCAGGCATGTATGTATGTGTGTTGATGTAACGGTTTGTTCAACACACAGAAACAGTAGGTTTGGATAAAACACAATTTTATTAAACAATTAAGATCACAATAACCCTCACAGGTCTTGTAATATACACTTAATATAGTACAGCCACTAGACAGGTTATACAGAGCTAAGTCCACACAGGTCCAGTATAAGTAAAGAGTCCATAGAACAATATACTGACACAGGTCAGGCAGATCTTGTGTGAGTCCCAGTATGTCGGTACTGCATGGGTTAATAGCAGACAGAGAATGTTGACAGGCCCTTGTGTGGTAAGGCCTTTTAAGGAGCTCAAACAGAGGTGAGAGCTTTAGTATGAGTAATTCCCAAGAATATGGATACCAGACAATTGTGGACTGCCTTAGTAGTAACGGAGGCCAAGCAACTTGAGCACTGCCGTAGCAGTAATGGAGACTGAGTGACTTAGACACTGCCGTAGCAGTAACGGAGACCAGGCAACTTGTGCACTACCGTAGTAGTAATGGAGACTGAGCCACGTGAGCGCTGCCGTAGCAGTAACGGAGACTAGGCAACTGGATACTGCCGTAGCATTAACGGAGACTGAGCAACTGAGGTGCTGCCATGGCAGTAACGGAGACTAAGCAATAGGGGCACTGCTGTAGCAGTAGCGGAGACTGAGCCACTTGAGCACTGCCGTAGCAGTAAGGGAGACTAGGCAACTGGACAATGCCGTGGCAGTAACGGAGACTAGGCAACTGGATTCTGCCGTAGCATTAACGGAGACTTAAGCAGCCTGAGCACTGCCGTAGTAGTAACAGAATCTGAGCAACTCGCCCTTAGAGGCACCCAACCTGGAACTGTTCGTAAGGCAGACCAATAGGAATGTCGCCGGGGCGACACGGAGGCAACCGTGACCAAACTGCACAGTTGTCCACAGACAGCGAGAGATAAGCAGTACCCTTAACCGGAGACCGGTCAGGGCGTGCACAGGAGGCAGCAGCTCAACTGGGCGAAATCACACAGAACCGGAATGTAGAACAATCCAAGTCGGAACACGGAGCAGGAACCACAGCCAATCCAAGTCGGTACACGGAGCAGGAACGTCAGCCATTTCAAGTCGGTATACGGAGCAGGAACGTCAGCCAAGCCACGTCGGTACATGGAGCAGGAACGTCAGCCAAGCCGCGTCGGTACACAGGAGATGAGAAGCAGAATGGTCAGGCAGTCTGGGTCGGTGCACAGGCAGGAAATGAGATGCAGAGTAGTCAGGCAGGCCGGGTCGATACACTGAGAGCACACAATAATCAGGAACAAGCGCTGGTACTGGAACACCACGAAAGGGCACCGGAGATGTGCCAGAACCCAGTATTTAAGGACAATAGTGGGCAAGACAATCACAGTTCAGCCAATAGGTGTTAAGCAGGAGTGTAGACTGACAGAATGTCGTCGAATAGCACGGTCACCGTGATAGTACCCCCCTCTCAAAGACCCCCTCTCCTAGAAGAGGGACCTGGTTTCTGTGGATATTTGGAGTGAAAATTGCGCAGCAATCTAGGAGCATGAAGATCATTCTGATCAACCCAGGAACGTTCCTCAGGGCCATAGCCCTTCCAATGGACCAAATATTGCAATTTGCCTCTAAATCTGCGTGAATCAATGATGCTTTGGACTTCGTACTCCTCCTGACCCTGAACCTCCACAGGACCGGGAACCACAGGAGTGATAGTGTAACGGTTGCATACCAGAGGTTTCAGCAGAGATGCATGGAACACATTGTGAATGCCCATGGACGCTGGGAGATCCAGGGCATATGAAACAGGGTTAACTTTGCGGATCACCTTGAAAGGACCAATAAACCGGGGAGCCAACTTATTAAATGGAACTTGCAAGTTTAAATTTCTGGAGGAAAGCCATACAGTCCCCCACCTGGAAGGAGACAGCTGGCAGCCGTCTGCGATTAGCGTGGCGCTGATAACGCTGGAACGAATTACTGAACCTGTTCCCAGGCGGAGCAGATTTGCTCGATATGCTCGTCCAGAGCTGGAATCTGCTGCGACTGGAATGAGTCCGGGAGCAAACATGGCTGAAACCCGTAGTTGATGAGAAACGGGTAGCTCCCGGACGATGAATTAACTGCACAGTTCTTGGCGAACTCTGCCCATGGCAACAGGTCTGCCCAATTATCATGATGATCGGACACAAAACAATGCAAGAATTGCTCCAATCCTTGATTGGCACGCTCAGCAGCTCCATTGGTCTGGGCATGGTAAGCAGACGAAAAGGACAGCTGAATGCCCATCTGGTTACAAAATGCTCTCCAAAACCTGGACACAAATTGACTCCCACGGTCCGACACTAGAACTCTCGGTACCCCATGCAACTGGAACACCTCCTTAGCAAAGACAACTGCCAGCTTCTGGGCCAAAGAAAGGCCAGGAAGGGGCACGAAGTGAGCCTTTTTAGAGAATCTTTCAACCACCATAAGGATGAAAGAGTAACCCCTGGACACTGGCAGTTCTCCCAGGAAATCAATGGATACGTGGGACCAAGGTTGTTCGCCATTTGGTACTGGTTGGAGTAAGCCCACTGGGTGGTGCCTAGGGGTTTTGACACGAGCACAGGTGGTGCAGGCTGCAGTGAATGAGGAGCAGTCGCCCCGTAGGGAAGGCCACCAAAATATTTGTGAAAGAGACCAAATTAATTGATCCCTGCTAATATGCCCAGCAGCCTTAGATGAATGGTAGGTTTCAAGCAAGCGGGTACGAAATGGCTCATCTACAAAACACTTGCCTACTGGTGTATCTGGGGGAGTCGCAGCCTGGGTAGCCAGAATTTCTTCCCCCAGTGGTGAAGTGATGCTAGTACGTAAGGTAGCCAAGATGCGATCAGGCTGAATGATGGGTACGGGAACCTCATCCTTATCCATCTCTGGTCCAAATTGCCTGGACAGGGCATCATCCCTAACATTCTTGGAGCCAGGCAAGTAAGATACGATAAAGTTAAAGCGGGATAGAAACAAGGCCCATCTGGCCTGACGTGAGGACAATCTCTTAGCTTCCGAGAGATATGTCAGATTTTTGTGGTCTGTCAGGATTAATACAGGAGTTCTCGTACCTTCAAGCAAGTGATGCCATTCTTTCAGAGCGAGAATAATAGCCAGGAGTTCTCTGTCCCCAATTTCATAGTGACTCTGGGAACTAGACAGCTTTTTAGAGAAGAACCCACACGGTCTCAGAGTACTCCCGGCAACCGGACGCTGTGACAGTACTGACCCTACCACATTCTCAGAGGCATCAACCTCCAACTTAAATGGAAGGGAAGGGTTGGGGTGGGAAAGTACAGGAGCAGATGCGAAAGCGGACTTAAGTGTCTCAAAAGCATGATCAACTGCTTCAGACCATTGGGATGGGTTGGCACCCTTGTGCGTGAGGTCAGACAGAGGTTTAACAATAGTGGAAAAGTTCAGAATAAACTTCCTATAATAATTCGCAAACTCAAGAAAGTGCTGAATTGCTTTTAACCCTTTGGGTCGTGGCCATTGTAATACCGCACATGGACCTGTGAATCTCGCATTTCTCAATCTTACAGAATGGTTTATTTTTGCGTGATCTGAGCAAGACTTCAGACACATCCTTGATGTGTTGAGACAGGCTAGACGAGTGTATGAGTATATCATCTAGGTAGACTACTACGCAGGACTGTAGCATATCACGGAGGATATCATTAATAAATTCTTGGAATACAACGGGTGCATTACAAAGGCCAAAAGGCATGACTAGGTATGCATAATGTCCAGATCTGGTATTAAATGCCGTTTTCCACTCGTCCCCAGCTCTTATTCTGATCAGGTTATATGCAGCCCATAGGGCCAACTTAGTGAAAATAGAAGAACCTTTAAACCTGTCAAATAGTTCGGTAATGAGTCGTATGGGATAGGCATTTTTGGACATTAGTTTATTCAGTCCCTGGTAATCGATACAAGGTCTCAAATCGCCATTCTTCTTTTTGACAAGAAACCAGCCCCTGCAGGCGAGGTAGACTTCCTAATAATCCCTCTTTTGAGGGCATCATCAATATATTCCTCCATGGCCTGATTCTCCTCACACAACAACAGGTATGTGCAACCCCTAGGAGGCACAGCGCCAGAAGGCAAATCAATAGCGCAATCTTACTCCCTATGCTGGGCCAAAGTGCTAGCCTCTCCCTTACTGAAAACGTCACTGAACTGGTGATATTCAGCTGGCACGGAGGGAGAGGCACACATGATCTTAATCGGATGAGTCACACAATGCCCCATACAATACTCAGACCAAGACGTGATCTCACAAGTCTGCCAGTCAAACTGGGGATTATGCAAATGTAACCATGGAAACCACAGAATGACCGCATGATGAGGAGAATGAATAATCTGAAACCGCTGTTCCTCAGTGTGGAGAGCCCCAATAGTCATAGACAGTGGAATAGTTTCCATAGTTATCTGAGCCGGTTCTAACGGTCTACCATCAATAGCCTCAATAGCTAAGGGAGATTCCCTCTTGACCAACGGAATCTGATGTAGCGCAGCAAATGAACTGTCCATAAAGTATCCGGCTGCGCCGGAATCCACAAGGGCAGAACCTCCACTGAGTGTTCTGCCCAGGAAAATGCCACCTGGATCGTGGGTTACTGCAATATAGGGTCTAGGGACTGCTGAACACCACCTAGGGCCTGTCCCCCAAGGTAACCTAGGTGCATTCGTTTCCCGGACGTACAGGACAGGTACGCAGCAGGTGCCCAGCTTTGCCACAGTACAGACATAAACCCTGCCTCCGGCGGTGTGCCCGTTCCTCCTTAGATAATTTGGTGAACCCAAGCTGCATTGGTTCACTGGTGTCATGTGACCGCTCAGGAGGCATGGGAGGCGAGGGAGGCATGGGTGGGACATTAAAACTGGTTTGTCCAACATTCCTGGCCCGCAGCTTGCGGACTTTAGCCATAAGTCTCTCACGGATGCGAGAATCAATTAATATAGCTAAATCAATATATTCGTCCAAATCACTAGGCACTTCTCTAGCTGCCGTTTCATCCTTACTACAGTCCAAGTCCCTGAGCAAAAGCTGCCACCAGCGCTTCGTTGATCCAACCTACCTCTGCTGCCAATGTACGGAATTCAATGGCATAATCGCCCACAGTACGATTGCCTTGTTGTATCTCCATGAGTCGTTTGGCAGCAGAGGCGGCTCTACCTGGAACTTCAAATACTCTCCGAAAGGTACGCACAAACTCGCTGAAGTTCCTAGTGCAGGATTTAGCATTTTCACACAGGGGGTTGGCCCATGCCAGAGCTCTGCCCGTTAATAAAGATATCATGAACCCCACCTTGCTGGGGTCATTAGGAAAGGTGTGGGGGGTTAACTCCAGAAAAATCTCCAACTGATTAATAAACCCCCTTCACAGTGTGGGTTCGCAATCATATCTGAGCGGTAACGGAGCTGAGGTGGTTAACCCTTTAATCGAGGCCACATGCTCCATGGATTGAGTCTCCGGTGTCGAAACGAGGGGACCACCGGACTCTGAGCTGGTTTATCGAGGTGAGCAGTGCACTCAAGGATAGATGTATGGTCAGTGCTAACTGGTCCAAACGCTGCTCATGTAAGTCCATCCTCCAATGGATGTTTTGTGCATTTCCTTCACCTTTACTGTCTGAGGTCATGGCCCTTTCGTACTGCAACGGTTTGTTCAACACACAGACACAGTAGATTTGGATAAAACACAATTTTATTAAACAATTAAGATCACACTAACCCTCACAGGTCCTGTAATATACACTTAATATAGTACAGCCACTAGACAGGTTATACAGAGGTAAGTCCACACAGGTCCAGTATAAGTAAAGAGTCCATAGAACAATATACTGACACAGGTCAGGCAGATCTTGTGTGAGTCCCAGTATATCGATACTGCATGGGTTAATAGCAGACAAAGAATGTTGACAGGCCCTTGTGTGGTAAGGCCTTTTAAGGAGCTCAAACAGAGGTGAGAGCTTTAGTATGAGTAACGCCCAAGAATATGGATACCAGACTATTGTGGAGTGCCTTAGCAGTAACGGAAGCTGAGCAACTTGAGCACTGCCGTAACAGTAACGGAGACTGAGTGACTTAGACACTGCTGTAGAAGTAACGGAGACCAGACAACTTGAGCACTGCCGTAGCAGTAACGGAGACTGAGTGACTTAGACACTGCCGTAGCAGTAACGGAGAGCAGATAACTTGAGCACTGCCGTAGCAGTAACGGAGACTGAGCCACGTGAGCGCTGCCATAGCAGTAACGGAGACTAGGCAAATGGATACTGCTGTAGCATTAATGGAGACTGAGCAACTGAAGCACTACCATGGCAGTAACGGAGACTGAGCAATAGGGGCACTGCCGTAGCAGTAGCGGAGACTGAGCCACTTGAGCACTGCCGTAGCAGCAATGGAGACTAGGCAACTGGACAATGCCGTGGCAGTAACGGAGACTAGGCAGCTGGATACTGCCGTAGCATTAACAGAGACTTGAGCAGCCTGAGCACTGCTGTAGCAGTAACGGAATCTGAGCATCTCGCCCGGGAACGGTTTGTAAGGCAGACCGAAAAGGAATGTCGCCGGGGTGACACGGAGGCAACCGAGACCAAACTGCACAGTTGTCCACAGACATCGAGAGATAAGCACTACCCTTAACCGGAGACCGATCAGGGCGTGCAGAGGAGGCAGCAGCCCAACCAGGTGGAATCACACAGAACCGGAACTTAGAACAATCCAAGTTGGTACACGGAGCAGGAACCTCAGCCAATCCAAGTCGGTACACGGAGCAGGAACCACAGCCAATCCAAGTCGGTACACGGAGCAGGAACGTCAGCCAGTCCAAGTCGGTACACTGAGCAGGAACGTCAGCTAAGCCACGTCGGTACACGAAGCACAAACGTCAGCCAAGCCAGGTCGGTACACAGGAGATGAGAAGCAGAATGCTCAGGCAGTCCGGGTCGGTGCACAGACAGGAAATGAGATGCAGAGTAATCAAGCAGGCCGGGTCGATACACTGAAAGCACACAATAATCAGGAACAAGCGCTGGTACTGGAACACCACGAAAGGGCACCGGAGATGTGCCAGAACCCAGTATTTAAGGACAATACTGGTCGGGACAATCACAGTTCAGCCAATAGGTGATAAACAGGAGTGTAGACTGACAGAATGTCGCCGAATAGCACGGGCACCGTGATAGTTGCGTGTGTGTGTGTGTTTTGCGGGCATGTGTGATGTCTGTATTGTGTTTGTGGTGCATGTGTGTGTCTGTGTGTACTGCTTGTATTGCGTGTGTGTATATTGCAGGTATGTGTATAATGCGGGCGTGTGTGTTGCGGGAGTGTGTGCTGTATGTATGTATTGTGTGTGGTGCATCTATTACATGTGTGTGTGTTTGTGTGGTGTATGTACTGCATGTGTGTATGTGTGTGTGTGTATTGTGTGTGCGTATGTATATTGAAGAAGAAGCACCCTGCAATCCCTTACCTTATCAAGTGGCAGAGGGAGGAAATGGCCTATTTGTTTTTTGAAAGCGTGCGGGGGAGGGTTACTGCTTGAAGATAAAATCACCAAGAGTTTGGTTAGTCACAGAATTGTGAGCTCCATTCAGGTCTAAGTATGGGGTGATTCCAGTTTGCACAGTTTCTTCTTTTTGGCTGAGGAACCATGAGACCAGTCTCTCACTTCTGGGTTCCTGGTACTGTTTGTGTGGTAGGCACAGTGTAAGGTAAGGCATTTATAATTAATGCATTGGGGAGCAGGGTAGTAGAGCAGCATGTAACCCTTTTAAGACAATGTTATTAATGACTGGATTGTTGCATTTGTGTGTGTGTGTGTTTGTGCATTGTATTGTGTTGTGCATGTGTGTGTGTGTATTGCATGTGTTTTGTACGTGTGTGTGTTGTGGGCATGTGTTTTGCGAATGCTTGTGTTACGGGCATGTGTTTTTATGCACGTGTGTGTTGCGGGCGTGTGTTGTATGAGCAAGTGCTGCGCGTGCATGTGTTGTGTGCACGTGTGTTGCACCTACGCATGTGTTGCGGACGTGTTGCGGGCGGGCTTGTTGCGGGTGTGTGTGTGTTATCTGTGTGTGTTGTGGGCGTGTGTGTGTTGTCTGTGTGTGGGCATGTTAATCCTTTGAGTGCCACAGTGAACATGGCATTACTTTGGCACCTCTTTGGCAGTCAAATGGTTAAGGTACACAATGCATGCATATTAACTGTATACATTAGTATAACAGTGGTGGATGGAGTGTGCTGAATGCACTCCATCTGATTTTTGGTGAGTGCTACAGAGCAAACAGAACTGTTTGTAGCATAAACATAATGTAGTGGTGTGTGAAATTTTTGTCCCCAAAAGGAGAGTGTCAGCCATTTTTTTGGTTTCACTGAGGGGATAGTGAATGGTGTGGACATTAAAATGAGTGTCTGTATGTTGTACTGACACAGTGTGTGTATGAGATATGCTAATGTCCTCCTAGCTGTGCCCTGGGGAGTGTATGTTGGGCTATGGCAGTCTATAGGAGATCTGCATATGTGTGCTTATTATAATTGAGTGTGTAATACTGGGCTCTGGCAATAGAGTACAATGCAATTTTCATCCTAGCTGCCTCCCTGGGTGTGTGTGTGGCACGGAACTAGAATTTGTGGTCACCTGACCACTTCTTCTTTTATAGTATAGATATATATATATATATAAATAATGAGTGGAATGTGAACAAAATATACCTATATACACATTAACACGATGTATCATCAAGTTGTAACTTATGTCCTGTCAATCTTATGCACTTCCATCGCATCGCAGAGCATAAGAGATGCAGAATCAACTCCAAATATTGAGTTGGATTCCGTGGATACTATTGACAGGTATTTCAAGTAAAGGCAAGAATAAATGAATAACTGCTAATACATATAGAAAGCAAGAAAAATGTATGATATTGGTATAATATATAACCTATAGGAGGACTGATATCATGCTTCTGATGTAGCCTTAAATGATAAAAGTGCTTTGGTTAAACACACTAATACTTAAGAAAAAATAAATAGGCCCATGATGTGGAAAAAATGGTTAAATCCCTATATAATACAAAAAGTACAGAAGCAGTGCAATAATGATGAATCCATGTAACATATGAGAAACCTATGAATGTGAACCAGGCGCTCAGGGAATCCCCACAACTAATCATGCAATTAGGCAATCACAATATCTAGGCAATCCAAAATATATATCAAAGGAATAAGTGTTAAATACATCAAAGAACAGTGAGGCATATAAGACATCACGCAACAAAGTCTCTCATGTCCTACTATGTAACGGAGACAAATCTGACTCAGCGATAAGCATAATGTGCAAAGCAAGATATACAGATATCAAAAGAGTCTCATAAAAATGCTACTGAAATAATACTAATGAAATAATAGAGCATTATATCTTAAATGGGTAAAAGGGAAATTTCTGATGAATTAGCTTCTGGTATTCATGTTGTCCGATACCCATAGAATAGTCACAATCATACAACGTATATTATCCAAATAGTGTCCATTGCATGTGGATCCTAAATGGATATAGCTCAAAGTATCTCGGATGGGGAATTTTATAAAATGTGGAAGTTCATATAGTGGCATATTCCTGCCGCAAAGTTTAATAGAGAGATAATCCATATGTCATAAATAAATTTAACATAAAGTCATGAGCAAAAAGATCTTACCTCCATAATCACATAAGACATATGCACATGGAAAACAATGTACTCACATATATAACCCTGTATCATCAGGTTAGCCACGGGTGAAAGTAAAGAAGAGTCCTCCTGCAATCGAGGGAGTCCTAATCATATTTAGGGTTTTCCAACCCAACAGTGATAGGTCTCATTCCTCCATGCTGGATGATGATCACTAGAACCGTGTTGTTTGTTTAAAGTTGTACATCCAGGATGCATTATCGTGTCCCACAGACCGTGATTTTCCAACAGCTGTAGCTTGCAGCATGAAGATGATCCTCATAGTTAGTAGGATGGAAGTACATAAGATTGACAGGATATCAGTTACAACTTGATGATACATCGTGTTAAGGTGTATATTAGTGATGATCGAGCACCCCGATGCTCGGGTGTTCGGGTGCTCTGGCCGAGCACCCCCGGAGGCTCGAGTGCTCGGCCGAGCACCCGAGCCCCATTGAAGTCAATGGGAGGACTCGAGCATTACACCAGGCACCCCCTGCTCTGATGAGGGGAGGGTGCCTGGTTCATAGGAAAAGGTCAGAAAATGATGGAAACACCACAGAAATGGTTCAGGGACAGCATAGGGAGGATGTCTGGATGCATCTTGGACTCCAACGTCGCTGCTGGGAACGATGTTTCGCCCGTAGTACGCCATTTTTACAGACTGACCGTAAAACACACAAAAAGGAAGATAAAAACTAATCTGCGGCTAGGCACACTAAACAATATGTGACGCTAATCTGCGGCTAGGCACACTAAACAATATGTGACGTTAATCTGCGGCTAGGCACACTAAACAATATGTGACGCTAATCTGCGGCTAGGCACACTAAACAATATGTGACGCTAATCTGCGGCTAGGCACACTGAACAATATGTGACGCTAATCTGCGGCTAGGCACACGAAACAGAATGTGACGCTAATCTGCGGCTAGGCACACGAAACAGAATGTGATGCTAATCTGCGGCTAGGCACAGTGAACGGAATATGTGACGTTAATTTGTGAATTTGCACACTAAACAGAATGTGACAATAATCTATGGCTAGGCACACGTTTAAAATGGCCCTTTTTGTCGCTGCGTTGTAAAATCATTGGCCCTGTGCACCTAACAGAATATGTCAGCTTGTCACTGCACTGTGAAATATTTGTCCCTGTGCACCTAGTACAATGTCACCTTAGAACATGTCCCCCCCCACAAAAAAATGAAATTCTGCCACCCCCAAAAAAAATTAACTGCTGCCCCCACACACAACAGTCCTAAAAAGGACTTTTGGGTCTTGAAAGAGTTTCAACAATTTTATTCTCCCTACACTGACTTCCTGTGCATCTAGTATTATATGTCACCTTACAAATATCCCCCCCACAAAAAAAAGGAAATTGTGCCCCCCCAAACAAAATATAAATGCTGCCCCCACACACAACAGTACTAAAAAGGACTTTTGGGTCTTGAAAGAGTTTCAACAATTTTATTCTCCCTACACTGACTTTCCCTGCCTAAGCGCATCTCTCCCTGGCTAAGAATGAGCCGAACTCGCGCGTCGGGTGCTATACAGCACCCGATCACGGGTTCTGGCCAGCCAATCAGTGTAATGCCAGCAGCCAACATGGCTGCTGGCATTACACTGATGTCAGAGCCTCCCCGCACGTTTATTGGCTGCGCAGCAGCTGCGAAACGTGCGGGGAGGAGACCCGAACATGGCAGGCGAGCACATGCGGTACTCGTACGAGTACCGCCATGTGACGAGCAGAGCGATGCTCGAGCCGAACCGAGCTTCGGCCGAGCATGCTCGCTCATCACTATTATTTATCATTGCATTATATGTTACTTGAGTTGTTATTTTCAATTGCTTTTGGACTATGTGCATTTGTTAGATTGGATCCACTTTTTCGGGATCTCGCTATGATCACTCCTGGTCATGCTCCCTGTTTTTCACACATGGAGCACCCGGGACGGGTACTGGTGACACCTGAAGCCCTACATTTTATATCTTCCGGTCTTGCATACATACAATGTGGGATTGGAATCACTGTGGGGATTCATACTCTCCAGGAACCCCATAGCATATGATATTGGTACTATTCAGATTAAGTTGTGGGTTATGGAGCTCTTACATTGGCTCCTTTCTTTTTGCCTGGGTTTCCTGGTTTGCAAGACTCCCATGGAGTGTCTTATAGTGCATAATGCTAATCTCTTTTGGTTGTATTTCCTGGATTTATTGTTTAAAGGGATAGTAATACTTCATTTTAACTTTATTTTATTTTGTAGGCATTAAAAAAACATGAAGAATGATATAGGTCTTATCTCTGAAACCTTTATGGTTTAAGAGATATTCACAAACAAAGTATCCCCCCCTGTTCAACCAGATCAGAAGGGAGATGCCCAGGTAGACTGCAGAGAGGGACAATCTTCAATTAAGATAAAGGAAAAAGCTGAAAAACTTGTCAAGGGGGGAAGGGCTTTCATTGTTTTCATACAAAGAAAATTGTCCCCTTCTGTTATCTGTACTGTCATACAACCTGATCCACATCTGAGAAGAGATTGCTTACACTAGGTAAAAGGGGCGGGGAGGGGAACTTTGCTTGTGAATATCTCATAAACCATAAAGGTTTGAGAGATAAGACTTATATCGTTCTTCATGTTTTTTTAATGCCTACAAAATAAAATAAAGTTAAAACGAAGTATTACTATCCCTTTAAACATTCTGCTTAACTCCTGTTTCACTCTCTGGTCATTTGGAGATTGAGCCTATGCATCTGCTATACTCTATCATTAAACCAATACTTCCCCTACACCCTATGTGCACCCCACATCTACTATACTTACCTGTCCTGTGTTGCTCACACTGTGTGGCCCTTACCAGTTACTTACAATGAGCCGAACTCGCGCGTCGGGTGCTATACAGCACCCGATCACGGGTTCTGGCCAGCCAATCAGTGTAATGCCAGCAGCCAACATGGCTGCTGGCATTACACTGATGTCAGAGCCTCCCCGCATGTTTATTGGCTGCGCAGCAGCTGCGAAACGTGCGGGGAGGAGACCCGAACATGGCGGGCGAGCACATGCGGTACTCGTACGAGTACCGCCATGTGCCGAGCAGAGCGATGCTCGAGCCGAACCGAGCTTCGGCCGAGCATGCTTGCTCATCACTAGTGTATATATGTATTTTTTTTGTTCACATTCCACTCATTATTTATATGTATATATTATATATTTGGTGTATTTTCTCAGTTTTAATCTGTCACCTTTCACCTGCCCTCATCTTTGACCCCATGACGTCAGGGGACACCAAGGTGTTCATTCTTTGTAAGTATTTAAGGGCTGTTCTACTGCTTTCTGTAAATCTTGAGAAAGTCCCCTGTTTGGGCCAAAACTTCAATACAAATAAATCAGCACTTTGTATTCACTTCAAAAAGACCTGTGAGTGTGCTTATATATGAAAAAGAACAAACAATGAGGAAAGCTCAAGTCAGTCAGTAATATAAAATAAATAATATACTTTATTATCAATCACAGACAAAAGGATACTAAGGAGATCTCCTATATCTATTTAAATATATATTCAGATAGTATTTAAATAGATATAGGAGATCTCCTTAGTATCCCTTTTCTCTGTGATTGATAATAAAGTATATTATTTATTTTATATTACTGACTGTCTTGCGCTTTCCTCATTGTTTGTTATTTTTCATTTTTGTATTCTATTCTGTGTACTGACAGAATTTCAGAAGAGCAGCACACATTCATTGTCAGCAGCTTTGAGGGATCACAGATATACAGGAGCACCATACATCCCAATTTCGGTGTATAAATCTTTATCAGATTTTTTTATATGAGATTCGAACTTTTGTGCAGAATGTGCAGAATGTGCAGAATCCTAAAAAAACAGTATCTCATTAGAGCATCTAGGTAAAAATGTTTTAATCCTCATTAAGCCATTTTGCATTGATACACCAATAAGGGGGAAGAATATAAGGTTAAGAAACCATTGTTAAGACCTCAATACCAGTCCCAGAAGAGAGGCACATATGCTCCAGTCCTTCTGGTTCCAAAAGCATCAGAGGGCTATCAACTGGTGATCAGTCTCACCTTCCTGGAAAATAATGTCTGTGAATAGACATTAAAGATGGCAGGATGACTTCACATTTACAATTTACAGGCCTTTTATTCAGCCTGTCTTCATCTCCACAATCTATTAGAAAGGTCATGTCAGTAGCGGCTGCACAATTCAGGGAGCTGGGTGTGGATGCAATTCCTTATCTAGATGCTTTTCTGCTGAAGGCTATCATACTACAGATATTTGAGGATCATCTTCAGATAGTAATTTCAGTTCCTAGGATGTCTCACTGTTCAAGGCTCTACTTCCACCAGAAAAGATTGACAACATGCATTTTCAAGTTGGCAGGATCAAATAAGCAGCCATTTTATCCCTGAGACAACTGATGTCTATCCATGGCTGATATCCATAGACCGGCCATAGTCTATCACAAATTGGACAGTTACCACTACAGAGGCAAGTAAGGCATAGCTGGGGAGAAGTTCTTCATAGAAGATCATTTCAAGGTTTCTGGAGGGATGTAAGTCCATTCCAGTTACCTCTAACTCCTATCAGTATGAAAGATGATAAAGGAGTCAGTGCCTCATCAAAAGGTAGGTAGTGAAAATAAGATCACACATCATTACGATTGTTGCCTACCTCTCTAAGCAAGAGGAGGCACAAACAGAAGAACTCTTGTTCACCTAGAAGAAAAGATACATTTATATGCAAAAGACAATATACAAGCACTATCAGCAGCTGACTCACCCATCCCACTGTGTGCTGCAGGTCACAGCCTTACCTGTGACTGTAATGGAACCAAGTACATTTTGGCTGTAAGGCCCACACTTTCCAACACTAGATGGACTTGATAAAGATTCTGTGGCAATTTGGTTCCTGTTTATGCTGTTTTCATTTGGTCTTCTGTTACCCTCCATTTCACCTGAATAGTGCGTCTAGTCAGCTGCTGTCAGTGCTTAGTTGCTTGTCCAATCCTATGTGAAACCTCCTGCTTTTTCACTCTGAAAATGTTCTGGGCTCTCGTTGACCTCTCCTGCTCTGTACCTATTGTCATTGTTCCTTAACATTGCTAACCACCTGCCTTTGACCTCTAGACTGTATCTAGCTCAGGAGCCATTACTATCTGCCTTGACCTCAGATTGCCTGACCTTGCTTCCCCATACAAATTGGTTCATATTTTTTGACACTCAGAATTCTGTTTGCAGCCACACACACCTAGGGGCTCAACCTCTGGGGTGAACTGCTGCTTCTTACAGATTCTGCCCCCCTCTACCTGGTTTTCACCTGGACTGTCTGACCTAACCTTGTGCCTGCTGAATTTGTATTGTAGCCTTGAACTCCTGTATCCAGCCAATAGATGTCTAATTGGTCTCTCTTCAGTGATTACTTAACCATGATCCTGGCCTAGAGACTTTGATTCCTTTGTTCATGCAGATGGTCCTTCTGTTAACTGTCCTGTTGCAAATCTCCTGTTTCCTGTCAGTGCTTGCTTACCTTGTATCTGGAAAACTGGAAGTGACAACTTTGAGGACACTCAATATGGGGTCTCTGTCTCTAACCTCAGACCTTCCACTAGTGTAGTTTTGTAAGAGTATGTGCCTCTCTGCATTGAGAAATCTCTTTAACGCAACATACCATCAAGTATGTGGTAGACTGTGACAGCAGTATGCAGCTGGACAGTCTCAACAGGAACACTATTCAGCAAGAAGCAGGGCCCTCAATCAGAGGGTTCTTAGACATCTGATACAGAGAAGGAATATGCCTTAGCTAGAGCAGACCTTTCCAAGAGAAAACATAAAACTTCCAAGATTATTTTCTCAATTTCCCCCAGTTCAACCAGAAGCAGTAGATGCTTTGTTGCAGAAATTTAATTTTCAACTGGTCTTTATCTTTCCTCCACTGGTCTTGAAGAAGATAGTTTAAATGAAAACTACATTGCCTCATACTGGCCTAGAAGAACATAGTTCTCCATCCTCAAGAACCTTTCAGAGAGGAATCCTATAGTTCTTTCAGTGAAGCTGAACCTTGTACATCAAATTCTAATAATACATCACAGTCATTCAAGCTAAAACCTTTGCCGGGTTCCTGAAAGCAAGATCTTAAGTGAAAGTTCACTAAATCTTACAATAATCTAAGACCTAGGATTTCTACTTCCTATCCACCATGGAATCTGAATTTAGTTCTGACAGTTCTTACAAACAAAAGATTTTAACCAGTAGTAGAATGTTCTTTAAAAGTTGATCTCCTTGAAGAACATATTTCTAGTAGCTATCACTTCAATGAGAAGATTAATGAAACTCAAAGCTCTTTCTTTTAAAGAAAACTACCAGGTCTTCAAGAATGATTCAGTCTGTCTAAACTTCCTCCAAAATGCACTCCAAGAATCTACTCTTCCTTTCAAAGCGATCAGTACATCTAATGTGTACCTCCTCCTCAAAGTTCTTCAAAAAGGAGTTACTCAAATTGGATGTATAAAGATGCCTCAGTTGTTTCCTGGACAGCACAAGATCCTCCAGAAAGACTCCATAAACTCCTTAGGATCTGGCAAAGTTAAAACCTTCAAAGCCTGTCATAGGTTGATATTAAGCCATTAGGTTATGATAAGCCATTTCAGAAGCCTTTACTTCTCAAAGAAAAAAAGACCAGAGGTATGGCAGTGTCATTGACAGAACACCAATTCTTCATTCCCTGTCTATGCTTTAGCTCTGTTACTTCTCTGTTACCGGTAGACCTGAAGGAAAGACAGAATTTTCTTTACTGTCAATTTCTTTTCCTTCATGTTCTCATTATGTCACACATGGACTCCCCCTTTGTTTGTACTGATGTTTTGTATTAAAATTGCTTGATTAGCATTAATTGTATTCTAGTTTGAATCTGTTAAAACACTAAGTGGGAGGTCTTTTTAATGCATTTTTCCTGTTCTGTATGAGAGGTGTGGTTTTCTGATATGGCTCCTATGGAGATTATGAATTATTTGTCCCTTATAGTACCGCTGCTTTTCTTCAGAAATGCTTCAGTTCTTCTTAGTGCTGTACATAAGCCTCAATATGAATATGCTGCAGCCAAAGTCCATAATTAACCAATAACGATAGTTATCAGGCATTATTCATTAGATCAACTATTTCTAACCACAGTAAGAAATGAGAGTATATACACATTTTAAATCTTCCTTTTCAAAAATATGGGGAGGACCATTGCTCATACTAGCACATTTAAAAATAAATTAACCAAGATCAGCATGGACAATGTGTTGTATATGATATGCCGCTGAGTTATTTAAACTCCCTTTCAATTAACCAAAAAGAGAACTTATATACATACACACTGGCCACTGTACTGTTTTGCCATAGTTGAACTGAAATAATTTGCAGATCAATTATAGTTTAACCTCTTGAGCACAGGAGGGGTGTGTAACCCATTGCATAGTAATGAGTTACACACCCCTCTGGTAGTCAAGCTGTTAAAATATTTTCTTTGATCCAAGGTTCTTTATTTTATCATAAACACTGGCCAGTGTTGGTAGAAGTCAATCATTATCATAATGGCTGTATTTATAGCTTTAAACTTCATCACAAAAAAGAAAAGAACGGGAGAAAAAAATGAGAGCATACTCTCAATCTTCTCCTCAGAAAAGTAGATAATTAATGGGGCAAATGATGATGTCAAAGAAATTTTAACCCTCTGGGTCCATATTTTTCATAGGTGAAATTATTTAAAACTTAAGCTTTTATTAATCCTTTAAAATAATACACACTAAAATCTTCTTTAGGCTCTCCCCGACCTAATCTGGCTGGTTTATTATTATGTTATCTTTCTCCATTTAGATACTATTATCACTATTACTGGATCACTAACTTTGAATCAACAATTGCTATATATTGATCCTCTCTTCAACTTAAAAATTTGTTATACTTGCAATGTAAATATTTATACTGTATAGTAAGAAAATCACTAGTCGTTTATTACACTTAGCTTCGCAAAAAACTCTATCATCTCCCTCTATCATGTGCCTGACCTAATACCATCGTGCTAACACCTAAAGAAGTGTTCCCATATTAATAAACCTATTTATACCACACCCCCACTTATAATACAACGTCTGTGGACATTGAAATAATATATAATTCTCAAATAATTTTAATACTGTGTGAAATAGTGTTAACCCCTCAATCGCTACCCTGCCAAAAAACAAAATCTATCCAACAACCCAGTGTAGCTTCCGGATAATTTCCCCACTGTATGGAGTAATATAAACCCCACAACCGCTAAACTCCTAAAGAGCAAAATCAATCCAACACCCCAGTGATATTGATATAAACAATAACACATAAAGATTAAATGATAACCTTCATTCACCTCTCCTACTTCTTCTGTGTGAGAGAGATGTAGAAACAATGTATAAATACAAGTATAAATATCTAGATACTGATCTTAAAATGCACGAGGAGGGAAAAAACACACCTCACGGCAGCCAAACTCCTACCGCTGATGCTCTACTGGCATCTATAGCTAACTGTAGCCCTCAATAGAACTGCCGCAGGATTCGTAATCACCTAACCCCTCGTGCATTAATTCAATTCCTAAGTATTTTCAACTAACTTCCAACACCTTCCATCTAGGTTCTAATATTTGCGGAGAGCACTAATAATTAACACCACTAACAATGTCTCCCATAGATATCATTTTAACTAGTGCTTATTCTCTATTTTTACATTTTCTTTGATTAAAAAAAAAGACGCCGATGCACGTTTCACCTAACGGCTTTCTCAAGGCTTAAGTGAGGATCTCAAATATTGGGTATTTTATACCTATCGGGATGAATCTTACCACTCCCAGCTACATTCAGATTGGAAGAAGATCTTACGAATTCTCCTATCCCAACCTCGAGAGGTGTGTTTTTCACCTCCCTTTTTTTTCGCAAAACCTGTCAGTCAACTCTTCACATTAGTAACTTTATTCGCATGTTATACAAGTCAATATAACTTGCTAATAGTTTTCTCCCTGTACTTTATTACAATCAATATTTCTACTATGAAATCCAAAAGGCAGGTTGTTTTATTGCATAAATTTCTCATATTACATTCCTACTCTAAATGTTCGCTTTTCCTTCATCATTATCAACTTATTATAGTGTACCCAATATAATAAATATTCATTAAAAAACATACCTACGTATTGATTTTCATTAATCATCGAAGATAGAATTATCTAGAATACATTATCATTCCAACTCTTATTTGTGTGATCACTCCAATTGAATATTAGCCCTTCACATTTCTTCTTTATATAGTCGCTCTATCCAATATCTTTTATTTACAGAGATTTCTATTCATCTCAGGACTTGAACAATTATCAGTCCATATAGAACTACATAATTCCTAAGTAATTTAATAATACACCTTACGTCAAAAACATAGTAAGATTATTATGCTCATTCATCCCCTTTGGGAAAACACAATCCAATAAAAAATCCACCTAGCTTCTTTCTTTAGGAACAACTTGTTCACATCTCCTTTCCTTATACCCATCTTAATTTCTTCCAAACCCCAGCATATTAAACCTCGGGGGTCAGAATTGTGCCTCTCAAGAAAATGTTTGGCTACTGTTGTCAGTTGTCTTGATTTGTCCCTGTTGTGTATATACACATTTTTAATAGAGTTTACATGTTCTCCTAATTGTACACACAATTTTTGTGCTGTTTGACCTACATATAAAAATTGACACGGACATTGCAGACAGTATACCACCTGTTTTGTTTGACAGGTGATGAAAGACTTATATTTATGAATATACCCATACTTGTCTTTTATGCCCTTAATCCTTTTCATGTAACTACAATTTTTGCAGTGTCCACAAGGAAAAGATCCTTTAGGTAGTTGTTTGTCCTTCAACTTCAACAGGTCTGTATAATGACTATGAGAGATTAAATCTCCTAAGTTTCTATTCCTCCGATAACAGAAACTGGGTCTCTCCCCCAGTATCGCCTTCAAAGTGGGATCAGTTAATAAAATATGCCAATTTTCTCCAGTGAGATGCTTTATATATCCTGTATCCGAATCATAAGTTGTAATATATCGGATAACAGGATCAACAATATTCCTAGACTTAGGTTTCAACAATGTATTTCTATCTGTCCTCAAAGCCCTATTGTATGCTTTTCTTACTACAGTAGAGGAGTAACCCCTTTTCAGGAGTCTCACCTTTAATTGTTTTGCTTGTTCTTTAAACAACATTAAATTAGAACAGTTTCTGCGAATTCGCAAGAACTCCCCTACTGGTAAAATCTTCTTTGTTGTAGGTGGATGTGCACTTGAGGCATGTAATACACTGTTTGTGGAGGTCGATTTTCAATAAAGATCAGTAATTATATTACAGTCTTCTCCATGTTTTATTTTTATATCCAAGAATGGTATCTCGTCCCATTCAATTTGATATGTCAATTTTAGATTTAGATTGTTATCATTGAGATCATTTATGAATTCAACCAAACATTGATGCCAGTAGAGCATCAGCGGTAGGAGTTTGGCTGCCATGAGGTGTGTTTTCTCCATCCTCGTGCATTTTAAGATAAGTATCTAGATATTTATACTTGTATGTATACATTGTTTCTACATCTCTCTCACACAGAAGAAGTAGGAGAGGTGAATGAAGGTTATCATTTAATCTTTATGTGTTATTGTTTATATCAATATCACTGGGGTGTTGGATTGATTTTGCTCTTTAGGAGTTTAGCGGTTGTGGGGTTTATATTACTCCATAAAGTGGTGAAATTATCCAGAAGCTACACTGGGGTGTTGGATAGATTTTGTTTTTTGGCAGGGTAGCGATTGAGGGGTTAACACTATTTCACACAGTATTAAAATTATTTGAGAATTATATATTATTTCAATGTCCACAGACGTCGTATTATAAGTGGGGGTGTGGTATAAATAGGTTTATTAATATGGGAACACTTCTTTAGGTGTTAGCACAATGGTATTAGGTCAGGCACATGATAGAGAGGGAGATGATAGAGTTTTTTTGCGAAGCTAAGTGTAATAAACGACTAGTAATTTTCTTACTATACAGTATAAATATTTATATTGCAAGTATAACAAATTTTTAAGTTGAAGAGAGGATCAATATATAGCAATTGTTTATTCAAAGTTAGTGATCCAGTAATAGTGATAATAGTATCTGAATGGAGAAAGATAAGATAATAATAAACCAGCCAGATTAGGTCGGGGAGAGCCTAAAAAAGATTTTAGTGTGTATTATTTTAAAGGATTAATAAAAGCTTAAGTTTTAAATAATTTCACCTACGAAAAATATGGACCCAGAGGGTTAAAATTTCTTTGACATCATCATTTGCCCCATTAATTATCTACTTTTCTGAGGAGAAGATTGAGAGTATTCTCTCATTTTTTTCTCCCGTTCTTTTCTTTTTTGTAATGAAGTTTAACAAGTGTAGATAAGGGAGCATGGCCATAGGGAAAAAATGAGTCCTAAATAACATGACCTAGATGATAATAAGTTTTTTTTTGTTTTCTAGTTATAATTTTTGGTGTGTCTAGGTATATTGAATTTGTAGCTTTAATCATGATGTACAGAGCATGTCAAAGTTTGGTCCTTAAGGACTGCAAAATAGCCAGGAATCAAAGGGTTCTCTGATTAATCACATTTGAGTAAACCATTGACAAATTCATTTTGACTGATCCACTTTTCCTGATGATGGGTAATCCTTAAATCCTGACCTGTTTGATGTCCTCTACGGGGTACAAAATCTAAAATGAAATGGGGGGAGATGCACTAAAGGTTGATTTTGTGGCAATATGATTTAGTTGATTCAGGGGTGCATGGGGAGGAGAGTAGAAGGTCACCGTTAGCAGACAAATTTGTCGAACTGCTGTCGATGTGGAAGGGATGCCCTCTGTACATGACCAGTAGTATGACAATCCTAAAGTGTGAGACCATTCTCTCTCGGCTTCCCCACTTGGACAGTAGGGGAATGGAGAGGATATTTTCAGCATCACAAACAGCATCACTCCTTTAACCCTTTGAGTGCCATAATGATGTGCATTTCACACACCTGTGGCACTCAAAGGGTTAAAAAAGTACAGCAAGCAGTACACAATCATCCCCTCAGATATGTATTATATTTCATACTCAGACATTTTGTGCACTCCTAAGCTGCTCCCCAGCATTGATCCATTGATCCCTTGCCCACTGGTAACCACAAATCCCCATGGACACTGCCTTGGCAAGAAAAAAAGGCTGGGGGTGTCAGTCAGTGGATGCGGTGCTTACACACAAAGGTGATGTTCATCATGCTGCTCCACAATACTTATGTTCAACCTCCTACACAATCCGGCCATTTAAAAAAGACCTGGTTGAAGAGGAGGTAGTAGGGAAAGGTTCTGCTCACCTTCCTTGTAGCTGCATTGGTCACCTATCCTATTGGATAGGTGATAAATGCCAGGGGGCATCAGTGGGGAGTCCCTATGCCCCCCATTAGGTCTGATTTTCTTTACAACTAAAACAAAACGGTGCATAGTGCAGGATTAGAGATCCTGATCTATGTGCATTTTTTAAGATATACACACGATTGTTCCCATGCTAATGGCAGCAATCGATATGGTAACGTTACAGAATGGGGCAGAATGAGTGGGCAGCATGAGGAATATTAATGGGGGGTGCAGCATGTGCAATATTATTGTGTGGGGGGCAGCATGTAAAATATTAACTTGTGTGAGGCAGCATATGTCGAACATTCATTTGTGTGAAGCAGCAAATATTAACAGTGTGGGGCAACACGTTGAATGTAAGTATTGTGTGGCAGCATGGGGAACATCACCATTTTGTGTTAGCACCACATACACTGACTGAAACCCCTCAGCCTTGTTCTCTTGCAGCTGGTAACCACAAATCCCCATGGATGCTGCATGTTCCCTTGGGATTGCACAACATGTCTGAGTATAACATATGAACAGAGCTGATGGGATGATTGTGTACTGCTTTTGGTGTACTTTTTTAAATCCTTTGAGTGCAACAGAAGTGTGCAATGCATCCCTATGGCACTCAAGGATTAAGGGAGTGATGCTGTTCATGGCGCTGAAAGGATCCTCTCCACTCCCCTACTGACCAAGTGGGGGAGCAGAGAGAATGCTCTTCTACTCCAGGGTTGTCTACTGCTGGTGATGTATGACGGAGAGCATCCCTTCCAGTTTGTCAGCAGTTCAAAAACACTCCATGCTTGTGATTGAGGGCTGTTGCTGCATAGGAAACTACAGGGAGATCCCAACTTCCCCAGCTTCAGATAGGCAAAGTTGAGTCTGAGTACTTCAACAGCAGAGGCTGCTATCGGAGTTTACTGCATGTGGTGAAGTGCCACATTAACATATAAACACATACCCATGAATATAATTGCTAATTATCCTGATTTTAAATATGGAAATTATTCATTATGCTACATTTCCATAAGGAAATTGGTTATTGACAAGGTGATGAGTGAAAATTTGTACACCTGTCAAAGGCATGTAGGATTGATGTCGATGTGGGCAGATTTACAGACGGATTGATGGGAATATGATGTTGAAGACACTTTAGCACATACTGTCGATGTGTTTTCAGCAATGCTCCAACAGGACATCACCATTATGAACTCTCTTCAACCTTTAGTGCATCTCGGCCATGGAGTAATTCCACCATACTGCACCATGGGGACAAATAAACTGACAGTAAGTTAAAAGCCTCACTGAAATCAGAAGGAACATTTACTTGCAGGGGCGGACTGACCATCGGGCAATTCGGTCACGGACCGAGGGCCCGTGACCGAAAGGGGCCCGCTGCAGCCACCAGCAATGAAAATGTAACCTCTACCATTTATTTGCCTGCTTGCATGTAGGGGCCCGCTGCACCTATTAAAACGTGCCGCCCACAGTGCGCACCGCTCCATGACTGAGGCCTCATATTGCCATACATGCCATGCTGATTATGCCCAGTACATAGCCAGTGCTACCCAGTCAAACCCAAGAAGAAGATGCACGCATCCGATCATCCGATCTGGCTTGTTGCCAGACTCACTCACTGTCGGGCTGGCAGCAAGCTCTTCAGACTGTGCCTCTTCCTCTGTTCTGCGCATGTCTGTGCGACATGCGCCTGATGTCATCACAGCCCGCAGGGGCGCGTGATGATGGGGGGGCAGAGTGGGAGTCTGAGGGACATAAGAATACTTGCAGCCTGCCATGGAGGACACGCAACAGAGGAGGAGTCAGGACCAGTGGACTCATCTCAGACTGAAGTGACTCACCAGGAGGGCCCAGAAATCCGCAGCAGTGACACTGACAGGACAGAAGACCCACCACAGTCCACAGCAGGGAAGCCAGTAGCACTGGATGGCTTGGGGTGTACTGGATGGCCTGGAAGAGTTACTGGATGTCATTGGGGGGCTACTGCATGGCCTGGAGGGGGTTACTGGATGGCCTAGGAGGTAATGGATAATCTGGAGGGTGGTTATGGATTGCCTTGGGGTTATGGGTGGCCTGGGGGTTAATGGGTGGCCTTTAGGACACTGGATGGGGGGGTAATGGATGGCCTAAGAGGGTATTTGATGGCCTGGGGGGGTGTTATGGATGTCCTAGGGGGGTACTGGATGTCCTGGCGGGGGTACTTGATGGCTTGGGGAGTACTGGATGGCCTGAGGGGTTATTGGATGTCCTTGGGGGTACTGGATGTCCTGGGGTATCTCCCCAGGCCATCCATTACTCCCCCAGGCCATCCACTACCCCAGGTCACCACACTTTTTCAAATTACAAATGAAACATTGTACTCGCTACAGGCATAGCCACCAGGCCAGACATCCAGTACAACCTCAAGCTATCCAGCAAGTTGCCAAGCAGCCTCCAGCCAACCTGCAATAAGCTAGCCGGCAGTGTAAGATTAGTTTTTTTTTAATTTTTATATATGTATGCCATAGAGTGGGGCCAATGGTGACATGGGGTGGGGCCAATGATATCATGGGGAGGGGCCCACACCTTTTTTTGGACCAAGGGCCCTGGGTCCAGTCAGTCCGCCCCTGTTTACTTGTCCCCTAAGGAAGGGAACCTTAAACCCAAAGTCCATATTTTCGAGTTATCCTCAATTAAACACAAATGAATGACATTAACTTAGGCAGATCCTTCAGAATGATTGAACCATTGATTGATTCGCCTGTGTTCATGTAAGGAGATCTGGAAAACCTGCACTGATAGGGAAGTCTTACAACAGGTTTGAGTACACCTGCCCAACAGGGCAGTTGGTTTGATCCAGAATAGTTCCAAGAAAACACACACACACGGAGTGAAAATCAGCATTGCTAGCTTTTGCTTTAAATGAATCAACATTTTTAGCTCCATTTGTATTTTTTATTTTTTTATTAGAAACACTCAAGTAGAAAAGAAAATCATTTCTCAAGACTCTCAGTGAAATTCATGCACGCACAATTTTGCATAAACGCAGGCACCGCGCAGGGTTTTTGTGGGGGTTTGGAAGAAGATTTTCTGCCACCCTCAATAAATACATTGCAAACTAACCACAGGAGGGGGCAGGAAATTGATGGGAACAGATATCAAGCCAACATCCAAGATGATCATTAAAAATTCAGCTTTTAACTTTATATCCAATGCTCCATTCTCAGTCTCTTCCAATAATACATGTATATATAACATAACAACTCAAACATGATTAAAATAAAGCATGTTTTCCCCTTTAATCAAGAATGACATTTGATTAAAAAAATAAAATGTAAAAATATTTTTTTAAAGGGGTCTTTAACTTTGGATTTGCAATTAAGGGGACGTTTTATGACACATTAAAAGTGTTTGTATATGAAATAAATCTAATCTGGAATGTTTTAGTTTCTCTTTTATGGGGAAAAATCCATGAATATGGATATGCATGTGTTCCGTACTCCTCTGGCACTCAAAGGGTTAAAGGAACAGTAAATATTTTATGAAAAATAAATCTCAAGCTTTTTTACTGAGTAAAACAAATCTACTCCCACAGCTGGGAGATGTTTTATGTAACATTTATTATAACTCATACTGTCTTTTTATACATTAAACTACAAATTTTCCACCAGGTGGCACTGTTCATGTCACATTATGAATTGCCTTAATCTATGACTCCCACAGAGTGAATTAAAATAATTGACTTTTAGACACTAGTTGGCGCTGTTGTTTGATATATAAAAAAGTTTGATATATAAAAAATAGGTTTGAGTTATAACAACTTTTGACTAAAAAATCTCCTGTTAGTGGTAGTACCCATGATTTACTCAGCAAGAATGTCCTAAAATATAATGTAGTCGTCCTTTAAATGAATGGATGGAATAAAGCTTGATAAGTAGGGTAGAGCAAGATAGAAAGAAATTAGATGAAATAGTGAATGAGAAAACCACAGTCCTAGAAGATCAGGCCTAATAATTTTGAAAAAAATAACATATATAATGAGATGATGCTAAAACATGAGGGGTATTATGTTTAATGGAACATGTGGCAACAATGCAATTATTCATAAATTTAAAATGTGTGTGTGTGTCTGTTTTCTTAATTTTCCTTTGAGACAGGGATGGGCAACATGAGGCCCTCCAGCTGCTACCACACTACAGCTTCCATCATTGCTGATGGGGAATAATAGGAGTTGTAGTTTGGCATTTCTGCTTTGAGTGCTAGAGGGTTGTATAATGCATTTCAGTTAATGACCTGAGTTCAAAAGAACTAGAGAAAACGTTTTTAAAAATAGGGTTCAAGCAAGTAAATGTTTTGTCTTTGAAACAGGCAAGATAAAAATAGATGTCTATTTCAGCTTTAACTGTTTGCATGCCAGGGTGCACAATACAGTGCAGGGCATTGCATTACACACTCTTTTGACACTCAAAGAGAAGAATGCAAGAATCAAAATATATAGGAAAAAGAAAAGAAAGTTCCATATTTAAACTCAGAAGCAAAGTAATGTCTTTGCTTTGAAGAGAAAAACATCAAGTAAAAAAATGCACATGAATTGAATTGAATAAAATCATATCATATCATCACAGGAACACAAGTAAAAACAATGTGTTTCTGTAGAAAATAAGCATAATTTAAAAAAGTCAAACGAATGGAAACAGTAAAAAAGTAAAAAAAAAATAAAGTTTAAAAGGTATGAAATTAAAATAATTAAACAAATGTAGGAGCAAAGGTAACAAAAATGTTCTCTCCTGGTCCCAAGAAAAGGGGTGGGGCAGAATTTTTTCTGCCAAGGTCTGCGGCTTTTAAGCAGAAGCCATCGTTGATTCTCCCGCCCGCGCCAGATGCGCTGCTTCACCCCATGACGGGTTCACGAGTCGTCCTGACCAGTTCTGGTCTTCAGTAGGGAACGGCAGCTGATGGGTCCCAGAGGCTAGGCCCCTCCCACTGTGCAAAGGCTCATTCAATCTTTCGTGGCTATATGGCGTGGTTACTGTAGCTGACATATGTAGGTTTACTGGCCAGAGCTAGGCAGGGAGAGAGAGAGAGAGAGAATAATCATCTTTCTTTGTGGCGTGATACTAATACTGTGCTTGTGACTACACTTTGTTCTGTAACAATACTGAGGATGATGTTCTAGGAATAACTGGCATAATTATGGGGTATACCATCTACACCATAGGGGACAAATGAAAATTCACATTGATTTAAGTGGGAAATTTACTACTTTAATGCTAGAGAGGTCTCCAACACATTGCTTTGGATAGCTCTGTAGCATTTAAGTAGTTAAAATTCCCACTGTAATGCAGTTGATCTGCTACAAAATGACTCGTTAGCTCGCATTCATAGGGTTAAAATCAATGGAAATTTGTATTTGTTCCCTTAGGTACAGTTAGTTTGCTCTAGAATTGCTCTATTTTCTTAGCACATCAGCCTCTATTTCTATAGAGATAACAAACATGCAGGGTCATATATACAAAACAATAATGGAGTGATTATCCTGGCAAACCAACTAGCAAGTTAAAATTCCCCAAATTACAATTGCTTCAAATGGGGCTAGAGGTCTCCTGCACATTATAAAGCAATGCATTAAAGACCTCTCTAGCATTCAGGGGGTTAAAAACCCATGTCTCTTTCATCCAGTGTGGAACACAGTAACCATGAGTAACGTATATTCCTACAGATGGGCAGGGCACTTGCCTTAAAAAAGGTCTCTGGAGATGGAGACTTCGTTCCTACTCCACTTTACCCCCACCAATCCAGAACAGCTTTAAATGCGACCTCAAAAGAGATTGATCAGGACAAATATTCTCTTATTATTACGCTTACTTTTTTGTTTTACTTGTAGGATGCAGGCTCCTGACTCTGGCCTCCATTGTTGGGTTGAACCAGAGAGCAGACGTACAGGACCTGGGTCTGTTAGAGGATGGTTTGAACTATCAGCCTTTTCCCTCTCATTTCTGCTTAGCATGCCTGAGCAGAACATGTATATATACATAGGATATGTATAGGAGAAGAAGACAAGATTTCCTGTATTCAGAGTGCACAGATCCTGTGAGTAGGGTTGCCACCTTTTCCGCAAAAAAATACCGGCCATAGCTGTGGGTGGGGGAGGGCGGAGCCACAAAGGGGAGGAGCCACAAAGGAGCAGAACCACTCATTTTTGCACGACCCTACAAAACTGAGTATCAGGCTCCTCATTACAGGTACCAGTGCAGGGGATTTAAAACATATGTTACTTTATTGTAGACCCATGGTGGTTTTTACGCTCTAGGTAATTTCTTTTATTAAAGTAGTTGGCAAGAAGAGATTGTGTGCCCATATTCCATAAGTTCTGCAATATAATGATTGTGGGAAAATGTTTGATTAAGGCAGCAGTAAAATGTTTTATGACAAAATGTCAGTGCTAGCAAGAACACTATTTTTTCTATTTTTAAATAAATAATGAACTCTATGGTAAAAGTTTGAACCAAACTTCATCTCTTCATAGTTAACCTCATGGCTACAGTAGAGGTTTAGGGAGGAAAATATATGCAAATATTTTCAGACCTCTCCCAGCAGTGTATTTTGTTGCTACAACCAATTGTTATTTTAAACAGTGATCAGAGGTGCCTCTAAACATAACAAACACAAATTGTAGGGTTTATTCTGCCAGGAAGATTGAGGGTTCTCCCACTACTGGGGAAATGCATTTTTCCAGAGTAACGCCTCATCAATTCCCTCTAGTCGTCAGATGTCAAATAGTTCTAGTTGCATAGTATTGGAAAGCCAAATCTCTGACTAGTAGTTTTCCATAGCATGTGATAGTAACAGGCTTATCACTTTGTGTCAGACGTTTCAGACGTAATGCCATTTACTCACTTCCTAACAAGTTGGACAGTTATAACTTCTTAATAAGGCTGACAGCAGTAGCTATGCCCTTGTTTTACTCATCTGGAAAACCAATAAAATATTTTCTTTATACAAAAGAGGTTTATTGCTCCTTTATGAACTCACTGTGACTGGAGGCACTCACTCGCGTCACCCACACCACACGCAGGCACAGCAGGACTGACTGGACAGAAGGCAGCAGACAGCAGTAAGCACTTTGCTTGTGTTTTTACCAGCATATAAAGTGTGAGCGAATCCGCGACACGCACAAGCAGTACTAGGGCATGAAAATGTGATGGGCATGAGGGCATCTCTCCGCCACTCAAGATGCGGCTGAGTGAGTGAGGAAGGGCTTAGTGACAGTGAGCCAGTGAGTGACATCATCATTAAAGGCTGCCGTCCTACAGACGTGGCCTGGGCATAGTCAGAAGCTGCTCAAGCGGGGCAAAGGAGTTCATGCACAGACTATACCGGCTTTTCTTTTGCCGGTATAGAGGTTATACCGGCACCGGCTCAGCAGTGCTAATTACCAGCTGTGCCGGTAAAATACCGGCCGGGTGGCAACCCTACCTGTGAGTATGTTACTGTCTATTTGTCTAGCAGCCACATTCAATTGTTGTTGGTAAAATCTGTAGAACTGCACTCTGCTCTTCCTTTCTGTATGTCCCTTTACTATACCTCTCCTCTCTTACGTTTTTTTTTTTGGGTTCACATGGTACCTTTCAGAACAAACATGTGCAGCTGCCTATTGGATGGGGCATAGACAGTACAGTTGTGATTTCATTTGCACTGGGTGGATTCCATTGTGCAACATGAGGCATATTCATCTAGTCTTTCTTACTACAGTTAAGTGATGGCAGTTGGGTACCTCAATGTATTGCGGGGCTGTAATCTGATGTGACAGCTGGAGAGCCACATTTTTCATTTTGGAGGGAATACAGAAAAAATGTTCCCATAAGGTCAGGTTTCCTTATGGTAGGCTTACTCAACCATCAGCAGTGAGAGTCTGGCAGTTGGGAACTCAACCAAATGGTGGTTAAGCCCCATGGTCAGTCTATGAGGTCTTCCAACCATGGTCTGACCTCTAGGTTGAATCGCAAGGTTTCCCTGTTTTGCTCCGGATCCCAGGACCCTACTCCTTCTTTTTGTGGACACAGTGTTCATTCATTGGAAAGGTCCTCTGGAATATGTGTTTTCAGACTCCCTCTGATTTACCATGGTATTGAGGAAAGTCAGTATGGGCAGGCTAGTGTGATTCTGCTTACTCCATTCTGGGCCCTCTGGTCCTTGTCTTTCAAGGCGTACTGTAGAATATGTTCCTTGTTCTTCCAGTGGTGTGAAGACCAGTTTAACAGCTGTGGCCTTTTGGTCTTCTAGTGTTCTTAGATTTTATTCAGGATGGTCTTCAGCAAGGTCTAGATTTCTACTCTATTGGTATCATTTAAGAGACATATATCCTTCTTACTGGATGTGCATCCTTTGTGCAGGGGGTTGCTCATATCTACCCATCATTTAAGGATCCGACTGCTCCATGGGACCAAGCCATGGTTTTGGGAAGGCTTCTTTATGAGCCTCTGTCTTTCCCTTCGTTTGCTGATTCTTAAAACAGCTTTTCTTTTGTATTTTTGTCTGTTCAGTATGTGGCTGAACTACAGGTTTTGTCCTGTAAACGTCCCTTTCTGAACTTTTATTCTGTTAGGGCAGTTTTGAGAACTTCTGTAGGGTTTTTCCCTTTAGGTTGTTTCTGTGCTTCTCATCTAGCATTTTTTTCTTTCTTGTCCTTGTCCTTGTCTGGTTACTTCAGACAGACAGGAGCAGGAGCTTTATTACTTTGGTGCTACATTCCTCACACAAGGTCTTTCCACAATTCAGACTTGTTTCTTCTCATTCCCAAGGACCCTTATGCAGGCCTGGTTTAATCTCAGATAACAGAGGTTTCCTGAGTTAAGACAACTATTTGTCATGCCCACACCCTCAGAAAATATATCTGTCCCTTTTAGGGTTACAGCTCATCCCACCAGAGTGGTGCTTGCATCCTGGGTCTACAGGAACCAGGCCTTTGCAGAGAATCTGTGTCCAGCAGGCATGTCTGTCCTTTTACAAGTTTGTTGAACAGTATCATGTCAATGTTCTGGTACCATCTGCATCCAGTTTTGGACAGAATTTCCTACAAGCTGTTGGGCCTGTGTGTGTATCATTTGTTTTTCTCCAGTAACTTATGTTTTTCCTGTTACCTGGTTTGTTGTGTAGGTGTCCATTGACACCTGTGGTTGTATCTGTTTCAGTTTCTCTCTGTCAGAACTGGCCTGTGTTTTGAGGGTTTTTTTCATCTTTCCCTTCCTGGAATCTTGATGGATAACTTTGGTATATCCCCATGGTTCCTGTGTTCCACATTGGAGGAAAGAGAAAGGAGGATATTTGTGTCCTTCCTGACAAATCCTTTTCTCTTAGTCCATGGACTTCCCTCCTGGAAGTTGTTTGTACCAGACAGGTGGTCCTTTGGCTTCCCTGGTATAGGTGACCCCCTTTCCTGCCTTGCTCCTGTTTTTTTTCTATATTTTTCTTCCGGGCTGGAATGGTGGGAGCAAAGTGGAGTAGGGAGGGAGCCTCCACCTCCAGATAGCCTTTTAAGGCAAGTGCCCTTACATCCTGGCCAGAGGATACTTTACCTCAAGGTTATTGTGTTCCAAATGGACTAAAAGACACAAAAATCCCATTATATATCAATGAGTATGGTTATTTGCTCTCTATGGTGTAGTTGATTTGCCTGAGAATCCCTCCACATTTGTGTTTTTGAATATGGCTTGCTATGATAGGGCATACACTTCAATACACAAGTTTAGTAAATCTGGTACAAAACAGCTGCACGTTATAGAGTCCAGTGTTTCTAAGTGTTAGTCTTCAGGGACCACAAACAGTGCAGGCTTGCAAGATATCACCTGCTTGTTAACAGTTGAGTAATCAGTGGTTCAGTTATTGTGATTACTTCACTTGTCCTCAGTCAATATTATCCTTAACCCCTTGGAGCATTTTTTTTTTGTGAATTAGATTCAGGGGTTGCAGCACAGGGACCCCTGAATTCCATGACGTGCAAGGACGTGCACTGGTCCTTAAGTGCAGAACCGCCATGACAGTCCTGGCACATCATGGGTCCTTAAGGGGTTAACATTTGACCAGTTGTTATCCCACAAGGATTGGAGATAAGAATCACTATGATAGAGGAAAGAAAAAAATTCCTTCCATTTAGTTCACTACGACTTTTTCTTTGTTCATAAGTTGCAATCGTTTTGCTCCATATTTACAGACATAGTCATTGAGGGTCCTGGTACAAAACAATTTTGGGCCCCCAATTCACTGTAAACTACTACAAATCCTAAAATGTTCTATTGTCAGCATTTAAAACTGGTCCCTAAAGTTGTCTGGGTTCCAGTGTTTGTATCTGCTGCACCAATGGTAGTTTAGCCCCTGTTCCTTTATACAAATGTTTCACTGTCCCTCCTACTACAAAATATGCTAATGTACTTTGACCTGGGATACAACACAAACAAAGGCAGCAGCAGCAACATGAAATATAAGCAGATCACTCACCAGCAATTCTAGAGCAATTCTGTAGCAAACCAACTGCTTCATGTGGGGGATGAATAAACATCTCCATTGCTTTAAATAGGCCTTTTAACCTCTTGCATACTAGAGGTCTCAAAGCAATGCATTAAAGACCAATCTATCATTCTGGAGATTAAAAAACCCATTTAATTATTTGAATTCCAGTGCGGTATGCAACACATTTCAACTGAATGTGTTGCACACCCATCTGGCACTTAAAGGGTTAAAAAATGGCAAGTTTGGGAATGTTTACACGGTAACATAGTTGATGAAACTAGCTGATAAAAAGACATATGTCCATCAAGTCCAGCCCAGGCCTAATCACCCTTGTTGATCCAGAGGAAGGCAAAAAAGAAACCCCCAAAAAAACACTGAAGCCATTTCCAATTAAAGGGATAGTAATGGTTCTTTTTAACACACTTTAATATTGTAGACATTATAACTATTAATACAATGAGCTATGTACCATGTCTGAAACATCTATAGTTTGAGAGATCAAAGCATCCTTCCTGCCCCTTTAACCCCTTAGTGACAGCCGTGTGCGTACGTGGCTGTCACCTTAACACCCAACTAACATTTTTTTTTTTTCCTAAATGATTTCGGAGTCCCCGAGCGGCGTACAGCCGCACGGAGACCCGAACTTCTGGGACTTACCAGGTACGTCCTCTGTCACTAAGTGACAGTTTTTGCGGGACGTACCTGGTGAGTCAATTGTAGCGATGGGATTAATAGATGTCAGTGCTCTAGCTGACAGAAGCCGATCCTGGTCATTTGACTGGCCGGCAGCTATTCAGCAGAGCCGAAATAGCAATATATAGAAAGAAATACTTCATTGGAATGGTCTACAAAGTGTGATGACGTTTAAGAAAGGGTCCGGGGGGATTTAGATGCTTCCATCATCAATGTCCACACATGGGACATTGTTCATTGTATTAATAGTTTCAATGTCTACAATATTAAAATATGTTAAAAAGAGCCATTACTATCCCTTTAAGTCCCAAGTGTGTAAAAAAAATTCGTTCCTGACTCCAAATGGCAGTCGTTTTATTCCCTGGATCAACATCCTATCTGCTTTGAAGCCAACTGCCATAATTCTTTGTTGGTTGCCCCAGAACTGCTCCAGTTTGCTGTTACATATAAGACCCATTTGGGCCCTGTATTCAAAAGAAAACATGATCTCATAAAGGATACATTATGTCCTCAAATGCTGTATACCTGGTGGTCTGCTTATACAACTAATATACATTGGCTAAAACCCTTGTAGAATATCATGCTCTATTGGTGACTTTGTTGTGTGGGATCTCTGGGGCATTTTCTTTGGTACATTAAGCAAGGTACAAATATTTTACACCATATGTCAGGGTCAAAATGAGTTCCAGCCAGTATACAACTAGTTGAACAGTCAGAGTTCAATTGCTTGACTAACATGAACTATAACGAGCATTGGTCTGCAAAACCTGACTTGTGGCCCAACGTTAGTCGCAACTTTTTGTTCCCACAAATAAATAGCGTGAATAATGGGAACATCAAAGGAAAGTAGCTAATGCTCAATGTTTGTAGCATCAAGGGTGAGCTAATAACACACTTACCCCCCACCCTCCTAAACACAAACCCTAATTGTACCCTCCTGGCCCTACACTACAGCTAAGATCAACAACAAAGGTATCAAATTACTAGACTTAACACTATCCTACAATACATTCCAAATAGGTGTAACACTTACCTTGAAGTCAGAGGTCCAGTAGGGTCTTCTGCACCCTAGCCTTCCCCGATTTTCCTCTTTAATTCTTCTTTCATCTTTAAATGTTTTTTTTTCCTTTAAACTTCTTTCTTCTTCTTTCAAGTTCTTTTCAGTGTATGAAAAAAAAACCAATATATCAAATAAAATGTTCCTTTAACACTTGCCACCACCGCCTCCAGAGAGGAATTACCTTCTGGGGACATTGCCAGAGACAAAGTGAGAGAAATTTGAACAGAGACTGGCTTTTATATGGCCAATCTGTGTTCAAATTTGTTCTCACTCTCCCATTGGTTGGGATGTCGGGTTACGCAGGGCATGGATCATGTCCTGTAGTAACCACACCTCCCAGCGAATCAACTTGTAGATGGAGGGGTCACAAATTTGTGCTTCATCATCTCTCCAGCTACCCAATCATTAAATAGCTGGAGAGATGAAGAGATGCACATTTGTGAGCCCTCCAGCTAGAAGCTGATTGGGTGGGAGGTGGGGTTACTGCAGGGCCCCGCATAATGCCACATCCCAGTCAATGGGAATGTGGGAACAAATTTGAACAGGGACTGGTCACTCTCGGTTCAAATCTCGCTCACTTTGACTCAGACAACTGTCCGAGAAGGTACTGCAGTTGGGATTTTTTTTCCTTTTTGGAAGTAGCGAGAGTTAACTGGGGCATTTAATTTGATTTTTTTGAGACACTGAAAAGATCTTGAAAGAGAAGAAAGCTTAAAGTAGAAGAAAGAAGAATTAAAGAGGAAGACAGGGTAAAACCAGGGTTCAGAAGACCCCACTGGACCTCCCACTTCAAGGTAAGTGTTTATTTTGGTAATGTTGTGGGGAATGAGCCATTGGTAGTGTTTAAGGGAGTAATCCTTTGAGTGTCAGAGGGGTATGCAATGCTCTGCATGCACTGCATACCCCTCAGGCACTCAAAGGGTTATTTATTGCTTTTTTCAGTTATGTTTTTGGTAACTTGGATGTATTGATGTGGGGGTTAGGGCCCCATATCAATACATCCGCTGGTAAGTAGTATAGGGATGCCTAGTAGTGCATGTGTGTATTGTTGTTTTACTCTTTTCAATTACATGTTGTTAGTTTTTAAAATGCATTAGGGACTCAATGGCTAGATTTGTTAGATGCTAATATAAAGCAAAAAAGAGAGTCCCTTGTTAGTAGCCACCGCATGTAACTGAATATCAAATTCATATGCTGTTTCATTGTTTTCAGTGGATGCTAATTTTGCTCCCATTGTGCTTTTTTAACGGTTAGTAGTTGGTCACAGTGCAGCTAGTAGAATACCAGACTGTGACTTAAAACTACCAACGTTAGTTTGGTTTTACTGATGTAGGTAATTGAATCGAGCCCTGGCTGTTCTTACCACATTGCTAAATAATGATGAGGAACACCTGTCTTCTATTAAAAAAAAACTTGATTTGCTGTATAAACAGTCAATAAACTGATAAAGAAAGCACAGTGCACTTCAGAATTATGTTGAGTAGCTAAACATACTGTAAACATACTGATTGAACACATAGGATATTACATTTTATGTACCAATCATGAACAAGTTGCACTGTAGAATGATCATATATCTATATCATAATAATTAACACACCATACAGAATAATGCTGATGCTCTATGCAGTGATTCTAAGTAACTATACACTGATAATGGGTATTTTGGACTGTATCATAATGATGACTATCTACAAACTTTGTATTTATTGTTTTTTATTGTTGATTGTTGCTCTATGTCTATACACTGATACTAAACCTGATGCACTGTACCATGATGCTGAGTATCTACACACTGATCATGAACATGCTCTGTATAATGAAGCTGTGTAACTAATAATGAACACACTGCAGTGTATAATGATGAGTGGTGACTCAATGATAATAATGCTGCTCTGTATAATGATGATGATTACCTATATAATGGAAATGAACACATTCTTAATAATAGATTTGTGCATTGGTTTTGGAACAAATGCAACATTTACCAAAAATTGCGTGTTTCGTGACATTCGGATTTAAATGACAAACAAATGGAATGGAACACGCCATTCCAGAAATATGAACAGTACTTTTGACATTTTAATTCTTCTAATCCATTTGTTCATTTTGTTCATTCACACACTTACTCACTTGCTTTCACCATTCATTACAAGTACCACACTTACCTTGATGTTGGAGGTCCATGGATGAGGTGTTAAGTTATGCACATCCATAAATCCTACAGCTAGATGGAGATTGGCTACGAGTTGCGGTTACTGCAGGGCACGCTCCGTGCCCAGTGTAACCCCACAATCCCAGCCAAGGGGCGAATGGCAAATAATTAGAACAGAGATAGCTGTTAAATGCCAAAACCTGTTCAGTTTTTCTCATTCTGGCTCTGGCATGCAGGATTACATTTTTTTTTTTTTTACTTTATATAGGTGTCGGAGTCAGTGGCAGCAGTATTTTAGGGTTTTTTTATGTTTATTTTTTCACAGAGGATACAGGAGACCTAGGGCATTGATGCCATTGGACCTCCGACATCAAGGTAAGTGATGACTAGGGGAGGACAGAATATTGGTGAGCAAATTTTGTTTTGCAACAAAAATCCTCACCACAATTTGAACAGATTGGGGGGGGGATGTGTTTCATACAAATTAATAAAAAAAAAAGTTACCTAATCAATCAGATGAAACCAAATTTTTTTTTGCTGTATACAAGCCTACTGTATAATGATGTTCGTATCTATGCATCGATAATGAATTTTCTCCACTGTATAATGATGCTGAGTATCTACACACTGATAACCAACACACTGCACTGTGTAATTATGATGAGTACCTTTATGCCGGTAATGAAGATGATGCACTGTATAATGATGCTGAGTATCTACACACTGATAACCAACACACTGCACTGTGTAATTATGATGAGTACCTTTATGCCAGTAATGAAGATGATGCACTGTATGATGATGCTGAGTATCTACACACTGATAACCAACACACTGCACTGTGTAATTATGATGAGTACCTTTATGCCAGTAATGAAGATGCAGCACTGTATAATGATGCTGAGTATCTACACACTGATAACCAACACACTGCACTGTGTAATTATGATGAGTACCTTTATGCCGGTAATGAAGATGCAGCGCTGTATAATGATGCTGAGTATCTACACACTGATAACCAACACACTGCACTGTGTAATTATGATGAGTACCTTTATGCCGGTAATGAAGATGATGCACTGTATAATGATGCTGAGTATCTACACACTGATAACCAACACACTGCACTGTGTAATTATGATGAGTACCTTTATGCCGGTAATGAAGATGCTGCACTGTATAATGATGCTGAGTATCTACACACTGATAACCAACACACTGCACTGTGTAATTATGATGAGCACCTTTATGCCGGTAATTAAGATGCTGCACTGTATAATGATGCTGAGTATCTACACACTGATAACCAACACACTGCACTGTGTAATTATGATGAGCACCTTTATGCCGGTAATGAAGATGATGCACTGTATAATGATGCTGAGTATCTACACACTGATAACCAACACACTGCACTGTGTAATTATGATGAGCACCTTTATGCCGGTAATGATGATGCTGCACTGTATAATGATGCTGAGTATCTACACACTGATAACCAACACACTGCACTGTGTAATTATGATGAGTACCTTTATGCCGGTAATGAAGATGATGCACTGTATAATGATGCTGAGTATCTACACACTGATAACCAACACACTGCACTGTGTAATTATGATGAGTACCTTTATGCCGGTAATGAAGATGCTGCACTGTATAATGATGCTGAGTATCTACACACTGATAACCAACACACTGCACTGTGTAATTATGATGAGTACCTTTATGCCGGTAATGAAGATGCTGCACTGTATAATGATGCTGAGTATCTACACACTGATAACCAACACACTGCACTGTGTAATTATGATGAGCACCTTTATGCCGGTAATGAAGATGATGCACTGTATAATGATGCTGAGTATCTACACACTGATAACCAACACACTGCACTGTGTAATTATGATGAGCACCTTTATGCCGGTAATGATGATGCTGCACTGTATAATGATGCTGAGTATCTACACACTGATAACCAACACACTGCACTGTGTAATTATGATGAGTACCTTTATGCCGGTAATGAAGATGATGCACTGTATAATGATGCTGAGTATCTACACACTGATAACCAACACACTGCACTGTGTAATTATGATGAGTACCTTTATGCCGGTAATGAAGATGCTGCACTGTATAATGATGCTGAGTATCTACACACTGATAACCAACACACCGCACTGTGTAATTATGATGAGTACCTTTATGCCGGTAATGAAGATGATGCACTGTATAATGATGCTGAGTATCTACACACTGATAACCAACACACCGCACTGTGTAATTATGATGAGTACCTTTATGCCGGTAATGATGATGCTGCACTGTATAATGATGCTGAGTATCTACACACTGATAACCAACACACCGCACTGTGTAATTATGATGAGTACCTTTATGCCGGTAATGAAGATGATGCACTGTATAATGATGCTGAGTATCTACACACTGATAACCAACACACCGCACTGTGTAATTATGATGAGTACCTTTATGCCGGTAATGAAGATGATGCACTGTATAATGATGCTGAGTATCTACACACTGATAACCAACACACTGCACTGTGTAATTATGATGAGTACCTTTATGCCAGTAATGAAGATGCAGCACTGTATAATGATGTTGAGTATCTATACACTGATAACCAACACACTGCACTGTGTAATTATGATGAGTACCTTTATGCCAGTAATGAAGATGTAGCACTGTATAAGGATGCTGAGTATCTACACACTGATAACCAACACACTGCACTGTGTAATTATGATGAGCACCTTTATGCCAGTAATGAAGATGCAGCACTGTATAATGATGTTGAGTATCTATACACTGATAATGTACACACTGCACTGTATAATAATAATGGGTATCTACACAATGATAAAGAACATACAGGATCTACTATCTAAGAATACTTAGTGAGACTGATGTATTGAGACACACTGGAACATTTCTATGGAAAATTAATTTCTCCTCTAGGATGAAAAAACCCAGTTTAAATTAATCTGAATTTTGTGATGTTTTATTTGTCACTCAGAATTGTTCTAGTTCTTCTTTGTTACATCAGCTTCAGTATCTACAGTACACAACATAGTATTAGTTTTTTGTATTAAATTATAGGTTGACAAACAAATACAAATTATGGTGAGGCCCTGCCACTATGCAGATATTAAATATGTTCTGAGTTATAAAATTATTATTTACTATATATTTATTAACTGGTAATATACTGTTTTTATTGCACTGTAAGAGTAATTTTTGACATATAATGAATCATGTTTTTCTCTCTGCGATCCTCTTGATCTATACACTGATCTTTTATGTGCAAGAAATCCTTTATCTTGCATAAAAACTAGTGCATACATAGGCCAACACTGTATTTATGTTTCGTGAGATATACCGTAAGCAGAAACAGGCAAATTTCTATATGACAAAGTGCAAAATTGTTAGTTAATCCTATGGTGTGGTAAATGCACATCTTCCTAAAATCACCATTAGTAGATCTCAATTTATGTAATGATGTTATGCAGTATACAGATATTTGTGTAAAAGTGCAGAGCAGTCTGAATAGATGCAGAGCATGCCCCCTGTGTTACAGCAAAAAGTCTATGTATGTAGCCCATGGGATATGTTGCTTGACATTGAACTTGTGAGTGAGAAGATGAATCTTGACAGCATCATTAGCTATACGCTGTGTTTTCTGAACAGCGCACTAGGAGAGGTTGGGGGAGCTAATGAATGATATACGGCTGTTTGTTTAAGAGGTACGTGACCAAGAGACAGTTACAGCTTAGAGAATGTTCAGTCTTTATGTTTAGGGGAACTGCTAAGATGATATTGTATGGTTAAATACCAAATGCATATCACATTTAGGGCCCTCATTCGAAAGAAAAAAGAAGCAATTCTAGGGCAAATCAACTGCATCTTTGGGCCAAATATATTTTCGCATTTAATCGGTCTTTAACCCCATGAATGCCTGGAAGGTCTCCAGTGCATTCAAGGGGTTAAATTAATGGGAATTTATATTTTTCTCCTGTATTGCAATTGATTTGCTTCAAAATGATGTCAGGATTCTTTTTATCATAAGGTCCATATTCATGATGTTGATTTATTGTTGATTTAATAATAGTTTCTGCATAATCTGGTTATTTAATCTGCTGCTTAGCTGATAGTTCAATAAGGTTTCTTATGGTCAAGCGGTTATATAATTACTGTGATCATGTGATGATCATGAGCAAAATGTGATAGTTACCTTGTGTTTCCATGCTGTCACACAACTCGGTCTTGGCCTCCCCATTGGGTCGGTAGCCTCCCTTCTGGGTGAACTTGTTACTCATCGTGGCTGCAGTGACGACGGCCTTTAGGCTTCTCTTGCGCTTTGGAACATTCTGTTCTGGATGAAAAAGGATGACGTAGACCTTGGGCATATAGAGCATTCCCAGGGACACTGAGGCACTCAAACTCACTGAAATAGTCAGTGTTGTAGTTTGTATATGCATCTGTGTTCAAAAGAAATGGACATGTTAGAGCAATGATGGTAATGAAATCATATGGATACACATAATTTTGTTACAGCTATGCCAAATTCAGGAAGAAAATAACTCCTCTAGATGTTAAAGAAATGTATATCCGTACTAATTCTGCTGTCATTAACAATTATTATGGTTTTTCACAGATAGCTATACCAGGGCTTATAATTTGAAGTCCTTTGCTACTAGCCAGAACTGAAAAGTTACTCGCCACTGCAAGCCAAAACATACTCACCAGGGCTGAATTTCTAACCGCCAGGGCTAAATTTTCACTCGCCATTGGCTAGTGGCGAGTGGAAATTTTGAGCCCTGGCTATACTCTTTAAAAAAATCATGGTCTTCCTGCTTCTCATCTCTCTCCACTTCAATCTGTTATCAATTCAGCCGCAAGAATCACCACATTTGCTCCCAGATACCTTTCATCTCATCTCCTCCTGAAATCCCTCAATTGGCTACCTATAAAGTATCGTATTTCTTACAAGATTCTCCTCCTCTCCTGTAAGTCACTCTGTTCTTCAGCACCCTCTTACATTTCTGCCCTTATCTCCCGCTACACCCCTTCCCGTCCCCTACGGTCTTCTCAAGGGTTCTTCCTGTCCTCTCCCTACACAACACGAGCCATCTCTCGACTTCAATCTTTCTCACTGGCTGCTCCTCGACTCTGGAATGCCCTCCCCATCACTGTTCGCCAATCATCCACAATCACCACTTTCAAGCAACTCCTCAAAACCCACTTGCTCAGGGAGGCATCTCAATAGCGATGTCCTCCTGCACACTGACAGTCACATCAGAATCCTTCTGCACTTCTTTCACCACACCTTGTACCTGCACTTATAATACTCCTCCTAGTGTCTCTGTTTGTCAATATGAATTCAGCCTAGATTGTAAGCTCCTTGGGGCAGGGTCCCTTTCCTAGTGTATGATTCCCTTGCTGCACTTTCCCTCACAAATAATGTAATGATTGTACTTAACCTTAATGCTCTTAACCCCAGTTCTGTCGTTTTTGTATTGTATTATTTCAACTTCTGTTAAGCGCTGTGTACATGTATGGCGCTATATAAATAAAGATACATACATGATAACCAACTAAAAAACTTTTATATTATGGGCCATATTCCATAAGCTAAATAGGTGTCATTCTGGAGCAAAGCAAACAAATTCAAATGTGCAGGGTTATCAGCGCTTGAAAATAACAAATTAAATCTTATATTCAGTTTTTAAGAGCTCGATTCAAATGAGGCCGATGCTAAAAAACACCAAACACCCAACAGCATTTCTTCAAGCAACAACAAGCAATTCAATTAATTGTGCTGTGAAGAAATACTGCCTAAAAAACCCCTACCTCAGGCGTTAATTCTGCAGGAGTTTACGCCCATTGAAACACAATAAAACACATAAATATGCCATTTAGTTCCACGCTTTAGCACTAAGATACGATAAGGGACCCACTTTAATGTGTGAAAATCTGCAACCTGTTTTTTTGGGAGCAGAGTGCCTTAACCCATCTAAAAAGTGCCGACACAGGAAAGGAATTGAACCTGAAGAATGTTTTAAAAAACCTAAGTTACCAGTGGATGTATTGATAAGAGGCCCTAAGCCCCATATCAATACATCCAAAGCAGTCCCAAAATGTGTGAAATGTTAGTAGAATTAACCCTATGAGTGCCAGTGGGGTATGCTTAAAAAAGTTAAAAAGCAGCCCCTAACAAGAAACACTTACCATTAATGCTGATGTCCATCAAAGTCTTCAGAACCCTGGTCAGCTACTGTCCATCTTCTTCTTCAATCTTCTATCTTCTTTTGTCTGTTATCTTCTGTCTTCTTTATTCTTTCCTATCTGTAGTGTAAAATGTAAACTATGTCAATGCAAGATGATTTAAAAAAAAAATTGCCCCTAAATATATGCCTAACTTAACCCTTTGAGCGCTGGCGGGGTACCCCTCAAGCACTTTAAGGGTTAAATGCAGTCTGGCATATCTGCTAAAAATAATATGCTGCCATTCTTGTCAAAGAAAAGAGTAAGTTACTAATTTTGTTACTAAATGAAAGGCCTTGCAAGGGTTAATCATCCTCCGCTGCAGCCGACATATCTTTTGGGCCATTGTCCGAGTCAGAATAAGGGGCTTTTGAACAGAGACTGGATTTTTATATGTTCAAAATGGATTCCAGCCTAGGCTGGGAGGTGTGCTTACGCATCATCCCTCCCCTAGAAGCTGATTAGCTGGGAGGCATATAAGCACATATCCCAGCCAACTGTACACTGGAATTCATTTTGAGACTGGCTATATAAAAAGACAGTCTCTGTTCAAAATTCCGTCAATGGCCCAAAAGGCATGGAGGGGGTGGGAGGCTGTTTAACTATGTATTCCTGCCTCCGTCAGCAGAATCCATCGGCCGCCAGAAGAGCCAGCGGGGGGAAGGTGGCAGCAGAGAATGATTAACCCTTGGAAGGCCTTTCATTTATTAACATAAGGAATGACTTTCTCTTTTTTACCAGTAATGACAGCATATTATTTTTAACAGATATGCCAGACTGCAGTTAATCCTTAGAGTGTGGGAGCAGAGGTATAACTAGAAACCACCAGGAACCGGGTGCAAAAATTGCCAGGGGGCCCCCCAACCCTACGCTCTCTCCTGTATATCACTGCCACATTTGTATATTATTGCCCCCCCATGCCCTCTCCTGTATATATTACTGCCCCATCTGTATATTATTGCCCCCATGCCCTCTCCTGTATATATCACAGCCCCCCTCTGTATGTTACTGTCCCCATGCCCTCTCCTGTATATAACACTGCCCACATCCCCCCTCCTGCATACATTAATGCCCCCATGCCCTCTCCTGTATATATATCACTGCCCCGTGTGTGTATATAACTGCTCCCATGCCCTCTCCTGTATATATCACTGCCCCCTCTGTATATTACTGCCCCCATGCCCCCTCCTGTATACATTAATGCCCCATGCCCTCTCCTATATATATATCTCTGCCCCAAGCCCTCTCCTGTACATATCACTGCCCCCCATGCCCTCTCCTGTATATCAATGGCCCCATGCCCCCTCCTGTATACATTACTGTCCCATGCCTTCTCCTATATATATCACTGTCCCCCCATGCCCTGTCCTGTATACATTACTGCCCCCCATGCCCTCTCCTGTATATTACTGCCCCCATGCCCTCTCCTGTATATCACTGCCCCCATGCCCTCTCCCATAATAAAGATGCTTGGCTACCTCTTTGTTAAATGATCCAGTGATTATTCATCTTGCCAGGAGATTCAGCCAGGATCTTCAGCAGATATTGGGGCAGACATATCTTAAATGGATAGCAATTAGTGATGAGCGAGCGTGCTCGGCCGATGCTCGGATCGGCTCGAGCATCGCTCTGCTCGGCACATGGCGGTACTCGTCGAGTACCGCCATGTGCTCGCCCGACATGTTCGGGTGGCGGGGATCTGTGCCGAAAGAGGCACAGATCCGAAGAAGCTCCGCTGGACCACCAGGGACTGGAGGTACGGGGGCATTGCGGAGATGAAGGGGGCATTGCGGAGATGAAGGGGGACATTGTGGAAGAGGGGCATAGACTCTATGCCCCTCTTCCACAATGTCCCCCTTCATCTCCGCTATGCCCGTCTTCCACAATGTGCCCCTTCATCTCCGCTATGCCCCTCTTCCACAATGTGCCCCTTCATCTCCGCTATGCCCCTCTTCCACAATGTCCCCCTTCATCTCCTCTATGCCATAGAGGAGATGAAGGGGGACATTGTGGAAGAGGGGCATAGCGGAGATGAAGGGGCACATTGTGGAAGAGGGGCATAGCGGAGATGAAGGGGCACATTGTGGAAGAGGGGGCATAGCGGAGCTGAAGGGGGACATTGCGGAGCTGAAGGGGGCATTCTGAGATGAAGGGGGCATAGCGGAGATGAAGGGGGCATTGACCAGGCACCCTCCCCTCATCAGAGCAGGGGGTGCCTGGTGTTGCCCCATTCATTCCAATGGGGCTCGGGTGCTCGGCCGAGCACTCGAGCCTCAGGGGGTGCTCGGTCAGAGCACCCGAGCACCCGAGCATCGTGGTGCTCGCTCAACACTAATAGCAATGTTTCATAATAAAAGCAGCTCTAATTAATCATCATAGTATTTGGGACTTGAGGAGTGTTATTTCAATTCTAGAGTAATTGAATGATAAAGTATCCCCCTCCCGACTCTTTTACTCATATAACACTGTTAAGCTTGGATCAGCAGGGAGGTGCCCAGGTAGACTGCAGAGAGAGAGAATCTTCAATTAAGATAAGGGAAAAAGCTGAAAAACCTGTCAAGGGGGGGGCAGGGTTTTCATTTTTCTCAAAGTAAGAAGACTGTCCCCCTACTGTTATCTGACTGGTCAAGCAACCAGATTCCACATCTGAGCTGAGCAGTGTTACACTAGGTAAAAGGGGTGGGAGGGGGATACTTTGTCATTCAATTACTCTTGAACTGCAACTCTGACAGTAGTGAAATAACACACTCTATGGCTCAGATACTATGAAGATTAAATGGAGCTGCTGTTTTTGTTTTGTGAAACATTACTATCCCTTTAAGTAACCAAAAGCAGTGAGCAAAATATTATTGAGTGACCTGGTACTCAAAGGGTTATCAGAGCCCTGTCTCCTATAGGATGCCTTCACCCTCTATACACACTGCCTTGCTAGTTGCATGCATTCTTCACAGTGCCCCCTTAAGCTGGAGGCACATAGAGCAGATAGGCCAGAGAGAAGGGATAATACAATGAGCGCTAAACAGGGCACCGATAACCCTTTGAGTGCCAGGTCACTCAATAATATTTTGCTGTCATCTTTCAATTACTTAACATATGTCTGCCCCAATATTTCCTGAAGATCCTGGCTGAAGCTTCTGGCAAGCAGAATACTCACCTGATCATTTAACAAAGAGGTAACCAAGCATTCTATATAATAATTTGCTAGAATGTTTATCAGAAGCCATCATGCGTAGTAGAAACTGCCCAAACGCACAGAATGCTGGGAGCATTCTGTGCTTTCGGACACTCTACAATGCATGACTGCATCGGAGGCAGGACGCAGAGCAGGACCAGTCTCTTAACTCTCTGAATGCCAGAGGGGTACACAACGCATTGCAAAGCAATGTGTTGCATACCCCTCTGGCACTCAAAAGGTTAACATCACCCAGACCTTGACCAGTGTACACGGGCTTTTACACTAGTATTTACTATTAGGTTCAGAGTCAGGCTGCTTTGCTGGAGTCGAGATGGGCCCGGTTGTGGTTGCGACCACTGCAACCCTGGTAGTTACGCCACTGTGTGGGAGATATACCCTTCTGGCACTCAAAGGTTTAAGTCAGGCATATTTTTGGGGCATTATTTCTTTATTTATTTTAAACATCTTGCATTGACATATTTTACACTTTATACTACAGATTAGAAAGAAGATGGAAGATTACAGACAAAAGAAGACAGAAGATTGAAAAAGACAGACAGTGGATGATAGTTAAGTGTTACACAAATCTGCGTTTCAGGCTAGTGTTAGGGGTAGATTGTTGCACTTTACTGGTAGGGGTAGTGTAGGGTTCGTGTTTGGGAGGGTGACTGTGTGTTTGAGCGGTTGGTGCATGACAGTGTGTCAGGCACCGATTGTTAGCTCTTCTCCTTTGATGTTGCCATTATTAACGTTATTTAGCATGCATTTGGGACAACTGGCCATAAGTCCATTTCTGTGGCCAAAAGTCAGTTGTGGTTTCAGTTGGAAGTACAATTGAATACTGACATTTTTTGTTGGTCAGTAGCCAATTTTGATATATATATATATATATATATATATATATATATATATATATATATATATATAATATATGTGTGTATATATATATATATATATATATATATATATATATATATATATATATCGTAAAATCTCAGGTATAATGTGCACCTGTGTATAATATGCAGGTGTAAACTAGACCCAAGATTTTAGGGGAAAACAAGAGTGTTTATGTATGGTGCACACCCTTGTTTTCCCCCAGGCTCACTAAAATAAATTGTATGTTGCCGCTCTGATTCCCTCCCTCCCCGCTTACCCTCATCCTTTTCACCCCCTCTGGAGTCCAATCCAACATCCTGATAGGTACCTTTTCCTTTAAGTTAACGGTAATGTCCTGTGGGGACCACAAGGTCCTCTTGCAGCAACATACAATTTATGTATATTTTTTTTCCTATCATGTATAATACACACCCCCACTTCACATAAGGTTAAGAGGGGCAAAATTGTGAATATTATATGCAAGATTTTACAGTATATATATATATATATATATATATATATATATATATAGTTAGGTCTGGAAAAATGTGGACACTGACACAATATTCATAATTTTGGCTCTGTATGCCACCACAATGGATTTGATATGAAACAACCGAGATGCAATTGAAGTGCAGACTTTAACTCAAGGTGCTGAACAAAAATATCATATGAAACATTTAGGAACTGCAACTGCAACCAAATAATTAGAACCACCAACAGCACCAATGTGTATAAACTCACAAAACTGGTGGTTGGAAAACAAATATATGTCTGTTACAACTAAGAAGACAGCTGGGACATATAGTCAATTGCTCCCAGATAGAGTGCAGCAAATTCAATTTAGAGTTCTGTGGCAGCTCTCTCCAACACTCTCTCCCAAGCGGCACGTCAATCCAACATAAACAAAAAAAAAATAGGAGAAAGCGCCATATGGTGTGGTATCTTAGGAAACTCCAACAAAAAAATGTATGAAAGGTACTCACAGATTATTTTGGTCAGATTGCTGGTATCAAGGAGTCTGGCAATCAAGCATCAAGAGGATCTTAACCCGTCTCTGTTCGGGGAACCAATTACTATTACTGACCGAGAAACGCGTAAGCGTTCAAGCCTATTTTATTGTTTTATTTATTTTTTAAATAAATGTATATTTTTATGGAAGACTAAAGTCCCCGCCTTTGAAGGATTGGAAGATTCGCCATTATGATTGGTTACCCGAATGGAGACGGGTTAAGATCCTCTGGATGCTTGATTGTCAGTCACCTTGATACCTGCAGTCTGACCAAAATATTCTGTGAGTACCTTTCATACATTTTTTGTTGGAGTTTCCTAAGATACTACACCATATTTTTTTGTTGGATTTTATTTATGATTGTGTTAATTTGTCCAATTACATTTGAGCCCCTGAAATAAGGGGACTGTGTATGGTTGCAGTTCCTAAACGTTTCATATGATATTTTTGTTCAACCCCTTGAATTAAAGCTGAAAGTCTGCACTTTAATTGCATCTCAGTTGTTTCATTTCAAATCCAATGTGGTGGCGTACAGAGCAAAATTATGTCAGTGTCCTAATATTTCGGGACCTAACTATATATATATACATATATATATAGATATAGATATTATATTAAATTGTTAATCCTTATCTCATGACATGAATTCAAAAGTGTGTGAATGAGAAAACTGTATTTGATTATATTATCATCATTAAAAGCTACCAAGAGAACATCAAAGACAAAAAAAATGTGAGAACTACAGTATGATTATTATGAGAAAGAAACGTGTACTCTTTACCTTCTCAGCAGACTGTGCCGTACCAAAAAAGATTGGAATGAATGCCAGCCATACAATACAAGTTGTGTACATGGTAAATCCAATTGGCTTTGCTTCATTAAATGTCTCTGGGACACCTCGTGTTTTGATGGCATAAACTGTGCAGGTGACCATGAGAAGCATACTGTAGCCCAGCAGGCAGATGAGGGACAAGTCTGAGATGTCACACTTCAGTACACCACGCGCTAGCTGGGGGTCTGGAGTGCGTTGGTTCTCATAGTCTACCACAGGCCGAGATGGGTCCACCAAGAACCACACCAGGACCCCCAGGAGTTGAACAGAGGAGAGGCTGGCAGTGATGACTAGCTGAGAGGATGGGCTGATATATCGTGGTGCACTGACTGACCTTTTGCCCTGCTCAAAAATACGGTAGATACGATTTGTCTTGGTGAGCAAGGCAGCATAACTAATACTCATCCCTAAACCCAAGAAGACCCTTCTTAATGAGCAGGTTCCATAACCTGGCTCTGCCACCATGATGAACGTGTTGACGTAACACAAGAAAATACCAGTGAGAAGGACATAACTAAGTTCACGTCCAGAGGCTTTAACAATGGGGGTATCATTGTATCGCATAAACGTGCCCACCACAACTAATGTTGCTATGATGCCAAGTACAGCTAAGAGAAGGGGCACTACAGCCCAGGGTGAGCTCCACTCCAACTTTATCACAGGGATGGGGACACAGGAAGTGTGGTTCGTGTTAGGTCGCATGTTGACTGGGCACCATTTGCAGTTGTAGGCATCAAATTGGTATTGGTAACCATCACACTTATCACAATGCCAACAGCAGGATATACCTTTCACCACCTTCTTGCGTTCACCTGGGCGGCATGGCTGGCTGCAGACAGAGGGGGGTATTTGAGGGAAGTAGTAGGAGGAGGAAGAGCTAGAAGTAGAGGTGCCTGGCCAGTGCATACGATCAATCTTTGTAAAAAAGTGATAGAAACAGAAGATAAAAGAGAAGAGGAAGGCTATTAGTTGGAAGACAAAGGAAAACAGGTAAAGATGAACTGTAGAAATAAGACATAGGTCAAGAGGAGTGTGTTGAAATATATAAAATGATAAGTTAAAGATACCTTAATTATCTTTATTATTTTGCCTTGTGTTAACACCTGAAAGGCCCTCTCCATTTACAGTATCTTCACAATGCCTTAGCCCCAAGTGATTGCATGTTTTATTTCTACTATGCTGTTTAATTACAAAGTATTTCTTCCCTCACCTTGAGATGTAGATGATCTGCCCACTGCCCAATGACTTTGTACTCAGAGCTGCCATTGTGGATTTGGTACTGATAGATTTCATAACGGCCTGGAGCATCACCATTTTCATTAAATGTCACTGGAGTTCCTGCAATGCCTGCAGTGGGACAGAATCTTGCTGTATTAAAGATTGGTACAGTAACTGAGTTGTTACTCATGGTATTAAAATCAAGATGTATAAATATTGGAAAAATTCACTAATGGTCCAATAATCAGGATAACCTTAGTAATCTGAGTTTAGTATCTATGGCGTGAGCTTGAAGAGGTCTTTGCACCTATAATGTTAGCCTTAAGAAATGTTTAAATATGTTCTATTTTTGAACTAAAAGCAAAAGGTATCATTGCTTGGATGCACTGCACTTAAAGTGATAGAAAACAAAACAAGCAGAAGATCCTCTAAATGTAATATGTTGACTGTTAACTGTTGACACTTGTTCTAATGGAATTCTACTCACATTTCTCAGAGGCTCACGATACTGCTTCTGAGTATTATGAAACGCGTAGATTTTTTTTTTAGCTATATGCATATATATATATATATATATATATATATATACTTAAGTGAACATTTGAGAGATTTGTATATATATATATATATATATATATATATATATATATATATATTCATTTTTTTTCTTTCTGCATTAATAAAAGGAGAAGGCTGACAGAGTGCCAGATTCTCTGTATCCAGCCACACACACCCCTGGGAGGACAAACACGCCCAGAGGCAGCAGTAAGGAGGAGATATTCATGTCTCCTCCATACTGCCTTACCAGGAGATACACACACAAACACACACACACACACACACACACACATACCCTCACCACTACTATGGACAAAACATGCTACTTCTCCACAGAACTGCACTCACCACTTATGGCTCTCACAGTATCTATATACTATCCTGTGTCGGCAAGTAGAGGCAAAATGGTTTGCACATCCCTTTGGCACTCAGACACTTAAAGTGATAGTAATGTCCAAAACTAATTTTATAAAGCATTGCAGATCTTAAAAAAAAATAAATTATGTGCAGAAAATCCCATCTCTCAAACCTTTACGGTTTGAGAGATATTCGCATCTAAAGTTTCCCCCTCCCTCCCTTTCTCCTGATGTCAGCCGTAAAGCTGACAGCAGGAGATTCGAGTCGGCTGACTTGAGGAGGCTCTTCAGCAGAACTGAAATCGCATTATTTAAAAAATAAATACTTCATTGGAACGGTCTACAAAGTGTGCTTGCAAACCAGGCACACTTTATAGACCGTTCCAATGAAGTAATTAATTTTAAATAATGCAGTTTTGGCTCTGCTGAAGAGCCACTGGCTGGTCTCAGGACCAGGATCTCCTGCTGTCAGTACAGCGTTGACATCAGGAGAAGGGGAGGGAGGGGGGAACTTTAGCACCAAATATCTCTCAAACCGTAAAGGTTTGAGAGATCAGATTTGTTGCACGTAATTTATTTTTTTAAAATCTACAACACCAAATAAAATTATTATAGGACATTAGTGTCCAATGTCCATTTAACGAATACAACGGTGCTCAACGCATTGCTTACCCTTCTCTGTTCATACCTCTGCTCCTTCACTTTAACAGATTACTGCTCTTGACCATGTGTGCAGGGGAGAGGATGTCATATTACACAGTACAGTATGATGTGGCTGTGTCTAAGAAGGGCTGAGTGGCAATACACATAAAGAGTGAAGTGAAACAATTACAGCTCAAATACAAATCCCTCCTGCTGTGTAAATTTCAAAAGTCTCTGACCTCTGTCTTTCTCTACACTTCCTGCTGTGTGTGTGTGTGTGTCTGTATGTGTGTGTGTCTCTGTGTTTCACCATAAAAAGCTTGTTTTTCCATCACACACGTACATTGATAAACAGAGTAATCAAGAGAAGCCTCTCTTCCCCCACATAAACTTTTACAGTTCTGCTTCACTATCCCTTTCATGTCTGTCTCAACCACCTCCATGTCTCCCATTCGCTCTATGTCTCCCTCTCCATCTTTTACCACCCTCCTTTATAAGAACAACTAGGGGCCATATGCACAAAACCAGAAGTTCATCAGTTGTGCTGCAAAGTAACCACATTCAACAAAACACAAATTCCCTTAGATTTAACCTTTTGAGTGCCAGAGGAGTATGCAATGCATTACTTTGCAATACATTGCATATATCACTGGCATTCAAAGTGTTAACCCTTTTGCTCCCACACAATTATACAAACAATTGCACTAACCTGGATACAACTCTCTCACTCAATTACATGACACTTTTAACCACTTGCATGCTGCCAAGGTATATTTCTTGACAGTGCATGGATACCTATTTAACAGTCAAGATGTTAAAAGCCCCATCTTAATCAACTGGAAATTCCATTTCTACCCACATATCTACTTTTCTTGCTCAGCCTAAGCTAAGCTTCTTATGCAAGCAAAAGGGGCACAGCAATGCCCCTGTCAATTAAGTCCTTTGAGTGCTTCAGGGGTATTTAAGGATTGCTTCACAATGCATTGCGTATGTTTGTGCTAATGAAAGGGTTCAGCGTTTGAGAGGCAAAGAGGTATCCATGCAGTGGAATGTGTTGGATACCTCTTTCTCACTGAAAGGGTTTAAAGAAAACAAGGAAAATAGCCAATGTATTGGGTTACTTCAGTACCAAAGAGGTATCCAACACATTCCACTGCATGGATATGTCTTTGGCTCTCAAATCAACCCCATTCAGTGTGGCAAATGTAGCCAAACCATTGTTAATCAATGTGTTGGATATCCATCAAGCACTCAAAGGACTTAGGCTCGATCCAAATGTTGGAGTAAAAAATGCCTGTAGGGCAAAATGGGTACCGGTCGACAAAATAAAATGTCTTGGTATTCAAATGTTTTACCGGCATTAAGCACAACGGACATTAGGCCACAAAACTTGTGTTGCGTCCAAACATCCGTTTTGGATGTTAAGTTCCTAAAACACCGCTAAATACTGTCAAACACCAGTCGTTAAATAATCTGTGTTACACTTACCTGTCATCCACTGTCTGTCACCTTCTATCTCCATTCTTTCTTCAATCATATGTCTTCCTTCTTCTCTTGTATATTCTGTCTTCTTGCTGTAAAACACAAAAACAAAGTATAAGTCAAAAGCATACATATGCGGCACACTAATACATAGTTTAACCCCTTGAGTGCCAGAGGGGCACGCAACGCATTGCAAACCAATGTGTTGCATACCTCTTTGGGACTCAAAGGGTTAAATTATGCAGTAGTGTGCCGGTTGTTAATATATAAATGCCCCCATGCATAGTAAATGTTTCAAAGTTATGCCAAGAAAATAGTATTCCCATAATTAAAAATGCCAACATGATACTTAGCATTGATGTAACTGTCTCCACCACACTGTGAGGGCGCTGAAGCGGTGGCAGAGACAGAATAATGTGCCGCCACCCCCACTCTCATGTCCATGGGCCGATGCCCATTCCGGTCTGAGGGAATTACAATTGAGACTGCCCTTATATATGGACAGTCTTACTTCTAATTCTCTCACAGCCATTGGCTGGGATATGCTTACGCACCTCCTAGCCAATCAGCTTTGAGCGGTTGTGCTTTAAACTGATTGGTTGGGAGGTGCATAAGCATATCCCAGCCAATGGCTGTGAGAGAATTCGAAGTAAGACTGCACATATATAAGGGCAGTCTCAATTCTAATTTCCTCAGACCAGAGCGGGCATTGGCCCGTGGACATGAAGAGGGGGAGGTGACGCATTATTCTGTCTTCAGCGGCCTCACACAAAGACGGAGACAGCTACATCAATGCTGTATCATGTTGCCATTTTTAATTATGGGGATACTATTTTCTTAGCATAACTTCGAAACATTTACTATGAATGGGGCATTTATATATTAACAACTGGCACACTACTGCATAATTTAACCCTTTGAGCCCCAGAGAGGTACACAACACATTGCTTTGCAATGCCTTGCGTACCCCTCTGGCACTCAAAGGGTTAAACTATGTATTAGTGTGCCGCATATGTACGCTTTTGACTTATACTTTGTTTTTGCTTTTTACAGCAAGAAGACAGAAGATAAAAGAGAAGCAAGAAGACAGAAGGGAAGAAAGAAGGACAGAAGATGACCAGGAAGCTGAGGACTCCATTGGACATCAGGATTAATGGTAAGTTTTACTTGTAATGTGATTTTTTTATTTAGTTGGGTTAACCCCACTGACATTTATACAGTTAATTCTACTAACGTCTGACACATTTTTCATACTTTGGATGTATTGATATAGGGCTTTGAGCCCCATATCAGTACATCCACTGATGACTTAGATTTTTTTTTCATTCAGGTTTCTTCATCGGCTGTTTAAACAGGAGATAAGGGACTCAAGTTAACAAAAAAGTAACTTTCCTGAGATAACTTGAGTCCTATATCGGCTTTTCATGGCTAACGCAGACATTTGAATTGATATTTACGGTGTTTTCATAATTTTCAATGGATGAAAACACCTCTTAACTTTAACACACAACAGCTCTTTTTTTGCCGATATTTTTTCACAGCACAGACATTTGCATAGCTTACTGTGCTGGAAAAAATGCTGTCGGTAGAAAAAACAACCGTTTCCAACATTTGGATTGAGCCCTTAATCCCCACGGGCAACGCCGTGCCCCTTTTGCTAGTATATATATATATAAATATATCCTATATAATAATTTGCTAGGATGTTTGTCATGATGCAGTCATGCGCATTAGAGACTGCCTGCGTTTGGGCAGTCTCTACTGCGCATGATTGCATCGCATGAGTGAGGCAACGCAAGACTGCATTGCGTGGAGCAGTGAGGTAGCGGCGCTTAAACCTTTGAGTGCCAGAGTTGCAATGCATTGCGTACCCCTCTGGTACTCAAAGGGTTAACATTACCCGGACCTTGGCCCATGTACACGGGCTTTTACACTAGTATATATATATATATATATATATATATATATATATGTATGTGAGTACAAACACAAATATGTGTTCTGTCTATCTATATTATAGAAAGAGATATAGAGAGATTGTAGAATCAGCACTCTCAGGACTTTTCAATTCAGTCAGTTGCTATTTATTTAGAAAAGGTCAGAGTTTTGATTTTGCCAGGGATCTTTATCAAGACAATCTCATAGTGCAGAACATCCCCCTAAAATAACCAGTATAACCTAGTACACATGAAAAAAAACTTCCAAAAATGCTAACAGAAAGTAAAGAAATTAAAAATTAAAGTCACATAACAACAGTATATAAATCCTTACATAAATACCTTAGGAAAAAATAAAGGATTAAGCAAGCTAGTACTTAAAGGGATAGTAATGTTTCAAAATAAAAGCAGCTCCAATTAATCTTCATGTTATTTAGGCCATTGAGAGTGTTATTTCAATACTGTCAGAGTTGGAATTCAAGAGTAATTGAATGACTTTTACCTTTTACCTAGTGTAAGACACCTCCCCTCAGATGTGGAATCTGGTCTTAAGATCAGACAGCTCACAGCAAGGGACAATCTTCTTACTGTGAGAGCAATGAAAACCCTGCCTCCCTTGACAGGTTTTTCAGTTTTTTATGCTAATTGAAGATTGTCCCTCTCTGCAAGCCACCTGGACACTACCTTTCTGTGAACAGTGTTACATCAGTAAAAGGGGCAGGAGGGGGATACTTTATCATTCAATTACACTTGAACTACCACTCTCTCAGTATTGAAATAACACTCTCCATGGCCCAAATACCATGAAGATTAATTGGAGCTGCTTTTATTTTGAAACATTACTATCCCTTTAATACATCTAAAATTATTATGTGAAGCAATCACCATGGAGCTGCTTTTATTTTGAAACATTACTATCCCTTTAATACATCTAAAATTATTATGTGAAACAATCACCATATGCAAAGTGTCCACACGCTATTCACATATAGCCAGTAGGATGGCTATGTAACTCCCTACCAGAATACATGAGCAAAAGCAAATTGTTCATTGTTTTACTGCAGGTGTGTAACATTTGCAAATGTATACTGGTGGGGTGTTACATGGCAAACAAATGTGTTAGACATCTCTATGGCATTCACAGTGATAAATTGATTTCATTGTCTAGATCAGTGAGCAGTTATTTAGTCCTGAAGCCACAATTGTACTCAGCATTGTTTTGGAGGGCAGCAGATGAACTGTATTCCATAGAGACCTGTTGCTGTGTCTTAAGAACTTACACTGAGAATCACTGTCTTATCCAACTACCTTTGAGTCCCAGAACAAATAATGCAGCTTGCTAATTAAAATTTTATATAAAACAGTGCCAAATGCTTTACTAAAACCTATAAAAGCTACATCTTCTTCTGACCCTTGACTATTATTTACTCACATGGCTAAAAAAGTTGTAAATTGGGTTTGGTAAATTCTTAAAGTAAATCTATGCTTGCATTAATATTGCAAATCTATAAATTTCAGATTTCCATCAATATTTTATTTCAAAAGCATTTCAATCAATTTCCAAACTACTATCCTTTTTCTGAAGGACTACACTACAAATTCCGTAATCATCAGGAACTATTGTTGTCAACAGTTCAACTAATGGTGTTAAGTACGGGCCAGGATCAACTGACTTATATACTTTTCCTTTTGAAAAAACTGATATGGCTATCTCCTCTGTAAACAGACCTGATTCTGTTTCCTTACCATTAATAATTGTTTCTCAAGTAGAGATGGGCAAAAAATTTTGACTCAAACTGAAATCGGCAAAAAATGGCACTTTCCGCTTAGCAAAAAATTTCCTGTGAAAAGTGCCATTTTTCCATTTTTTCTGCTTTTTCCTGCTTTTTTTGCCTAGCTCATTATACTGAAATCAATAGGTACAAAAATTTTTCTCCACCACATGAAAGTTTTCTACAGCCATATAAAAGGGTGTCAGGCTGTCACAGCATGCCACTCTGTGTTTGTGAGAGGAGAGAGCAGCATGTTTTTGAGCTAGAGAAGATAGGTAAGTAAAGGGGAATTAAAGCTTAGTTTAGGGAGTCTTTTAGGTAGGACATTTGTTCTCTGCAGTAGGGGAGTCTTGGGGCACAGTGGGGGAGAAGAAGGGAGGAAGGAGGTTGACCCAAAATTTGGTGTGACTGACTAACAAGACACAGGCAGCTGGGGTCCAAATTGCTTGCTGATTTTACTTTTATTGTCTCTGTGTTGATTTTGTTTTTTAGTTATATATTTTTTGGGACTAACTGTGATAAGAGAGTGGACAACTTTAAAAAAAATGTAAAAAAATAATAAATAAATAAATAAATAAATAAATATATTAGACAGCTGACTGCGAGCTCTGTGACTGAGGCAGACTTAAAGGGATAGTAATACTTCATTTTAACTTTATTTTATTTTGTAGGCATTAAAAAAACATGAAGAATGATATAAGTCTTATCTCTGAAACCTTTATGGTTTAAGAGATATTCACAAACAAAGTATCCCCCCCCCTGTTCAACCAGGTCAGAAGGGAGGTGTCCAGGTAGACTGCAGAGAGGGACAATCTTCAATTAAGATAATGGAAAAAGCTGAAAAGCTTGTCAAGGGGGGAAGGGCTTTCATTGTTTTCATACAAAGAAAATTGTCCCATTCTGTTATCTGTACTGTCATACAACCAGACTCACATCTGAGAAGAGATGGCTTACACTAGGTAAAAGGGGCGGGGAGGGGAACTTTGCTTGTGAATATCTCATAAACCATAAAGGTTTGAGAGATAAGACTTATATCATTCTTCATGTTTTTTTAATGCCTACAAAATAAAATAAAGTTAAAACGAAGTATTACTATCCCTTTAATAAACAGCAGACGACATTGCGAATTTTGTTGAGGGCCAAGGCAAGACATCACACTCCATCAGTTGTGTACTGTAGAGAGTAAAAACACACATAGTAGTTGAGTAATGTCTAGCAAATGCACAAGTGGGAGGTGGAGCAGTGCAGGGACGTGGGAGTAAAGTGTTAGTACAAAAACTGCTGCAGCAATGGTTGCTGCATCATGTGCAATAAATGATGATGATCTCTCTACTCCCGAGGTGGATGTAGTTTGTCAAGGTCCCATCAATCACTCCACACCAGTCCCCCACCACCAATACCATACACATCTGCCACATTGTAGATTGTACTTTATTTTTTTTAATCACTTGACATCATCATGAATATGTGCCAGTGTCACTTAAGCAGGAAGTAAGTGTTGTGGGCAAAGGACAAATGCACTCTGCATGCTAACACACTTTTCAAGGTATATGTTGCTGTAGGACTCACAACTTTGACCTCCAGCTACTTATTTCTCCACTACAGCCCTTAGAAGAAGTAGTATTGTGCTGGGAAATGTTGCACCATATTAAACATAGGAGAAAAATGTGTAAGAATAGGAGAAAAAAGTGTTGAATAGGCGAAAAATGTGTTAGAATAGAAGAATAATATGCTGGAATAGGCAAAAAATTTGCTGTAATAGGTGAAAAGGAAGGAAATTTTGCATTGGAGAAAAGGAGAAAAGTTTCGCAAAAAAAGAGAAAAATCGTTCATTTTTCACAAAAAGTCATGCGGGAAATTTTTCTTGCTTTTCGCCCACCCCTATTCTCAAGCTGTGGTTCTTAAGCTACACAGTTATCTGTAAAACCCAAGCAGAAATGACGGATAAATTATAGACACTCTCCCCAGGAGATTGCATTCTGAAGTTAGCTCATACTGTTATTCAGTCCCTCGGTGGTGCCTAGTAGCACCCAGAAAACTTGTTTGATATAACAAACGGACAAGGAGAGCACACACATTATGGATAATGATTATTCAACCCATAAATTAAGTACAGTACAACATTTAATACATAGGTTGGATACCCATTTTATGCTCTCCATCATTTGTCAGGTCTAACTATACCTATTTTTCTTTTTATTTCACTAATATGTTTGTTACCCTTTATCACCTGGGCTATTTTTCTATCAGGGATTTGACAAATCTGAATATGCATTGTCTCCTTTAGTTTATTCTTATATACATTCTTAATCCTACAAGTCTACCTGTATTTCTTATAAGCAATATTTTTGTATTTACAATACCAGTTACCTGGGTACAGAACCAGAATAGCTTTCATTTTCTTTTACTTTGATTAACATACCTGATGAAGAGTTATGTTACATCTAAAACTGCATGTTCTAATTGTTCCCACCACTGCTGAAGTACACCCAATAATTTCCTCTCTGCCAAAGAATCAATGAAGTGTTATCCCAATTCTGAAAAAATCAAAGTGTCCTGCACACTTTGTAGACCATTCCAATTAAGTATTTCTATCTAGATAACATTACTTCAGTTCTGCTGAAGAGCCGCCATGCGGTCCAGGGACCAGGATTTCATTCTGTCAGCTAGAGCAACTCAAGTCTGTGAAAAGGGCGGGAGGAGGGAAATTTAGAATCTTATATCTCTCAAACTATACATGTTTGAGAGACGGGACATACATCATTTAATTTATATTTTTACTATCTACATTAAACTTTGTTAAAAGCAAGCATTACTATCCCTTTAAGGTTTTCTATAAGTTTACGCCATTGTTCATTGAAATTTTAGATATCCCCTATATCAATACTCTAATGATTCATCTTGTTTTAGAGTTCTATGTATTATTCAAATATAATCAATGTCTCTTCTCCAATTTCAAGAGTTAAATAAATGTCACTATAGAATAACATCGGATCTGGAGAAGTATGATCAATGGAGAGGTTATCTCCACTTTATCACCTCCTCATCACACCTTCATGAATCTCCACATCATCCCCTAGCATCAATACATCTCAAACTCCATTAATGGTCACAATTTAATGCCTAGAACCCTGCTTTAGGGATATGCCTTCTGAGTATAACCTAAACATAACTCCAAACAATTTAGCTATCTATCTGGAGAAATGGATAATTCAACAGCAATATCAACAAACATATTTGGATTAGAGATGGGCTTCCTTTAATATGGTTAAGTATACATTAGTGCATCAACATGTTTGTATTGCACCACAATACATTGAAGCCTACTCCAAGCACCCAAAGGGTATGTTTCACATAACACCTGTCTACTAAGGAAACATATTACAGCTGCTCGTAGGTTCTACAAAACGTATATGAACTTAAGAATTTTGCTAATATGTGAAAGTTATTGCAGAGCTTGCTAACAACTTCAGGTTTTACACTGAATAAACACCAACACTTGGGAACATCAAGAGGTAAGCTTCATGGACGTGGAATCATCTTTTCCCCTGGAAAGTCTTCTGTTCCATGATGGGTCATGCCATGGATGCACGCAGGAAGGGATGACAGGATTTGAAACTGCAATGTCTAATTATCAGTCAATTATATGATGAAACATCATTATGCCATTAGTCTTTTGCATTTCAGAGGAGTAGACTATCCATTGCTTTGCTACATGTTGTCTACCCCTCTGGAACACATGAAGGGGATGCCAAGCAGACAAATGTTTGTGTGATAGGGACCTTGAGGAAAAACATCTTCAGTATGTGAACCAAACCCCATGAAACAGAGGGTGGTGTGGCATTTTCAGTGTGTTACATACACACACACAAGTCAGCATGGTAGGCCTTGCAACCTGACTCCCATATAGTTACACCAATGCTCTAGCCAACACTAACACAGTATATTCAACACTATACTGCTCCCTTGAGCTTGAACAACTTTTGTTTTCAGGCTAACTCCATTACCGCTTTAACAACTAAAATGCCAGAGAGTTATCCAATGCATTGCATATCATTGCATTGAATATCCTTCTATTACTCCAAGGGTTCTAGGGTTGTTATGGCTATGTTCAACTCAGCAAATAAGGTTTTTTGTCAGTTCAACTGAGACATATTATGAATATGGGAAATGTGGTGTACCTTTGTTCCCAGAGTGATGGAGGAGAATGTCATCATGTCACAAGGAGTGGCAGATGCTATTTGAATCAACACCCTCAATATGACACCTCCATGGAAATAGATGCTGCACAGCTCAGATACTATAGCAGCTATGTGGTTGTAGCAGGTGACAGGAGGGATGTGTATGTGGGTCATCCTGTGGAGTGAAACAGATAATTGTGTTGTGTGAGTGTGTTTGCACTCAGTCCTCAATCCTGATCATGGTCATATATACATTATACTCACAGGTGAAGTAGTCCCTGATGAGCCTGTTTCGTATCTGCGACCCTCTCAAAGTATCCTCATTCACTGCAGTGGGAACAGGGACCTCCAGTGGGTGTTGTGGCTCCACATCCTCAACTAGACGTGTGTGTACTGCTATGATGTGGAGTACTGCACATGCCAGGATAATGTCACATGCCTTCCAGGTGCATATTGTAGCACCCCCCCTTAAGTGATGCAGGCAATGGAATCTCGCTTTAAGCAGGCCAAAGTTGAGTGTAAGCGCTCATGCTTACCTTTTGTATAGAGGATATCTGGCCACCCTAGTGCTTGATTGGGCGACCGGTCCCCTCTGATTGCAGCCTCACAGCCATGCCACGTCTTGTGTCCTCAGGAGAGTCGGACACCCTGGTGCATGTCTGGGCAGACGGTCTCCTCACTTCTGCCCCTTGCGGCTCCTGCCGCGTCTGATGGCTTCTCCTTCCGGCCGGAAGAGTTGGGTGCATGTCACCGGGATTCCCTCTAGTGACGTTCCATCATGGCTCTTAAAAGGGACATGCTTATTGAGTGCTCCACCTCCTGGGGGTGGAGGAATTAGTATTTAAACTGCTTGGACACTACACAAGTTGCCCTTTCGTGGTGTTCCAGTGCAGTTCTGTTTAGCTTGTGTCCGTGAATGATCCTTGGCTTGTCTATCTGTCTCTCCGGTGTCCAGTGTTGTGGCTTGTCTGACTACCTACTTGGTATTGAACCTTCGGCTTTAGCTGACTACCCGCTCTGGCATTGACCCCTGGCTTGTCTGACTATCCGCTTGGTACTGGACCTTCGGCTCTGGCTGACTACCTGCTCTGGCATTGACCCCTGGTTTGTCTGACTATCCGCTTGGTATTGACCATTGGCTCTGGCTGACTACCCGCTCTGGCATTGACCCCTGGCTTGTCTGCTTTACTGCCTGATACTGACTATAGGCCTAAGTCAGTCTGAAATTCCTTGTTGTGTCCTTAAGCTTCATACTCTCCTGGGTCATAGCCCCAGTCACCACGCTGATACTTGCCTGGGTCATAGCCCCAGTTATTAAGTTGAGATCTCTCCTGGGTCCCAGCCCCAGCAGGTGCTATTGCACAGTTGCCATAGCTTACCTTGTTTCCAGCACCGCCACTTCAGCGACACTCAGTGTCTTTCCATGTGTCTTCTGCAGGAGCGAGGCTTCAGAGTGAAGCAGGCCTCTGTTTTATGCCATGCTTAGTGTAGTCTCCTCCTATCTACTTCCTTCCTCTGAGTCTGCTCCTCCTACCTACCTCCTGGGGAGGGGTTTAAAGGGCAGTCTGAGTCCTGACTCATTTGCCCTTGCGTTGTTGTTCAAAGCAGTTCTATTACCTTGGGCTCTGTGTATGATCTGACTTGTCTTCCATCCAACCTGGTGCTGACCTGTGGCTCTGTCTGACTATTCTTTCATCTGTCCCTATAATGGACACCCAACCTGGTGCAGACCTGTGGCTTTGGCTCACTACCTGAACTGTGTATGACCTGGCTTGTCTGACTACCCTCTCTGGTGCTGACTTATGGCACTGTCTGACTATTCTTACGTTTGTCCCTTGTACCTAGCAGACACCCAGTCTAGTGCAGACCTTGGGCTCTGGCAGACTAGCTCTGATACTGACTGCAGGTGTGAGTCAGGTATCCATTTCCCTATACTACTGCAGGCATGAGTCAGAAATCACTCCATACTGACGGCAGGCGTGAGTCAGTATTCTCGCTACGTTGGATCAAGATCCTGCGCTCCTGTTCCTGCTCCTGGTTCCAGCAGAGACTACCAGTGGCTGAGGCCTAGTCTCCAGCAGTTTGGTCAAGCTTGGAAGCCTACTATTCCTGATAGCAGTGCTTGCTGGCTTGTAACCCTCTGCTTGTTCCTGCTCTATTACTTGTGTAGTACCTTTCTTATAATAAATTGCATTTACCTATACCGTACTGACGCCTGAACATCTTTGGGGAACCATGACAACATTCTCCAGTAGAGCAGTCTACTATTGCTGGTAGGAACCGCTGGATTCCTGTGTTAAGCACTACCTTATCCAGTATCTGTGGTGTTTACATTGAATATCTACATTGCTCAATAAAGGTGATGTTTCAAAATCTGTACTGAATCTTGACCGTTCCTTGTTATCCGTGACAGTACAAAAGGGCCACCATGAGCACTGAGAGTACAGGAAACCCACCGGTCCAGAGCATCTTGGCTAGAATGGACAGTCAGGACCAATGTATTGATCAACTATCCTTTACCATGCAGACACTGTTAAAGAGATAGTAATGTTTCATAATAAAAGCAGCTCTAATTATTCATCATAGTATTTGGACTTTGGAGAGTGTTATTTCAATTCTGTCAGAGTTGTAGTTCAAGAGTAATTCAATGACAAAGTATCCCCCTCCTGCCCCTGTTACTGATGTAACACTGTTCAGCCAGATCAGAAGGGAGGTGCCCAGGTAGACTGCAGAGAGGGACAATCTTCAATTAAGATAAGGGAAAAACTTGAAAAACTTGTCAAGGGGGGCAGGGCTTTCATTGTTCTCATAGGAAGAAGATTGTCCATTCTGTTATCTGTCTGGTCTTACAACCAGATTCCACATCTGAGAAGAGATGGCTTACACTAGGTAAAAGGGGCAGGAAAGGAAACTTTGCTTGTGAATATCTCTCAAACCATAAAGGTTTGAGAGATAAGACTTATATCGTTTTTCATGTTTTTTTAATGCCTACAAAATAAAATATAAAAAGTATTACTATCCCTTTAAACAGAATGGCTCACTTGGACCGTCCCAGTAGACAACCGGTGGCCCCTGCTGATACTGTTCCAGCACCAGTTGTTACGGCTGCTCAGGAGCTCACTGTTGCCAGGGGAATTTCCGCATCCGCTCCGCTCCCTCAACGATATGAGGGTAACCCGGTACTCTGCCACGGTTTTCGAAATCAAGTGTGCATATACCTTCAAATGGTGCCTCATGCATTCCCTACAGAACGTAGTAAAGTAGGGTCCATGATTTAGCTCCTTTTGGAAAAGGCTTTGGCATGGGCCAATCCACTATGCAAAAATGAGAAACCCATCATCTAGAATTATGCAGCGTTTGTGGCCTCATTTAGACGGATGTTTGATGTGGCTGCACGTTCTGCCTCTGCTGCCAAAAACCTAATGTCTATCCGTCATGGTAACCGTATGGTGGCCGTGTATGCGATTGAGTTTCGCACGTTGGCAGCGGAGGTGGGATGGAATAATGAAGCACTGGTAGCCTCCTTCACACAGGGGCTAAGTGACAACATTAAGGACGAAATTGCTGCCAGGGAGTTGCCTGTTGACCTAGACGATCTGGTATCATTCACCATATGGATTGACACCAGTATCAGAGAGAGACCCTCCTTTAAGGATCACCTGTGGAGGCCTCCGGCGCACTTAGCTAAGACTTTCAGTCACCCACCCATTCCTCCCTCGCCTCCTGTAAAGGTTTGTTTGACACACAGACACAGTAGGTTTGGATAAAAAAACATTTTATTGAACAGTTGTAATAACAATAACCCTCACAGGTCCAGTAATATATCGGCAATATAGTACAGGCACAGGACAGGTTACAATGAAGTTATCACGGTGCCCGTGATTGCTGCTTTGCTATGTCTGTCACCTATAGGGGGCTCCCATTGGCTGCTTCCCTTTGGCCCGCCTCATATTGCCTATTTAAACCTAGCCTGGGCACCTTTCAGTTGCCCTTTCGTGGTGTCTCTGAGTATTTTCATTTCCACCATGCTACAGACACTATTGGCCATTCTGCTGTTCCTGAGTACCTGTGTTCCTGAGTTCCTGAGTTCGTGCTGTTCCAGTACCGCTGTCTGCTGTGTTGGTTCCAGTCCTGTTCCGGTTGAGTTTCCTGTAGTGCGGCTTCCTGCTGCTGATCTCCATTACCGTTCCTGATCCGGTCGGACGTCGTTGCTGGTTCCTGTTTCTTCATGAGCCTGATTCCTACAGCGGTGGCGACATTGTTCATCGGTCGCTTGGCGACATTCCAGCCAGTTGGTTCCAGAGCACGGGCGCTGGTTGGCTCCATTGTCTCACGATACTATTCTTGAGTGTCTGTTGGTTCCCAGCGTGCAGACGCTGGTTCGCTCCAAAGCCTTGCGGCTACATTATACTACTCTGTTGGTTCCCAGCGTGCAGACGCTGGTTCGCTCTAAAGCCTTGCAGCTATAGTATACAAAACACTGTTGATTCCCAGCGTGCGGACGCTGGTTCGCTCCAAAAGCCTTGCGGCTACATTATACTAAACTCTGTTGATTCCCAGCGTGCGGACGCTGGTTCGCTCCAAAGCCTAGCAGCTATAGTATCATAAACACTGTTGGTTCCCAGCGTGCGGACGCTAGTTCGCTCCAAAGCCTTGCGGCTACATTATACTAAACTCTGTTGGTTCCCAGCGTGTGGACTCTGGTTCGCTCCAAAGCCTTGCGGCTATAGTATACATAAACACTGTTGGTTCCCAGCGTGCGGACGCTGGTTCGCTCCAAAGCCTTGCGGCTATAGTATACATAAACACTGTTGGTTCCCAGCGTGTGGACGCTGGTTCGCTCCAAAGTCTTGCGGCTATAATATACATAATCACTGTTGGTTCCCAGCGTGCGGACGCTGGTTCGCTCCAAAGCCTTGCGGCTAGATTATACTAAACTCTGTTGGCTCCCAGCGTGCGGACGCTGGTTTGCTCCTGGCCCTCGTAGCTCACTACTCAGTTATATTGTTGGCACTTGTGTGCTCTCCAGTCTTTATTGCCGTTAGTCCATCTACACCCTGTCATAGGGTTTCATATATTCTGTAGTATTGGGCTACGCATATTATTTCATCTTCAACTATCATCTCTTCCTGACAGTATACGGGCCACTTGGGTTGACACCTCTTCTATCAGGTTGCCCTGCCCGGTATATTGGTAAGGCCGGTAGAACCTATTACCTTCCATTTTATGGTTGCCTTACCCGGTATTGGCAGGGCCGGTAGAACCTAGCCTGTCTGTGTTCCTTCAGGCTGCCTTGCCCGGTATATTGGCAGGGCTGGTAGAGTCTGGTTTGCTGGTTCCCGTTAGGCTGCGTTGCCCGGTATATTGGCAGGGCCGGTAGAGCGTGTACCATCTTGACTTGTTTGGCTGCCTTGCCTGGTATATTGGCAGGGCCGGTAGAGCCTGTACCATCCTGATTATTGTCTGGCTGCCTTGCCCGGTATATTGGCAGGGCCGGTAGAGCCACTTTTACATTGCATGCTCAGGCTGCCCTGCCCGGTATATTGGCAGGACCGGTAGAGTCTGATTTCATATTACCATTCCACTTACTTTTATGTATTGTATGTACGTGTATGCAATCCTATGGGATTATTTTAAGTTTTCTCAATATAGTTGTGTTTTTACCTAACTTTTCGTCTGAGAGTCATAACAAACCGTGACAGAAGTATGCCCACACGGGTCCAGTATATACAAGTAATACAGCATACAATATACTGACACAGGTCAGGCAGTTTTCGTGTGATACTCAAGTTAGACAGCACGGAATGGGTTACTATTAGGCCAGGAGGACTGACAGGCCCTAATAGTGCGAGGCCCATTAAGAAGCTCAGTCTGGAAGAGAGAGCACAATCTCGAGTAACGCCCAAGCAGTAAAGGAACCAAAGCAACTTGTGGGCTGCCGTAGCAGTAACGGAGACTAGAGCAACTTGTGAACTGCTGTAGCAGTAACGGAGACCATGCAACTTGTGGACTGCCGTAGCAGTAACGGAGACCAGGCAACTTGTGGACTGCCGTAGCAGTAGCTAAGACCAGGCAACTTGAGGACTGCCGTAGCAGTACCGGAGACTAGGCAACTTGTGGACTGCCGCAGCAGTAACGGAGACCAGGCAACTTGTGGACTGCCGTAGCAGTAACGGAGACTAAAGCGACTTGCCCGGAAAGGCACCCAACTGGGGACTGCACGGATGGAAGGAACACACAGCAATGTCGCTTGGTCGACACTGATGCAACGGAGACTAGACTGCAGAGAATGACTGTCTGGAGACAGCGAGGATCCTGTCACAGTCCCAACCAGAGGCCGGATAAGGCGTAACAGGAGGGATACGTAACCACAGTGGCCCAGCTGGGCCGGGTCGGTACACAGAGCAGGAACGTCAGCCAATCCGAGTCGGTACACAGAGCAGGAACGTCAGCCGGGCCAGGTCGGTACACAAAGCAGGAACGTCGGCCAATCCGAGTCGGTACACAGAGCAGGAACGTTAGCCAGGCCGGGTCGGTACACAGAGCAGGAACGTCAGCCAATCCGAGTCGGTATACAGGACAGGAACGAGATGCAAATAGTCAGGCACTCCGGGTCAGTACACAGGCAGGAACAAGATGCAGAGTTGTCTGGCAGGCCGGGTCGGTACACAGAGATCACACAAAATACAGGAACAAGCGCTGGTACGGAAACACCACGAAAGGGCACCGGATAAGTGACAAGGACCAGTATTTAAGAACAAATACTGGGCGGGGACAAGTCACTTCAACCAATGAGCGAGATCAATAGAGGAAACTGACAGAATGTCTCCCGCATAGCACGGGCACCGTGATACCTCCCATGCCTCCTAGTTCGGAAATGGGAGGGGGGGAGCTTATGCAGTTGGGATTTGCCAGTCTCTCGGCGCAAGAGAAGGCATTCAGCCGGCAGGAGGGGCTTTGCCTATACTGCAGCAAACCAGGTCACTTGCTGCGCGCCTGTCCCGTACATCTGGGAAACAGGCGCACCTACAGTCATGTAGAGGACAGACTCTAGGTGGTGTCTCACGGTCCCCAGAAAATGTTCAGGATAAACTTACCCTCGAAGTCATCCTATCATGGGCCAATTCCTCAGTGATTACTCCAGCATTGATCAACACGGGGCGGCAGGGCATTTCATTGATGCCGATTTCGCTGCTAAACACTCTATTCCGCTGCAGCCCCGGGCCTCTCCGCTGATTATTGAGGCAATTGATGGTAGGCCTCTACAACCGCCTCAGGTAACTCATGAAACTGTCTCCGTGTCTCTGTTGGTAGGAGCACTCCATTGCGAGACACTCCAATTCCAGGGGTTTCCTTGGCTCCAAAAGCATAACCCTAGGGTGGATTGGCGTAATTGCGGCATTCTGTCTTGATCTCCTCATTGTACAGAGTCGTGTCTCCTCCGTCCAACCAGAATGTTGGGTGGGGCTGCCTCCTCCCCCACCTCCTCCACCTTACCTGAGGAGTATCAGGTCTTCCGTGACGTTTTCAACAAGGTGCAGGCCACAACCTTACCTCCTCACAGGCCGTATGATTGTTCAATTGAATTGGTGCCAGGGGCTGTTCCTCCTAAGGGTCGTATATACCCTCTGTCTATGGCAGAGAATAGGGCCATGGAAGAGTATGTGGCTGATGCTCTCTCCAGAGGTATCATTCGGAAATCCACCTCTACGGCTGGGGCAGGATTCTTCTTCGTTACAAAGAAGGATGGAGAATTGAGGCCATGCATTGATTTTCGTGGGCTTAATAAACTAATGATCAAGAATGCATGTCCAATTCTATTGATCACAGAGTTATTCACCAGCTGCGGGGCTCGTCGGTCTTCACTAAGCTTGATCTTTGGACAGTTTATAATCTGGTGTGAATCAGAGAGGGCAATGAATGGAAGACAGTGTTTAACACCAGGACCGGGCATTATGAATATTTGGTAATCCCTTTTGGTCTTTACAATGCTCCCGCTGTCTTTCAGGAGTTTATATGACGGTGCCCATGATTGCCCTCTGATGGCGCTGCTGCGGTGTGCGGGCGACATTGTCTATCACTTCCTGGGTGTCATGCTTATGCGCAGTCGCTATTTTTATACGCCTATGGTAATTGCAAGAGTGAGTCTCCGACTACTTGCTAGGCCTTATAGGGCTCAATCTGCCAGTACTCCTTTGCCCTTTCGTGGTGTACCTGTGCTCTAGCTCTTGTGACATTCCTATGCTTTGATCAGTGTATGACCTCTGGCTACATTTGACTCCTGCTATGCTTGATCCCTGACTTGTTGCCATCCACTCCGGTCTGACCCTTGGTTCTGTCTGACTATCCTCTCCGGTCTGACCCTTGGCTACATCTGACTATCCGCTCCGGTCTGACCTTTGGCTCCGTCTGACTACCCGCATTGTGCTGACCCCAGCTACGGCTGACTATCCGATACGGTACTGACCTTGGCTTGGCTGACTAACTACTCTGTGTTGACTCCAGCTCCGGCTGACTATCCATGTGTTTCTGACCCTTGGCCTGACTGCATCCGCTATTTTGCTAGACCATGCTCTAGCTGGTACAAGCTGTGCTCAGTATCCTCCGCTGCTCCGGACATTGGCTCTGGCTATTCTATTCTGCTTGTTACCAACAGTTAGTGCCTTTGGGTATCCCTAGCGTTCTGGGGATATAAGTCACCATCGCCTGTAGGTTTACACTAGAGTTATAGGGGAGTCACTCTCATTTTGCTTGAGCGTTTCCGCTTCACCTATTCTAGTAGCTTCTGCTATCCATGCTACTATTACATGCTGTAGTCAGATTGGGATCAGCCTCCCTCCAGTCAGTGGATTCTGTGCTGTCTCCATACCTGGCGAGTAAGGGTTGGGGAAATGCTTGTGCACTGTCTCCACACCTGGTCCTGTGAAGGTTGGGTAAGTGCTTTCCGTATCTTTTCTGTTCGAAAGTTTAATAAAGATTTTGATTTTACTGTATCTGTACTTGTCAGTGTCGTTATTCCTCAGTCACTCCGTGACAGTACGAAAGGGCCATGAACTCTGAAAGTACAGATACTGGTAGCCGAGAGTTGCGTAATATCCTTTCCAGAATGGATATTTAGGAACAGTGTATAGACGAGTTGGCTATGGCAATGCAGATGCTCCTTAACTCGATAAGCCTGTGCAACTACCGGTGGCCCCTCCTGTCTCAGCATCGGTAGTAACCACTCAGGAAGAAAACACAAATTATTGAGGGCTGTCCAGAGCCGCTCCACTCCCTCTAAGATATGACAGGGAACCCACGTTGTGTTGTGGATTCATAAATCAGCTTGGAATTTTTTTGGAACTGGTACCTAATGCATTCCAGAGTGAAAGAAGCAAAGTGGGCTTTATTATTTCGTTGTTGACTGGCAAAGCATTGGCATGGGCCAATCTGTTATGGGAGATGGCTAAACCCATAACTTCTAACTTCACAGAATTTGGAAATCCACCTCTACGGCTGGGGCAGGATTCTTCTTCGTTACAAAGAAGGATTGAGAATTGAGGCCATGCATTGATTTTCGTGGGCTTAATAAACTCATGATCAAGAATGCATGTCCAGTTCTATTGATCACAGAGTTATTCACCAGTTGCGGGGCTCGTCGGTCTTCACTAAGCTTGATCTTTGGACAGTTTATAATCTGGTGTGAATCAGAGAGGGCAATGAATGGAAGACAGTGTTTAACACCAGGACCGGGCATTATGAATATTTGGTAATCCCTTTTGGTCTTTACAATGCTCCCGCTGTCTTTCAGGAGTTTATATGACAGTGCCTATGATTGCCCTCTGATGGCGCTGCTGCGGTGTGCGGGCGACATTGTCTATCACTTCCTGGGTGTCATGCTTATGCGCAGTCGCTATTTTTATACGCCTATGGTAATTGCAAGAGTGAGTCTCCGACTACTTGCTAGGCCTTATAGGGCTCAATCTGCCAGTACTCCTTTGCCCTTTCGTGGTGTACATGTGCTCTAGATCTTGTGACATTCCTATGCTTTGATCAGTGTATGACCTCTGGCTACATTTGACTCCTGCTATGCTTGATCCCTGACTTGTTGCCATCCACTCCGGTCTGACCCTTGGCTACATCTGACTATCCGCTCCGGTCTGACCTTTGGCTCCGTCTGACTACCCGCATTGTGCTGACCCCAGCTACGGCTGACTATCCGATACGGTACTGACCTTGGCTTGGCTGACTAACTACTCTGTGTTGACTCCAGCTCCGGCTGACTATCCATGTGTTTCTGACCCTTGCCTGACTGCATCCGCTATTTTGCTAGACCATGCTCTAGCTGGTACAAGCTGTGCTCAGTATCCTCCGCTGCTCCGGACATTGGCTCTGGCTATTCTATTCTGCTTGTTACGAACAGTTAGTGCCTTTGGGTATCCCTAGCGTTCTGGGGATATAAGTCACCATCGCCTGTAGGTTTACACTAGAGTTATAGGGGAGTCACTTTCATTTTGCTTGAGCGTTTCCGCTTCACCTATTCTAGTAGCTTCTGCTATCCATGCTACTATTACATGCTGTAGTCAGATTGGGATCAGCCTCCCTCCAGTCAGTGGATTCTGTGCTGTCTCCATACCTGGCGAGTAAGGGTTGGGGAAATGCTTGTGCACTGTCTCCACACCTGGTCCTGTGAGGGTTGGGTAAGTACTTTCCGTATCTTTTCTGTTCGAAATTTTAATAAAGATATCGATTTTACTGTATCTGTACTTGTCAGTGTCGTTATTCCTCAGTCACTCCGTGACAGTACGAAAGGGCCATGAACTCTGAAAGTACAGATACTGGTAGCCAAAAGTTGCGTAATATCCTTTCCAGAATGGATATTTAGGAACAGTGTATAGACGAGTTGGCTATGGCAATGCAGATGCTCCTTAACTCAATAAGCCTGTGCAATTACCGGTGGCCCCTCCTGTCTCAACATCGGTAGTAACCACTCAGGAAGAAAACACGAATTATTGAGGGCTGTCCAGAGCCGCTCCACTCCCTCTAAGATATGACAGGGAACCCACGTTGTGTTGTGGATTCATAAATCAGCTCGGAATTTTTTTGGAACTGGTACCTAATGCATTCCAGAGTGAAAGAAGCAAAGTGGGCTTTATGATTTCGTTGTTGACTGGCAAAGCATTGGCGTGGGCCAATCTGTTATGGGAGATGGCTAAACCCATAACTTCTAACTTCACAGAATTTGGGGATGCCTTTCATAGAGTATTTGATGTTCCAGGCCGAGCAACCTCTGCCGCAAAAAAACTGATAACCATTTGTCAGGGTGCCCATACAGTAGCAGAATATGCTATTGAATTACGAACATTAGTGGCAGAGGTAGGCTGGAACAACGAGGCTCTGGTAGAGGCCTTCTCACAAGAGCTTAATGATATTATCAAGGATGAGACGGAAGCCCGTGAGTTGCCTGAGGATCTGGATCAATTTATTTCCTTTGCTATACTGATTGATATCAGCATCAGGGAAAGATCCCCCTTTAAAGACCGTAAGCCAAGGTTTGAGTCTCAACTGGCACCAAATTTTAATAAAGATATTGATTTTACTGTATCTGTTCTTGTCAGTGTCGTTATTCCTCAGTCACTCCATCACAGTTCATTAACAACGTCTTATGAGACCTTTTGCTGAGCTGTGTGGTTGTCTATTTGGATGATATTCTCATCTTTTCCCCGAATCTGGAACAACACCGAACTGATGCGGCAAAGGGGTTACAACTCTTACCAGTCAGTAACCTGTTTGCAAGTTGGAGAAATGCGAAATTCACCAGTCCCAGGTCACCTTCCTGGGTTATGTGATTTCCTCCCCTGGGCTGGCTATGGACCCTTGGAAGCTTTCTGCAGTACTCCAATGACCCCTTTCTATGGGACTCAAGGCTTCGCTAACTATTGTTAAACCTCTGACCGACATGATTCACAAGGGTGCGAATATTTCCGAGTGGTCTCCGAATGCTCTTCTGGCTTTTGAAAACTTCAAAGCAGCTTTTGCCACTGCCCCACTTCTGAGACATCCGAATCCCAAGTTACCTTTCACTTTGGAGGTTGACGCATCTAAATCGGGAGTAGGCGCCCTCCTGTCTCAGTGGTCTTCTCCAGATAAGCCCTTGCTTCATTGCGTATTCTTTTCCAGGAAACTTTCGAAACCTAAGACCCTGTATGAAATTGTCGACCACTAATTATTGGTCCTAGTCCTGGCTTTACGTGAATGGCGGCACTTACTTGAAGGTATTTGTGTGCCTATTCTTATCCTGATGGATCATAAGAACTTTACCTATCTTTCTGAAGCTAAATGTCTGTCCCCACGGCAGGCTAGATGGGCTCTGTTCTTATCCCGCTTCAATTGTGTTGTGTGGTATCTGCCTGGTACGAAAAACAGTAGGGCTGATGCCCTGTCCTGCCAGTTCGGTACCTTGTGTAAAGAGGATTGCAATCCCACGCCTGTCATTCCTCCGGACCGTATTTTGGCAACCATTCACACCAGCATTATATCTCCTTTGGGGACAGAGATATTGGCGGCTCAAGGGACGGCTCCGGCCAACAAACTACAAGGGAGATGCTTTGTGCCTGAACCCTTAAGGGTCAAACTATTAGAGACCTATCACTCTTCCAAAGCAGCAGGGCACATTGGAAGAGATCAACTATTCTGGTCCATATCTCAGCTGTTTTGGTGGCCTAGTATTCAACCCGATGTTTCTGCTTTCGTAGCAGCTTGTCATGCATGTGCTCAAACTAAGACTCCTCAGCACCTCCCAGTTGGTCTCCTTCAACCATTTCCTAATGGGGAGCATTCATGGTCTCATATTTCAATTGATTTCATGGTGGAATTACCAGCGTCAGATGGATTCACAGTCATCTTGATGATTGTAGACCGGTTTTCGAAGTTGGCCCTTTTTGTACCGCTCAAAGAATTGCCGACTGCCCAGCAATTGGCTGTTATTTTCACTAAGGAGGTCTTTCGCCTCCATGAGGTACCTAAGGTGATTGTGCCAGATCGAGGAAGCCAGTTTGTGTTGCGCTTTTGGAGAGTGTTCTGTGCTCAGTTGGGTATCCAGCTGTCTTTCTCCTACGCCTACTACCCTCAGTCCAATGGTGCGGCAGAGAGATCGAATCAGGTCTTGGAACAATTCCTGCACTATTATGTCTCAGATCATCATGTCAACTGGGAGAGCCTGTTATCATGGGGCGGAGTTTGCCCGGAATTGTGCTATGAAATCATCAATTCAGACTTCCCCGTTTATGGTTAATTATGGTTACCAGCCTTCGGTACTTCCAGAGTCATTTGAGGCACAAAATATTCCAGCTCTGGAGGAGCACTTAAGGGAACTCCGCTCCACATGGGTACGGGTTAAGAGAACCCTGCAATGGTCCACACAGCGGCAAAAGAGGCAGGCCGATCATAGAAGGTTATCAGAACCGGTGTTTCAGGTGGGGGAGAGAGTCTGGCTATCTGCACAGAACTTACATTTACAGGTACCATGTAGAAAACTGGCTCCTCGATTTGTTGGTCCCTGCCGGGTCCTTCGGAGGATCAACCCTGTTGCGTATGCCCTGGAACTCCCTGCCAATATGCACATTCGTAACGTTTTACATGTTTCCTTACTGAAGCCCTTGATCTGCAACTGCTATACCTGTGCTCCGGTCCATCCTGGTCCAGTTAGAGGTGCTGATCATGAGGAATAAGAGGTACAAAATATTCTGGACTCTTGTAGGGTCTGAGGGCACTTACAATTTTTGGTGCACTGGAAGGGATATGGACCCGAGGAGCATTCCTGGGTCTCGTCTACAGACATGCATGCTCCCGCTCTCATTCGGAGATTTCATGTCCATTTTCCCTCTAAGCCTCGACCGCTCCCACGGGAGAAAGGTCATTAAGGAGGAGGTACTGTAAGCACTTGCGCTTTCCTTTTATATAGAAGAGATCCAGCCACTCTAGTGCTTGGTTGGGCAGCTGGTCCCCTCTGATTGCAGCCTCGTGGCCATGCCATGTCTTGTGTCGTCAGGAGAGCCCTGGTGCATGTCTGGGTGGCCGGTTTCCTCACTTCTGCCCCTTGCGGCTCCTGACGCGTCTGATGGCTTCTCCTTCCGGCCAGAAGAGTCAGGTGCGCGTCACTGGGATTCCCTCTAGTGGTGTCACATCCTGGCTCTTAAAAGGGACATGCTTATTGAGTGCTCCACCTCCTGGGGGTGGAGGAATTAGTATTTAAACTGCCTGGACACTACACCAGTTGCCCTTTCGTGGTGTTCCAGTGCAGTTCTGTTTAGCTTGTGTCCTTGAATGATCCTTGGCTTTTCTATCCGTCTCTCCGGTGTCCAGTGTTGTGGCTTGTCTGACTACCCCCTTGGTATTGGACCTTCAGCTCTGGCTGACTACCCGCTCTGGCATTGACCCATGGCTTGTCTGACTATCTGCTTGGTATTGGACCTTCAGCTCTGGCTGACTACATGCTCTGGCATTGACCCCTGGCTTGTCTGACTATACGCTTGGTATTGACCATTGGCTCTGGCTGACTACCCGCTCTGGTATTGACCCATGGCTTGTCTGACTATCTGCTTGGTATTGGACCTTCAGCTCTGGCTGACTACATGCTCTGGCATTGACCCCTGGCTTGTCTGACTATCCGCTTGGTATTGACCATTGGCTCTGGCTGACTACCCGCTCTGGCATTGACCCCTGGCTTGTCTGCTTTACCACCCAATGCTGAATATAGGCTTAAGTCAGTCTGATATTCCTTGTTGCGACCTTACGCTTCATACTCTCCTGGGTTCTAGCCCCAGTCACCACGCCAATACTTGTCTGGGTCCTAGCCTGAGTTATTACATTGAGATCTCTCCTGGGTCCCAGACCCAGCAGGTGCTATTGCACAGTTTCCCGTAGAGCAGTCTACTCAGAAGCAGTCTCCTATTGCTGGTAGGAACCTCTGGCTTCCTGTGTTACACTCTACCTTATCCAGTATCTGTGGTGTTTACACTGAACATCTACATTGCTCAATAAAGGTGGTGTTTCGAAATCTGTACTGATGCTTGACCATTCCTTGTTATCTGTGGCAGTGAGCTCCATGACACTCCTAGTCCTGACATGAGCCTCATTATAGCTCTCCTGGGCAAGTGTGTGTGGATTGGTTATTGATGTGAGCAGCCATAGTCGGCATCACCTGTGGATATAGAGAGACGTGGTGAGACAAGTAGCAGATGTTGTGTGGATGATGTACTACTTGTGTGTCATGACCATACTAAGATATGTGTACATGAGTCGTGTGAGTGAACCTGTGAATGTGATTTTTTTTTTGTTGACTCACCCAAAAGCCATCCTTCTGTATAGGTGCCCATTCTCAGAGTCCCTGTGGATGGAAGAGTGGCTAAGAATGTATTAGACATGACAGCTGCCATGAATGGAGGCACAAACATGGGTTAACTTAATTGTGGTGTCACACGCCATCTATACATTGATGGAAGGGAAGTTCTTCATGTTGATGTACAGATGCCCCTCTTGCACTGGAGCTCTTATTCGCTCTTGTGTGCAGTCAGTGGCACCCATGACCCTGGACATTCCTCACCTAGTGTAAAAGGCCTGTTTGACACGTGTCTACTCCATTTTGGTTGTGGGGAATTGGATGTAGGTCCTGTCCTTCCTCTTGAGGCCTGCCAACACCTGAGCCAGTGGCCTTGAACATGTGGCCTGGGACATGCCAGACACATATCCTTCTGTGGATTGGAAGGATCCACTTGCCATGAAATGGATTGCACACATGAGCTTCTGCAATCCGGATAGGTTCCTGCTGCAGCTGATGGAGCTGTGGGACATCCTGTTGTGGCAGCTGGGTTGCTGCTGGCAGGTGTTGTGCTCCAGGTGGGATTGGGCTTCTGTGTGGCTCTTCAGCCTGAGCATCATCACTTGAAACAGGTGAAGGGTGTTGAACAGGTGTTGATCTCTAGCCCTTGCACACCCTTGTCTTTGTTGTTTTCTGAGATGTAAGTATGTGATTAATCTCTGTCTGTCTCTCTCTTTCTGTCTCTCTCTCTTGCTCTGTCTGAGTGTTCTCACTGTAAACACACCACGTTTGTGGAGGGGTGAGCTGTCCTATGAAGACAGGCATGGTTATGAAGTCATGAGTGAACAAAGGGACAGTGTTTGTTGTCCAGGAAAGTGTTTGCCAGTGTGTCTGTGTTTGTTGGTGTAATTTCATGTAACTGCATGTTGTGTCTCCATTGACTGTTGATGTTGTATAGTTGAGCTTGGTTAGCTTTGGGATTGACAGGTGCGTGTTGTATTGTGCGTTAACTCCTGTTGTTCCAAGGTATGTTGTGATGCTTTGTGAAGCCCTTGTCCCTGTGGGGTTACTGGGTTATTGTTGTTTGTCAGTGACTTGTTTGTAGTGCATGGGCATTGTTGTGTATTGGCTTGGATTTGCAGAGGTTACATTTGCCAATGTTGTGCTTGTGTTATGTGCTGTGTGTTGTGTGAGCTGCTGTTTCTCTGTTTTCTTTTGTCCAATGGTGGTTTTGAGTATCCGTTGTGTGGTGTTTGCCCAGAAAAACTGGGTCTTGAATTTCTGCCATTAATTGTTTCAGTTTATTGTCTGTTAGCATTACCACACTCAATTGCATGGCTCTGAGGATGGCTGTTAAATTGTTCTAAATGGGAGATATTTTATCGTCCTTAGTGCTTTTAAAACTGGCGTTAGTTGTTGTTAAGACTTATAACTGAATGGCTTACCATACTTATAAAACTGTAGTTGGCTTCTTTTTTTTTCTGTCAGACCCAATTGAATCAAGGCCAGTGCATTAAAAGAATAAAATTTAGCAACTTGCAGTGAATGCACTAACTGGATGTCAAATACTATAGGGCATACAAAAACGAGAATTCATCAAAGTGCATAAAAAATCAGCATAAACAATATGCTGCTCTTCTCTGAGATTATTGACAGATACATTTAAGTATTTATGAACGACTGAATGTATATACCAGCCTTGAGTAAGTGAGGCAAGAAAATATATTGATTAGGTGTAAATGCTACCATTCCCTGATCACATATAGGAATACAGTGTATGTGTATATGTCAGGTTCTGGGACAAACCAACTGTACCACACAAGGCAAATAGCAATTAAAATTGTGGATGAGGCTGAAAAAAAGACATATATCCAGCAAGTTCAGCCCATGCCATATAAGTCTTGTTGCTCCAGGGAAAATTTTAAAAAATGCTATTGAACCCATTTCAAATTAAATGTCCCATAAAAATATTTTTATGCTTTGTAGATTAAAGAAAAATAAATTATGTGCAGCTGATCCTACCTTTATGGTTTGAGATATATTCATCGCTAAAGTTCTCTCTCTCCTGATGTCAGTTGTAAATGTTGGCCGACACGAGGAGGCTCTTCAGCAGAGCCGCAATAGAGTGATTTAAAAAGAAATAGTTCTTTGGAACGGTCTAAAAAGTGTGCTTGAAAACCAAGCACACTTTATACACTGTTCCAGTGAAGTATTTCTTTTAAAATCGTACTATTGCGGCTCTGCTGAAGAGCCGCCTGGTGGTCTCCAGACCGGGAACTTCTGCTGTCAGGTTACAGCTGACGTCAGGAGAAGGGGAGGGGGGGCAATTTTAGGACTGAATATCTCTCAAACCGTAAAGGTTTGAGAGATGGGATTTGCAGCACAGAATTCATTTTTTTTAATCTATAAAACAAAAAAACATTTTAATGGGACATTAGTATCCCTTTAATCCTCAAGTGGGTAAAAAAAATTCCTTCCAAATAGCAGTCAGATATTTTCCTGGATCAACATCCTATCTGCTTTGAAACACACTTTTCTAAAAATTGTTCTGAGATACCATTTTTTTTATCATCCACTTTATCTGTAAATATTACTTCACTAAGCAAAGAATCCACAACCTTACTACACTTACTGCAAAAAAACTTGTGTTTTTCATTGAATGCACCTGTTCTCGAGTTTTAATGGATTGCCTCGTAATTTTGCTGAGCTCTCTAGGCAAACAGTTTCTCAGAGAGTTCAGTTCATTTATATGGACTTTTAACCCTTTGAATGGTGGAGAAGCACCACCACTCTAGCAATCAAGACATTAAAGCTAGTGTTGAGCGAGCGTGCTCGGCCGATGCTCGGATCGGCTCGAGCATCGCTCTGCTCGGCACATGGCGGTACTCGTACGAGTACCGCCATGTGCTCGCCCGACATGTTCGGGTGAAGAGGATCTGTGCCGGAAGAGGCACAGATCCGAAGACGCTCCGCTGGACCACCAGGGAATGGAGGTACGGGGGCATTGCGGAGATGAAGGGGGCATTGCGGAGATGAAGGGGGACATTGTGGAAGAGGGGCATAGACTCTATGCCCCTCTTCCACAATGTCCCCCTTCATCTCCGCTATGCCCGTCTTCCACAATGTGCCCCTTCATCTCCGCTATGCCCCTCTTCCACAATGTCCCCCTTCATCTCCTATGCCATAGAGGAGATGAAGGGGGACATTGTGGAAGAGGGGCATAGCGGAGATGAAGGGGGACATTGTGGAAGAGGGGCATAGACTCTATGCCCCTCTTCCACAATGTCCCCCTTCATCTCCGCTATGCCCCTCTTCCACAATGTCCCCCTTCATCTCCGCTATGGCATAGGAGATGAAGGGGGACATTGTGGAAGAGGGGCATAGCGGAGATGAAGGGGGACATTGACCAGGCACCCTCCGCTCATCAGAGCAGGGGGTGCCTGGTTTAATGCTCGAGTGCTCCCATTCATTTGAATGGGGCTCGGGTGCTCGGCCGAGCACTCGAGCATCAGGGGGTGCTCGGTCAGAGCACCCGAGCACCCGAGCATCGGGGTGCTCGCTCATCCCTAATTAAAGCCCATTGAAATTAAATTTGGAGATTTTTTTATTTGTGCTCTATGGTGCAGTTGGTTTACACCAGATTGTGGTATATTCGAAAAAGAAAATGTATAGTTTTCCACTGGACACATATACCCGTATAGACAGAATTGCAAAAGATTTTGGACCTCACAGTTGCATTTATCTCTTTGCGTATTCCAAAACCTTAGTGCGCTCAAAGCATTAAGGACTGAATTTGAATACCCATTTACTAGGATACCTCTCTTCTCCCCCCCATAGGTCCACCACCCCTTAAGGTCTCTATCTCTCTACGCTATATCTCTCCGGCTTGCTGAAGGTGCCTCCCCACATGCACAATCATGTTTCCCTCTTTTGCAAATACATTCCCTACAGACAGAATCCCTTCCTCTCATTTCTTTCTTATTCTCTACCTAGGAATTGGAGTGTCCAGAAATCATATCTAGGGTGGGCACACATGGGTCTACAGGCAAAACTAGGGGAGCCACCTACAATGGTGATGGCAAAATCCTTCATCCAAAATAATGAAACCCATTTGTGTGTGTGTGTGTATGTCTGTGTGTGCACGCTCACACATACTATATGTAACACGCTATGAAATACACGGCAAGCAATAAACCATTATGCTCTACCAGAAGACCAGCACATTTGTGCATGCTGCCAGGAAGGTCCTACACCATTAACTACCACCAAAAACTGTCACCAGCAGAGAAATACAGTATTAAATCATCCATTGCAAATCACCAGTAGGGCAATATACCATTAAACAACTCTAGAAAAACCAAAAGTGCAATGATAAGAAATGAGTCAGTGCTGACACATCAAGGAGAGATTTACTTCACTGCATCCACAAACATTCTGCATCTAAATTGGTTATTGCTCAGAAGAGCAATAAACAATTACATGGTGCCAGCAACATTATATCACAGCAATATACTATTATTTGCTACAGCAGGGCAACACTCCATTACATGCCACCAGCAGAGCGATGCAACATTGTATGTAACCAGCAGAGCAATACACAATTATATGCCTTAAGCAAGACAATACATCATTACATATCATGGCAGGATTAAAAAATGAGGGGGCGTATAGAATAAAAAAGGAGAGAGAATGCTGGAGAGATCAGGGGATAAATGAAAGAGGTGAAAGAGGAGAAAGGGAGTGAGAAGTGAAGCTGAAAACGGGGTGGATTATGATACAAGGGGTGAATGAAAACTGAAATAGAATGAAGAAGATGAAGAGGTGAGGACAGGGTGAAGTTGGAAATGAGAGGAAGGAGAAGTGAAGGGACAATATGACTGGGAAAGAAAGAAAGATCAAAACAATCGGGTGAATGAAAAATAAGTCCATTCCAGTGCACACTATGATGTTATACACACACTGAGTAGTGAGTGATACAGCACCCTAGTCTTAAAGGTTTCCAACAACTTCCTACAGACATCCCGTTGTCATGTGACTGTATTAACGTGATACCTTACATCACTCCAATGAAAGCCATGATCTGAAAATAACAAGCAGCTACTCTAACCCGCACTGGATGAAAATGTAGTAAAAGCAACTGCATGTAGACATGTACTGCCAAATAGCTGTGAGGAGAAAGTATATGCAGTGGGGTGTTAAGGAAATGGGCTTCAGTGTGGGAAAATTAGATCATCTGTAAGTGGGACACACCAAATCTCTGGGAGATACCCTGGTGGCCCATTCCATTCTTGATTATGGCTCTTATATTAATAGACATTCTGTCCATTGCAGTGAAGATAACGGACACCTCCATCCCCCTGACCCCCCAGAGACAACAGTGTACTCAGCCTATTCTCTGTCCCATGGAGTGAATACAATTCTGCTCAAATGCACTCAAACGGAACTCTTTGGAATACTGAATTTAAATCCCCACCAGTCTCCTGCTCCTCTCTCTTTAAAAATTTTCCAGACTGCACATGCATCAGGCCCACACAGAGAATGGCTAGTGGTTGGTTATGGAGTTGACATTGGCCTCAAGTCTTCACTACTTACTGCAACTGGGAATGGGATGATGGGAGATGTAGTGTGTTGTGTACTGTTGAATATTGTCCTTTTCAAGTTTTCTCCCATGAAGCAGCCACAGCAAGCCCATCAGGACCCCCTGGAGCTCTGGGCCCTAGTGCCTTGTACTGGCTACAGTGGCAGACATTCTGTCTCTGAATTATGAAATAAATTTCTTCATTTTTTAACACAGGGACTCACCTATGTTTATTTACTTTTTTGTGTTGAGCTCTGCTATAATCTATTGCTGGACAGTCAGATGCTATTACTTTGACAATTCTTACATGATTGTAAAGGGCCATGGGGGAGACCTCTGGATAATCTAGTTCAGTGTATTATTTATTGTAAGAGGTGTGAGCTAAATACCTAAAACTGAGTCCGTATATATATATATATATATATAACTGTAAATAAAATTCAACAATATTTACGTTGATATATACCTGGCTGCTATTTGAAGAACTCCTACCAAAGTAAATCATTATATGAATCAAATTAAGAACCATTTTTCTATATGTATAGTTACTCTGTAATGCTGACCATACCACAGATATTTTTTCCTGTGGCAAGCTGCTGCTTTTAGGTCAGTTACTGTCAGAGATCTGATGGCAAAGATAGCTAAATTTCACCTAGATTGGTGATATCTAAATGGTAAAGGGATGCCAAAGAGATCTTGTGGACTGTGGTTTAGAGTCTGTGTAGGAAGGATTGACGTGAGAGGCAGCTGGCTAAGGAACTAGTATTTGTTAGTGGCACAAATTATCACAATAACACAACTACTGTTTTCTAAGACCATATTGCTGTATTAGCACTAATGCTGAGTACTTTGTAATACCTATTACATGTTCCTACAGTAACCCTGCCCTTTAAAGGGTTTGTAATGGATGACAATAAAGGCAGCTCTGATTAATTCTCATATGTTATAGTTCATGTAGCGCTGTATTTCAGTAGTGTCCAATTTGTAGTTTAAATGTAGTTCAATTATAAAGTATCCCCCTCCAACCCCTTTTACCTCCTGTGTGCATCTCCCCGCAGATGTGGAATCCGGGTGCTTGACCGGACAGATCACAGAGAGGGACAATCTTCTTATTGTGAGCGTAAGGAAAACCCTGACCCCTTGACTAAGGACGGCAGGATTTTCCTTATGCTCACTGAAGATTGTCACTCACCGTGCTCCATCTGGACCAGCTTGGGAACTGCATTACATAGGTAAAAGGGGCGGGAGGGGGATACTTTATAACTCAACCATAACATATGAGCATTAATCGGAGATGCATTTATTGTCATCCATTATGATCCCTTTAATCTATTACTGCCTTTTTGATATCTAGCTGCAGTAACAACTATCTTGAGTGACTTATTTCTTATGGCACATTACTGCAATAACTGAACTGCTAAGCACCTTGCTTCCCCATGACATCATACTGCAGTAACCAATGTTGTCTCTAGAATGAATCTGATGAATCTGCATTGGGTCCCATGTAGAAATATGAAAGCTATGGGCATGCTAATGCATGGAAATATGGCAACTGACACAATAAAAAGCTGTATTCTTAATACTAGAAATATATTTATGATCATCAAATAAAACATAATAAGAACATTTCATATGTGATAATGTAATATTCATATCATAGTCCGGGTTCTAACAGTATCAAAGTTTTCGCAAAAGGAAACCGTGGCAATAATCCTGCTCCCATGTGCCTTATTCTACCAGTAATAAATGAATGCAGTAACCATGTTTCTGAGTTCCACTAGGCACTGCAAGATCCATGTGTCAGCTTCACTAGTAATTATAATCTTTGAACTGGAAGCTTTGTAAGGAGTGAGAACATTGTGGATACATTTTACAAGGAACTGCAAGTTCTGTGGGTCTATTAAACAAAAGATTGTGTGTAGGTGTGGTGTGGGTGTCAATTACAGTAAGGATTGCAAAATGTGGGTCTACTTTACAAGGGATTGCAATTACTACTATATTAGTTTCTAGTTTCTTTATTGATTACATTTTAGATTGAAAGCTATGTGATTCAGTTCCTCCATGAATCAAAATGTAAATGGGTCAGTTATGGGTATGTTCTGCTATGGATTGTGAGTCTACATACCAGTTCCTCTGAAGTAGATTGCACAATTTGAGATTCACTTTCAATAGATCACATGCTCTGCAGCCAAGCTATTTTTATATTGTAAGCTCTGTGGATTTTAAGTTCTATTATTCAGTTTTTATATATGTTATTTAATTTTCTCTATAGAAAGCAAACTCGTTATTAGTTCAAGTACATTGCATAATTACTGTGAGATTGAAAACTCTGAGGTTGTTCCTTCGTAGCTCTCAAGCTCTGATATTTAGCTTAATCGCAATGCAAACTTTAGATCAATCTCTTTGAAGACTATAAGCTCTTTGGTTCAGTTTCTCTATAGCTTACACATACTGTATCAGACATCTGTAAATTGAAACCTAGGTGCAAACATAATGAATATTACGTGCAATGCTTTGAAAACTACTATGGAGGGCTGGGTTGACTATGCTATGGGCTACTTACTTCTGTTTTCCTAATCAAAAGGTTGTCAACCTGCCTATGATGATGCCCCCTTTGAATGCTTAAAGGGATAGTAATGTTTCATAATAAAAGCAGCTCCAATTAATCTTCATAGTATTTTGGTCATGGAAAGTGTTATTTCAGTACTGTCAGAGCTGTAGTTCAAGAGTAATTGAATGATAAAGTATCCCCCTTCCGCCCCTTTTACTGATGTAACACTGCTCAGCTCAGAGGAGCAGGGTGGTGTCCAAGTGGATTACAGAGAGGGACAATGCAATTAACATAAGGGAAAAACCTGTCAATGAAGGCAGGGCTTTCATTGTTCTCACAGTAAGAAGATTGTCCCTTGCTGTGAGCTGTCTGGTCTGTGGACCAGATTCCACATCCGAGGGGAGGTAGCTTACACTAGGTAAAAGGGGCAGGAGGGGGATACTTTATTATTCAATTACTCTTGAACTACAACTCTGACAGTACTGAAATAACACTCAAGGCTCAAATACTATGAAGATTAATTGGAGCTGCTGTTTTTGTGAAACATTACTATCCTTTTAAAACTGTCATTTCTTTGACAAGATATTAGGATCAACCATCTCAACATTCACTTTAAAAAATCTTGTATAGTAACTCTCACCAGTAAAGTTGACATTACGGATGTATTTCAGAAGTTCAGCTCCATCAATCGGGTCCATGTGACTGCAGCGCCCAATACTGCCAGGGCAAACAGTTTTGTGCATAGTGTGGAGAGCATGGGCCATAGAGTATACCGCATCTATCACAAATTGTACCTTCCCCTCCTGCTCGTAGGAAGATCCCACACCAATTCGTTCTTGGTCTGTGTTGGATTGGAAAAGAAGATGGAAATAACTTTCTCAAATATTTATTATTAAAACTATGTGGCCCATATGTATGTGGAGTGGTGCAATTCTGAAGAAAATTATTGGATAGGAGAGAAATAAAAATTCACAAATCCATTGATATAAATTGAACATTTTAACCTCTTGAAAGCTAGCATATTTCAATTGATGAGAATGTGTATTTGTTTCCTGTGGTGAAGCTGGTTTGCTCCAAAATTGAATCATCCATTTATATACATATGGGCATGTGTATTTCTAGGTTTGTCTAAGTGTGTCTGGTTATGCATTTGTCCCATTTTGTAAATGTGTATAAATGTACATCAGCACAGGTATGTCCAGGGGCGGATTGTGGGGGAATACAAGCCCGGGCATTTTTTTAGAACAGTCCACTAGCTGCACCGACGTCCCTATCGACGCCCCCTTGTGGTCCTTGTGCGGCATGGGAGAGCAGGCGCCAGGATATTATGTTATATCCTGGCGCATTGCATTAACCCTTTGAGTGCCAGAGGGGTACGCAACGCATTGCAAAGCAAGGGTTAACAAGGAAAAGGCTGTCACAGAGAGTGCCTGTGGCAACAAAGACCTCTCCTTCAAACTATCGTGGGATGGTAAGGTGAGATCCTCTGATCTTCCCCACCGGCCCATTATCTAGCGGCCCACTGGGGGATGCCCGATCCCCCGATAGGACAATCCGCCCATGGGCATGCCTGTGTCATCATTTTTGTGTGTGTATTTGAGTGTGTTTGAATACTACTCTGAAGGATGAATATCTGTATATCTGTAGATGGCGGATCATGTGGATATGTATCTGTGTTATAGGATGTATGGGTGTTGCCCTGTGTCTTTTTTTATAACTGTGGCATTGTGCATTAGTATGTATGTACAGACTTTAAATGTATATGCCTGTGTATACTAGTGTACTTGAATGTGTTTGATTGCATATTTATTCATAAGGGTTTGTGGTTAAATATATTACCATGTCTGTTCCTTTATTTTTACATGATTGTGTACAAATATGGTCAACAATACATATAGTTATAACACAACTGCATATTTTTCATGTATATTTTTGGGCATGGTTATAAGTCTTTATGTTGGTCTACGCTGCCACGCACTCTGTATCTTAACTCACTAGTGCATTTCTTTCCATGACCCCCTTTGCGCAATGCATTCCGGCTCAGCCTGCAGTGGAAATTGTCCTCCCAGAATTCAGCAAACCAAACGTTCCTTCTGTTGTTATCTAGTGTCCTACTAGTGAAATAACGATCAAATCCTATGTCAGAGAGAAGAACACAGATAAAGCATTCATTTTTGCATTGTACTGAAGAAGAGTTCTGCAGTTATTGATGCCTTTTGGTGGACTAACTTCTTAGTACTTCATAATGTACAAAACTTTTGAAACTGCAGAGTAATTTTCTTCAAGTGTTCTTAATGTTGGAGAAAAAAAAAATCTATCGGGGAGATGTACTAAAGTTCCATGCAATGGTGAAGTGTATCTGGTGATCTGTGTCAATCACTTTACCATGAAGAATATGACACATTTCACCATGTGACCTAAGAATTATCTATGCAGGGGGAGGGGAAAGACTTTAATCATTACCATATGCTGTTGCCATTATACTGGCATATGTTAGGGATGGCAAGTAGGAGAGCAGAGATGATGTGCTCAGACTTCAGCACGAAGAACACCGCTAGCCTTCTCTTAACCCTCTGAGTGCCATAGAGATGTGCAACACATTTTTCATTTCCATTGTTAACAGCTGATCAGCCAATTCTGTGTATATCTGAAGCGACACAGGGGATTGTGTATGTTATAAATCTTTGAACTCAAGGGGGTAAGGGAGGGCAACTGCTGTCTTTGCTCTACCATAGAGAGGGCAGCTGCTGTCTTTGCTCTACCATAGAGAGGGCAGCTGCTGTCTTTGCTCTACCACAGAGAGGGCAGCTGCTGTCTTTGCTTTACCTTTGTGGTTCCATAGAAAGATATGCAAAGATCCTCAGGTTGGCAAATACGGGGACAGTGAGCTCTGACAGCATAGTCAGATATTGGAGCTTAGTGCATGACGAATAGCCACATTAACATAAAAACAGACCCAGAGGAATCTGACAATGGATCATTTAGCTACATTTCAATATGTAAATGAGCCATTGTTGAAGTACACACTGCAACATGATAAACCTGGAAACGGTATGGCAAAAGCTTGGCAATGGTATATTTGAGGTGTATTTACAGGGATATGATGGCAAACATATCTTAGTGCATATAACAAGATGGAATCAGTGCATTGAACCTGCCTCCTTATTTGCTCTGTGCTCTAGATGGTAAAATCAATAACAACCAACATATTAATGCAATAGAAATGAAGGATGACAAATAATACAAATGAAGAGATTATGGAAAAAATGCATTTGATGAAATGTGGTAAAGACAATTTCAGATGGCTATACCACAGGCGTTCAAGTTTTTCAGTAATTGGCGACATGACCAGAAAGCCATATGTGTGAGGGCCACATTGATTGTTTTATTGATAATTATGCTGGCTATAGACTATTATATAAGCTATTCAAAAATATGGATTTATTTAACCCCTTAACGACCGGCCGATCGTCGCGGTCACGCGACTGAACGACAGCGGAGCATTTTTTTTTTTTACTTTTTCTGGTTCCGGACTCCCCGAACGGCTTTCAGCCGCGGGGGGAGCCCAGAACTCCATGACGTCATAGTACGTCATGGGTCGTTCAGTCAGATCGACCCTTGACGTACTATGACTGTCAAGGGTCGTTAAGGGGATAATTAACATGTCAAAAACAATACTGATATTTAACAGATGACTATTCTTCAACTGTATGGTACTAGCAGTCAGTTAGGTCTTACTGACCTACTAGTTCATGTGTGCTAGTAAATTGATTTTGTTAAAAATCTCAGATGGGCCATATCCTGAGGTCAGAAGGGCCACATTTGGCCCATGGGCCACACGTTGCATGCCCTTGGACTATACAAATTAGTAAGGAATGGAGGGAGAAGAAAAGAGCCATGGAAGGAAAAAGGAAATCTTCTGATAAAAGGAAACACACCTCTGACTGTTGCTCTCCTTGGCAGAATAGTCACAGCTCCCTCTGCCACCTCTTCCTGTTGAAGGACTGGGGAAATCTTCGAGCCCCAACTATCAGAGCCAACCCACATGAAGTGTCCAGTCTGGTTGGCTCTTTTTGCTGCTGCAAGAACACCCCTGTGGGAAAAAATTTGCAAGAAAGAGAGGGTAACAAGAAAAGAAAGTGATACCAAACACTTAGAGCAGGTGTGAGCAACCTGAGGCCCTCCAGCTTGTGAGGATGTACAGTTCCCATAAATCCTAGCCAGCCTTTGTAGTCATCAACAGCTGGAGGACCTCTAGTTGTCCACCTTTGTGTTGCAGAGATGAAGGAACAGCAAGCAGACAGTTTCAAAGCTTAAACCACACAAACACTTGTTTCGTGAGCAAAGTACAATGCACACAAGATTGTATCATCACATCATAGGAACCCTACAATAAAAGGGATAGTAATGTTTCACAAAAACAGCAGCTCCAATTAATCTTCATAGTATTTGAGCCATAGAGAGTGTTATTTCAATATTGTCAGAGTTATAGTCCAAGAGTAATTGAATGATAAAGTATCCCCCTCCTGCCCCTTTTACCTAGTGTAACACTGCTCACCTCAGATGTGGAATCTGGTTGCTTGACCAGGTAGCTCACAGCAAGGGACAATCTTCTTACTGTGAGAACAATGAAAACCCTGCCCCCCTTGACAGGTTTTTCAGCCTTTTTCCCTTATCTTAATTGAAGATTGTCCCTCTCTGCAATCTAACTGGGCACCTCCCTGCTGCTCTGAGCTAAGCAGTGTTATATCAGAAAAAGGGGCGGGGGGGGGAAACTTTATCATTCAACTACTCTTGAACGACAACTCTGACCGTATTGAAAGAACACTCTCCATGGCCCAATACTATGATGATTAATTAGAGCTTCTTTATTATGAAACATTAGTATCCCTTTAACTGTATAGAGTGTAGGAAATCTCTCTCTCACACACACACACACACACACACACACTACATAATATACAATTACAAAATATAAACAAAATTACAGATTACACCACTCATAATTCCATTGTGGATTTCACACTTTCTCTTTACCTGATATCATCTTCATTGGCAAAGATGATGACTGCACGTGCACTAGATGTTTCCAAAAGGCGTCGAATGATCTTATCAAATACATCTCCTTTGGCATCCCGTGGGATCTTGACTGTCTGTGCCACACACAAGCTGCCTGCAAATGCAATTTTGAGGTCAGCATTGTATGTGATAGTTAAATGAAATTCACAGAATTTATCTGATCTTATGCCAAAAAGAACAGTGTACCAACTTTGGAGCAAGCCACTGATACCATAAGGGACACATAAGAATGTCCATATTTAAATGGGATTTTAAACCCTTGAATGCTATAAAGTGTTGGTGTCCTCCTTAGAATTTAATAGTTAACAGACCCATTTAAATCAATAAGAATTTTGGGAAGTTTCATGGAGCAGAAGGTATGCTCAAGAACTGCTCATTTTTGTTTCCTGAATAAGACAGTGCTAAGTGACTCCTCTATACCTCTCTGTCTGGAAACTGACTGTAGGTCTGCAGTAAAAGCAGATGAAAATTGATCTGCTGTACAAAGTGACAGAGCCCAGATGTATATTGACCTAACTGGATTAAACACTGCAGTGACAGAATTAACACCTGAGCTGACAGAATCAGATTTGTGCATACTGACAGAGAACTGCAATCTTCTAACATATCTTGACAATATTTTTTTTAATGTACACAAATGGGCTAAACCGAACTGTATTTGGTAAACTGAAAGAGCAAAGGTATATTCTGCAGACAGAGCACAATGTAAGATGAGAGATAAGTATAACTTGTCTTAATTCACATTCTAGGATTTAGATGTATTTTTATTCATTATTTGTTTATTTGTTTTTTGTTTTAAAGAAAAAAAATAATGTTTACTGTAAAAACACAATAAAAGAAATCAATGTGATTTATGGTATGAGCTCATTAATAAGTTGTTAATAAAAATGAGTTTTACTTCACAGACCTCTGTCCATTTGCGGCATACCACCAAGCAACGCCACATAATTGAATCTCAGTAAATAAAACTGTGCTGTTTCTTGTGTCTCCAGGCAGTGAAGCATCGTAATAACATAGCCTGGACACTATAAAGCTACATTATTGTGATGCCTCCCTGATTGGAGACACGAGAAATGGCACTGTTTATTTACAGAGATTAAGTTATGCAGAGGTTCTCAGCAAAACGCCATTCAGGGAGCCCTGAACCGTAAGCTACAAAAAGCAAAATGGTCCATGGTCCTTAAGTGATGGCCGCATGCGCGATCGACCGTACTTAAGGGGTTAATGTGGACCTGTCACCCTAAGATAAGTCTATTTAGTTTTAAAGAGAATTAAAAACTGCCTTTATGTTGCACTTCCCATTTGATTGTAAAATAAATAGCTGTTGGTAAATTAACTTTTTATGTTAGTGGCACAGTGAAGTACTTTATGGTAAAAAAAAAATGTCTGTGCCAGGTCAATATTATCACACACTGAGCTGCATCTAGACCAGTGATTCTCAACCCGTGGCCACTAACAGTCCAGGATTTGAGGATTTTTTTGTTATAGCACAGGTGAATTAATCAAGTTTAAATGAGACTCTGATCAACACACCTGTCATCTAGTAGGGAAATTCCTAAGTCTTGGCCTGTTAGTGGCCACTGAGGGCATAGTTTGAGAACCACTGATCTAGACAAAGCCTACACACTGTGGGCATTTATAATAGTACGATTTGTACACCTGGCTTTGATCATAACTAATTAGCAACTAGTACATGGAATTAACATAGAGAGCCACAGTGTGCAACTAAACAAATTTTAATTTCTCAAAAACAGAAAAATGGCACCATGCTTTCACTTAAATATGATGTTTGCTTTCCCTTTGAAGGCAGATCTGACCCATGCATGACATTTAACACTATGACTGTCTCACCATCCTCTCTGGATTTCTGAATAAATGCTTCAACTCCACTTTCACCATAGCTTCCCTCAGAAGCCAGCGTGGAAACATAACTCCACTTTAAAGCCTTCACAATATCGACCATGGCCTGAGCTTGATAAGTATCAGATGGCACCACACGAGAGAAGAAATCATAGCGGCTGTTGTCACTAAGGTCTGGAGCTGTGGAGGCATAACTCACTTGGGGTATCTGTGGTAAAAAAATAAAATACAGAAATAATAATATAACATTAAAGAATGGAAGGGAGCAAAAAGACATACCACAGAACAATAAAAAAGGAAATGAAGAAAGTGGTAAAGATTATTGCTAAAGAGTCAATCAGAAAAAATGTAAACGAGGAGTGAAAGTGGAGCACAAAAAAGATGCAAGAAGAGAGCGAGCAAAGTAGGAGGAAGGGGGACATAAGGCAGGAAGGGCTGAAAATAGCTTACTGTGAGTCAGAAGAAGTCACAGGATTTATTTTTGCTCTGAGCTGAATTCAGATACAACATGATTAGTGTCAGGTGATGAGAGCACTGAAGCACAGCTAACACTGATCCCTGCTCAGACTTGAATACTAACCCTAACACACACCAAATTAAATATCAGTATTGCCCTCAACTATAACAACAAAAAAGTAACATTTTCCCCAAAAGGCTGATTACCTTTAAAGTTTTAACCTCTGTTTTTTTATGTTCACAGCTAAACTGTCCTGAATTGTATAAGCAAAATCCCTAATACAAAGCCTCAGGGATATTCAGGGTTTGATTTATACCATACTCCCTCGTTCCTATAACAGAATATTCTGCCACCAACACCTTCTAATACTAAACCTCCACTTGCCTTAATCATAAAATCCTATGGCCACTATGGATTAGTTCCGAGTGGATTTGGTTTCCTCCAAATTAGTCTTTAATTAGCATGGGATATCATGTCCACAAAACTGGACAATTCATTGTTGCTAGACTATATCACCCCCAAACTCTCATTTTATAATTCTTGCTTTTCTAAATAACATTCAGTGGGTGGTATTTGGGGCCCTGGACTACTTCAAAAACAATTCATGCCAGCCTCCATGGGCATGGTATCTACCCAGTACTAATTACAGTTTATTTTTTTAGATCTGAAGAACATTCATGCAGAATTTATTTGTAGTGGCCACTGGACTTTATGATGTTGTGCCCAAAAGTGAGTATTATTATTACAAGGTTTTAATCTTCCATTAAAAAGAAATGTATATGAAATATTTGTCAATTTACAAGCAATGTCTTCACAAAAGTACACAATTTATTAATTAAGTGAACCAATACAAATATGCTTGAAAGGCCCTGTAGGGCTGCAGAGTATGATATAATCCAGTGGAAGGACACTGAAGATGGTTTTACCCCTCCAACACGCCATATTTTTGACATATTAAGATCTTGGTGGAGTTATAAGAAGGGTTTAAATCCCATTTAAATGATGGTAGGAATCAGAGCTATTAACATCAGTCCTCATTTCTCTATAGCTGGTATATCACATTTTTGTGTAAATGGATGCCATTTTCCTCCTACATATTTTTGTTATATGTCCGCTTTGCCACAGGAAATTGCACCATTTATCTCAAAGGGCATGTTACCTTATTTAGATGAGACTTAAAAGCTGAAAGCATTAAGTCAGTTAAGCCAACTTGTATGGGAGCCATTTAGCAGGGACCGTAGTGTGAAGTCTCAGTACTACTCTAACAGAAGATCGGAAAGGGATCAGAATGTATTACCCACTTCTGTTTCAACCAGTCACATGGAACAAATATGATTTAGACCTCTCCAGTTAATCAAATTTTATTTGAAACCTTAAAGGCATAGGAGGTAGTTAAACTTGAGTCTGCAGGTCTATGATCACTTGTTTTAGCCCTGCCTCAGCGGTTAATTATCTAAACCATAACTTAACTGTTTGAATCTATAGCAGGGTTGCAAAATGCACTAGCAGCCCCAGATTAATTATGGCTTATTCTCAAAGAGTTTTAGATCAGTGGTTCCTGAGCCTGTCTTCAAGCCCCCTTTTCAACAAAAGAGCAGGTTTTTCACTATCTCCTCTCATGAATACCCATAGATCAATCAGAGACTCAGTTATTTTGATAGAAGGTGGGAGGTTGTGTGTGTGTGTGTTACTAGCTGATTGGCACTATATCAAATATCGAGCGTTGGCTATTTTCCTTTAATGTTCCCATTATTCCCACTATTTAGCATGCATTGTGGAAACAAAAAAGCTGTGAAGAGCATTAGGCCACATAACGAGTTTTGGTAATCAGCGCTCTTTGTGGTGGATGTTTGTCAAGCAATTGAATTCAGACAGGGCAGTGATGTGTGGCCTGAACCAATTTTAGTCATAACGATGGATTTAGCTCTTCTAATTGAATCAAGCAGAAAAAAGAGTGCACACGTTCTAAGTGTAGACCATATTGAATATTTCAACCACCACCATTGAATATTATCTTGTCAGTGCTCAATAATACTACTCACATATTCCTGAGGCATGAACCAGTCTCTCAGTATGACAGCATTCACAGGATAACCCCCAGTGTGGCTATCTATACGGCTCTCTCCCCGTCCTTGTCCCTCTTCCCTCTGGATTGGATCTTGACTCTACTCTATCTGAGGCTTATTATTTACTTGAGAGCCATATTAGATATAAAAGGACAAGGATGGGGAGAGAGCCATATAGATACCTGCACTGGGGGTTATCCAGGGAATGCTGTCATACTGAGAGGCTGGTTCATGCCTCAGGAACATATGAGTAGGATTATTGAGCACTGACAAGGTGATATTCAACTGGGGTGGTTGAAATATTCAATATGGTCTACACTTAGAGCGTGTGCGCTCTTTTTTCCTGTTTTTGATTCTACATATATATGAGAAGTCGGTTTTGCCAGCGGTTCCATCTAAAGAGCAGCACTGCAGTCAAAAAGAATTGAAAGTATTCTTTGAACTTTTCCTTAACTCTAATTGGGACTGGTAGGATCTTAAACGTCATCTCTTGTGGTATATAGCACTTGCCCAAGTGGTGGTTTGTTATAATTGAATCAAGCCCCTACTATGGTATTCCATGGTTTCAATGATTTCATTATATATAAAACAATGTAAATATGGGGGAAAATGGTTTTTTTTTGCCATAGCACCAAAGGCTGGAGATCTTTTTCAAAAACCAACTTTGGGGGTAGAAATACAAAAAAAAGTCCCTGAAATTGGAAATATGGCTACTTTTTAGAAAGTATATAAATATAGGGATACATGGTTTATTTCTCATTATTTTTGCCTGAAATTAAAATGGTGCAAGTGGGAAAAAAAGACAATTGATAACATTTATAGGAAGTCCTATGAATAAAAAAACAAATGTTGGTGATTTTGAAACATGAGTTAATATTAAACTTAGATCGATAACCATTTGCTAGTGAAACATTGGAAAATTACATACCGTGAGGGGAGATGCACTAAGGGTAAATGTGATGGCCATGTGTGTGCCATTTGCATTTCATACCACTGTGGCACTGAAAGGGGTAAAAATGTTGTGTGAAAAGCTGAAGCTGAGAGGGAAGATAGAAGACTCAGTAACATGCACATTGTACAATTCGGAGCCTCAGTAATACAGGAATATCAGTTAATCTTTGGACCAGAGTGGTGCGCAATGCTTTGTAAATCAATGTGTTGCACTCTGTTCTTGTCCTTAAAGAGATAAAGAATTCAGGCACCGCCTGTGAAATGTATAGCTTACAATAGAGATATAAGGTCTGTTACTGCACATTGTGTCATCGCTGTTTTGAACAGCTCTGTAGATACTTCATCATGCTGCCCTGCTGGCACCCCCTAACATCTCCTGCTTGAAGACCAACAACAGCTTGAGAGCTACAGGTTCCCACCACTCCTTTAGTCTGTGCAAATTATTACAGGTGTTCTAATAAGCCTGGGACATCACCTGAAATGAGTATTTTGATAATTACTCAGAAATTTTCTATTGCCATGGAGCTTATCCTTCTAAATGTGAGAAAATAGAGCATTAAAGCAGAACCTCAATCCCAGACAGGCAAATACAACGAACACATGATGTAAATGGTGTAGTTCCAGTGATATACATAAACATACAGTGCATGTGCATATGTGTGTCTGCTTGTATTGCCTACAGTGGTACACCAGCTTGAAGCTGGAGGATAGAATTTGTGGATCTATTTGGCCATCGTTCATTGCCACTGCAAAATGGGAAATCCTCTGTGAATTGAGAAAAGTGCTGCTTGATGAATTCCCCCAATATACCCTACTTCCAATGCAGCAGTTGTTAGAGTACAGCATGATCAGAAGCACAACAGCCAGACTCTTAAGCTGATGCACTAAAAAGAAGTAGTACAATTCTAGTGCAAACCATGCACCATAAAGAAGAAATAAGAATTCCAACATGTTATTTTTTTTAAAGAAGCAGTAAAGACTATCATCTGAAAATTATTCTATGTACTCTCTCTACATAAAATACCATATTGACTACAAAAATGAGTCAATTACCCATAATATCAAAGCTCTGTAAACTGACTGAGTCAAGATCATGGAACAAGCTTCAGGAAAGTTTTTTTCTGGAGGTGGGAGGGGCTTGAGCATCTGCTCTCAATTCCAGACCCCCCCTTTCTGACCTATTTGTATCCTAGCAACTACACTATCTGTTGTTGTACAGAAAGCTCCGTAGCCAAACAATTAAAGAGAATTGGTCATATTATTAAAAAGTTATCCTTTATTAATGAAATATTTGTAAATTGTTTTAATAGTTTATTAAAAGGCCATGAAATAAAGCGTCTGTATAATGTAACAGACAATATTGTGGTATATAAAAATGAATCTGAAAAAGATTCCTAATTCACATTAGGATGTGTTGGAATGCAGTGTGATGTTTTGCACTTTCAGCTCTCCTCACAGCCTCATGTAGCACTCCTAGTGCAACTATCAAGGGGAAAAAGGGGGACTAGTCCTTGGCAGGATCAGAAGGAAGGTATGGTCCACTATAGCCTACATATGACTTATTCCCACACCTAATAACTTGCACATAAACACTTAGGGTCGTTAGGAAGATGAAACTGACAATGGGAGGGCTGGCAACTTGTGGCCCAGGGGGCAAATTCAGTCAAGTGGCCCATTTCTGTATTGCTCAAGCCCACTGTCCCAGCCCACCCCCTTTTGTTAATTTTAAAATTGGCATTAATGTTGTGAAGTAAGGCAACTGATACCACATAGCTTACAGCTGAAATGAGGCTACACTAGTGTGCTCCTACAAAGCTTACAATTTAAGTAATACTATACTAGTTATACTATAGAGCTTACAAGGGAATGGGTTATGCTATGTCATGTCCCTCGCCGTCCTTGCCAGTAGTTCTACTGGCTTCAGGACGGCTGGGCGCATGCGCGCGTCCTCGCGCATGCGCAGTAGCGAGGTCTGACGTCGGTCGTCGCACCGACGTCATTCACTGGGCGCCCGGCGTCCATTTAAAACTGGCGGCAACCGGGACTCGGCGCTCAGTTGTCGCTTGAGTCCCGGGCGGTCTACTTGCCGCAGTTTCGCCTCCCAGCTCTTCCTGCTTCCAGCCTGCGTTTAGGCTCTGCATACTTCAGCCCAGCCTTCTCCTGCAATCCTCCAGTCCAGCCAGCTATCCCCTGTGGTCTTCCAGCCAGCCTTCTCCTGGGGTCCTCCAGCCAGCCTTCACCTGGGGTCCTCCTGCCAGCCTTCACCTGTGGTTCTCCAGCCAGCTTTCTCCTGGGGTCTTCCAGCCAGCCTTCTCCTGGGGTCCTCCAGCCAGCCTTCACCTGGGGTCCTCCTGCCAGCCTTCACCAGTGGTTCTCCAGCCAGCTCTCTCCTGTGGTCCTCCAGCCCAGTCTGCTCCTTTTGTTCCTCCAGCCAGCCTTCTCCTGGGGTCCTCCTATCCAACCTGTATCTTCTGCCAAGCTGCCACTCTACAGACCTTCCTCTTGGACCTTGTATTGGATCTCAGGTACTGACCTCTGGCTTGTTACACTGGACTTGCATTATCTCAGCCTGTACTGACCTCTGGCTTGTTACACTGGACTTGCATTATCTCAGCCTGTACTGACCTCTGGCTTGTTACACTGGACTTGCATTATCTCAGCCTGCCCTGACCTCTGGCTTGTTACACTGGACTTGCATTATCTCAGCCTGCCCTGACCTCTGGCTTGTTACACTGGACTTGCATTATCTCAGCCTGCCCTGACCTCTGGCTTGTTACACTGGACTTGCATTATCTCAGCCTGCCCTGACCTCTGGCTTGTTACACTGGACTTGCATTATCTCAGCCTGCCCTGACCTCTGGCTTGTTACACTGGACTTGCATTATCTCAGCCTGCCCTGACCTCTGGCTTGTTACACTGGACTTGCATTATCTCAGCCTGCCCTGACCTCTGGCTTGTTACACTGGACTTGCATTATCTCAGCCTGCCCTGACCTCTGGCTTGTTACACTGGACTTGCATTATCTCAGCCTGCCCTGACCTCTGGCTTGTTACACTGGACTTGCATCATCTCAGCCTGACCTGACCTCTGGCTTGTTCTACTGGACTTGCATTATCTAAATAAAGCTACCCTTGGCCTATCTACTGTTTCCCTGCATTCTTGGTTCCTTATTCGCTTATCTTAGATTATATAGCTTCCTGCTAATCTCTGGGTGGCTCCTCCCACCCAGAGATAGGCTTCAGTAAGCTTACATCCTTACAGTAACAACTGAGCCCCAAAATTGTTATGGAACCCGCGGGGTTGCTCGAAGCTTTAAATACCCTGGGTAGTCGGATAGCTGCTCTCACTGCTTCTGTACAGGAATTACAGGCCAACCAAACACATCTCCAACAGCAACTACAGGACCTTCAACCAAGTTTAACCCAAGCAGCAGGTGGTTCTACACCACCCCTTCCTAGCCTTGAGATGAACTCTGCTCCAGAACCTCGTGTTCCCCTGCCTGAAAGATTTTATGGGGATAGAGCCCGGTACAGGTCCTTCATCACGGCATGTGAGTTACTGTTCTCAATCAACCCACGTACCTATGCCTCTGACTTCACCAAAGTACGTACTACCATCACATTGTTAGGAGGAGAACCACAGGGCTGGTCCCATCACCTCTTACAGACCAACAGTCCTGTATTAACTACATGGCAGGCTTTCCGGCAGGCTATGGATTCATTATATGATGACCCTTTTAAAACGGCCTCAGCTCAAGTAGCATTAAGGTCCCTAACTCAAGGGAGACGCCCAGTTGAGGACTACGTTGCTGACTTCCGTCGTCTGTCAATTGATTCAAAGTGGAATGAAGCTGCGCTCATGGATCAATTTCGTCTAGGCCTATCTGAAAGCCTGAAGGACGAACTGGTTAGAGTACCTATACCAGTTACACTAGACGAGATCACTCATCTTTCCATACAAATTGACCGCCGCTTGAGAGAACGGCGGCGTGAACGCTCTGCTACTTCTTCTCCTCCCCATCGTACTCCAGCTTCATCTCAACCACCTGCTACTGTCACCACCACAGAGGAGCCTATGCAGCTGGGTGTTCTACGGGGACCTCTATCTAAAGCTGAACGAGACCGTAGACGACTTCTAAATGTTTGCCTCTATTGTGGAAAAGGGGGTCACCATCTCAGGACTTGTGATACCAGACCACGGCCTTCCCAAGGTAGGCATTTTTTACCTGCAACATCATCCGCTCCTATTCTGTTGCCCACTTCTTCTTACATATCCCTCTCTGTTATTCTACAGTGGAACACACAGCAGAGTGAGGTGTCGGCCATCATAGATTCCGGAGCCAGTAGTTGTTTCCTGAGCCAGGAGACAGCTCTATCCTTGGGCATACCCATCAAACGCAAAACCCAACCGTTCACGCTTCAGATGGCGGATGCAAGCTACCTACAGTCAGGTCCCATTCTTTATGAAACTTTACCTCTGTATCTTCTCACTGCTGTAAATCATAGAGAAGAAATTAAATTTGAAGTTGTTCCATCTCTTTTGTTTCCTCTTATTTTGGGTCTTCCATGGCTACAAATTCACGACCCCCATATTGAGTGGTCTTCCAAGACTGTAACCTTTCTTTCCACCCACTGTAGAGAAAAATGCCTTATCAAAACAGAGCCTAAACTGTTGACCTGTGTTACAACGTCAACCATACCCATGGTCTATCAGGACTTCTCAGATGTGTTTGATAAAAAAGGGGCTGACCTTCTTCCACCTCATAGACCATATGATTGTCCTATCGAACTTCTCTCTGGATCTACCATACCCTATGGACATATATATCCTCTATCCGGACCAGAACTGCAACATCTTAGAGAGTACATCTCTGAAAATCTGGAGAAAGGATTTATTCGACCTTCCACTTCTCCAGCTGGAGCCGGGATTTTCTTTGTACCCAAGAAAGACGGTGGTCTACGCCCCTGCGTAGACTATCGGGAACTCAATGCCATTACCATTAAAAATCGCTATCCGTTACCACTGATCCCAGAATTGTTTGAACGCATGTCAACTGCAAAGATCTTCACAAAAATCGATCTACGAGGAGCATATAACCTGGTTCGCATCCGCAAGGGAGACGAATGGAAGACCGCCTTCCGAACCAGATATGGACACTTTGAATACACCGTGATGCCCTTCGGGTTATGTAACGCTCCTGCAACATTTCAGCATTTCGTAAATGATGTTTTTCGGGATCTTCTGGACCAGTTTGTTGTCATTTACTTAGATGACATTCTTGTCTTCTCACATTCACTACAAGAACATCGCAGCCATGTCAGGAGAGTGTTAACTAGGCTTCATACACATTGTTTGTACGCTAAATTGGAGAAATGTTCTTTTGAAGTGTCTAAGATCGAATTCCTAGGTTTCCTTGTTTCCCCAGGGCAGTTAGAGATGGATTCTCGTAAGATAACAGCTATACTGAAGTGGCCCATACCATCTGACAAGAAGGCAATTCAGAGGTTCATTGGCTTTGCCAACTTCTACCGACGCTTTATCCGGGATTTCTCAAAATGTATTTCACCACTCACATGTTTAACCAAGAAGGATGCCAGTTTTCACTGGACTCCTGAAGCTCAACAAGCTTTTGACCGTTTAAAACTTCACTTTACGCAAGCACCTATTCTACAACAACCTGATGTCAATAAACCTTTCTTTTTAGAAGTTGATGCTTCTAATATCGCTGCAGGGGCAGTACTGTCGCAACATATGGGCATTAAAGATCGTTTACATCCAGTAGCCTTCTACTCCAGGCGTCTCACACCTGCCGAGCAAAATTATGATGTGGGAGACAAGGAATTGCTCGCTATTAAATGCGCCTTGGAGGAATGGAGACACTTATTAGAGGGTTCAGAGTATCCTATTACAATATATACAGATCACAGAAATCTAGAATATCTCCAATCAGCCCGCAGACTACGACCTCGTCAAGCCAGATGGGCAATGTTCTTTGCACGATTTCAACTACACATCACCTACAGACCGGGCTCAAAAAATTTGAAAGCAGATGCTTTATCCAGGATGTATACGGTACCTTCCAATACTACTACACTTCCTGATACAATTTTGCAACCACGTCAATTCCTCCTTGTCACCACCAACTTACTGGAACGTATCAAACAAGCCACCACTCCTTCTCCTCGTTTGATACAACTATACGCCTTAACCTTCACTGATGGCCTATTGTATAAGCAAGATACAGGCCATGGGGGAATCCAAAAGACCCTAGAAGCCATTCAGCGGTATTTCTGGTGGCCAAACTTAAAGCAGGACGTCAATCACTACGTATCCTCTTGTGACACTTGTGCCAGAGCTAAAAGCCAACACACCAAACCATCCGGTTTGCTCCATCCTTTACCCATACCTTCTGGTCCTTGGAGAGATGTAACAATTGATTTCATTGTGGATTTACCAGGTTCAAACCAACATAATACCATTATGGTCGTAGTAGACCGATTTACTAAGATGGCTCATTTCATCCCAAGCAAAGGTCTACCTTCAGCCAGCCGAACCGCTTCTTTGTATCTGCAGGAAATCTTCCGTCTTCATGGAGTACCACAATCCATTACTTCAGACAGAGGTTCCCAATTCACATCAAAATTCTGGAGAGCATTTTGTGCCGGTCTTCAAATTACCAGTAACCTATCTTCAGGATATCACCCACAAACAAATGGGCAGACAGAAAGGACCAATCAGACTTTGGAACAGTACTTACGTTGCTTCTCTTCTCACTTACAAGATAATTGGTACCACTTACTCCCCATGGCAGAATTTGCTTATAATAATCATTATCACAGTACCTTAAAAAACTCTCCTTTCTTGGCCAACTATGGATACCACCCGGCAGCTCTACCAGGACTCACCCCCATCACTCCAGTCCCAGAGGCTAATCAACGAATACAACAATTACAGCAGTCTCATCATGTGTTAAGTCAAATTCTGAGATCTGCACAGCAAGACTATAAACGTTATGCTGATAAACACCGACAGAGAGGACCTGAACTACAGATTGGGGATAAAGTATGGCTGTCCTCTTCACATGTTCGCCTTTCTTGTCCCACCAAAAAATTGGGACCTCGCTTCTTGGGACCTTTTTCTATCACTCAAGTCATTAATCCAGTAGCTTATCGTCTGGCACTACCTACCTCATACCGGATTCACCCAACGTTCCACATCTCTCAATTGAAGAAATGGATTCCCAGCACGTTTCCTGGTCGAGAACCTTCTAGACCACCTCCTGTTTCCATTACAGATCCTGATGAGTTCGAGGTCGAGGAGATTCTAGACTCTTGTTTTCGTCGGGGCCGTTTGGAATACCTGGTACATTGGAAGGGGTACGGCCCAGAAGACCGCTCCTGGGAACCCGCAGGTAACTTCAACACCATGGCCTGTATTCGTAACTTTCATCGGAGTCATCCAGACCGACCTGCTGACCTGACCACCCGGAGGTTGGTCATAAAGTGGGGGAACTGTCATGTCCCTCGCCGTCCTTGCCAGTAGTTCTACTGGCTTCAGGACGGCTGGGCACATGCGCGCGTCCTCGCGCATGCGCAGTAGCGTGGTCTGACGTCGGTCGCCGCACCGACGTCATTCACTGGGCGCCCGGCGTCCATTTAAAACTGGCGGCAACCGGGACTCGGCGCTCAGTTGTCGCTTGAGTCCCGGGCGGTCTACTTGCCGCAGTTTCGCCTCCCAGCTCTTCCTGCTTCCAGCCTGCGTTTAGGCTCTGCATACTTCAGCCCAGCCTTCTCCTGCAATCCTCCAGTCCAGCCAGCTTTCTCCTGGGGTCTTCCAGCCAGCCTTCTCCTGGGGTCCTCCAGCCAGCCTTCACCTGGGGTCCTCCTGCCAGCCTTCACCTGTGGTTCTCCAGCCAGCTTTCTCCTGGGGTCTTCCAGCCAGCCTTCTCCTGGGGTCCTCCAGCCAGCCTTCACCTGGGGTCCTCCTGCCAGCCTTCACCAGTGGTTCTCCAGCCAGCTCTCTCCTGTGGTCCTCCAGCCCAGTCTGCTCCTTTTGTTCCTCCAGCCAGCCTTCTCCTGGGTCCTCCTATCCAACCTGTATCTTCTGCCAAGCTGCCACTCTACAGACCTTCCTCTTGGACCTTGTATTCGATCTCAGGTACTGACCTCTGGCTTGTTACACTGGACTTGCATTATCTCAGCCTGTACTGACCTCTGGCTTGTTACACTGGACTTGCATTATCTCAGCCTGTACTGACCTCTGGCTTGTTACACTGGACTTGCATTATCTCAGCCTGCCCTGACCTCTGGCTTGTTACACTGGACTTGCATTATCTCAGCCTGCCCTGACCTCTGGCTTGTTACACTGGACTTGCATTATCTCAGCCTGCCCTGACCTCTGGCTTGTTACACTGGACTTGCATTATCTCAGCCTGCCCTGACCTCTGGCTTGTTACACTGGACTTGCATTATCTTAGCCTGCCCTGACCTCTGGCTTGTTACACTGGACTTGCATTATCTCAGCCTGCCCTGACCTCTGGCTTGTTACACTGGACTTGCATTATCTCAGCCTGCCCTGACCTCTGGCTTGTTACACTGGACTTGCATCATCTCAGCCTGACCTGACCTCTGGCTTGTTCTACTGGACTTGCATTATCTAAATAAAGCTACCCTTGGCCTATCTACTGTTTCCCTGCATTCTGGGTTCCTTATTCGCTTATCTTAGATTATATAGCTTCCTGCTAATCTCTGGGTGGCTCCTCCCACCCAGAGATAGGCTTCAGTAAGCTTACATCCTTACATGCTACTAGTGTAGCTACATTTGGATTGTTCCTCTGTGGTGTTGTTTTTGTAGCTCCATTTCAATTGTATGCTCTATATTATCAGTAGTGTAGCTTCATTTACAGCAGCAATTGGGAGATTTAGTGAGGAGCAGTGGCCCACCAGCCCAGACATATGACCGGCCCAGGGGGCAATTGCCCCCCTGCCCCCCAGGCCAGCCCTCCCCTGACAGGCACTGAGTCCATACTAAAAGTTAAAAATCATTGCAGTAGAATAGAAAATCAACCAAAACACACACATGCATATGTAACTAGGCATCCCTACACTAGTAAACCACTGATGAATTGATAGGAGAGCCAAACCTCCATTTCAATTCATCCAAATCTTAAAAAAATAAATAAACAAATGTCCAACTCCCCACCATACAAAACACTACCAGCACAAAAAAGTATCCCCCAAAAGCTAACACTAATTTATATCTCATGGCCCCTCCCCACATGTGTAACACGTACATTACTTGAATTGATGTTGGAGATCCATCTGTCTCCATGATGCCCTGGTCTTCCAGCATTTCAGGTGTTTGCCTGTGCTAGTGTGAGCAAATACAGAGATTATTTTCCTTGCTCTCACTAACTGGAAAGTGGAGTTACACAGGGCATGGAACGTGCCTTGGAGTGACCTCATCTCCCAGCTAATCAAGATCTAGGTGCAAGGAGTATGACTGTGCATCATTCCTTTCCTTTTCTATCTACATGGGCCCTGCACCAGGGAAGTCTTTCATCTACACCTTTTTTATTTTATTGGATGTCTGCTGTTTTTAATTGCACTACACTGGGACCCACAAATAATAATAAAAACATCAAAATATAATTTAAAGGGTCCCCTCCAACGCATTTCAAAATAACATCTTTCTTCAAGGATTTTTAATTTATATAGTATTTGTAGGTGTATTAGAGTAGGACTTACATAAAGTGAGATACCTTGGTGTGGTGGTAAGCTTACACTAAATTCTCATTTATTTCACTTAGATTTACTAAGGATTATTATATATGCCCATTACAGGGCACACATTATTCACAGCATATAGAGGAGTGCAGGTCTGTTTGTTTGTATGTGTTTTTACTTTTGCGTCTAGGACTAATGTCAGGGGGACTGGAGAACCCTCTCATTCCTTGATGCTATCTATATCTTTCATCTATATACTTATATTCAATTTACATTTATTATATGGATATTTTATGATGAGTTAGCGCTGCAAGCTTTCTTCCTTTTGACTGTGCATCATGTCACCCCTCCATCTAGCCAATCATATAATATAATTATATAGATGTTAATTGGTTAAGAGGTGAGGTTACTCCAGGGCACATTCCTACTACCCACATTATCAAAAACTCTAGAGAAATGTGTTCACATACAACTATATAAGTACTAGCAAATGTCCAGTTTTTTCCAGTTTTTTATTACTACCTAACATAACATGCATTATAAACATTCCTATATAGTCTGATGAACACCATACCAATTTGATATATAATCGTAAGCAGTCAGAGAGTGAAATAACCCTGCCATGCCATCCAGAGCCCTTCTCCACTGCCAAAGGTTATCTCGAGATGGATGACAGGTGGTGGTGGTTTCTTATAGTACTATATAGTGAAATTGATTACCTGGAGATGCTGCCTCCTGTCAAAATGAGCCAATAAAACTGTTCCCGGTCCCTGAAATCATTGCTCTGTAAGTGCCCCGTCCATCCCACAATATCACCAGCAGGCTAAAATGCACTGCAGTATGCAGAAAGAAAATAATACTGGGGGAGCTTCCAAACAAATATTGACAGCTGATGCTATTCCCATCTTTTAATCCATTGGTTGGCATAAGCACTGTAGGACCTGCACAGAGCATCAGACAGGGGAGGGCTTGCAAGGGGGGCAATTGCCCCCTGGGTAAGTCATATGTCTGGACCAGAGGGCCACTGCCTCACTCAGTCTCTCACTTGATGCTGTAAATAGAGCTACACTATTGATACCACAGAGCTTATAGTTGAAATTGAGCTACACAAATTATATCACAGAGCTACAAGTAGCATAACCCATTTCCCTTGTAAGCTCTGTGGGATCACTAGTGAAGATCCATTTCAGCTGTAAGCTGGGTAGTATCAGAAGTGTTGCCCCATTTCCGCTGTAAGCTTCACGGGGTGGGCTGGGACAGTGGGCTCAAACGATAATAGAAATGGGCCACTTGATTGTATTTGCCCCTCAGGCCAAAAGTTGTCAGCCAGATCAGGGGTTAGCATGCCCCTGAACAGGTGGGTCCTGCATCACTGGGGCAAATATCATGCATGACCACCCAGCAAATAATAACATTAAATACAATTTATTTATATAAAAACAATCAAAATAAGATATAAATCATCTATTTTGGTCTATGTGCCCAAGTGGCAATGTAGATGCAACTTGTGCAACTAATATAATAACAGGAGTGAATTCTGGACAGACCAATCACATTAAGAATACATTTTTACATAGTGACTAATGTGTCCCAAGCGTACAAGCCAGATGGAGATATTAAAATATATAAGCAAACTATATATAAAAAACAGCCCTCTATAAACAGCTTTATTGTTTATTAACCAAGAAATCAACTTTAGTTCCATATAACTTGCATTAAGCACTGTGAGGCTATCCAGTATCGACTCATATATGAAAGATATATTGACATACATATTATCAATACTGAAAAATAGCAGTCTCTAACTGCAAATATCTATCACAATAGGGAAATATATCCAATAACCTGTTCAATAACCAATCTATGTAGGTCTTTAAATCTTTAAATTCCAGAATGGTATTCAACTCACAGCAATGCACTGGATACCTCACTGGTACTCAGTGGGTTAAATTTTAAATGTAACATTAATAACTCTTGTGACTGATTAGTGTAAAAAAGGGGAAGGGGATGTGTTATGTGAAAATAAATGTGCATATCAATAATGAATGTGTACCAACTGTAGTCAGAATCTAAATACACATATAAATAAAATACATTGCCTATTTAAAGGGATAGTAATACTTTGTTTTATCTTTATTTTATTTTGTAGGCATTAAAAAAACATGAAGAATGATATAAGTCCTTTATGGTTTGAGAGATATTCACAAGCAAAGTGTCCCCTCCCACCCCTTTTACCTAGTGTAAGCCATCTCTTCTCTGATGTGGAATCTGGTTGTAAGACCAGACAGATAACAGCAGGGGACAATCTTCTTCCTATGAGAACAATGAAAACCCTGCCCCCCTTGACAAGTTTTTCATGTTTTTCCCTTATCTTAATTGGAGATCGTCCCTCTCTGCAGTCTACCTGGGCACCTGCCTTCTGATCTGGCTGAACAGTGTTGCATCAGTAAAAGGGGCGGGAGGGGGATACTTTGTCATTGAATTACTCTTGAACTACAACTCTGACAGAACTGAAATAACACTCTCCAAAGTCCAAATACTATGATGATTAACTAGAGCTGTTTTTATTATGAAACATTATTATCCCTTTAAATAAATACAAATAATATTAAACCAAAAAAGATCAATAACAATGTCATATTGGCAATATTTTAGAATTAATTGATTCTGATCTCCTCTATACCTATAAAATCAGGGGTAAAATAATGGATGTGTAGACTACTACAATACAGATTAAAGACTCTTGTTTAGGCCCTCTTGTGTCATTGTATGCAGTCTTAACACTCAAAAGATTTCCCTATCATTGAATTGGGTGATATGATTATAATGCTGTGACTGTATATAGGTGAGATTATAAGGAAAAATGGGACCCCCATCTTGCTAGAGTAAGATGTACACTAAGTGATGCAACTTTTTTTTCACTTTTTCTACAGTGTTGACCAAATCTGTTCCTTAGTATTTGGAGTAGAAACCAGAAAGATGGCAACGAATTATTATATCTTCTCTCAGTTAGTTTTACATGAATACATTTTACTTTATTTTATTCTTTGCTGGTGTGATATCTGTTCCAGAGAGCCAGGAAACACCTGGACAGAGACAGGCTAGACCCTGATGCTCGACAGTAGTTGTGCAGTGCTTATGCCAAGCAGTGGATTACTGATGTGAGTAAGCTTATGTGTTTGAAAGTGCCATTGTCAATTCACTGCAAGAAGAAGGCCTCCTCAGCAAGTTTCCAACAATAGATACCTATGCAGCACACTTCAGAACGTGAGTAGCATAAATTATCAAGAAAGAACAGTCCAACTAGAAAGAACTGTATTACATTATGTGCGACTCCCCATTTCTTTTTCTTCCTTCAGATTCATATTTGTAGTAGGCCTAGGCAGCAGCAGTGTAATGGCAATATCAAAGTTGCAACAATAGCCATGTTACACTGGGTTGGTGTACTAAGGGAAAGGAGTGAAATATCTTGTGCAATCCAACTGCAACACAGCAAACAAACACCTCTTATTGCATAAATGAGGTGTTTAACCTGCTGAATGTTAGAGAGGTATTGAAAGCAGCTCTTTGCAATGTGGTAGAGACAACTACCACTGAAATGGTTAACCCTTTGAATGCCAGAAAGATATCCAGTGCATTACAATGCAATACATTGGACATACCTCCCAAGTGTCCCTCATTAGGAGGGACAGTCCCTCTTTTAGACCTAAATCCCTCTGTCCCTCTTTCCCACCCTGATGTCCCTCTTTTTAGGAGATCAGATTGTGTGGTGTGTATATAAGTGTATAGTATTGCTCTACAGCAATAAAACTCACATTATTGTTTGTTTAAATGTCAGTATATGTGTTTATAAATTAGTCTGTGTAACTAAAATACTTTGGTCTTGTTATTAATCATTTATTAGGTTACACAAGGAGGTGGCAATAGGTCATGAAATAGCTTAAAAACTCCTGGTAATGCCCCGCCCACCAGTCATGCCCCCAGAAACACCCCCTAAAACACAAGTGTCCCTCTTTGGCAATTTGAAATGTTGGGAGGTATGACTGGATACCTTCTGGCATTCAAGGGATTGAAGGTCCCATTGGAATCAATACCTGTTCTACCAGGTGCAGTTGGTTTGCATCACAGTTGTACCAGCTTCACTGTTTGTCTCAACTAAAGCAAAACAGCATATTAGGATTCTATGTGATAAGCCATTAGCTTTTGGTGGGGCAAAGCTTTGGATAAGATTAACCCCTTCAATGCTAGGGACCTCTCAAGCATGTTGCATTTGAGATTTTTCTAGCATTCAATAGATTAATTAAGTGGATAAAGGCAAAAGTGTGATTAGGCAGCTTATGCAAAACACATAGACAGATAATTACAAGCATGCAGGGGACAAAGCAATGTTTTTTATAAGCCTTGCATCTGATTCTATTATTCTATTATATGCTTGTTATTTTTTTCACACTCTGTGCAAGAGAGGCGCACAATGCAATGAATGTTACACATTCATCTGCATACCTCCCAACATTTGAAATGGCCAAAGAGGAACACTTCTGTCTTTGAGGGTGTTGCTGGTGGGTAAGGCATTATTGTGAATGTTTTGGTTACCTCATCACCTACTGACAGCTCTTTATGTAAGTTAATAAATTATTTAGAACAATACAAAACTATTTTATTTACACGGACTACTTTATAAACACATATACTGAAGTTTAAACAAAAATGAATGTGGGTTTTATTACTGTGGAGCAATGTGGTATACCTGTATATACACTACACATTCCGATCTGATGAAAAAGAGGGACACCAGGTTAGCAAAGAGGAACATGGGGGATTTGAGTCTCAAAGAGGGACTGTCCCTCGTACAGAGGGAGCCTAGGGAGATATGCATCTGACTAGGCCAGGATTTACTTCTCTGGAACACCTAGGCAAAGCACTCTAAGACACCCATAGCCCTGCCTATGGCCAAACTCCCAATTCACAGCTCCACCCGCTGCTACTTTCCACATAAAATATCCCTAGAATGAATACCTAGGGGAGGTTTACTGCTTGGGCATACTTGGTGTAAACCAGGGGCCTAATATAGTCCTCTGTGAACCAGGCTCCAGAACAATTTCCACCTTTCAACTGCTATATATATATGTATATAAAAAGAGAGACTAAAATATTCACTCTCATATCTGCAACCTACAAAGGGGTGTACATGTGTACATTCCTGTGTCCTCTCTAGATTGTATCAAGGAGTCAATATTGCTTCTACCTCAGCATCAGAATAAGTACCCCTGGAAACATGCCAGGCAGCTTCATGGTAAGCTCCGTTTAATTATAAGGTAAGGGAACTCTGCCACATAAGTGGACCCACAGGGAGTCTGCAGCATAGCTGGGAACTCTCTGGATTTGCCCCAGAGACTCTGGTTTATGCTGCTGATTACCAGGTCTCTGTGGAACAGGATTATTCTCTGGATGTGGGGAGTTTCTAACAAAAATCTGCCACTTGTGCTCTTTCCTAATGTGTTCCTCCCACTCCCTTCCCACTTCTCCTCTTTCCCCAGCCTATTCCAGCTACTTGTTTTTATGTTTTATAAGTCCCGCCTCCCCACTAGCGATTAAGCTCCAGCCCTTTTTTACGCAAATCATATAATTTATCTTCCCCAGAGGCACCACAGGACTCCCCTCTCCAGGAAGTCCTCAACAAAAAGTTCCCAGGTAGTGTCTACAAGCAGTACAATGAAGCTGTTCAAGGACACCTTGATTAACCTGCTGAGTATCAGAATTATGCACTGCATTACAAAGCAAGACAATGAAACCTCTCCTACACTCAGAAGGCTTTGCACTGTCTACCTTTCTGCATGTTGTTTCAGTCTTAGCATTGACTGAAAAGTTTATCTGTCTGTTTACCCACAGAGGAAGGCCATAAATCACTTTACTGGCAATCACACAGATAATCTCTCCAGCTGACACATAAACTGAAGTTACATGGAGAAAGTATAGACCAGTGAGTGCTGTGGCACTTTGGAGTGTCATGTACATCCACTTTAGAGTGTCCCTTCTTTTCTATAAAGACTTTGGCAAAAGTGATAAAACCCAATGCTTATCGTGTAGTTGTGACTCCACTTCTTCAGGGTTACAAACAGGAAACTGGGTATCAGGTCAGCTTATTTATATACCTGAGAAGGTATAATTGTGAAAACTGTCATACACAACATATCTGTTTTTGTTATTCTGATTGTGAGATCCAAAATGTTCGGTGTGCCCTGAAAATTCCAGGCTACTTGTTAGGAGTGCTTTGAGCAAACAATTATTAAGAAACACTGGTGCAGACACTACGGGGACTTTAACCCTTTAAGAGCCAGGTAGATGTGTAATGCATAGTTTTGCATTATGTTGCCAGGCCCAGATTTCTTATTAAGCAAAGTAGGCAACTGCCTAGAGCACCAAATTATGGGGGGTGCTTCAGCTGTGCTGGTCACATATGTGGTCAATACAATATCAATATCCCTGCAGCAGTTTAAAAACCGATGCACTGACTATTATTTAACCACTTGAATTCTAGAGAAGTCTCAAACACATTGCAAACAATGCATTGGAGATCTCTCTAGAAACCAAGGAGTAAAAAGCTTTTTTTGTGCTTGCATGTTATAGGCTAAGAGTATTTTCTGTCCCAGGGAACAGTAGATGGGACTGTGGGTGGGAAACTGGGGGTGTGGCCATGAGGTGAGGTAAGGGCACCTAAAGTTCCCTGCCTAGGGGCTGCTGTGATTTAAGTTCACACCTATATGTTATGCACCCTTCTGGTAACGGATAGCAGTAAAATATATGCTGCAGGGTGTGGCCTCCTGAGTACAACAAGGTTACTCCCACAGTTGAGAGGTGTTTTATTCAAAAGTTATTGCAGCTCAAATTTTTTAGGCACAGTATCCCAATGCTACAATAAAAAAAAACACTAGCGCAAATAGATACAGAGTGCGATAAAAGCAAAATATAAATAAATAATATATGACCAGATACGTATCACTATATAACACAAAGACATTGAATAGTAAAAAACAGTCCACATAGTCAAGGTCAAAAACGAAAAATAATAAGAATTTCCTGAAGGTCCAAACTGAGTATAATATGGGGTGCTGGCGCGGGTAAGTGGTGGATAATCTTGGCTTCTACTTATGCATTGTGACCCGTCCGGCACCAGGTGATTTGTTACAATTCCTTACAGATACCGTTTACTTTTTTTTAGGGTGAAACCATACTTTCTATCTGATTTTAATTTTGTAATTTCTTATTTTAGTATTTCACACTTTATTTAATTAATACATTTATTTGATGATTCTAATGTGATATAACTATAATTCTTTTTAAATATTTTTAGCGTAAGGACAGAAAAAAAGTTTTTCTTTCAATTAATTAGCCAATTTAATAAATTGGCATTGAGTCAATTATCTCACGAATGCATAAGTGCAAAATATTATTTATATATATTTCTTTTGTAAGGAAAATATGGATGTTTCTGTGTTTCAGTTTGTATTATTTCACTATATGTCTTGTTATTTCAGTTACTCATTTCATGTTTTACATCAACGTATATTCAAGATCAATAGGTTTTTTTCAACAATTTAATTGTCTATTTAATCAAGTAGTCTTGCCAATTGTCTATCACGTGGGTGCCTTTGCACCTTCTCAGGTATATAAATAAGCTGACCTGATACCCAGTTTCCCGTTTGTAACCCTGAAGAAGTGGAGTCACAACTACACAATAAGCATTGGGTTTTATCACTGCACTCTATTTAGTATAAGTCCCTCCCACATTCCCAGTGAGAAACGGCCCCTCAATCCCCTGTTTTTCTTATTTTCTTGCCCTCTTTTCAGCTTTCAAGAGACCTCACTCACCACAGCGTTATACGCAAATCATCATGTTCATTTAATGAGCAAGAGTAACAACCTTATTGTACTGGGTACCTTGGACTGTTCCATCATCTGGCACGCATAAGCATCATCACAGTGAACATGCAATTTCGGAGGACTTGGACTTTGAATTTTTCGGCTGTAGTGAAAGGAAGACACAGGCACGGCTCATTTACTATAGAGGTTGGGCACCTGATATGCCTACAGCCCAAGATGAGCTAAATGTCATTTCAACCATTGCTGTTTTTACCTTTTATGTTGTTTTCTTAAAATACTACAGTTACAATTTATTCTATTTTGTCCCTGTTTTTGTCTTGTTTTGTGCTATTTTCCATTAGAAGTAATATCTCAATGGCCTGAAATTTTTAAAGATTGTTGTTGCTACATCATCCTATGGTCAACTGATCAGATACAGCACCACTGTAAAACATCAAGCCATTGAGATACTGCACCTAAAAAATTCAAATTTAAACTGCAATAACCTTTGAATAAAACAACTCTCAGCAGTGGAGTACCCTTGTTTTACTCAGGAAGATGAACCAAATTATGTGTATATATATATATATATATATATATATATATATATATATATATATTTATTTTTTAAATATATTACATGTTACAATTCCGCTAAGAGATTAATCAAAAAAGAGCCAGTAGCGTCTTCATCACACTCTCAGGTCACAGATGAAGCATATAGCAGAAAGACACTGGAGTGGGGTTAAAGGGATAGTAATGTTTCATAATAAAAGCAGCTCTAATTAATCATCATAGTATTTGGACTTTGGAGAGTGTTATTTCAATTCTGTCAGAGTTGTAGTTCAAGAGTAATTCAATGACAATGTATCCCCCTCCCGCCCCTTTTACTGATGTAACACTGCTCAGCCAGATCAGAAGGGAGGTGCCCAGGTAGACTGCAGAGAGGGACAATCTTCAATTAAGATAAGGGAAAAAGTTCTGATAGGAAGAAGACTGTCCCCTTCTGTTATTTGTCTGGTCTATGGACTGCATTCCACATCTGAGAAGAGATTGCTTACACTAGGTAAAAGGGGTGGGAGGGGGAAACTTTGCTTGTTAGTATCTCTCAAACCATAAAGGTTTGAGAGATAAGACTTACATCGTTCTTCATGTTTTTTTAATGCCTACAAAATAAAATAAAGATAAAACCATCGGGAGGTGGTAGAGGGACAGAACAAGGAATAGGATAACAGAGAAGGTAGAAAAGGGATAGTAATGTTTCATAATAAAAGCAGCTCTAATTAATCATCATAGTATTTGGACTTTGGAGAATGTTATTTCAATACTGTCAGAGTTAAAGTTCAAGAGTAATTCAATGACAAAGTGTCCCTCTCCCTCCCCTTTTACTGATGTAACGCTACTCAACCAGAGCAGAAGGGAGGTGCCCAGGTAGACTGTAGAGAGGGACAATCTAAGATAAGGGAAAAAGCTGAAAAGCTTGTCAAGGGCGGCAGGGCTTTCATTGTTTTGATAGGAAGAAGATTGTCCCCTGCTGTTATCTGTCTGGTCTATGGACTGCATTCCACATCTGAGAAGAGATGGCTTACACTAGGTAAAAGGGGTGGGAGGGGGAAACTTTGCTTGTGAATATCTGTCAAACCATAAAAGTTTGAGAGATAAGACTTACATCGTTCTTCATGTTTTTCTAATACCTACAAAATAAAATAAAGATAACATGAAGTATTACTATCCCTTTAAAAACAACACTTAATAATTAATTCCACCTGTTGCTAATGCACTCACACATACAGTCATTCAAACCCCAAGAAATCCCGTACACATTTGTCAGCAACTGCTGAGCATAGCAATACATCACAGAGTGTGCTGGAAGAAACTGTTCAGTGGAAAAAGTATGGAAGGCAATCTGTACAGTAAATTTAACCCATTTAAGAGCAGAGGGGTGTGCAAGACAGTGCTCTCTGGTACTTGTCATAGCACACACCTTTAAAACTGATATCAACACACCAATTGGAAGACTCAATCATTTTTTGTAATAGAGGAGACACTTTATAAATGTGGCAGGTGGGTCATAGCAAAGCAGACGCAAGGGAGTAGGGATCATTAGGCCTGAATTGCCCCCTCAATACTCTTCCCATTGCACAACTGTGCTAAGGGCAGTGGGTACATTTTTAATCATCAGCGATAGAAAGGGTGTTGATAGGAGGGTATGGGTATGTCAGTGGGAGTGGTAGGTGCTTGATCAAGTCTTATTGCTTAGTGCGTCCTCTTACCTAAACTTATTGACATACTAATTGATAGATAACACTGAAAAGCAAGCATATGAACCAAACAGATAATTTTTTTGTATTGTATAGAAAATTTCATGGAGAATCACTAAAATGATTGGGAGGTGGCTCCTTTTAGTTGCAGAGATTGACAGCTTAACTAGTGCATATTTTCATTTCTACAATACATTACTTTGGGGTTTACATTGCTTTTTTACCATTTTGGTTTTCTGTGTAATCACATGGGCTGGGGGGGACTTAGGGCACATATTCATAATATATATAGTGTATTTGTAATGTTTATATTTTACTTATTTATATGTTATTTATCGGTAGATGAAAAACGTTGATCTAGCATATAATATGCCTTCTACCCTTCCTTGAATAGAAGAAATGACATTATAGCCACATCCTAAGTACATATGAAAGCATATGCCTTGGACATGACTATCATGTAATTGGGCACTGAAATGGTTAAATGCTGAAAGTGCTCTTGCTGCAATACACTTGTCTAATTGAAAAAGCAAATTCCCAACTTAATTGAAGAATTCCTATAACTGTTGTATGGGTGAAAAAAAGTTAATTGGTAGCATAGTATTTTTATCTTTATTGTCACATTCTTTGAAACGCCTGACAATATCTATATTGCTTTATCAATCTGTGTTATACTTGCTTATAATTGTAAATGTGGTTGGTATCATATACAATGGTTTTTACATTTCAAATGTTTTGTTTTGCTTTTGTTACTGCCATATTATTCAACCACCATCATAACCAATCCAAATAATTTTAATTACTTCACAAATAATTATAGAAGCTTGATTAGGCTTCTTAAGGTAAATTTGAACAAAGGTTCTATGTTATTTGGCATTTTTATTTTGGTCATACTTGATTTCATCAGCAAAATATGCTGAACTTTTGAGTTCCAGGTCTGGTGGGCTTTCAAACCTTACATGGTTTATAAAAACTGACTGTGTACTGAGCACCAAACTTCTTAAAATTATGCTTCCCATTTAGCACTATCAGACATTTATTCAGACCTACATTCCACACTAGCCCATGGATTTTCACTACAATTTGCAGGGAAAAGGTCCCACATTAGCACTGTGTGTGTGTATGTGTATTTTGTAAAACCAGTGAATCAGATAAGTAGAACTGGAGATATTAGTGTTTTAAGTTCAAAGAAATAAAATACTTTATAATGTAATTGGTACATATGCTTAGTAGAGACCATGTTACTATAGGTAGGGTTATTTAGGTTATGGAAGGCTGCCATCTGCTGAAAATTGATGAACTTGTCCTCTGAGGTGTTTAACTCATTAACTCATCACTCATTAACGGCACTATACTTAGATATACCCCAACATACAGTGCTGGCATCCACCCCTCATTTCATTGCTCCCTGATAGATACTGACTTCAACATACGCTACACCGACTGTGAGACCTCTCTAGCATTCTCTAGCGACCAAGTGGGGCCTGCTTCTGTGAAGAGGTCACCCATACTGCCTGAGCTTCTCTTCAGTGAAGACTAGGCAATACTGGGCAAGCTTACAAGACCTTCTGGTCTGCGCACCATTCACAGAAGTGATGATGCAATCACAGCAGTGCCCTTCTCTGCTAGGAGATGTGGGAGGTTATGAGAACAGTTTCAGGCGACCGTGTGGAGGGGATGCTGGGAGAAAGGTGAGAGGTGGGTGTGGAAGGGGTCGGTGAGATAATGAGAGAAGTGGATGCGCTGCATAACTAACAGTACAAGAGATGTCCAAAAGCCCCATTTATAGCGATATGACTTTTTATTTGATCCCTGTGGTGCAGCTGACTCGCTCCAGAATTGTCACTTAAAATTTACACCCAGCACCCTTACAATTTACGTTTAATGGAACAAAACACTAGCTCTTGCATTTTAGTTATAGAAAATATTAATAACTAGTATTTATATAGTATCTTTCTCCCAGTGGATTTAAAGCGATTTCAGTGCACACTCTTGGAATTAACCAAAACGGCAGTTGAATAATAGATGTCATTATTACCCAATCAACGGTATTCTTTTATCAACCTCGGAAAGATAAAGGACTGAGTTAACCACGCAAGGAGTCAAATCTGCAACCTTGCGGTTTAAACAGGCTTTGTTGTCAGGGCATTTACCACTGAGCTATCTCACCAGCCTGAGATCATGTATACACAGAAAATGACTCATATTGAATATTATTGAAACTCTCCATGGATGCTACGCAGCACTGAAAAATTAACATTTTACATGTACTGTGTACTACAAAAGAGGAAAATGGACCAAGAGGAACCACCATTCAAAAAGACATGGGTCCATAAAGTTCAGACCATGCCAAATCACCCATGTTTATTCAGAAGAAGGCAAAAAAAAAATATGAAGCCATTCCCAATTAACCACCAAGTAGGTAAAAACAATTACTTCCTGACTCCAAATGGCAGTCAGATATTCCTCTGGATCAACATCCTATCTGCTATCTAGGTGTCCATTACTTTTTTGAAAGAAGTGACAGTAAATACAAGCACAGCATCCTGAGTTAAAACATTTCATAACTTTACTGCTCTTGCTGTGCCTTTGTGTTAGTCGAAAACACCTTTCCTCTAGTCTTAATGGATTACCTCTTTGCTCACCTAAGTTATTCTATAGAGTCAATGCACCCAGTTTTGTCCAGCTTTGAAGAACTTAGTGCATAGGCTCTAAAGAATAAAATAGGAACTGGAGAAATTATATCACTTGGGAAGTCAATTCCACTTTATCACCTCTGCAAACCACCAGAATATGCTTACTATATAACCTGTTTTTTGTCCACTTGAAAAAGTAAAATAGATGATTCAGGTACCTTTTATTAATGTATTTGGCTGCGCAAAAGACAGCAGGTCTCTACTGCATGGGAGCACACAATACAGTGTAATAACACAAGAAGTTCAAAAGGCAGCAGTCATTAAAATCAAAATAAATGTATTGCTTAGTTTAAACTGCACAATAGATGTATTTTGATTTGTACCACTTGGAAAGCCCTGATGAGTGCTGCTTTTTTACCACTTGAAAACTACCAACAAGTGATGCCACTATATATACAGTCAATGGTGGGCACTTCAAAAATGAAAATAAATGACATTATTCTTATCTGCCAAAAAAATACATTTACTGAAAGTAGTTTCTCATAATCAAATCAACGTTTCGGCTCCATTCCGAAACCTTTCTCAAGACTTGAGAAAGGCTTCGGAATGGAGCCGAAACGTTGATAATTTGATTATGGGAAACTACTTTAAATACATTTTTTTTGTTATAAGTACTATGAGTGCTCTTGTTCTTTGGTTTGCCAAACCATTAACCAATTTATATATATATATATATATATATATATATATATATATATATATATATGTATATATAATCCAAAGCGTTTTGATCGCCGACATGACCATTTCTGATGGTTCAATGTACACAAACTTTGTTTCAGGCACAATGTTATTAAAAATATCGTTTAAAATGACTTTCAGGCTATGTGTATAAGGTGTATATGAAACATAAACTAATTTTGTGTTTAGACAAGATATCTCATCCTATATAATAATTTGCTAAATCATGTGTAACGGCCGACATGTGCAGTACACACTGCTGCGCGTGCTGCAGTCATGCGCAGTAGAGACTGCCCGCGCCGCGGCTGATACAGAGCTGGGCGCTCCGAAGGAGCATCCAGCTCTGTATCAGCTGCGGCGCGGGCAGTCTCCACTGCGCTTGACTGCCCCGCGACCGGGTGGCAGTGACACTGTGGCCCGTTGCTAGTGAAAATTTAGCCCTGGCGAGTAGAAATTCAGCCCTGGTGGGTATGTTATGGTTTGCAGTGGCGAGTAACTTTTCACGTCTGGCTAATAGCAATAGACTTAAAATTATAAGCCCTGTACAGATATATATATATATATATATATATATATATATATATACATACATACACACGGTACTGTGCAAAAGTCTTAAGCAGGTGTAAACGCTTTCAAAAATGGAATTTCAACAGTTAATTTATATTCATTAACAAAATTAAAAGCACTTTTCTCGGGAAATTATTTGCCAAGCGGAAAGTACCATTATTCACTGATTTCAGCTTCAGGCGAAAATTTTTGCCCATCTCTATTCATAAATGCATTTGCTTAATTTTTGTTTGATCCTACCTTCCCTATTGTTTATTGCAAGTGCATTGCAGAATATAGATGACATCAGTAGTATTAGAAGTAATAAACTCATTTATATTACATTTCCCCTGTAGTGTAAGAAGTAAGAATTAAAGTATTTTTTCTATTTACATTATGGTGTACATGTTTACATGCATAACATTTACCACACTTGTAAAAACGTTTTATTTTGTCTACTAAGCTTTATTTTTTTATTTTATTTAGTTCTCTTGGCATTGATACTGAGCTATTATTATTCCTAAGTTTTAAGGAACAATTTATTTTCAGTTGGTCTGGTAATAAATTTGCTAGTGTTAAACCTTCCTTCAAAATCTTCCAATGTTTTACTATGCTTTTATTTTAGAAAACAAAATATGTTTTATATCTGATATTTAGGGAAATTGACAGCATTGTTGACTGCTTTTTTCTGTTATTAATGTTTGTTTATCTATAGCATTTAGTTGTCAGAAAGCTTATTATAAAATGCTGGGTTACACTTTTTTCTTTACATTTTTTTACCTAACAGTTTAGCTTCTTTTTAGTGCATATCTTTGATTCCTCAATATACACCACAAAATAAAAAAAAATAATAAGTACTGTATTCTAATTCTAAACAAGAAACTGAACCATACCAAATGGAAAAAGCAACATCCATGTATTTGGCCAGAGCACCAGTTTTGTCCCAAATGGGCTTTGATTCCATATTTTAAATGCTCCCATAAACCCATATAAAATTTAGAATACCTTGGTGCAAAACTGTTGCCCATGGCAAAGCCTATAATTTGCAATAAAAATGTATTTATTATTAAAACAAAATATTTGAGGGTTAAAATAAATTGCCTGTATTCTAAAATCTATGTTTTTCTTGAAGAATGATTTCCTTTGTTAAAAAAAATAAATAAATCCAGTGCATTCATGTCCCTTACAATGATGCCTTGCGGTGTATAAAGATCAAAGATGTAGAGTTCTACTGTACTATACTAATTATATTAATAATTTGTATTGTATCTTTTATATATGAATTTAATTTTTAACCTGTGCTTGAAGAAACTGGTCTAAATATATGCCAATAGATTGGTCTCCCTGATTCTCCAGAACTGCACCACTTTAAGAAAACCAGCAGCACCATTTTGAACATTAAAAAAAAAAAAAATTCTATATAACTGAAATAAACGTTAACTAAAATCACAGTAAATGTCCTCTATCAAATGCACAAAAGCCAGGAAATACAGGTTACATACTGTGGGAAATGCCCACAAAAGAGCAGTTTTGCTGCTTTTTTATTGCATTGAAATCAATAATAATAACCCCCCCCCGGAAAGTTTCCCAATTCTCCCCCTAAAAGGGGTTGTCAGTTTACCACATGTTGTCATTCTTTGCCTAGGAGAGAAATTAAGCAAATGGATAGTAGCTATTGCAGGCAGACAGGGAAAGAGAGTGAGCTTTATTTGCTTGATATGAGTATTGGTAACAGCCACATAGCGACTACCAGTTGTTCTATGGGTGTGGGTATGAAGGGAGATAGGAGAGTTAAAAAAATATGTATATATATTTTAACTGACAATTGTCAGTCAGACAGGCAGGTGATCTAGTACCTATCTGAGCTTGCTGAGCCTGGGACTATACTAAGACAGAGTGGAAGATACTACCCAGGCAGACACAAGATGACACATTCAAGACAAATAGAAAGGTACAACTTGACAAAATATGTACTTACACACACAAACACGCATACTCACTCCTACATCCACAAAAAGAAGAGCACTAGCTACTGTGCAGCATGCTTTAGCCTTCATAGCAAGCTTCTGAAACTGGAGGTTACAGGTCTGTCCTGTACTGTACTATAAACATTAACACTGCAAAGCTGGGACAGAAGCAGAGCTGCTGGTGAAATTTTGACAATAACTACATGTAGAGGCAGACAGTCAAAAAGGGGAGGGGGAGTTGCTTGTGGTTGCAGTGAGAATGGGTCTGATTTGTAGACAATGACAAATGTGAAAAGTTTAAAAAACAAAATCAAACCGTTTGACTGATAGATGTCAAAGACAGGCAGGAGATCCTTTACCAGAGTTGCTACTGATACTGACAGTGACATATACTTGAGAAAGACATTCCTCATGCATACAATTTCCCTCTTTTTAGAATCATACTACCCCAGGGCCCTGGGGATGTGGTGGGGGTGGTGGCAGCATGTTCTGCTGTGATGCTGGTGGGCTCTAAGTCCTACTGCTGTTGGTGTGGGATGATCCCGCTATACAGGCAGCGGTTCTCCAACTCCTCTTAGCATTCATTTGTGGACAGAGTGCCTCACTACTCTCACTGCGCAGTGCAGCAGGGAACAGGACAAACACAGACTACAACTACTGCAAACTACGTTTTTTTAGATCTAGTCTCTCTCTCTGATTTCTACTCTCTATCTAGTCTACTAAACCATGGAACATAGTGGGAAATTCTGGGTTTTTATAGTACTGTGCTGGAAATTATTACGGCCGTAGAAAGCATAGGTGGAAAATGGAAAAGATCTTGCAGGAAATTCATGGGAAGTAGCAAAAAGGCAGAAATTTTATGTATTTTTAAAGTCTGGGGATTTCCATAGAAAAAGCAGGAAATTGTGCATTTTCACTAAAAATTACACTCTAAAAACATCCCAGCTCTACTTACAATGATCCCTATTCTACAGACTTCAAAAAGGAATCATTTGATACAAAACACACGTTCCAAAGCACTCTTGTTAAATGCACAAAATTATTATCTAATAACACATTATTACATTTAGGTTTGTTTTAGCCAGAACTGTACTGGAGCATCCCCAGCCACCATCATTACATGACAGTGACTACCACCACCAACACCATCAACATAATCAATCATAATTTTTCAGTGATGCATAAGCTCACAGACAGTCTTATTCGTGGCATGACACAGGTGCATGACTGTCATGGAAAAAATTATATTTGGTACTTTTTATTGGCCAAACAAATTTTCTTTATATAACTTACATACATAATCTGGGTGCAACTGTGGGTCAGAGGTTAGCTGGATGAGTTGGTGGGGGTATGGAGTTTGATAACACCATGCTTAGTAAAGAGAGGCATCTTCTTTTACACTTCACTATTGTAGCACCCAATGGACTATAAAATCCAATTTTCTGAATGAGAATGCAGTAGAAAACATTGTTTATAACTCCTTGAGTTATCTTATCTTATTTATTTTCTTCTTTATGAGCAGAATCTTTAGAAAAATTGTTCCATCAAAAATTTGTTTTTTTTTTTTTTAATCCCGTTAGGTCCTACTTTTATTTAATTGTATAGTAGAAAGAGGCAATCCTTGCTGTAATAAATCATATATATTGTTTTATGACACTTCCTAGTACCCTGATTTTAGTGAGAGTGAATGATACATGCATTTGGATTCAAAGGTGTAACACTGCTATCACAGGTGTGTATGTCAACATCATTCAACACCTTTGATAGGACACTACAATAGTCAGCCTTATTTCCAGTACAAAGCTTTGTAGAAATAGAACTAACTCATGTAGGACCAGATAAGCCAAGACCAGTGAAAACCTTCCCAATGTGTAAACTGTTAGGTGGAGGGGCTAGCTTCTCCCATTGACCCCTGAAAGGGAAACAAAATATAAAGTGAGAACCAAACACTGAAGAAGTTCATAGTTAACTACAATTAAACAGAGAACAAACAAAATTATTTTACAGAAGCTAATTTGTGAAGGCTTACACTAGAAGGTTAGCACCTATAAAGGATTCATAATTAATGCAGCCAAAGTCCACAATTTCCCAATATTGATAATGGACAACCTTCATTGATACTAACCAACTGCATCTGTTCAAAAGAAAATCAAAAAGCAGATTATGCTACCTGGTTAATTTACATTTTAACCCATTAAGAGCCAGATGGGTGTGCCTGGCATTGCTTAGCATACTCCCTGGTACATAAAGGGTTACATTTGCTTTTTACTTAAGGCTGTGTCTTAGACCCAAATTTAACCAAAATTTACTTGTTTTGCATAAACCCAAAAATAGGAGGACTATTGTACTAACCTCCTGTGATTTTTCATGTAATTAACTGAAATAAGTATAAACAACGAATTCCTGTTTAATATACATTTAATTTACACACACACACACACACACAAGAAGATGAAGGCTATTTTATATCCATTTAACCCTAGATGAACTGAAGTATTGATGCTAGTGATGTCTCCACAGACCATTCTGGTAATGTTATTAACTGCTCATTTACTTCACCCTGATGTAAAGGATTATTGTGAGTCGAGGTTTAAGCAGAAGTCTGTCATACGAGCAGCACAAGATTAATTATGATAATTCGCTATGGAAAAGCGTGATCAATGTGTCAGTGTTTGAGTGAGAGTGTGTCAGCTATGTCTCCATAAGTTAAATGATGCATATGAAAAGAGAGGTGTACGTAGATGTGTGGGGATATAAGACTAAATAATCATTTCTGCTCAAGCTTTCTAGGAGGCTGTGAATAAAATTTGCAATATTAAGCAGAAGGATTGCTAATGTTAAACTATTGGACAATGGCCTTTTTTTTTTCTTTTTACAGAGGATGAGGTGTTACTGATATTGCAACAATGAAAGTGAATAAACCAGTTAGTCCAGGTGAGATTCATTCTAGAGTATTAAGAGAGCTTAAGTCTGTGCTTACATCTCCTTTAGGTGAGCTTTTTAACCAATCTCTGTTGACAAGAGTGGTTCAGGAGAATTGTCATTGTAGTGCCACTACACCAAAACAGCAGGTGGAGGACTCTGTTAATTACAGGCCCACAGTAAAAGATTAATATAGGAATGCAAAGTCTAAAGTTAAAGGTTAGAAATGTCAGAAGTAATGTGTGTAAACACTACTTAATGGAAAGGATGATTAGGGTTGCCACCCAGCCGGTATTTTACCGGCAGGCCGGTAAAAAATTTGCTTCTGTCCAATGTTAAGTCTATGGAGGGAATGCCATGGCCGGTATTTTTTTGAAGAAAAGGTGGCAACCCTAAGGATGATAGACTCATTGAACACTCTCTCAGAAGAGGTACTAGGGTCTAATACTAAATGGAATGTGTGTGTGTGTGTGTGTGTGTGTGTGTGTGTGTGAATGTATGTCACACCAAGGATGTGTGTGTAGTGGCTATTGGGTTGACTAGTCATATCACAGGCAAAAGGGTTTATATTTCCTGCTATATCACCATACCAGCTGTTCCCAACATGCTTTTCGCATAGACTAATTTGCACATCAGTGCATTTAAGCCTCAACTGTAACACTAAATCCAATTTATAGAGGGGATAATCTCTTTGATAATCATGGATGCATATGTGCTTTGGATTTTACATCACTTATTATGCATTCATATAAAGTTGCTGGCTTCCATGCATTAACCTTACAGGAAGTAGTCAGAAGAGAAGTGGAACAATTCTCAGGCAAACCAATTGCACCTTAGAGGACAAATAAAACGTACTGCACTCCCACTGATTTACATGGGGCTTTTAATCCATTGAATGCTAGAAAGGGCTCTACACATTACTCTGCAAGGTCTCTACACTTTGCTCTGCAAGGTCTCTACATATTGCTCTACAATGCTTTTGTAACCTCTCTAGCATTTGGGGGTTAACCCTTTGAGTGTCAGAGGGGTGAGCAATGCATTGCTCTGCAATGCTTTGCACACCCCTTTGGCACTCAGGGGGTTAAAATTCAACTTAAATGAATTCATACTTTAAAGTGTTAGTAATGTCCACAAAAACATTTTTTTGCATTTAGAAGAGCTTAAAAAGCTGAGTTAAATGCAAAAAACGTATCTCTCAAACCGCTATGGTTTAAGAGATACAGGCGTTTAAAGTTTGATCTCCCCTACTGACAGCTGTAAAGCTGTCAGCAAGAGATCCGTGTCGGCTGACACGGAGGCGCTTAAGCAGAGCCGCGATCTCGTTATTTACCACAAATCCCTTCACTGGAATGGTCTAAAATGAGTGCTTGAAAACCAGGCACTCGTTTTAGACCATTCCAATGAAGGGATTCGTGGTAAATAACGAGATCGCGACTCTGCTCAAGCACCTCCGTGTCGGCCGACACGGATCTCCTGCTGACAGTTTTACAGCTGTCAGTAGGGGAGATCAAACTTTAAACGCCTGTATCTCTTAAATCATAGCGGTTTGAGAGATACGTTTTTTTTACATTTAGCTCAGCTTTTTAAGCTCTTCTAAATGCAAAAACTTTTTTGTGGACATTACTAACACTTTAATTCATTTGTATAGTGCAGTTAGTTTACCCTAGTATTACTCTCTCTTTGTGCATATGGCCCAATAGACCTTTTGAATTCTTTGGCTACTTCTATTCCACTCAAAAGGTGAAGCAATACATTACATAATGAGTTCTGTTACTGGGAGCAATCCCGTTGCATCAGATATAAGCTTCAGAATATACATTTTTGGGAAAGTATATCTTGTCATAAAACCATCCACTTATTTGATTTAAATAATATTATCCTATACACATATGAGCTGAATTAATGCAGTTTCTGTAAGTACAAAGTCTTCTCTTACAAAAGCACACTAAGCTTCCAGTGATCATTTCCCTATAACACTGACACCATTACTACAATGAATCTTAGCTTGACATGACAAATAACTGTAATCTTTACAGTAACACTGTCATAAGCCAAATGTATCTATGTTTATGGTAACTCCTGTTCTGTGGAGTTAGAAATTGTCTTCCCAAAGAACTCCTAATGGTAACCCACACACCTTATTATTGCCAGAAAATCTTAATGGCCTTTTTGAATTTTGCTTTTGTTCCCTCAATCAGTTATGGATGTTATAACCATTTAGATGTACATAACTTTTGCGCTCTATTATTTTGAACAGAAGTAGGCAGTGTGTATGAGCCTACTAAATCCGTTAAGGACCACAGGGGTGTGCAATGCATTGCAATATTTTACATATCCCTATGGTCTTTCAAGGGTAAAGATTACCATGTGCATTGAGAACATTTTTAGATCACGTGGTCTTGAGCAAATGTATTTCCGTCTCCTTGGACATGACATCCATGACTAACTGAAAATGTTCTCTTTTGAACAAAGAAAGAAGGGAAAAATCAGTAGGGGTCATTAGGATTTTCTTGCCATAGTAAGGTAAGTGGAGTTATTATCTGGAAGCATTAGTTTCACTTTAAGAATGTGCAGCTCTGGATTACCTGCAGCTGTTTGTCCAGAGGGAATGAGATGAACAGGTAGTGGGAGATTAGAGCTAATGCGGTTTCCTGTATGAACAGGCTCCTTCAAGACATTTAACAATTGCAGTGGAATGAGTCTCTACCCACCTTGGGTAGGTGCCTTCCTGTGCAGCACTCTGAGCAGTGTATAAAGGAGAATGACAAAGATAGAGGTGAACAGCTCTGTTTTACCAATCCTGCCTGCTCACAGATGTATTTTATGATGAACTGGGTATGGGCAGAGGTTAGGGAATTAATAGGTGCGGTACTACAGGTGTAAGGTGCAATATAATGCTCACTGTCATTTTGGGGTAGGCAGAGGTTGTCAAGGCATCTCCTGGGAAGCAGAATGAGATAAGGAAAGAAAGAGTGGGGAGGGGTGTGCGGAAGAGGGGGAAGGGGGGTGAGAAGGAAAAGAGAGAGACAGACAGAAATAAATGAGAGAGGGAGACTAGTACCACACTACAGATGAACACACCCACATTTATCAACTGTTATACTGTATCTTTCCAAAACATCTGGGGAGATTATGTACTATGGTGAGGTAAAGTTGAGATAAACTCTCCAGTGAGATAACCTCTCCAGCTGCGTTGTTATGTCATGTACCTATGTATAAAGATCTCTATAACTTGAGTGATCTTAATGTTCAGACTCCATAAATCAACATAGAAAATGGAGATTTTATCTCATTTGTTATTTTATCTCACATTTATCTTACATTAGTGCACCCCCCTCTCCTCAGGTTTGATTATGAACATTGTAGCATAAATAGTTGGAGTGCTGTGCCATCTCTAGGTGGAGTAAGGCTGTGTGTATGGCCATTTGCTGAGTAGCAACTACCAATCACCCACAAAATGCCATGTTAATTAAACTCTGCTTTGCTGATGAATGTGGGTGGTAGGTAACTATGGGATGCTACTATTATTGGGCTGGCCAAAGATTCTTAATAAAAAGAAATGTCCTTCCTGATCGAATGGACTCATTTTTGGAAGAAACGTGCTTTATATGCTGGATGGTGGACCATGTATTTAGTCAAATCCTAGATGAGACATGTCAACCTTAAATATAATTGAATGCCACACACTCAACTATTCCTTCTAAGGAGGGCAGCAATAATGACTGCTGATGTCTGCATTGTTATTTTGTTTGGGAGGTCTGGAGAGAGGATGAAATGTAAATAGGCTAATTTTGTAGCTGTTCTAATAATGAGCCTCTAAAACAGGCGTATGCAACCTTCGGTTTTCAAGTTGTTGGAGAGTACAACTTCTGTCATCAACAGTAAACAGCCGGAGAGCCAAAGACTGCCTATGCTAGAAGATGTCAGCAAATCAAGCTGATCTAAAATGGAATTTGGACCAGCAGGGCAGCACTGCATTTAAAATGAGAAATCCTATTTGGGGGCAGCAGGTTATCAATTAGGGGGCCACATTTACATCCTTCCTTATAAATAAAATCAGCACTAGTTCTTATTAGTAGATGAGAAATAACTACAGACCTAATATCCAGTAGGAGGTCAGCAAATATAGACAATCTACAACTATTATGGAAAACAATTAAAATATATGCATGCAATATAACATTAGTCTTGTTATATGTGTTTAATTATTATTAGCATCAATCTTCAAGGTTAAAGGAACTCCATTTTTATACATAGATTCAGCTTTACTCTCTCTTAAATGGGACAGCACATGGGGCCAATGGTGTGGTAAACATACAACAATAGGGCAGTATATAGTGTGGGGACTTTACATACTCTTGCCATTCTGTCTCCCAGCCAATAGAAATTGGAGCAACAACAGACAGGCGACCAGTCCAGAACTGGGACATTGTACTCCACAGGAGACTGAATTTCCCAGTTCCGAAAGCAAACTCAATAATGTCACGCCGGCTCCCTAACAAATGGGAACCGGAGCGACAGACTGGATGACAAGTGGCAACCAATCACTGAATAGCCTACTTGTCAAAACAACATTGTGCCTAGCATGGTGATGCTCAATAAGTGGCGACCAATGGGAACAGTGCCTACCCATCTAACAACATACACAAACTACAAGTAGCCTAGTTTTGGCGACCAATCCAATTGCCGCCTATGTTTCAAAATGCCAGCGGCAATCCTCTTACTGCCCAACTAACCATGCTTGGGCCAGGTAGTGTGACAGTTCAGTCTTTTCCGTAGGATTTAGTTCATGGCACTCACAAGTGCCCATAATAACGACCTACAGTCCATTACAGTAAATAGAAATAATCAAATGTAAAAATATACCATCTCTGACATCATCCTCATAATCACCTATTCCTCTTAATTCCACACAGTCACAGCAAATTCCACTGAGGTCAAGCCTAGCTAGCAGTGTGTCTACTTTTTTGAGAAAAATTTCTAGACCCTCTACTAGTGTTATTAATGATACTACAGACAAGAATCATAATAATCTCTCAGTGTCAGACATATGAGGACTCCCTCATTCTGAAAACAATCTAGAGCAGTGTGATTCGCAGCTCTGGTCCTTGGGGCATACCAAAAGTTCTAGTTTTAAAGATATCCCTGATTAATCACATGTGGAGAAATCACAATGGCTGGTCTACTGATTACACATCTGTTAATAAACAGGGATACACTGAAAATCTGCACTGTTGATGTGTCCCAAGGACTAACATTAAGAAACACTTGTCAGTTATGGAGATACTTCACTCAGGATGCAAAATACAAACATATTGTCATCTCTTTTATTTGTCAAAAATGCGTGAGCAGGGGTAAAGCTGGATCTCATCTAGGAACATATTCTTTAAAGGGATAGTAATACTTCGTTTTAACTTTATTTTATTTTGTAGGCATTAAAAAACATGAAGAATGATATAAGTCTTATCTCTCAAACCTTTATGGTTTAAGAGATATTCACAAGCAAAGTGTCCCCCTCCCGCCCCTTTTACTGATGTAACACTTCTCAACCAGGGCAGAAGGGAGCTGCCCAGGTAGACTGCAGAGAGGGACAATCTTCAATTAAGATAAGGGAAAAACCTGAAAAGCTTGTCAAGGGGGGCAGGGATTTCATTGTTTTCATAGGAATAAGAGTGTCCCCTTCTGTTATCTGTCCAGTCTATGGACTGCATTCCACATCTAAGAAGAGATTGTTTACAGTAGGTAAAAGGGGCGGGAGGGGGAAACTTTGCTTGTGAATATCTCATAAACCATAAAGGTTTGAGAGATAAGACTTATATCATTCTTCATGTTTTTTTAATGCCTACAAAATAAAATAAAGTTAAAACGAAGTATTACTATCCCTTTAAGGTCACACATGAAGAACATAAACTCCAAAAGGTCAGTGATGGTGTTAGCATTGGCAGGTATATTGCTGGTAGTACTAGTGTTTTAGATGTGTATGCAGGGAGTCACCCATTTCTTCTCCTCCTATTGTTAAACTGATAATGATGATGACAATGATGATGAGTTAGAGATCTATGTAGGTTACCACCAGCATCATCACCACCACCACCTCCACCGCCACTACTGAGAGTAGCATCCCTGCATCCCCACTACCAACACCACCTGCTTACTGGCCATTAGTACCTCACTAATAGTCATCATGATAATGTGCACAGACAGATTAAGTTACTACACAGGCCAATGTCCCATTGACCCACAACCATGCTAAAAGTACTCAAAAAATTCACAAAAGTGATCTTAATGTATGGCCTGCTGGCATATCCCAAGCCACAGTTATTTTTCAACGATGCCTGTGTCAGGTGCCTTTCCAGTATGCTTAGGAACTAAGGCCACTTCAGTACGGTACGATTTAGCTTCAAAGATCTTGGATACAATGACCAACAATTCCTCTTTATGTGCGTTCATGTGGACAGAATCCAAGAGCTGATATCCACATACAAATGTAGTTCTAGTGTAATATCAAAAGAAGGATGCAAGGTTGTGCCAGATTCCACAAAATTTGCTTTCAAAAAGGGAACTAGGAGCTCTTTCACTTGATCCTTGATGGCCGCAGCATGTGCCAGCTGCAAAGCAATATTCTTAGCAAGGTGAGAAATTGGAGGGTCAGCTACAAAGGCCCACTGCGCTAGAACCTCAGCAGAAAAAGGGTATAAAAGAGAAATACACTGAATAAAGAAAAACCTCCTATTGGGTGTCTTCTATTCCTCTATTAACCTCCTTCTTGCTTCACTTAAAAATATCAAGGGAAGAGGAACTAGAATTGGAAGCCTCCAATACCTTAAGAGTCTCTAGGACAGCCCTAATAAGACCCTCAGCAGAAGAGAAGGGGTCATCCTCATAAAAGTTCCAAAAACAGAAGTAAGAATCTGGATTGTCTGCATCAGTTTCCCCTTCCTCAGTGGAGGAATCACAATAATAGGGTTATCCCACAAAACAACATCACTTAACTCATTTAGGACTATGAATGTGCCAGGACCGTCACAACTGTTGATCTGTTAAGGATCGGCGACAGTCCTGGCATGTCATGAGATTTTTATCAATGTGCACCTGCAGGCACTCTGTGATCACACTCCAAGACCATCAGTTCCAGCCTCTATCTCGGTGAGCTGGTACATGTGACATAAAAACCCCCAGACCACCTTAGTAACATAGTAATTTAGGTTGAAAAAAAAGACTTGCGTCCATCTAGTTCAACCCTTTTCCTATTCCTGTTTACCATCGTTGATCCAAAAGAAGGCAAAAAAAAACCCTCAATACATCAATTTCAAATTCTACCCTGAATGGGGTGAAAAATTTCCTTCTTGATTCCAAATTCCTTGGATCAACAAGCCCTAATTAAATATTAATCCCAATACTAACATACATAGCCCTCTATTTTATGCTCTTTTAATTAAGTGTCCACGCCTTTTTTAAAAGCATCTAATGTATTCAATAGCACCACCTCCTCAGGTAGCGAATTCCATACCTTTATTGTCCTTACTGTAAAGAAACCCTTCCGCTGTTGTAGAGTAAATCTCCTTTCCTCAAGTCCTTAAAGGGTTAAGCTTCTTCTAGGGGTGCGGGGTATCCCATGGACCAAGAATCTAAAACCCCTTTAACAGATGAGTGGATAGAACTAACTAAAGAAATTAGGGCACTAACCCATGCAAGCTCCTGTTCAACAGACAAGGGCCCTGAAGACTGAGCAGGGGACCTAGAGCAAGCGGGACGTAATGTAGTAGAAAATACCCTAGGAAGCCTAATCTGGCATGAAGGCCAGTGGGTTAATGGGGTTAAAGGGACCACTGAATTAATAGTTGCCTTGGATTTTTCCATGTCTCCTTTTCGGGTCTGACATAATCAGAAGACCCCCAAATGAATAAGATAAGGTATGAATAAGATATTAAAAGTAAAGGGAAAAACAGAAAAGCGGAGCAGAGGATCTCTCTAAGTGCAGTAAGTTTGTGTCAATCTGATCCTTCACCAACACCAATCTTCAAGAAATTTACTCACGTTTTTCGGAGGCTATAACTCGCCTCCCACTGTTATAGCAGTCGCTGGCTCTCACCCAGTTTGATGTTCTTTATAGTTGATCTCAGCAACCAGTCGGGTATCGATCAAATTTCCAATATTTCAGTGATGGACAATTTGTGGAATTCACCTACCAAGTAAAGGGTTACACCTTACCCAACATCAACATCAGAGGAAACCTAGTTTATTCTGAGCCTTTTAGTATTCAATGGACACAAAAGCTATATAGCTATAATAGAGCCAGTGACTCCACACCTGCAGAGAAGTACTTTTGAAGTATTTTATTTGGGAAGTACAAGATATATGTTTATATAAAAAGTATATGGCAAAAATTACAGCAGTAGTAATGTTCTCCAAACAATTGTTCAATAAAAACAAACAACAAAAAGTAAATAAAAACATGTAAAATGATGGCCTAACGCGTTTCATAATGCGCAGTCACTTCATCAGAGGCTAAAAGTAAAGGGAAATAGAATAAAATGACTGTAAGAGGTTAATGTGGCAAGCAAGAGGGAGCAATACATCTTTCTTTGCACAAAAGCCCAGGAAGAATGGACTGCTAGGAAACAGTTTCTCAGTAACAAATATGGTGCTGTGGTGCTTCAACTGCTGTCAAATAGCAACGGGGAGGTCCCAAGATCACCAGTAATGGATGAAGAAGGTTACAAGATCGATAAACCCCTTTATTGCTGCTGAAAAGAGTGGAAAGGCAAGTGAAGTCCCACTGTAGCATTCTAATGATCCAAGCAATACGGCTGCTTCCACTCCCTGGAAGATCACTTTTCAAACTGAGCTGGGGAGAAGTTGCACAGGATGGGAGTCTCAACCTCAGAGAGCTCTTTTTACCAGAGCCCTGCCTTCCTGCTGAGAAGACTTCACTCCCATGATTCTTGTGTTCCACATAGGATGAAAGAGGAATTACATTTTTTTTTTTGATAAAATTATTTTTATCTATTAAATCCGAGTTATTGGAAACATTCACATATTAACTGGTGTAGAAAGACAGTGGCTTCAGCCCTGAATGTACCAGAGATAGAGGACACAGTAAGTCAGGAGCCTAGGGTCTTATCCAGTGCATGACTATGAATCATGAGGCCAAAATGTGAGTACATGCCCCAGGGTGCCCAGGATGCTTGGGGACCGAGTCAGTCTATGAAAAAAAACACTGTGTGCTGCTGCTCTGTCTTTTATTATTAAGGCCCATGTATAAAGCCTTTCAATTTTAATGGTAGCAGTACAAAGGCAAAAACTTCTAAATATATCAAGGAAATTTCAGAACAAGAGGAATAAGAGGTCATGATCTAAAGTTACAGGTTGGAAGGCTCAGAGGTAATGTGGCTAACATTTATTATGCAGAAATAGTGAAAGACTCCTATAACGGCCTTCTAGCAGAGATGGTAGGGGATAATATTGTGAGGGAGTTCAAATATGTCTGGGATAGATATATCTATTCTGAGAACCATGTACGTTTTAATTCAACAGGAAAATGGGGACACTCGCCAGTTGGTTCTTTTTCTGCAATCAAAAGCTATGTTTCTACTGGCTGTATTCAGGAAGCTAAACAACTGCATTTCTGGGAAAAACCAACTGCACAGTAGGGTACAAATAAATATTCCCACAATTCCCATTGATTTAAATGGGGCTTTTAACCACCTGAATGGGAATGAGGTCTCCAACGCATTGCTTCACAATGTGTTGGCCACCCCTCTATAATTTCAGAATAAAAACCCTATTTCAATCAATGCAAGGGTATGCTCCATAGCTGCTCCTGTTTAACCTCCTGAAAAGGTCCTGTGTTTCCAAGACTATGGAAACAGGGTACAAAGATCTAAAAATGATTGTGAGGGCAGGGACCATGAGAGATTATAGGGGAAAATATATAATAACAATAAATTCATCTTAATATTTTTGTAACACAACTTTTCTGTAGCAACTGAAAATGTTTGTGTGGATTTTAGGTCAGTTTCACACAGTGGAGATCTCTGAAACAGGTATGTTGCCTGTGTTCTCTTGTTCACCTATCTCCTGTGTTCTACCACAAATCAAGACACAAGAGAGGCATATCTACAGGCTGGTGTCAATGTGGGTCGGTCATTCTGGAGGCTTCGATGCATATCGCAACTCCACGAGTGCTCATGTGAAAAGGTCTGATGGTAGCCCACATGCCACCATGCAGACCTTCCTTAAAAGGGACTTTTATATGCAGGTGCCAAGGGTATTGCACCCAGCCCTGGAACCTCAATGCCATTTGGGAAGATAAAACATATCTCCCTTAACTGTTTGATAGAGATCTATGCCAGAGAAAGCACAGAACTCAATATCCAGCTTCCACATGGTCAAAAATGCAGATGCTGGGATATGATCTCAAATCCCTATACATGGTATTGGGCAGCTTGAGAAGCACAAGGTAGCTCTAAATAAATACCTGCACTGAAGGTGGTACAGACCTCTTGCTTGAAATACTGCTGGACAACCAGAGATCATCATGAGGCCTCCTCCCTGTGCCTTTAAAGTGGACAAGTGGAAGGTGAGTAAAGACTGGATGATGGAGACAGAGGGTGTGTGTATGGGAGAATGTGTCTGTGGGAGGGGGTACATGTTTATATATATATATCATCATCTTCAGCCATTCTCAGTCCACTGAGGGCCTTCTCAGCAAGCCTTCAACAACTTCGGTCCTGTGCCTTTTGTTGCCACTGTGCGCAAACAATTTTGGTAATTTAATCTACCCATCTTGGCTTTGGTTTTCTTCTTGGGGGTTTGTATTGAGTGGAATCCATTCCAAAATTCATGTTGTCCATTTACTGTCAGGTCTTCTTACTATGTAGTCTGCCCAATTCTATTTCAAGAGCTTTACTCTTTCAAAGATGTCATAGACTTTTTTTTGCAGATGAATCCATATACGGTTTTTTGTTCTCCTTATATTATTTTTAGAATGTGCCTCTCCATACTTCTCTGCATAACCTTAAGATTTTGTATGGTTTTGGCTTGCTGTGTCCCTGTTTCACAGCCATATGTAAGGACTGGGAGGACCCTTTGCTCAAAAAACATATATAGACAGATAGATAGATAGATAGATAGATAGATAGATAGATAGATAGATAGATAATATGTATGTATTTAATTAAATAAATTACAAATGAGATGGAAAATATTTTAAGTGTGTTCATTTTTTCTTTTTAAACAGCCCCGCAAATCAATTGCATCTGACTCCACAAACCCTAGAACACGCTCTGTTCCTTACTGCAACTTTACTACATTCCTAAGGGAACTCAGTAATGTTGCAGCATGCAGGACTTTGGTGTGATCCCATAAGGCAATAGAAGCCTATGTGAAAGACATCATAGTCCATCATGTCTGTTTTCACCAGTGGTGAAATAACCAATGCAGCATGACTTGTATCACCTATGTAAAAGGTGGATTAGTGCTACAGAGTAACAATATAAACAGAAGGCATTAAATGCAGCTATCTGTGATTGTTATGCAATTCCATTGAAATCCGAACTGCTAATTTGTAGCTCAGTTATCTCATTGTTGGAGGAAAGTTGCAGCATGCTGCTTCTCTCTGTGGCAATCAGAATGCATTGTTGTCTGTGTGAAACAGGGATTCACAACTCATGCTTTTTTGGCACGTGTTGCTATCACTGCAAAAATGCACCTTTGTGAAAGGGGCCTAAAATAGCAGTCAGTTATTTCTATATACAAAATGACAGAGTAGAGTGTAGCAGTCATTACCACAGTGAGTTGATGCCTGTTATATTCCTTGTAAGCCAATTACAGGGGAACTGAGGCTATATTTTAATTAAATTTCAAGCCATTTCTTCTTGCTGCTATTATTTATTTTTCTCTGTTTTGCTTGCATACCGGTAATTACTTACTACATCTGCTGAACTATACTCTGTGATGCAGATGTACTAAGAGGAAGTGGATCAATTCTGAAGAAGAGCAACTGTACAATAGGGGAGAAATTAAAATGCCCATGGATTTAAATTATAAATGTCACTCTAACAAATAGGTGATTTTGAAAAAGCATTGAAAATCACCACAATTGTTTTTAGCCATTTGTATTTAAAACACTACTGCATAAGCTAATTATATGTATTTGTCATGCCAGCCAGACACTAAAAGTCCACACTGCACCCCATCCCAATTGCTGCCCCCTTTCTGTCAGATACTAGCATTCCATACTGCCCCCATCCCAAATATCACTTCCTGCCTGAAAGATACTAATATTCCACACTGCTCCCATCCTAGCTAACAGTCCCTTCCTGCCAAATTCTAACATTCCACACTGCCCCTCATCCCAACTGCCATTCCCTGCATGCCAATGCTGATATTCCACATTGTCCCCATTCCAAATGTCACTCTCTGCCAGCCAGTAATATTTCATTTGCGCAAAATGTTGTATAAAATAAAAAAATGCCTAACATAAATATAGGTGGTTTAAAATTGACATATTTGTTTTATAGTGACCTTTCAAATTGAAATGTAGTTTTTAATCCCTTAAATGCTAAAGAGGCCTTCACCTATTAGAACCCAATGTGCTGGAGAACTTTCTAGCATTAAATGGGTTAAATGCCCAGTGCAAATAAATATTACGTTTGGGAATTTTTGTAAATCCCCAAAGAGGCAACTGGTTTATTCTAGAACTGTTTCACTTCCACTTAGTACATAAGACTCAGAGTTTTACTCCTAAACAAATACATTCTATCTATCTATCTATCTATCTATCTATCTATCTATCTATCTATCTATTTAAAATAGCACTCACAGGACAGGACACAGGACTAACAAATAAACAAAATGTTAGGTTTATTGGTGGATCAACGTTTCATAATAAACCTAACATTTTGTTTATTAATTAGATTTTAGATTGGAATAAATATAAACATTGTCAAGAATATAGTTAGTTTGAAGATAGAACTAATAGGAATGTGAATTCACATCAGGTAGAATTAATTGTAAGGAAGAAGAAAAAGTTTTGTAGGGATGGGAATGATTATAAGAATGGCCAGATATGTAAGTGGAATAGGGATCTTAAATTTCAATCTAATAAGAAAGAGGGACTCCACCAGAATAATTTTAGATAGCAATCTCATGTTGCAAATAATCAATCTGGGTTTAAGAAAGAAAATCATATAGTAGCCCAAGGGGAAAGAACCTTAATAGACAATGTTTTTGTCTACATGTTGTGTTCCAGATCCACCTGTTGGTGAGGGCCAGGGCTTGTTGACATCACCTAGAACTCTGGACCAGAGACAGGGAAAACAAACTGTTAGTGTTGAAAGTGGGAAATCTGATATTTCTACTCTCAGATGCAATTCAGATAATAACATTGCTATATCAACCTCAAGTTCTTTGTCTTTTTTGGGGAAAACTCCCACTCTGGATCTTGGAAAAATCAACCAAACAGATTTTTGGTACTAAAAACAGAAGAACCCTCAAAAAGACCAAATATAGGGAGAGGGAGCAACTCCAAAGAGAACACTAGCAGAGAAGTGAATTTGGGAAATGTCAATGGTAATTCAGAATTGGATGTGTGTAAACCCACCTCCAATGTTATCAATTTATCTAGCTATAGTCTTAGTCCTAATGAGTGTTCTCTTCTCGCTAAGGTCTTATTGTTTTGTCCATCTAGTAAACGAGACCTTTATGAACTATTTGTTGATTTGAATGAATTTTTTCGCAAACTTAAGAGTTTCTTTGCGAATAAATCCTTGAAATCTATACCAGACGCTACATAGATTATTACGGAGTCTCCTTTTTCTGATAGCAATACAGAGTCTTCTTTAGATGTTAGTGTATCTTATGGTTTAAAACCTAAATTCAAGTTTAATTCAGTTCAGTATAGAGGATCTTTTGTAGAAACTTTTAGCTCATTGGTTTTGGAAGCATTTAGGAATTTGGTTAACAGATATTTTGGAGAGAGGAATTATTATTGTTGTTATTATTCTTCATTTATATAGCGCCAACTAATTCCACAGCGCTGTAAAATTGGGAATAGACATACAGAGCTATTAAATAGTACAATCAGATATGGAGAACAGAAAGATCAGAGGGCCCTGCTAGTGAGAGCTTACAGTCTAGAGGAATCTTACCTAAGATGAATTTAGAGCTTTGTCTGATCTTCAAAAGAATAAAGATATCATAGTCAAATCAGCAGATAAGGGGGGCTCTGTGGTAATACAAAATGTAGAGGATTACCGTAAGGAAGCCTACTGTATTTTGGGTGATAAAAATGATTATCGTGTTTTGAGTAAAAATCCGACTAATACTTATAACCAGGAACTTATTTCCTTGAGTGATGAAGCCCAGTCTAATCATCTTATCAACAGTCAAGAAAGAAATGTTATATATATATATATATATATATATATATATACACAAAGTCACATTATGGAATGCATTCACTGTTCGTAGTATAACTGTAATGCCTGGGTGCTCAACCCAAGATCGTGAGCATAATAGCAAGCAAAACCCAGGATGGCAATCTACTACCAATCTCCCTAAGGTACACAAATCACTCACTTGTCCTTCTGGGAGACCCATCATATCAGGAGTTGACTCTTTAACATCTAATCTGTCATCATTTATAGATTTTCATTTACAAAGACGAGTGAGTGGATTCTTCCCATCTGTTGGATATTTTGAATTCTATTACTTGGCAAGGTGATTATAAAAGTGGGCTACCCTAGATGTTACGTAATTTTATTTGAATATTCCGCATGAGGGTGGGATACAAGCAGCAAAGTATTTTTTACTTCAGGACCTCTTAATACCCACTATGCAGGTAGATTTTCTCTTGAGACCATAAGATTTGTTTTGACTCATCATTTTTTTTTAGTTTGATCATTAATTTTATTTGCAGATCAAGGGATCCGTATGGTGCGAACTTGGTTCTCTATCACCATTTCATTGACGATATTTTGATAAATGGGCAAATTAGACATCTATTAATACTGCATCTAAAGGTGTTGATTGGCACCTATAGATGCAATATTATTAGATGTCTAGCTTGCTAATTTATTTTAAATAAATCGACTAGCTTTAAGTCCAATGTTACTTCAGAAGCTTTTGATATGAAAGGTTTTCACAACTGTAGTTCACAATTTGCAGTGTATTTGATCACTTGCAGTTGTAAACTGCAGTATATAGAAAGGACTACACAGCAGCTTAGAGCTAGAATTGAACAGCATTAGAGAAATGTTATAAATGGCTTTACACAACATATCCTATCTAAACACTTTCTATTACATCATGATCCTTCCCAGATGAAGATCACGGTCATTGAACATATAACAGCTTCAGGAGCATATGACCGAATTCAAAGGTTGAATAATAGAGAATATTATTGGATATTTAGAATGTCCACTGTATTTCCTTTGGGACTTAATGAGATATTTGAAACCCCTCATGTGGACTGAAATGGGTTAATGTTGATTGGGGAGGTGGGTGGGGGTGGTTTAGGAGACTTATGGGTATATGGATGTATATTAGGTATATGGTTATCACTTAAGATGGTCAACACCTATTAGATTTTAGGGACATTCACTTTAATCTGATTTAGATTAAATATAATTTAGCTATTGGGATACATCACTTAGTTTCTTCAAAATTTAACTATTAATGGTCATTAGAAATAGGTAATTAAATCTCAATGTAATATAAGCATCTCACTATTGATTTTTAGTATAATTTGTTTACTGAGGGTATTTTCTTCAGTAGTCAGTTTTATTTACATAAAATTGGGTCATTCACATTTAAGTTATTACAAGAATTGAGGAATATTGTTGGGTATAAGGAGAGCCCTTATTAATCTTGAGAAGATAGCTGTAAAATAGGTATTTGCAGGTCGAAATCACAGATTCATTTTTGCATGTAAATACACATGCAAGTGTTATTAATCTGAGAGTTAATCTTTTGGCAGAAGTAATCTGAATCTTTTTAGACTTGGAAGGATATTTACTTTTTGGATGAGAATATGCAGTTCTTTTCTACAGTAGTTGTCAGTCACCACTGAATTAGCGTTGATTACTTTGATTAAGGTGAGTATACACTGCCTCCCCTTTTTTAATAGTTGCCAGTTATTATTATTTTTATATATTTTTCTTTGTCTTATCCAGTTGTCTATATTGAATGAGATTGGATATTGAGATATTTAAATTTGTCGTCTTCTGTTCTTGTACTTTTTCTAATATTATATAAAAGCCCGTATACAGGGACAAAAGTGCTACCCAGCAGCCTCGGCTGCTGCTCCGGAGCCGGGAGTATGGATGGGTGAAAATTTTCGCCTCAAACTGAAATCGGCAAATAATGGCACTTTCCGCTTGGTGAAAAATTTCCCGCAAAAAGTGCAATTTTTTCGCTTTTTTCCGCCTTTTCCGCCCATTGAAATCAATGGGAAGAAATATTTGTACACCACACAAAAGTTTTCTACAGCCATTTAAAAGGCTGTCAGGCTTTCATAATAAAATAATGAAAAGTGCAAATTTGACCATTTTCACCAAGATCAGTCATCCATGTAAACTACACTAGAAGGATCACAGACACTCAAATTGGTTGAATTATGAGTCATAAGTATGTGCGGAAACTACACAGACAGCTTCTAGACATGTCAATAACAGAGTTCTTGGTCCAGCAAAGCCTATGCCAGTAAACTTCTGCATATTTCCTTACATTAAGGTAATCACCAACATTTTCTGGTCATAAGACTTATTGGGATCAAGTCACTAGCTAAAGTTGGTTAAAGGGACATTAATCGCTCCATTAAAGTTTAGCTTTGAGTCTTCTTTACAATTTTTTTAACATGTAGCACTATATTAAGTTACTTACAGTGTTGTAGTTCAAGCGCTATTCAAGAAGAAGGGATCCCCCCTCCCACCCCTTCTGGCGGTAATCCAGTTGTGGGACCAGATGGATACAAAGAGGGACAATCTTCATTCAGCCTCCTTGATGAAGGATGGTAGGATTTTCCTTATGCTTAATGAAGATTGTACCTCACCGCTCTCCATCCGGACCAGACAGAGAGGCAGCGTGCTGCAGGGAAAGGGGTGGGAGGGGGATCCTTTAATCTTGAGTAGAGTTTGAACTACAGTACTGTAAGTAACTAAATATACCGCTACATGTTAAAAACAATGTAAAGAGGACTCGGAGCTAAATTTTAATAGAGGCATTGCTCCCTGGATGTTTCCAAACACTTTTCTGGCAGAAAAACTAAACCAAAGCAATTTGTCTTACTGCATCTGCAGCACAATGCTCTATGCACTCTTGTTTACACTATTACTAAACCTCTACTTTTCTGTAGTTTGGAAAGGGAATCAGGTAGCTGGTTAATAACATAGGATGGATGAAAATGAAAAAACGAGTCAAACTCTATTTGACTGTAGATAAATACTTACAAAATGTGAAGTCAATAACGGGTTATTCTTTTAAGCACAACTTCAGGGGGAAAGGACACTGATTCCATGAGGATTAACCCCTTTTGAGAAGCAGAGGGGTGTGCAACTCATTTCAAAGCAATGCATTGCACACCTCTGGTGGTTAAGGGGTTAAAAGAAGTAATACATGAAATAACTGCATAGTCTATTTTAAAGGGATAGTAATACTTCGTTTTAACTTTATTTTATTTTGTAGGCATTAAAAAAACATGAAGAATGATATAAGTCTTATCTCTGAAACCTTTATGGTTTAAGAGATATTCACAAACAAAGTATCCCCCCCTGTTCAACCAGATCAGAAGGGAGATGCCCAGGTAGACTGCAGAGAGGGACAATCTTCAATTAAGATAATGGAAAAAGCTGAAAAACTTGTCAAGGGGGGAAGGGCTTTCATTGTTTTCATACAAAGAAAATTGTCCCCTTCTGTTATCTGTCCTGTCATACAACCAGACTCACATCTGAGAAGAGATGGCTTACACTAGGAAAAAGGGGCGGGGAGGGGAACTTTGCTTGTGAATATCTCATAAACCATAAAGGTTTGAGAGATAAGACTTATATCATTCTTCATGTTTTTTTAATGCCTACAAAATAAAATAAAGTTAAAACGAAGTATTACTATCCCTTTAAGTGTAAACACCATGTAGAGATTGCACATGCTGCCTCACACTGACTGACTCTGATTTGAGTTAGAGTGCAGAGGACGCATGCTTTCCCTGCTTGTTGAATGACTATACAACTAGTGTGAAGCTTTAAAGAGATTACACCGCATAAGTACCAGTAAAGATATGGTCAAGACAACCCACTGCCAGGTCATGCTTATTCTTTCTCCAAGTACACTGGTGTACTTCCTGCAATTAACATGGGCTTTAGCCTTACTAAACGGTGTAATTTTGGACAAGACCAACTGCACCATAAAGTGAAGTATACAAGGTCTTTGTCACATTGCAGAGCAATGCTTAGACCTAAGCATTCAAGGGGTTAAAAGCCTCAGATACAGGGGAATATCCACTTACTCTAGAACTCTGTCTATTAAGCTTGGTGAATAAGGCATTAAGTGCCAAGGGAACACCACTCGATCTTATAATGTTAGTGTTTTATACCACTATTACGTTCCCTGAAGAAGGGTCTAGTATAGCTTTTGGCAATCCTCGGTTACCTGGCTACAGAGCTATTACTCTCTATCTCATATTAGCCTTTTGAGTGCAGAGGGGTATGCAATGCATTGCCTCACGATAGGTTGCATCCCCCATTGACACTCAAAGGGTTAAGGCACCACCTCAGGTACTAGAGACCTACCGTGACCCAAAGAACACCGAACACAATTGTTATTCTACACAGCAGAGATAGTTACACTGATGCCACTAGTGCCAGTGGCAGAGGACAGGAAGACAACTCACAGACCAGTCAGCAGTCATGGGCTGGGTGAGCAGGCCACTCACTTTTCCCATTGGCAAATACCAGGCATAATACCGCCTAATCATAGGCTATGCATAGCTGGTCTTATACCACATAACACTATGGGTCATAATTTTTTTACTGTCAGTTATAAATTGGTTTGCCCTCAGAATTCCTCCAATTTTGAACATACAGGCTGTAATGTACAAGCCTCTCACTTTCGGTGGTGGGGAGTTTCTTATGAAACTCTGCCCACTTCTGCTCCTTCATAGCCTATTCCTACCATTTATCCTTATTCCCACCCTGTTCTTCCCACTTTCCCTCCACTTTATTTCACAGCCCATTAAGCCCCTCCACCACTCTCAGTTAAGCCTCACCCCTTTGTGACTCAAATCACGACATTTATACCCTCCCATCGGCACCACATGAATCCCCTCCAGGGACTCTAGAAGATAAAGTTCCCAGGAATGTTTTTATGTACCTAGTGCCCTATGTTCAGATTAAAAGTGAAGGAATTCTGGGGCAAACCACTTGCATTATAAGAGAGAACAAGAAAAACATAAAAATGTCACATTGATTTAAAAGGGTATTTTAACCTCTTGAATGCTAGAGAGATCTTCAACACATTGCTTCTCTAGAATTCAAGGGGTTAAAATACCCATTTAAATCAATGGAAATTTTTATTTGCCCCCTATAGCACAATTGGTTTGTCCCAGAATTCCTGCACTTTTCTTTTGAATATTCATCCAATATTGTATATCAGTGGTGGGCAACGTGAGATTCCCAGCTGGTGCCAGACTACAACTGCCATCATTCATGTTGGCTGGCAGGGAATAATGAGAGACCGACAGCAATTGGGAGGGGCTTCATGTTGCCCATTCCTGGTGTATATAGCTTTAATTACTTTTTTTTTTTTTTTTTAACTTTTTAGATTCAAGTCAAGTATTGAAAACTGCCAGTTCCTGTTTGGATCTAGTATATAATTACAGTATCTTTATTTGTCTTACATAGTAACATAGTTGATGGGGCTGAAAAAAGACATCCGTCCATCAAGTCCAGCCCCTGTTGATTCAGAGGAAGAAAAAAAAAACATTGAAGTAATTTTCAATTAAGCCCCAAGTGGGTAAAGAAATTCCTTCCTTGCTCAAAATGGCAGTCAGATAGTTCCCTGGATCAGCAACCTATCTGCATTGAAGTCATCTGTCATAATTCTCAATATTGTTCTGTGCTAGATAGGTATCTATTGCTTTTTTGAAAACAGTTACAGTATCTGCACGCACAACATTTGTATCACAATTGACATATACTGGGTTATGTTTTTTACACACATATGCTAATTTCAACATCAAGTGATGACATAATTCAGTGCATGAAATTTGCATGTCTTTTGGAGATTTTTTAATTGTAAAAATTGCACCTTTGTTATTATAGGTATTGTAATATTTTGTTACCTGAAGAAGGAGCCTGAAGCATTGTTCATATGACACATTGAATAAATATGCAACATAGTTCCTAAATAAAATCCAGTGCCGTCACCTGTCTTTCCTCTTTTTGATCAGTAAACAAGAATCAAAGAGAAAAAAAAAAATAAATCAATAACATCAGCTCTAAAATTAATTAAATGTGTCCATGATTCCCCAGTGATCCCACATAGTTCACCAGACATGTAGCAAGCATCAGCTCATCAAAAAAATTAGTATAAGGAGCCAAAATACAAATGATCCATGTAAATCTGAATCTGTCATGATACATGAAATACGTATATGCCCATGAGGGTAACATCTATATTCCATGTGGAACGTGTTTATTTTCCATCCATTGAGTGATTTATTCTTACTGGGATCATTTACATTTTTGCACCTTTTTCAAATGTATTGATGATATGTTGCTTGCTACTCATCTAGTAAATCATTGAGGACCACTGAGGAATTGTGAATGCCTTTAACTGATTGAGAGCCATGCATGCATGCCACTACTTGGCTTTTTTTTTTCAGTGATGTTTTTAAGCTAGAAATCACTGGCTTCCACTTTTGCACAAGATTTTCTATTCATTTTTATTTAATTTTGTGTGTGTGTTTGTGCGTGTGTGCATGTGTGTATATGTTTGTTTTCCTGTGTATCTGTGAACGTGCATGTGTGTCTGTGTGTACATGTATGTGTATGTCTGTGTGCATTCGCATGCGTTTGTGTATGTATGTCCACATCTGTGTATGTGCATGTTTTTCTGTGTAAGTGTGTCTGTATGTATGTATGTATGGATGCATGTGTTATCTGTGTGTGTGTTTGTGTGTACATGTTCAGTTGGATTTGGGTGTGCATGTGTGTTTTTACGTAATAAGAACTGACACAAACCAACTGTACCATAGGGAACATATTTAACCCCTTAACGACCGGCCGCGCAGGCACGCGGCGGTCACTAAAGGACCACGGAGCATTTTTTTTTTCTGATTTGGATTCTGGACTCCCTGAACGGCGTGCAGCCGTGGGGGGAGCCCGGAATTCCATGACGGTCATAGTACGTCATGAGTCGTTGAGTCAGATTTACCCATGACGTACTATGACCGTCAAGGGTCCTTAAGGGGTTAAAAAAATACCAAAATTCCCTGTGATTTAACCCGTTAAAGGCCATAGTTTGCCACCCATTGCAATTTTCAGTGGGTTAAAACGATGCATCTGGTTTGTCCCAGAATAGCACCACTTTCTTTTGGTGCAACTGGTTTGTTCCAGAATAGCACCACTTTTCCTTAATACATCAGCCTCATGAGAAGGAATGTAAAAATCCATCAGCACAGCTCATTTTATTTGTCTACACAGCAGAATAACAAATTATGCACTTGTACCTCAGGGTATGTGTGTGCATGTAAAAGTACAAACTTCACCCCATATCATGTTCAGGAAAACAGAATAATTATATTGATTCTCTCTGCATCTTGTTAATACATGGCATTAAATGAGGTGCAGAGATACAGAACTCTTGAAACACCCATACACTCCCACAATACCACCCCTTGTGCAAACTGTGTAAACTAAAGAGTGTTAGGCACAGATAGCTTAGTATATAGGTAACAGGTAGGCACAGCATGAAAAATGCTCTTCCAGCACTTACTTTAGCATGGAACTATAAAAGCATACCCCTTCCAGGGGCGTCTGAGGGAGGAAAAAAGGGGGGGCACTTGCCCTCCCCCCCCACACACACACAAACAATTTCCCTTACCATATAAACATAAAGGATGGCTAGGGGGTTGTATTATGGAAATGCCCCCCTCCCCGAAAAATGTCTGCAGGTGCGCTTACCCCTCCTATTGTGCTCATTCCTTTGGTTCTTGAACATCACTCATTCAAGTCACTTGATTTCCATTGTTTCACATTACCATCTGTTACTAGATTTACTACAATCTGGGACATATTTATCAATATAAATAATATTTGGAAAATACAGAGCCTTCAAAAGGTATTTTTTCACATCTGGGAAATTTATCATAGCAGCTACAGCGGGGAGTAGTAACACAAGGGTAAACAAAGAGGGGTTTCTGGTTGCCAATAAACATAGCCTTGGAATTTTTTTCTCCATCTGTTTAAGGAAGACCAAATCGTTGACACACCTCAATGTAAAATCAGTCTGTGACTGAACTTCCAGTCACAATCTAGTTAGCACTACAGAAATAAAGAGGAAAGGAAAGGGTGTAGAGTAGAAAGTATATGTGATTTATATTTAAATCCCACTTTAAACCCCTATCTCAGGTTACTCTGTCATTCATATATATGGATGGAAGACAAAGATGGCAGATGGAAGATTCTATCACCCATTTCCACTTGGGTTTTCTCCTCATGGAGTGATTCAGCTGCTCCCCCACATCCAACCAGCTTCACCACATGTGAGCTCAGAAAGGCACAAGAACAAGAAAGAACGAAGTGCAAGTAGGCATTCTACAGACAGAGAGAGACCTTACTTTTAGAAGATATATTGAACTGGTAATCACAGGGTTAATCACACCAGTGTTTGTTCAGCACCTGCATTAATAGTCAAAGGCAGAGAATATAAGACTGTCTTGCCCGTCCTCAAGCAGCAATGGCTCCCTCCAAATGATTCTCTTATGAAGATTGTATCTTAATTCAAACAGGTATTTAAGGACAGTATAGTGAGTGTAAATATTGATACGTTTATTGAAAGAAGCTTGTTTTAAAACATCTCATGGATACAATAAACAAAATGTATAAAAAAGTTAATTCATACCTTACTTTAATTACTGCAGAACAAACACCGGTGTGATTAACTCTGTGAGCACCAGCTCAATATATCATCTAAAAGTATTCAAGAGCTCTCTGTCTGTAGAATCCCTACTTGCATATTGTTCTTTTTTATACTACAGAAATAAGCATCCTACATTTACACTATATGGGAAACTACTAGTGTTGAGCGAGCATGCTCGGCCGATGCTCGGATCGGCTCGAGCATCGCTCTGCTCGGCACATGGCGGTACTCGTACGAGTACCGCATGTGCTCGCCCGCCATGTTCGGGTCTCCTCCCCGCACGTTTTGCGGCTGCTGCGCAGCCAATAAACGTGCAGGGAGGCTCTGACATCGGTGTAATGCCAGCAGCCATGTTGGCTGCTGGAATTACACTGATTGGCTGGCCAGAACCCGTGGTCAGGTGCTGTATATCACCTGACCATCGAGTTCGGCTCAGTCTTAGCCAGGGAGAGCTGAGGATAGGAAGGGAAAGGCAGTGTAGGGAGGCAAAAAAACAAAATTGTGAAAAAAAAGAACCAAAAGTCCTTTTTAGGACTACTGTGTGTGGGGGCAGCAGGTTATTTTGTGTGGGGGGAAAAAAACAACAAAAAAAAAAAAATATTCTGTTTAGTGTGCAAAGTTGCAGATTAGAGCACATTCTGTTTAGTGTGCACAGTTGCAGATTAGAGCACATTCTGTTTAGTGTGCAAAGTTGCAGATTAGAGCACATTCTGTTTAGTGTGCAAAGTTGCAGATTAGAGCACATTCTGTTTAGTGTGCAAAGTTGCAGATTAGAGCACATTCTGTTAAGTCTTCAAACTAAAATATCAAAGTCACATATTTCATTCAGTGTGCGTCGCCGCAGTTTAGCAGCACATTCTGTGTACTGTGCAGAGTTGCAGAATAGGAAGAAATACTGTTAAGTCTTCAAACTAAAATATCAAAGTCACATATTCCATTCAGTGTGCTTCGCCGCAGTTTAGCAGCACATTCTGTGTACTGTGCAGAGTTGCAGAATAGGAAGAAATACTGTTAAGTCTTCAAACTAAAATATCAAAGTCACATATTCCATTCAGTGTGCTTCGCCGCAGTTTAGCAGCACATTCTGTGTACTGTGCAGAGTTGCAGAATAGGAAGAAATACTGTTAAGTCTTCAAACTAAAATATCAAAGTCACATATTCCATTCAGTGTGCTTCGCCGCAGTTTAGCAGCACATTCTGTGTACTGTGCAGAGTTGCAGAATAGGAAGAAATACTGTTAAGTTTTCAAACTCAAATATTAAAGTCACATATTCCATTCAGTGTGTGTCACCGCCGTTTAGCAGCCTATTCTGTGTACTCTGCACAGTTGCAGAATAGTAAGAAATACTGTTAAGTTTTCAAACTCAAATATTAAAGTCACATATTCCATTCAGTGTGTGTCACCGCCGTTTAGCAGCCTATTCTGTGTACTCTGCACAGTTGCAGAATAGTAAGAAATACTGTTAAGTTTTCAAACTCAAATATTAAAGTCACATATTCCATTCAGTGTGTGTCACCGCCGTTTAGCAGCCTATTCTGTGTACTCTGCACAGTTGCAGAATAGTAAGAAATACTGTTAAGTTTTCAAACTCAAATATTAAAGTCACATATTCCATTCAGTGTGTGTCACCGCCGTTTAGCAGCCTATTCTGTGTACTCTGCACAGTTGCAGAATAGTAAGAAATACTGTTAAGTTTTCAAACTCAAATATTAAAGTCACATATTCCATTCAGTGTGTGTCACCGCCGTTTAGCAGCCTATTCTGTGTACTCTGCACAGTTGCAGAATAGTAAGAAATACTGTTAAGTTTTCAAACTCAAATATTAAAGTCACATATTCCATTCAGTGTGTGTCACCGCCGTTTAGCAGCCTATACTGTGTACTCTGCACAGTTGCAGAATAGTAAGAAATACTGTTAAGTTTTCAAACTCAAATATTAAAGTCACATATTCCATTCAGTGTGTGTCACCGCCGTTTAGCAGCCTATTCTGTGTACTCTGCACAGTTGCAGAATAGGAAGAAATACTGTTAAGTTTTCAAACTCAAATATTAAAGTCACATATTCCATTCAGTGTGTGTCACCGCCGTTTAGCAGCCTATTCTGTGTACTCTGCACAGTTGCAGAATAGTAAGAAATACTGTTAAGTTTTCAAACTCAAATATTAAAGTCACATATTCCGTGTAAGATGAAGAAGGCGGGTAAAAAGGGACGGGGAAGTGGACGTGATCCTGATAGTTAAGGGCGCGGGTCAGGACGCGGAGAAACTGTGCCTGGTGCCAGAGCACAAGAAAGAAAGACATCCACCATACCTAGCTTCATGTGTAAATTTACAGGGCGTCGCAGGACATCACTCTCGAGGTCCGACCACTGCGAACAGGTGGTCGGTTGGATGACAGCTGATACTGCTTCCAGTCGGTTAAGCACCACCCTGTCTTCCACCAAGTCCACTCTCAGTAGCCAAGAGTCTGGTCAACATAATCCTCACTCTGATCATCCTTCCTCCCACCATACACAGTCTGGTCAAAGAAGTGATCCCACACTGGGATATAGTGAGGAGCTCGTCTCATCACCAATCCTTCATTTGACCCTCTCTCCAAGCACGCTTGCAGAGGAACATGACATCTTGTGCCCTGATTCACAACCTCTAGAGGCTACCCAATCACAAGAAGATGACAGATGTGAACGGCATTTAAGGTCAAAGGAAGTAGTGGATGATGATGATGATGATGAGACACAGTTGCCATTAAATCAACCACTATTTCCGTCTCAAGACCTTGTTCAGGAGAATGTTATACAGTTGTCAATGACTGAGTATGTGGTGGGATCAAGACTTGAGGAGGATGATCAGAGTGAGGAAGTGGAGGAGAACTTGGTGGACGATGAGGTGACTGACCCCACCTGGGAAGGTGTAGAGCCGAGCGATGACAGCAGTCCTGAGGGTGAGCCATCTGCAGCACCGCAACAGGCTGGAAGAGGCAGTGGTGTGGCTACAGAAAGAAGGCGGACCGCACCAAACCGGCCCGCAAATGTTCCACGGAGCACCCCCTTGCGTAAATCTACCTTGCCAAAGGGTAGGTGTTCCGCGGTATGGCGTTTTTTTAAGGAAAGTGCGGACGACAAAAGAATTGTAGTTTGCAACCTGTGCCACACCAGAATGAGCCGAGGCATGAACACTAGAAACCTCACCACCACCAGCATGATCCGACACATGGCATCCAAGCACCGTAGTAAGTGGGAGGAACGCCTGGATCGCCCATCTGTGTCTGCAGGCCACACCACTGCCTCCTCTTCCCCTGTTTTCGGTGACGGCCAATCGCCTGTCGAAGGCGCAGGCCCGCATACCTCCCGCCCTGCACCTGTACCATCTGAAGCACCATCAGCGACCACATCCACTTCCCTGTCCCAGCGCAGCGTCCAAATGTCGTTACCCCAGGCATTTGAGCGCAAGAGAAAGTACCCAGCCACCCACCCACAGGCCATAGCACTAACCTCACACCTTTCAAAATTACTGGCCATCGAAATGCTGCCATTTAGGCTTGTGGACACTGAGTCCTTCCGCAGCCTGATGGCAGCAGCTGTCCCTCGGTACGCGGTCCCCAGCCGCCACTACTTTTCCCGGTGTGCCATCCCCGCATTACACCACCATGTGTCCCGTAACATCACCCGTGCCCTGACCAACGCAGTTACTGGGAAGGTCCACTTAACGACTGACACATGGACAAGTGCTTGTGGCCAGGGACGCTACATTTCCCTGACGGCACACTGGGTGAATGTCGTGGAGGCTGGGAGCGACTCGGACCCTGGGATGGCACGGGTGCTACCCACGCCGAGGATTGCGGGCCCTACCTCCATCAGGGTTTCCGCCAGCACCTACGTTATTGGCTCCTCCTCCTCCGTTTCCACCTCCGAATTCTCTACACGCAGCGCCACTCCCCCATCAGCCAGTAGCTGGAAGCAGTGTAGCACTGCAGTGGGGAAGCGTCAACAGGCCGTGCTGAAGCTGATCTGCCTTGGGGACAAACAGCACACGGCCTCAGAGCTGTTGCAGGGGATTAGTCACCAGACCGAGCAGTGGCTCTCGCCACTCAACCTGCAACCAGGCATGGTTGTGTGTGATAATGGGCGTAACTTGGTGGCGGCTTTGGAGCTCGGCAAGCTCACACACGTACCATGCCTAGCGCATGTATTTAATTTAGTGGTTCAGCGATTTCTAAAAACCTACCCCAATGTGCATGATCTCTTGACCAAGGTGCGCCGCGTGTGTGCACATTTCCGTAAGTCATCTACAGCTTCGGCCGGCCTGTTGAAGCTGCAGCAGCGCTTACAATTGCCAGCTCACCGGCTGCTGTGTGACGTGAGCACGCGCTGGAACTCCACCTTCCACATGTTGGCCCGGCTTTGTGAGCAGCAGAGGGCAGTAGTGGAGTACCAGCTGTTACACGGTCGTCGCCTCTCCGTTCAACTTCCTGTAATCAGAAGTGAGGAGTGGGAATGGATGTCAGACCTCTGCGAGGTTTTACGCAATTTTGAGGAATCGACACAGATGGTGAGCGGCGATAACGCTATTATCAGTGTAACCATCCCACTTCTGTGTCTACTGAAACGCTCGCTGCTCACAATTAAAACCGACGCTTTGCATGTGGAAGAGGTGGAAATGGGGGAGGAAGAGCTTACACAAGGTGATAGCCAGAGCACCCTCACTTCGTCTTCTCAGCGACAATTGGAGGAGGCGGAGGAGGAGGAGGAGGAGGAGGAAGACACGGTTGCCTCCGCTACAGAGGGTAGCCATGGAACTTTAGTTCCATCTCTTCAGCGTGGGTGGGCAGAAGAGGAGGAAGAGGATGAGGATATTGAGAGTCATCCTCCTGGTGAGGACAGCGAAATCTTGACTGTTGGTACTCTGGCACACATGGCTGACTTTATGTTAGGCTGCCTTTCCCGTGACCCACGCGTTATACGCATTTTAAACAACACGGATTACTGGGTGTTCACCCTTCTGGACCCCCGCTACAAAGAGAATTTCTCATCTCTCATTCCTCCGGTGGAGAGGACAAGCAAAATGGTGCAATACCAGAAGGTTCTTGTTGAAAAATTGCTCCAAAATTTTCCATCTGACAACGCTGGCGGCAGAGTACGTGCTACCTTGGCCAACAGAGAAGGGGAGAAAAGGGAGCACACAGCAGTTCCGAGAAAGGCAGGGCAACACTCTCCAAGGCGTGGGACACCTTCATGACACCCCGCCAGCACCCTCACCCTGATGCGCAGCCTAGTGTCACAAGGAGGGAAAAGTTTTGGAAGATGGTGAAGGAGTACGTAGCAGACCGTGTCAGCGTCCTCAATGATCCCTCTGTGCCTTACAACTACTGGGTGTCCAAGCTGGACACGTGGTATGAACTGGCACTCTACGCCTTGGAGGTGCTGGCCTGCCCTGCCGCCAGCGTTCTGTCTGAGCGGGTATTTAGTGCTGCTGGTGGCATCATAACAGATAAGCGTATCCGCCTTTCCACCGACAATGCTGATAGGTTGACACTTATAAAAATGAACAAGGCCTGGATTTCCCCTGACTTCTCCACTCCACTGGAGGAAAGCCCCGGGGGAACATAAACTCACTTTATATATGTTATTTACAATGATGTGAATACTCTGTATTCCCATTCACCCCTTCCACCCAAAAAACGGGTATATGGTTGACTCTTAATCTTCTCATCCTCCTCCTCCTCTTCCATATGCCCTGGGATATAATTTTTATATAGGGCCAGCTCACCAGCGGGCCCTGTGCTATAATTTTTATATAGGGCCAGCTCACCAGCGGGCCCTGTGATATAATTTTTATATAGGGCCAGCTCACCAGCGGGCCCTGTTTGACAATTTTTATATAGGTCAGCTCACCAGCGGGCCTTCTCATATAATGTTTTATTGGGTCAGCTCTCTAGCGGGCCCTCTCATATAATGTTTTATAGCGTCAGCTCACTAGCGGACCTTCGCATATAATGTTTAGGATGGTCAGCTCTGCAGCAGACCCTCACCCATAATGTTTTAGATGGTCAGCTCAGCGCACGTTTCCCTCTTAATCATGGCCTCAGTTCTGAAAATCAAGGAAATTTTTGGGAGAATTTGCCTCTGCGCACGTTTCCCTCTTAATCATGGCCTCAGTTCTGAAAATCAAGGAAATTTTTGGGAGAATTTGCCTCTGCGCACGTTTCCCTCTTAATCATGGCCTCAGTTCTGAAAATCAAGGAAATTTTTGGGAGAATTTGCCTCTGCGCACGTTTCCCTCTTAATCATGGCCTCACTTCAGAAAATCAAGGAAATTTTTGGGAGAATTTGCAGATGATATACAAGTAAATATACAGCAAATATTGTTTGGTAACAATTTTTCGCCTAAAGTCGTTTTTATTTTCCTTTTTGTGTGTTTTATGGTCAGTCTGTAAAAATGGCGTACTACGGGCGAAAGATCGTTCCCAGCAGCGATGTTGGAGTCCAAGATGCATCCAGACATCCTCACTATGCTGTCCCTGAACCATTTCTGTGGTGTTTCCATCCTTTTCTGCCCTTTTCCTATGGACCAGGCACCCTCCCCTCATCAGAGCAGGGGGTGCCTGGTGTAATGCTCGAGTCCTCCCATTGACTTCAATGGGGCTCGGGTGCTCGGCCGAGCACTCGAGCCTCAGGGGGTGCTCGGTCAGAGCACCCGAACACCCGAGCATTGGGGTGCTCGCTCATCACTAGAAACTACCCAAGGAATCCTCATTAGAGAAAGGTTTAGGAGTACTGATAGACAATAGCCTTCACAGCATTGTGCAGAGTCACTCAGCAGCTGCAATTGCCAATAGGATACAATGACATATAAAAAAAAGGGGTATAGATGCACGGAATAGGAATATAATTCTACCTCTTTATAAATCCTTGTTAATGTCTCATCTAGAATATGGAGTACAGCATTGAGCACCAATTCTTAAAAAAGGCATTATTGAACTGTCAAAATGCAAAGACATGCAAAAAAACTGATAAAGGGATTGCAGGATCTGAGTTATAAAGATAGACTAACCAAATTGGGTTTGTTAGAAAAGATATGTCTAAGGGGTGATATGATTATCATATCAAATCTATTTGAGGTCAATACAAAGAGAAACCTGAGCAAAAACAATAGGTCATCCATTAAGACTAGAGTGAAGGTGCTTTGTACTAAAACAAGGCAGGGTTTTTTACAGTAAGGTCAGTAAAGTTTTGGCTTTTTTTGTCTCTGAATGCTGTGTGTGCAAATACCATAGTTGCTTTAAAAAAATAATGGATACCTTTCTAGCATGGAACAATATTGAGAATTATGACAATTAGTTTAAAAGAGGATAAGATGTTGATCCAGGGAAATACACAACTGCCTTTTGGAGTCAGACAGGATTTTTTTTTACCCACTTGAGGCTTAATTGGAAATTACCTCAGTAGGGTATTCTTTGCCTTTCTCTGGATGAAAAAGGGTTATATGGCTTGTGCTGAAGTTGATGGATGTGTGTCTTTTTTAGCCTTATAGACCATGTCACTGTTACAGGCAGATATCTTACAAAGAGCAAGAATTAGCACTTCATAAATAAGGCACTGATGTTACAAGGGTAAAAATTGACCATTGATAAATGTGACCTTCTATTTTGTTTATCTCTCTTTTTTATTATTTTTTTTGTGATTTAAACTTCAGATGCTGGCATATAATGACATATTTTGGACATTCACAGACAAAGAAATCTATTTATAAGAGTTTAGGAATTGGTATTTAGGGGTATATTTTAGCTTATTTTTTTATTCATTAGGATTCCTAGATATTAATAATCAGTACATGGCAGATACTAATTAAGACACCACACACAGACACATATACAACTCTTAAACACATCCACATGCTAGGACAAAGAACCACAAGCAGGTACATTTTGTCACACCCTTCCTTTATCTGGCAACTTCCAAGGACCATGTCCCTTCCCTGAAAGGCACAAATACCATTTGGGTCTGCCCACTATTAGTTGAATCTGGCATTCTAATACATCCAGCAGCTTCAACTCACATTAAAGGTTTTGTCATCCCTACACTAAGAGCTGATTGGTTAGGAGGTGTGTAAGCACACATCCCAGCCAATTGTAGCGTGGGAACCATTTTGAAAAGAGACTGGCCAGTCTCTGTTCAAAATTCCCTCATTCTGACTTGGGAAATGGACCAATAGGTATGAAGGGGGTTGTTTTACTCTGCATTTGTGCCGCCTCCACCGGTGGCAGTGGAGGCGGTGGCAGTGTTGTTTATTTAACCCTTGTGATGTATGGATTTTTTGGAAACATAGAATGCCTACCTACATTCTTTGAATGGAATGCAAGCATCAATTTATGTTTATGATACCTGCATTTTATTTCAATATAATATGCCAACATGCATTTAACAATTTGAGTGCCTGGGGGTTCCCCTCTGGCACTCAAAGGGTCAACACAAGCATATCTTTGTGGCAAATTTTTTTAAAGCATCATTTATTGGACCTTTTTTCCTTTTACACTACATAGATGGAAAGAAGAAGAGGAACATTAGAAGAAAGGAGAGAAGAAGAAGAAGGATGATTACAGAAACAAGAAGACCGAAGAGAGAAGATTAACCAAGAAGATGGACAGTCGATGATGGGTAATGTTATTGTTATAATTCTTGGTGCTAGGATAGTGTACAGGCGACTATTGTTTAACTGTCATGTTAGGGGTAGTTTAGAGTTAGTGTTTGGGAGGCGGGGGGAGGGAGGCTGTATTTTAAGCTAACTCTCGTTGTTTGACCATGTGTCAATCAACAAGACATGGCTATTTTCCATTGATGTTCCCACAATTCATGCGACTTAGCATGAGTTGCAGGTACAAAAATCTGCAAAGAGAGTTTGGCCACAATGTAGAATTCGGCCACAAAAGCTGGTTGGTCCATGTACAGGTCCAGCTTTAGTATAGCTGCAGTACACAAGTGGGTGGTTTTTTTCTCCTTACCGTCTGTTTTAACAGAAGAAATAGCATTGAACCCTGTGAGTCCTGAGTCACACATTTTTAAATAATGTATTTTAGATGGCAGGGAGTTGCTGTAAATGGAACCTATTCAAGCTGGTCTAAAGTTGTAAGTGGGGTGCCACACGGTTCAGTCCTGGGCCCAATGCTTTTTAATTTAGTTTATTAATGATCTAGAAGTGGGAATTAAAAGTAATGTCTCAATCTCTGCTGATGGCACTAAGCTATGTAAGGAAATACATACAAAGCAGGATGTATTTTTTCTGCAGAAGGATTTAGATAAACTGAGAGAATGGGGACAAAAGTGGCAGAAGACATTTAATGTAGATAAATGTAAGGTTATGCATTTGGGATATAAAACAAACATGCTATGTATATAGTAAATGGTAAACTACTTGGATAATCGTCATTAGAGACAAATTTAAGAGTACTGGTAGACAATAGATGTCACAGCAGTGTGCAGTGTCACTCAGCTGCTGCAAGAGCAAATAGGGTACTATTCTGCATAAAAATGGGTTTAGATGCACGGGGTGCTAATATAATTCTACCTCTGTATAAATCTTTGGGGAAGTCTCATCTAGACTGTGGACTAAAATTTTGTGCACCAGTTTTTAAAGACATTATTGAACTGGGAAAAGTGCATAGATGTGCAAAAAAATTGATAAAGAGATTGGAGGATCTGAATTATTAAGAGAGACTAGACAAACTAGGTGTGTTTACATTATAGTAGAGACATCTAAGGGGTGATATGATTACCATTTTCAAATATATTCAAGGTCAATACAAAGAACTTTCCAAGGAACTATTTACTCAAGGAGCTGAGCAAATAAAGGCAGGAATTTTTTTTTTTCGTCAAGGGCAGTAAAGTTGCAAACCTCTTGTGCTTGTACATACTGTAAATGTTTTTCAATAAAGTAATGCATACTTTTCAGGCACAGAACAATATTGAGAATTATGATTCAAAGAAGATAGGGTATTGATCCACTGAAATATCTGACTGCCATTTGTCAGAAAAGGATGTTTTTACCCACGTGGGGCTTAATTGGAAATGGCTTCAGTGTTTTTTTTTCTTCCTTTGGATGAACAGGGGTGATTTAGCATGGGCTGAACTTGATGGACGTGTGTCTTTTTTCAGCCTCCGTAGACCAGTGCAAATCGGTTCATCCGATTTTGGAATTCGGACAAATAAGGGTCATTTGGCATCATTCCGGCCGTCCAAAAGGAAAAAGTTGTTTGTTTTTTTAAAACCAAATGCGAACAGCCCTGGTTCAGAATGTCGTCGAAAATTTTGGCTATTCGGAGACGACTACCCACGCGCGATACTTTCCCTCCGTACTTTCCCTCCCTCTCTAGTCCAATTAGCTTCTTCATTTCATGATGGGGTTTGGACTAATGCCACATCAGACACCCAGACAGCCTGCATTTCCTGTCAGTCCATTGTTGGAGGTCAGAAAGAGCAGCAGGAGATAGAGAGTGTCCAGTTGTTGCGTAAGCAGGCAGGTAGCATAGGCAGCCAGCCAGCATTAGTACCTTATTGCCACTGCAAGGGAGAGTCATCTTTGTTCCTGTCCATAATATAAAAAACATTAGGAATTTGTTTGAATGCTTTTCAGAGAGACACAGCCAGTCTCACAGTTGTGTAGGCAGGTAGGCAGGCCTAGTACCTTATTGCCACTGCAAGGGAGAGTAATTTTTTTAAAGTATGTTACATTCAGCAGAATAATTCAGAATGTCCCTGAATTTCATCTGAGTCGAACAGGTCTGGTCCGAAATGCAGATCCTCCAAACAAGAAAAAAAAGAATTAGTCCGAAATGGAATTTTACCGAAATTTTTTGCCGTGCATAAGTCTACTTACAAGCATATATTTTATGTTATTGCCATTCTGAAAGGTTGAATTCTTTGAAATATGTATTTGCTTTTTATCAGGCTGTAACATTGGCACGTTCCTATTAGATTAACTAGCCCACCCCCCTTTCCACCTCCAAGTCCCTTCTCTAATTCCTCATTTACACTGCTTTCCCCACCCTAAATTGCATCACCCTCCCCCCTTTTCCTAGTTTAAAGTCTCCTGCAACCCCCTAACCATCCTAACCACTAGCACTGTTGCCCACTTTGCGCTAACGTACAATCCATCTTGACTATAAAGATTGCCCCAAGTGAAAAGACAGCCCAGTACTCTAAGAACCCAAACCTCTCCTGTTTACACTAAGTCATTAGCCATGCATTTAACTACCCTAATATCCAGTTTCCTTTCTGATGTAGCGCTGTGACACAAGTAGTATTTCTGAAAATAATACATTAGAGGTTGTTTGCTTAAGTTTATAATCTCAATCTCTGAAATCCTTCTTAATGGATCAATTTCCACTAACTTTGTCATTGCTACCAATATGTCTTTCCCAGTCCCTCCCAACAATCTATCAACCTGATCTGCCACATGTGGACCCCATGTACCTGGGAGAAAAAAAACTGTTCTCTAGTAGTGATCCTGATGACAGATTACCTTGTCTGTCTTCCTAATAACGGAATCCCTACCACCCCATATTACACACACTACATTCTGGTCTCATTAGGATGGAGATATAGAGGGATAATGTTTGGCCTTAAATAAACGTAAATTGTTTAATTTTATAACCAATAGCCCCTATATTGTTGGTGACGCTGGAACACATTGAGTGCAATGTGTTCCAAGCCAGTCTGGCAAATTAGGGATTAATAGAAGGTCATGTTATGGTAGTGTGGGACAGTGGCATGATTCACTGACAGCTAGTGACAGCTGGGACTGATCTACATTTGAAAGCACTGCAAAGTAATGTTGCAACAGACAGGTTAAGGTGGACATGTGTGAGTGTGGGAAAAGTGTTTGTGGAACTCGGGGACATGTGGGGGACACTTTAGGCAAATTTTTCTGCTTCATCTACCTTGAGATATAGAAGCAAAGACCCAGTTTCCATTCTAGAAATATGGGCTCAGGAAATATTCAGGAAAATAACTTTTTGTTACTCTAGTTGCTTCATGAAACACAATGAGAATTTGGGATGCAAAGAACGTATGAAAGAAACATAAATCAATAAAACACAGGGAAAGTATTGGAAATTGTTATTTTAGACATTACAACTAGAATAGTCTTTCCATTTTTTAGTCCAGTTAGGCCTTTTCTGACTCAGAAGCTGACCTAATCAAGTGCAAGAGGCCATGACCCTAAAAGACTTGTATGTCCCTAAATGTACCCAAGCACATTTTTCACACTCATGTAAGTTCCCAATCCATTGCACAGTTGCTGACAATGGAGGTGTTAATGTATACTAAACCTGCCCAAGAAATGGGGGGGCTTAATCCTGTTAAAAAATAGATAGATAGATAGATAGATAGATAGATAGATAGATAGATAGATTGATTTCAGGTCAAAATGCCTTAAATATAGGTGTGGGGGAATTCAATTATTCCTCATCTATCCACTCTGATGAGATCAGGATGTACAGCATATTAATTTATAGAACTGCCCAAGGAAGGGGACCAGACACACCTCCTCTACACTTCCTAAGTCAAGAAGAAGACGTTTAAAAAAGGAAAATTAATATGGGGTCCAGAACTCACTTATTAATCACAAATGTGTCCATGGAAGGGATCCAGGGACCCCTTCCTCCACCCTACCTAAAAGAAAAAAACAAATTAATATGAGGTCTGAAGGCCCCATATTAATTTAAATATACATGAAGAAGGGTTTCCAGGACCTCTAGTCTACAAGAAGGGAGACAAGTATGTTTATTTTAATCACCTTGATGCAGAGGTTCCACAGCTTCTAAAAAAAACAATGTGCTGGTAGTAATCCTTACAGGATCAATGTCAGGGTAAAATAAGAATAAAGAAACTCTGAATGGCTTATTTATAAGCCCATCCCAGTTTAGATTTTCCCATGCAATCATTGGCTGGATGGAAGGATATCCTGCATATCCCATTGTAGCCTCTTCTTCCCAGCCAATGAAGGGGCTTGAAGGAAGGGGTCACGCAAAGGACATACATTGCTCATGAGTGGCCACTTCCTCCAAGTCTACTGATTGACCAGGAGAAGGAATTACTCTGGGGCATGCACAGAGCTATGTGTATAATACCCTTCCTTCCGGTAGTTGGACTGACATTTCTTGCAGGATCAGTATAATGTGATTCTGGATATTTATTTCTGTATATGGCATCTGTGAGCTAAAAGAGATTACAACCTGGGAGGGTAAGGTATTTTAGAGCCCGATATATACTTTAGCATGCGAGTTCTTAGTTAAGCATCTCTGACCCTTACTCTGTATAACTCCATTTTACTAACCTGAAAGTCCTCTTCTGAACTCAGGTGCACTTCTTTTTATCTGTGTTTAATGCTATATACCAACTAAACAGTGGCATATCTTTCCTCCATTTCCCTGAACTTGCTATAGGGGAGGTAGCTGTGGTGTGCGGGCATTAAATTCTTAACAACCACAGAGATTGTGCACTGGTATGTGCTAAAGTGATCATATATTCTAGTGCTTACCCTGAAGTTTAGGCACATGAGAAGGAGGTTAATTATTCCAGTGCAGAAAATAAGTTGCACTGGTGGATTTATGCATTCCCTCCAGTATATTTTCATACTGTTTATCTTGCACTATTTTGCGGGGTCTTCCACTGATTTGTCTATTTCCAGATGCCTGCTTATAATATCTAATTTACATAACATAAACTAAAAGAATGCTACATTGCTTCTTTGGACGGTAGAATCACAAAATCAGCCCTGCTCTTGATTTTTTCTCTTAGTAAATCATAGCCAAAGACTTCAGATAAAATACTTGAACATCAGTGCCCTGTGTTAGGCCTAATTACAGTATGTTGAGCCTTTCCTCTCTCCATACTGTGCTTTTTGACTCTTGCAATTGCAATATTCTGATTTTAATACGTTTAGAAATAAGTATATTTCTGTGTGTGATAGGATGGAGGGTGAGATGAGTCATTGATTGCTCATGAAATTTTATCTCAAAAGAGATTAAGTGGAGCATTTTAATCTAAGTGTTATTAAATCATTGATGTTCAAAATAGTTTTTTTCTTTTTTTTTTTGAAAGGCCATTAACAGGGCTTCATTTACATCTCAGGAGAGCTAGGCAATACACCCTATATGGTCTTAGCCCCACCCAAGGTCATACCTCTGGTCCCCACATGATAAACCCCACTCATTGTTGCTTGGTACTTGAAATACCTTAATCCTATAACTGGCAAGTACAAAAAGAAAAGAGAAAACTATTAACCACTTGGTCACTAGAGAGGTTGTCAAAGCATTGCTTTTCAATCTGCTGGAGACCCTCTATCTCTCAACATTTCAAAAGGCCATAGAGGGACACTTCAATTTTAGGTGGTGTTTTTAGGGGAATGTTTGCTGGGTGGGGAATTACCAAGAATTTTTAGGAACTTTCATGACCTTTTGACACCTCTTTGTGTAACTGAATAAATAACATAGAGCAAAATAAAAGTATTTTATTTATGCAGACTAATGTATAAACTTACATACTGAAGTTTCTACAATGATTAACGTGAGTTTTATTGCTGTGGATCACTTGTGATACTCTTATATACACACACCACACAGTCTGATCTCCTAAAAAGAGAGGCACCAGGGTGGTAAAGAGCGACAGAGGGATTTGGGTCTGAAAGAGGGACACTTGGGATGTATGGACCTCCCTAGCATCCAAGCGGTTAAATGATAGCTGATAAAGTAGGTATTTTCTGAGCAGGGCTTTTAGGATTGCACTGGTAATCCCCTCCCAATGTGGGTTGTGCCTAAACTTGTAAATAATCTGAATGTTCAAAGGAAGGACTATAATCATTGTATATTACTTTATACTATGTTTTTGTATACTTTCCTTTTACATTTCAGCAAGCTATGAAAAACTTTATCTACATATCTGTTTTTTATTTTAGCATTCATATTCCTAAGCCTGAGGTAAATATTGTTGGTGTTGAAATGAGTGTAAGTTAAGATTGATGTTACAATACTAGTGTTACGGTTGGTGTCAGATTGAAAGTTCATTTTAGGGTTGGTGGTAGAATTAAGATTAGTGTCAGAAGTGCTGTCAGTATTAAATTGGTTTTAAAGATGGTGTCAGCTTTAAGATTACTTTAAAGATTGGTGTCAGAATATGATTACAAGGAAACTGTCACAACAGTATTTCTTTCCTTGTTACATTACCCATTTTGTTATGAAAGTTGGTTCAGACTCAATGACTTGTTACCCAAGCTTTTGACAATCAGAGATGAACAAAACATCAATGATTTAGTTTGTGAGTCAATTTGGTGAATACATCAATAATTCTGTCTGTGGAAGAATCAATTTGTGATGAATCTTTGATGGGGGAGGAAGTAAGAAATAATAGAAAGGGAGAGAGAGCGCTTGAGTAAGAGAAAGAAAGAGATAGTAAAGACAGACCCCTGCAGCACTCCATCCTTGCTTAAACAATTACTTTTAGTAGCTAACAAAGCAATTTTCCTACCATAGACAAGTATTAACCCAGTCAGAATCCTGTTCAGAACAATGTGGAAGATATGAAAACCTGGTGTTTTTGTTTTCCTGACTTACGTTTCCATAAAATCTGACTGCTTAAAATGACAAATTAAACAAAAACAAGCTGCTCAGCCCTAATTCCAGTATACAGTAATTTCTAACAGTTAATCTGAAAGGGTTGTAAAATGAGTAGGGATGGGTGAAAATTTTCGCCTCAAACCAAAATAGGCGAAAAATGGTAATTTCCTGTGAAAATTGTAATTTTTTTTACTAGCTCATTGCATTGAAATCAATGAGAAGAATGAATTTACACACAACACACACAGGCATGGTATAAAATAGGTCTGAGGGTGCCTGTGTTGGTGGAGTCTGGGGAAAGAATCAGTTGAAGAGAGATTTTTTTGGGGGGGGTTTGTTGACTGGGCTTGGGGGGACAGTTAATAAAAAAAAAATAATAATAATATTTAAAAAAATGTACGTAACATGGCATAAACGGTGACTGGGGCACACTGATACTTGACTGGACAAAGTATTTTGTAGAGGATTATTTGTAGGACTCAGACTTGTTAGAGGCCCAAGCCCTGAGGGAACATTGATTTGTAGCATTTAGATTTGTTACGCACAAGCCCTGAGGAAACATTAATTTGTAGGACTTAGACTTGTTTGGCAAAAACCCTGAGGAAACATTGATTTGTAGAACTTAGACTTGTTAAGCACAAGACCAGATGAAACACTGATTTCTAGTATTTAGACATGTTGTTAGAGGCCCATGCCCTAAGGAAACATTGCTTTGTAGGTCTTAGACTTTTAGACTTGTTGGGCACAAACACTGATGAAATACAAATTTGTAGGACTTAGACTTGTTGTTAGAGCAAGAGGGCCAAGCCCTGAGGAAACATTGATTTGTAGGACTTACAGACATATGTAGGACACACATGTTGACTTTATTTCATGTGTGTTATTAGGGCGGTTGTGCCAAGGTGTATTTCCTCCTTTCCCCTTTTCACTGATTTATCACAGATCATACACAGTGCCATCACTGATGACTGCACTGTGACTGCTCCAAGAGAAAAATAATCCCACACCCAGGACCTCAGGGGGAAGGGGAAAGGTAGAGAAGAATGACCAGTAGCACAACTACTGCTGGATCCCATTCCATTTTCCCATGAAAAAGCGGACAACCACGTGGCTTTCTCATATTTTTTTTTTTTTTGTTCAGGAACACAAAGGGACCTTTTTCCCACCCCTAAAAATGAGACTGAAATAAACAACTGTACGTTACAATTGCATTGAAAACCAATAGCCAGAATGGCAATGAAACTGAAAACATACACAATAGGTTTCTTATTTTTTTTTAGTTTTCTTATTTTATCATTTTTGATGTGGCTTTGCTATACTTGAATATACCCCACGAGGGAGTGATAGAGGCAGTCAGACATTTTTTGGTCCAAGATCATCTTATGCCTGTGTCACAGAATTTCTGTTACAAACTATTAGGTTTGTATTGACCCACAATTTCTTTGAGTCCTTTGATCTTCAGATCAAAGGAACAAAGATGGGGACCAAGTTCACGTCGAGTTATGAGAATTTATTCATGAGTTATCTGGAGGAGTATGTGACTTACAACAATAACCCATTTGGCACTGGCTTGGTCCTTATCAGCGACAATTTGGTTGTTTGGAAGGGCGGCTAGGTTGGACTCTAGGATTTTGTGGGTCACATTAATAACAACAAGTGGGGTCTCAAATTCACCAGCATGATCCACGCCTTCAAGATCCAATTTTTGTATCTTGAATTGGTAGGAAACCCTGGTGTCAAAATAGATAAAAAAAATATATATTTTACATCCGTTGACAAAAGTAGCTTCCTAAGTTTTGACTTGTCATCATAAAAAATGGTTGAGAAATGTATCCTATATCCTGTAGGATAAAGCTCAACTGTTCAACTTTGGAAGACTATGACATACAATCTAGGGTGCTAGCTGATAGATTTTTGGCTAAAGGGTATCCAGATAATCTGATAAAAGGCTAGAAATTTCACAGGGCAAGCACAAAAAAAAACTCCATTATTCATTACTAGGTATATTATGGCCACTAAGGATATAGATGATACTGTGAATAGACATTGGGGGATCCTTTTGAAAGATCCCCTTTTGAAAAAAGTATTTATGATAGCTCCAGGATAATTTATAGAAAATATAAAACCCTCAAGAACATCTTAGCTCCAAGTAGGTTTGAAGGAACTGCAAGATGAAGTGAGGAGACAATCTCCGAAACATTTGATTCCACAATTTTGTAATCATAAAACAACATCAATGCAGGAGTTATCTGGAGGGATATTGAATGGAGCATATATGTGTTTAAATAATACATGTCCATTTATTTTGGACAAATCAACACATTTTATATCTAGTGTTACTTTAGACACTTTCCCCATTAGAAGCAGGATGTATTTTGCATCTAGCTTTGTAATATGCTTGTTGACTTGTAGCTGTAATTTACAGTATGTTGGTTATACCACACAAAACTTGAGATGCCAGATAGGCCAACATAAAAGGAATATATACAGTGGTGTTTCCAGACACTTTTTGAACTACCATGATAAGAACACCACAGGTGTGATGGTTATTCTGATTGAGTTTGTCCAGCCAATGCCAGCTTATAATAGATTGCAATGACTTAATAATAGGGACAGTTATTGGATACTTAGACTTTCCACTTCTGCATCTTTGGGGTTAAATTATGTCTTGGAGACAACACATATTTAGATTGTTTATATAAAGTATATTATATGCTGTGTATTCCTTAGGAGATTCCATTCGATTTATGTGGTATATTGTATGATTTAATGTGTTCACAGAAGTAAGGGTGTCCCACAATGATGCACATATTATGTTTTATTACACCATATATCAGTTTTATTTTATTTTCATTTTGTCTCAATCAATTATACATTTTACTTTCTGGAGGTATGTGATATAACAGAATATTTGGTCACATAAGGGTTAGGTGCTCCATAGGGAGTACATTTATGTTTTATTATATTTTGATTATAAAACATTGGGTATCTTTCTACATTTTTATTTTTCAATACCTGAGGGAGTGTCTTGTACATATATAATGTAGGTATATTCATTTTTAGGTTTATAGGAGATGGACTGTTTTTGTTTTAATTTATTATGTATTTGTTTTGAGGGCCTCTTTTGACTTCGTGAGCTTGCACATCGTTTGATAATTTGTCATCTAAGGAGTTTGTTGGTTTGTGACAATCTACCAACTGTGCAGTAGGAATGTATATTTTTGGTCGCAGACTGGCGTTGGTGGGGGTTAAATGTATATCGTTGCATGTATGTTTATATTGTCTGATATGACATGACAACAAGATATGTACATGCGGAATTCCCTTTTTACTATTTTGTATATTTTAAGTACTTTAAGGATGCTAATTGTCACTCCCTTTAAGGCTGTTGTTTTCAATGGGGATTTAGACCAAAAGAGCGATGAACAAATGAGGGAACAACAGGAATTTATTTTAAGGTGATTACCTGGGACGGAGGTGTTTCTGGTTTGCTGTTATCCAAGCCCGGGACAACTGGAAGGAAATGCTCACAGGTCCACCAATGCAATATCTATCATATCCAAAATTAAGTTAAAATATCTCAAATTTATTGTATCAGTTTAAAAACAACAACCACAAACATCTAACCACATGAACTGTTTGCCTAATGCGTTTTGTGAAAATACATAGAATCACTTAATCATAGGCTGAGCTTAACTTTGGATATGGCTGATATTGCATTGGTGGACCCATGAGCGCTTCCTTCCAATTGTCCTCAAGTTTGTGGAATCGTGGCTGGGAGCAGCCCTAAAAGGATGGGTGAGTTCACTGGATTTTCTTCACATTTAACATTGCTTTTATGTAGCAACCATTATTGGTGTATCTCAACCAAGACCTGGGACAACAGAGAAAATAGTTTCTGCATCCAATGGGATGGCTGGAAGCAGGTCCTCTGCAGAAGTCTGCCTTTCACTATCCACATCTGTCTCACACTGTTGGAGGGGATTAAGTCTGCCTCACATTTTATCACACTGTTGCCAGTGGTTTTTCCCTCATGCAAAAATCACTTCAATGCTGCCCAGATTATTACAAAATTTCACCTCCCTTCCTAACACCAATTCCTCCTTTGTGACTCACAGCTATTTGCATGAACTCCTCTCCAGCCCAAGTCTCCTTCCCCAAACCATCACACAGTTACATTACTGCAAAAAGTACACTATCCTTTCATACAGCAGTCCATTATGCTGCTTCCACTGTACGCCCCTTCCCATCATTGATACCCTCTTCATAACACTTAGCCCTTTTGCATGAATGCCTCTTAAGCCCTCGCTTTGACACACCTGCTCCTCTATCCCTATGCCTCCTTTGCCTATTCAGCATACATATCAATTTCACAGGGCACTAACAATTCTTTCTTTACACATTCAATGTTTACCTTTCACATATCTGTCACCACTGCTCCAGTCCCTAACATCATTAACATCTTCAAAAAGACAATATCCTGTCCCTGAACAGTTTGCCAAATGGGGTGTCAGCTGTTTCACTAAAGTATACAATATACTAAATGTGTCAGTACCTTGGTATAATGTACTTTTATTGATCATGATTACCACACACACCTTCGCCGGTGCAGGAAAAATATTGGCCTGCATCCCTTGTAGGATCCACCTGAGTCTGAAATATTCAGCCAGTATAAATGTATGCAACTCCAACCCAGTCTTTAGCTTAGTCAATTTATCTGTCCCATGTGGTTTAGCATTTACCTCATCGATCTATAACTCAGATTACCTACACATAAGGTGACTATTTTGGAAGCATTGGGTGCATTATTGGAAAGCATGTATATTGTGGAAAGCATGATTCCTATGGTAGCGAACTGCAAGTGATGTGATACTTCATAAGTAGGAAGTATATGTGATATATACTATATAAGGAAGACAATGACGATGGGCTGATTTATATGGACGTTGCTTGAAAAAGAGCTGGAAGGCCTGAAATGCATTGCATTGGACATGAATAACAAAAGCATGGAATGATGAATGTGTGGCACTTTTTTGAATTCATTATTAAGACTTTCACTCATTTACTTATAACCGGAATATACATGCCATCAGAATACAGCAAGTATTTTGATGAACTATGTCTTTCTTTAGATGTGGCTATTTAGTTCACAATCATGCGATGAGATTATACAGAATACTAGCAGACTTGGCATGTCCCATGCATTAACTAAAATAAAACAGAACACACACAGACCCAAACACACACAGAGACATGGTGAATTCAGCAAACCAAGCATTTGCATATAGGAAACACTGATACTTTAACGTGTTCCTTTTCCAGTGTTGTCAATTTGCCTCTTCCTCCCTTTCTCCACTGTGCTGTATAGAGTATAAAATAAACCGGTGTAGAGGAAGGCAGAGTGCTGTTGGCACGGCTAGACAAAGCATCGAATGGATGGGAGGGGGAGTCGAAGTGTCAAATGGATGGGTGGGAAGTTGAAGTATTAAATGGATAGAGGGGGGAGTAGAAGCATTGAATGGATGGGAGGGGGAATCAAAACATCAAATGAATAGCAGGGGTAGGCAAAGCATCAAGTAGATGGCAGGGTAGACGAATCATCAAGTGGATAGCATGGATAGACAAAGCATCGAATGGATGGTGTGGGGGGGGGGGTCTAAGCGGCAAATGGATGGGAGGGGAAGTCGAAGCATCGAATAGATGGGTGGCCAAAAGTTAAGAGAAGGTGGTGAATGGGAAGAAAGATGTGGACACAGGAGAAGGGTTGTGCAGGTGATCAGGCAAAGGGGAAAGCAGCGATGAACGGAGTGAGCGCATAGAGGAGAAGGTGGCAATTGGAAGGGAGGCCATGTAATAGGGGTTTGTGAATGGAAGATGTACGTGAAACTCCTTTGGATGTGAAACTCCTTGGAGAGATTGTGACAGGAGTGGCTAGGAGGCCTTTGGTCCCCTGCCCACTCCTGACAAAAATCACACACCCTTGTATGTTGGAAACAGGCTGTGAGGAGGAGTTTAGCATAGCTCCTCCTCACTGCTGACCCTGGGTGTGGCAGGCAAAGCTGGATAATTCTCTGTCATGTGACTACCTACACTTTTATAGTATAGATTATATATAATTTGTGTAAATTTATAATTTTGATTAGTATTTCTGTGTTGAAGTGATATTGAGAGGAGATATGCTTGGCTTTAATCATATTTTTATGGGGATAGTGTGGGAATGTGATATGATAGTTTTGTAGAGAACAATTTTGGCTCCATGGCTACTGTGGGACAGGGGGACAAAGCAGTTGTGGGTAATGTGAGACCCGCAATTCTCTGCCAGACTACAATTCCTATCCTTCCTCATCAGCAATTAGAAAAACAATGGGAATTGTGCCCTGGCAACAGACTGAAGGTCTCACATTGCCTTTCCCAGCTACCAGAAAGTTCGACAAGGCTGGGCTTTCAGTATATGTGGACAGATAAGGCTGAGAGGTCACTATGTGTTGTTTTATGGTTACAATGAGACAAGGCTGGAGGGAGTTAGCATATGTGGTTCTATGGTTATCAGTGTAGTGGGACAAAGCTAAAGGTCAGTTTGTTTGATTCTATGGCTACTGTAGGCCAAGGCTGGGGGGTCAATATAGCCTGTTGCAGTGCAGCAGAACAAAGCTTGAGTTCAGTATGTGTGGTTCTTTGACTACTATGAGACAAGACTGGAGGTCAGTACATGTGAGTTTCTGCTATCATGTGATAAGATTATAGGTTAATATGTTTGGGTCTCTGGCAACAGTCAGTGCAAACCGGAGGCACCCAGCAACTGTCAGAGACAGTAGTATGTACCAGAGGGAAGCCCTCCCACCTGGGCATAGGGAGAACAATGAGTGGTACCGGGGTATACAGAGCAGGAAGCTTCCCAAACCGGGTGTACACAGAGTAGGCACTTAAGCCAATCCGAGTCAGTACACACAGCAGGAACGTCAGCCAATCCGAGTCAGTACACAGAACAGGAACGTCAGCCAGGCCGGGTCGGTACACAGAGCAGGGACGTCAGCCAATCTGAGTCGGTGCACAGAGCAGGAACGTCAGCCAGGCCGGGTCAGTACACAGAGCAGGAACATCAGCCGGGCCAGGTCAGTACACAGAGCAGGAATGTCAGCCGGGCCGGGTCGGTACACAGAGCAGGAGCGTCAGCCAATCCAAGTTGGTACACAGAGCAGGAACGAACAGGCAGAATAGTCAGGCAGTCCAGGTCATACACAGAATACACACGAATCTCAGGAACAACACTGGCAAATGGAACACCACGAAAGGGCAGCACTGAAGTGACAGGGCTCAGTATATAATGGCTAGAACTGGGCGGAGATAAACCTCAGTAGCCAATAAAAATGAATCAGGAAGTAGCCCTGACATAACAATGTCACCAGCAAAAGCACGGGCACCGTGATAAGTACAGACTGTATGACTGTCTTAGCTCATTGAATAGCTTTTCTCCCAGTGGGCAGAAGAATGCAGCAGGGCATCTCCAGTGTTGCTCTGGCTTTGACACTAGTCGTAAAGGCCACTTTATGCTGGCAGAGCTTTGACATATAATCTAAGAAAGCTGTATATGTGTTAAAGAAACTGCAGCATGTCATAGACAAATGGTTTGTATCCCACTCCTTGAAAACTGTCTTTGTGTCTGCTGCCAGTGGTTTCAATATAATAGTTGCCTTGAGAATTACATATATGGTGCATGTACCCTGCTCACCCATGTCCCAAATTTAGTTGATACTTGTTTCAGCACAGAAACTGAAACCCTTAAAGAAATGCTAAATATTGCCAGTAAAAATCTGTGTCTATTTCGGACATCCTATAAGCTCACAATTAATTACATGCCTTGCTGCCCAGTCACCGGCTTAAAATGTAGAAATTATTTGTTAATGGTCAGTAGCACCTAATGTGTGACTTATGAGGAGGTCACCTTTGCTAGTTAGCCATGCTGGCACAAGAATCAGTGAGAAACTTCCACTATTATATTTAAAAAATGGAGACCATAGACAAGCAATCTTATAACAATGACAACACAGGCATGAACCAACTGGTAAATGAGATGTTAGCGTGCATTGAGCAGGATCGTCACATAGTCCCCGTTAAAAGAAATGAGTACTACATCTTAATTACATTGCTAGACCCCCAATTTAAACATAATATTTCTGAATTTGTACCAAGGCATAAGCAGCAGCAGCACTCTGAGGAATCATATTCCGTGACTGCATATGAAAAATTCCTTATAGATTGAGTGGGAGGTTGCATAGTGGAGTATGAGAGAGAAACATAGGAGCAAAACTCCTAGAAAGCATAATGAAAAGGAAGCAACATCAGCAGCATCAGTAAAAACAGTATCACAACATTTTGCAGACCACATCATCATCATAGCAAGAAATTAGTGTATCTCAGCAGACATAGTATAACATTTGTGGTGTTGATCATAGTGATGGTACTTGGACTTGCGCTCAGAATATGGGTTGGTAAATGATGCAGGTGAACATCATCTATCTCCAAGGATTGGCCCCACTGCATCTGAGATGGTTACAGCATACTTGTAGTATAGCTATGCTCTAGGCCCGAACCAATGACACACTTGAGAACTAGCAAATAATACAGTGTGTGTGACCAGCACTCTTAAGTACTGATGTGGCAATCCTGAGCTGCCCACCAGCAAGCATGCAGTCATAGCAGGTTTCCAGTGCACCAGCTTATATCATTAATAACTGTATGTTTGGTGCACAGGGCATCGCATTTTTATGGCATCTTTACCTTAACCAGAATCACTTTGTGATGCGGAGGATACACAGGCGATGTACAGCATACCAACTGAGTTATAATGTACAATGGTACAATGTGTGTAAACATGTATATATGTGTTATTAGCACTTACTCAACAACACATCATGTATATATTATGTGTTACGTTTTATGACCATTATATTTTTTCCTTTTTTATTTCTTTACCTGTTCTCCTCAGCTTTAACCATTTGGTGCCATTAGGCATCCTATTCCTCTTGGGAAAGGCCCCAGTTTGGGCCAAAATGTTGACTGAATAAATCAGTAATTCTTTATTCATTAAAAAGACCTACATGCATTTGAGAATGGCACCCAGGCAAGTTGTGCAATGTATTTTCAGTGTGTGCTCTACCACAAGACTTTTGTCACCCAATTGCAGGAATCATGAAAGAGAGATAGTGCTGGGGTGCGTCGCTTGGGTGTGAAGCTGGTCGTTCGTTGGCTGCCTATTGTCAGACCTTGCTGCGGCTATGGCCGGATAGAGGTGCCAACCGCAAGGCTGGATGACAGACTCCAGAGAAGCTGGAAGTAAGTCCACGATGGCCTGACAATAAACAGCACAAACTCTCTTGCAGGGGAGAGTGCTGGCTAGAGAGCGAAGAGTAGAGTGCGTGGATGGAGAGCTTAGGCCACTATAGTAGCTGAAACTCTCCACAGGGTAGTAAGAGCAAGAAACAAGAAATACAGGAACTGGCTCTGAAGACAGGTCAGAGGAATAGCTGTGACACACACTGGAAATCCAAGTACAGGAATCACAGGGCAGGAGAATGGTCTAAGGCCAGGCAGGGTCATACACGATTAAGAGCAGGACTGAGCAAGAGGACACTGGACTGGGCAAGAAGCTGCTCTCAGCAGGAGCTCAGCATCTACCTGGCTACAGAACACTGTAATAGTGCGCTGAAGCCAGGAACTGGGGGAAGGATAAAGGCGTCGCGTGTAGCGTCACCCGCACACAATGTCTGATACTGCTAATGAAAATACCAAGCCGGCGGCACCTCGCGCCAGTGCACAGCGGAATCGGTCAGGAGGAGGACCAGAGAGGAGACGCCAGGGACTGCAGATGCGATGGAAGTGGGGAGGAAGCGCGTCGAGCACCGAGACTGCAGGTGATGAAAGGCTCCGGAGGAGAGGTCAGGGATGCGGATGACAACTTTATTAATAACTGTAGGATATGTCTATCCAGCATCACTGTTGGTAGACTTGCATTTTTAGAAATTAACCCATCTCTAATATAATATGAGTATCATGTGTTACAATTGGCACTAGTCATGATGGTGAGTGTGTGATATGACACAAGAGAAAAAAGAACCACTATTACGGCACTCTAAACCATATCCTCATATACAAGTAGATTAACCTTTTGTGCAGAGTGATATAAAAAGTGTTAAATAAAATCAAAAGATCTTTTATGGTGTAAATTAAAAACAAAAGAGGATAGAGGAAAAAAAACATAGAGATAGCAGCTCTCCTATTATTAATAAGCTGAAATTGACCAGAGTCTAAATATATTTATGTTCAATATCAAAACACTGTTTCAGATCTCAGTGGCTGCTGTTTGGAATTGACCAATTGACGTGTATCACTTGTCTAGCACCTAACATCTGTCCCAGTCAAACGTGATTGGTGTGGGAGGTGTAATATAATTATAATTTCCCAATTGGGTTATTACATCTGTACTGCCCCACAAAACAAACTATGTGCCAACAATATAAGTCAGTGAAATATGACCAATACAGGGTCAACTTGATTATCAAATACAGACAGAGTCACTTATAGTACTGAGAGAAGTAATTTTTTTAAAATTCTGTGTTCATGTCAGATATGCTTAGATTCAGACTGGAATCTTAGGCAGCTACCCCTAAAGATTCTTTCACCACAAAATAATGGGATAATAGTCTATAGCCAGCTAGTGACCCTCTATCTATAACCCAAAGACCATTAGGGCACAAGGGAAGGGACCTAGCAACATGCTGTTGTTGTGTATTATATAAATCCCACAATATCATAAATATCATACTATCAGGGATAGTATTAGATAAAAGAAGCTAGCTACGGACCCTCAAATTTTAGCTCAGTAAAAGCTCAGGCATAGTCACAGATGGACCTAACAGAGTGCTTCTTTGTCAATTATTACCCTGTAGAATATGGGCAGCCATATCTTATTCAATATATCTGAACAAAGATTTACCAAATCAATGTTCAATATCCTCTTAGATCTCAGTGGGTAGCTGCTGTTCTTTGGGTTGTCATCTGGGGTGCGGGCTGGCTTCTCTGGTCAGCACTATTCTGGCCTTGCAGCGAGCATCTCTAACTCGGCCTAGTCCGCAGCAAGGCAACCTACAGAGCAGCCACCATCAGCTAGCTACGTACTCTAATCTGCACTTCAAAGCATCTGGCCCACTGGGTCCTACATTACAGTATACCAGTATTATCTGTTGTGCTTTTATCATATTAGTATAGCAAATAGCAGTTTGTCACCTCTTTGTGGGGAATCTTCTAAACAGAATCTAACCAGGCAGCTTACATTGGGCTCTTTGTCTGTCAGATCCTTACATTTACCACTGACATTGACCTGGTCAAATCACCTACCTGAGATATTCCAGTCCCCCTAACTCACTCCTCTCATTTCACACATCCACCCATGATAACAGTCACCTACCTTGCTCCATTACTGTGCAACTCCCCACTCACACCCACTCACATACTATTTCTCTCATTTTCGCCAATTTACTTGTAGTGTTATTCAGCTTTCAGCCCTTTGATCCCCTCCAGTCATCTACTTGTTCCCATCCCAGAGAGGCTAGATCAGTGAAGAAGCTGGACCCATGTTCTATGGCTCCATGTATTCCCCATCCACAACACAATGGCTTTGATGTTTCCACAGCACTCTGTTTTCTTAACGGAGCAGTCATCTGTCAAGTACCAGCTGCTTCTGGTCGCTTCTAAACTCTCTCTCTACAAAATGAAGCATTTATCCATCTCCTACTGACATTATAACAGTTCTGATGTATTCACAGTGCTTTGTCTACTTTCTGAAGCATTCATCTGTCAAGTACTTAACTCTTCTGGGCTCTTCCAAGCCCTCACTCTATACAATACAGCATCTGACCAACTGAACCTGACAATATAAAACTTCTGAAGTGGTTGATTTAAATACCAGGCCTACATGTGTTCTGATCTGAGTATCAATGCATTGGAAATGACTGGAAATGCAGGGGGACTGGAAACACGAGAGTCTATGGGGGCAGGACACAAGCAGTCACTGGTAAGTAAACAGAGTGCTACAATCACTCCAGCAGTGTTATAATGGCAGTAGAAGCAGCAATTGGCAGGGCCACCAGTATTATTTACAGCCAAAACTTTTTTTGTGGCCCATGAGTCTGGCAGGGCCCTGCCACACCGCTGTTGCTGCGAGGGGCTCTGATATGCCTCTAAGCTGCATATATGTTCCATTGTATAGAGGGAGGGTTTGGAAAAGATCAGGAGCTGTGAAGCGGTGGGTTTGTGAAATATGAATGCTCCAGTAAGTAAAGAGATCACTAAAGAGACATCAGAACAGATATGTTGGCAGTAGGAGCATATATATTCCCAGTTTATAGAGGGAGGGTTTGAAGAGGCAACAAAGTAGCAGGTACAAGCCTGGGCTGGCAGACAGTGCATGTGTATTTCTGTGGCTACCAATGGAACAAGGCTGCGCTGTCAAACAATGTAATGTGACTGGGAAAAGGATGGGCTGTTACACAATATAGTGTGGTTCTGTGGCTACTAGTGGGACAAGGAAGGGCTTACAGACAGTGTATTGTGGTTCTGTGGCTACCAGTGGAACATAACTGGGATAACAGACAGTGTATGGTGGTTCTGTGGCTACCAGTGGAACATAACTGGGATAACAGACAGTGTATGGTGGTTCTGTGGCTACCAGTGGAACATAACTGGGATAACAGACAGTGTATGGTGGTTCTGTGGCTACCAGTGGAACATAACTGGGATAACAGACAGTGTATGGTGGTTCTGTGGCTACTAGTAAATCAAGGCTGGGTGGGGTGTTAGACAGTGCATATATGCGTCTGTGTCTACCAGTCAAAGCTGGCTTGCATACAATGTACTTGTGATTATATGACCACTGGACAGTTGAATATAGCTCTTTTGCCCTTGCACCTTCTTGAACAGACACTTTTTTTATTTTTTACTATAGTGCCAATTTGTGGAAATCTGGTAGCAGTCCAATTTTGAGAGTGAAATACAAATAACCCCACTGTGAAATTTGAATTGACTGTGCTTTGCAAAAATATTTAGCACTGTAGAGTTGCTTGTTTCTTTGCCCCTTATTTTGTGCCCTTATTTTGTGCCCAAAAGACAGAGTGGGGCAAAATGTAAAGAAAAAAAAAAGGGAACTATTGTCTTCTATTTTTCAATAGCTACTTTTTATAAATAGTCCTACATATAAACCCATGATTTTAATTTTTTGGAAATATAAGAAGGGGCCATATGTAGAGCCATATGTATTTTTAGCATAATGTACAAAAATTCCAATTCAAAGCAATTGTTTACCATTCATTTCCTTAAAATTAAATCTGGTGAGATAGCTCAGTTGTTTAATGCACGAGCTGTAGAATCTGTTCAAACCTCAGGGTCACAGTTTCTAGTCCCAGCAAGGTCAACTCAGCCTTTCACCCTTCTGAGTTAGATAAAATGAGTACCTAGGACACACTTGAAAGCAAGAGACAATTTCTTTGTATTCTTCCTGGTAAAATACTTCCCCCCAAAAAAACTTGTTTTGGAATTCTATGTGGGATTTTATCTGCCATAGCAGATGGCACCAATAAACCATCTGTATCTTCTAAAAGTACAGATTCTGCTGAAATGATGTTTTATGACAGGGGCATCCAAATTTGTTCGTGGGTCATGGGCCGCATGATCAAAAGTGTGAGAGCTGCATTTATTTTTACTAATAATGATGGTGAATTCTAGCCTGTCAGCTTTTTAACCCCTTAAGGACCCTTGACGTACCAGGACCATCACGGTCCTTGAAATACTCAAGGACCGATGACGGTCATAGTACGTCACGTATTTTTTACTTACAGCGCTCTACCGGGAGCGCTGTAAGTAAAAATAGGGCCTGAAATTGACCACTCCAAGATCGGAGCGATCTCTATCAGGCCCCATAATGACGCGCCGATACACGTGACAGGTCACGTGTACCGGCGCATCCAAGTGCCCCTATGCAGTCATTATGGGACGGAAAAGTCCCATGACCGCCGGTCCTTAAGGGGTTAAAAATATGGATTTATTTATTGATCAAGTCAGTGACAATACTGATATGTAACAGACATCTATTCTTGAACTGTTTGATACTCGCAGGCAGGGGATTAGGTCTTACTGGCCTACTAGTTCATGAGTGCTAGTTGATTAGGTAAAAAAAATATATTTTTTAAAAAATATCTAGTAGACCACACCTTGGGGGCAGGCAGGCCACATTTGGGCCACGGGCTGCACATTGAATGCCCCTGATTTATGATATTTTTTTTTTATGTGTCCCCTTTTAAATGAATAATCTGGCAACCTTTCTGGGAACCGTAAAGGGTTAGTAATGCCTTTATATAAGTTTATGCAGTATTGTAGATGTTAAAAAATTAAAGTATCTGCAGAAAGTCCCATCTCTCAAGCCTTTACAGTTTGAGAGCTATTTGCCACTAAAGTCCCACTTCTCCTGATGTCAGCTATAAAGCTGACAGAAGGAGATCCGTGTCGGCCATCTCAAGGACGCTCTTCAGCAGAGCCGAAATAGCAATATTTAAAAAGAACTACTTAATTGTAATTCTTTTTAAAGATCGCTATATTGGCTCTGCTGAAGACCTACCAGCTAGTCCCAGGGCCGGGATCTCCTGTTGTCAGTATAGCACTGACGTCAGGAGAAGGAGAGGGAAGGGGGAAGTTTAGCGCCGAATATCTCAATACATCTACATACTGCATAAACTTATTTAAGGGCATTACTAATCCCTTTAATGGTAAAGGTTACCTTCACTAACACTATTCATAGTAGGTGATGACCAGTTTAGACAATTTCAGTTTCATTTTAAAAAGCAAATTTTAATTGGAATATATTTGGAATAAAAAATCTCCTGCAGTGTTCTTATATTTCTAAGCAAAAAAAGCTATATAACATATCTTTTTCTTAAACAAAATAAATAAATAAAAAGTTTACTGATTTTTTTTTTAGCAATTTCTATGCCAGACATAGCTATAAAAAAATCTGGAGCAATGATTTGGACAGATCTTGTATACAAAAGACTATATGTATCAAGGAAAAAGGCTTAGTATATTTAGATTAAAACAGTTTCACATTATCAACCAAATAAAATTCACCAATGAAATTGACAGGGATTTTTCTTTTTTCAAACGTATTGTGGAATTTTTTGTTCCTCATTAGCAAACATTTGCTTTCAAATATACCATACAATCTTGTGCATAATAGTCACTTTTTTTTACCTTACTATGTCATCCCTGCTCCCTCAATCTCTCTCCCCCTCTCCCTCCACCCACCTCAATATGGTACCATATCTATGACCATGTCCTCCCTTTCCCTCCCACTCTCAACCTCCATCACAAAGTTCCCCTCCAGAGGCAGCCGGGAGATCTGTCCAGCGGGCAGCATGCTTACATCTTCCACCCGCTTTTTAGGATGCAGTATTACCATGTGAGGACCAATGTGCATGAAACTTTGGTAGTGTCCTGTGAGGGCTTTCAGGTCCTCACAGGGCACTACCACAGTTTCAGTGTGCAGACCCCTATGCATTGTGATAACATGGGTATCATTTATATATGCATTTTATACACAGGTGCATATTATACCCAAGATTTTACAGTATTGTGCAAAGCATTAGCCTCCTAAACGAGTATACACTGCACAAGATTTCTGGAGTTAGAAAAATATTTATTTTCAGGCTAGATTTCATTTCACAGTGGAATCACATGTATGATCAACCCACACACACTGACGCCAACAACAGTAACACCTTTGATCTACAGTGATATTAATGTACTAACTGTAAAACCTCAATCCACACCTTGTATCCTTAACATATTATTTTCCAAATTCATGTAATAGCAGGCACAACAGTATACTAGGTCTGTGGTTGTAACTCTGTGACTTCAGGGTCCATTAACAGGCCAGGATTTGAGGATTTATCTAATTGAGCACAGGTGAGTTAGTCAGATACCCAGTGATTTATTCATCCCTACTCAAGCTGGGAAATACTCAAGTCCTGGTCTGTTAGTGGGCTCTGAGGGTACAGGTTGAGAATCACTATACTACCTGACAACACTGAACTGGAAATTAAGAGACAACAAAAAGGTTGTAAAGAAAGTATACATATGGAAAGTAGAAGGAAAGAAAATTGAAGTGAGAGAAGCATGGAAGTGGAGTGTTAAGTCAGAGAGAAGAAACTGATAAGGGTTTAGACTGACAGGAGGGTATATAGGATTAGAGGGGTGGTTTAAAAATAGCTCCTTCCATCACTGCATTATTCCTACCTCTCCTTGGTGTCTGGATGTCGGATCGAAAATCAGAGGCTAGGATGTAATGATTCTGTCAATAACCCATCACACAGAGAAGCTGACAAGATGTGCGTGTTTGTCCATATAACAGCACTTAACATGCTCCTCTTGTATATAAATGTCACAGTGTAGCAGAATTCAGTGTAAGCTAAGTAAAACAGAGCCCCACCTTTAAGTCAGGACACCCATGAAAAAAGCATTCTGCATGGCTGCCCTAGAATCAATGAAACTCTGCATTGGGTATTTGTTAAATGTGTACTGCATTAAAGGGCAGGTCTTATCACTGTAGCATAACAGCAATGCTGGCACAGTTGTTACAGTGCTCTATCCATGTTGTTTACCCACACCTAATAATTTAACAGCCAGAGGATTGTGCAACAAATTGCTGTGCAATGCACTGCACACTTCTCTCATCCTTGAGGGGTTAATGACATATAGGCAATTACTTCTGAAAGTCAAAATGCTCCATTTACTATGCAATATATTATACCATTTACTAACCTGAAATCACATGTATTGCTCTACTGAATTAGCAACAGTAGTACATTGTTTATGTTTTCCGTGGAAAAACTAAATTTATGGATCAATTACATTTTAATATTTTGATTCACTGGGAACTGTTTTTTCCCAGCCTATGGTAGCTAATGCATTTCATTAGATTAAGCTATTTAAAGGGATAGTAATACTTAAAATGTAAAAAAAAAAAAATAAGTTTTACAGAGTTTATCCCCCTCAGTAAAACTAGGATACTCCCACTGCTGAAAGCTGTTTTATTCAAATTATTTAAGCTCAGACTTGAATGTTTTAGGTGCAGTATCACAGTGGCCTGAAATTGTACAGTGGCACTGTTGCTACACCATCCTATGGCGGTTTATGTTCAATTGACTGGAGCTGTCTATAGGATGGTGTAGCAACAGCGCCACAGTACAATTTCAGGCCACAGTGATACTGCACCTAAAAAAATCACTTTAGAGCTGCAAAACTTTTTAATAGAACACCTCTCAGCAATGGGAATATCCGTGTTTTATTCCAGGGGATAAACCCTACAACATATTTTTTTTTTACATTTAAAGTATAACTATCCCTTTAAATTACTGCAATATGCATTGCCACCATTCATATAGAGGACACTAACATCATTTATTTTTGCCCCTGCTCAAGATGAAGTAAAACACATTTTCAAGGTGCTACCCATCCCCCTGGCCTCCCCAAGCAAGAGAATGTCCCTCAGATGTTTGGAGGGGGGAAGAGTAATCGATGATCTTGAATAAAATATTAAAACAGACAGATGCACATTTATTTAAAATAATATCCTTTAAGAAATGTTTTAAAAATAAATGTGTTTTGTATAGCCCTGGGGTCCCATTCGCAGTGTGGCCCCAATGAACAGACTTCCAATTCAAGAAGATCTCAAGACCCTTCTGCTGCTCCCTACCAGAAATCCAGGGTGATGGAAAGTTTGTGTAAAATATAAATAGTGGGGTCCCTAGGTTACCATAATCCCAACCACTTCTCATATGTTATAACAGTCAGGTGCGAGGAAAATTAGTATTATTGGGTATCCCAAAACTACAAATTATTCATGGGGGTTGCAAATGCACATCCTGCCCTCTACATTCCAGTCTTCTAATGAGGTGAAGCAAAATAATCTATTCATTCTCAGGGTCTTCAGAACCTATATATGGACTTACTTTTAAAAAGTTGCATTGAAAACGTTGTCTGGCCACACGATGCATTAACCATGTCTCCATGGTTAAAATGGTGACATGAGAATCTCACACTGCAGGAAAGTGCGAGATTGTCATGTAGCTTCCTGAAACGGCGCTCAGCCTGCATTGAAGAGTATACAGAATAAATGTGTTTGTTCTAGGCTTGTAGGTCATCAGTAAAAAATAATGACACCTACTAAAAATAAAAAAATACGCCACTGATAATATGCGACCTTTTAAATGGATACCCCATTTAAGAAGCCAAGAAATTACCAAGGCAGGAGTCACATAGACCCCTCCCTTCTTCTCCCAAGGAGTTAGTTAAACTTAAAGTTCAATCGCTGCTATAAAAAAAAAATTCAAATAAAAATTCTCTGAAACATCACAGCTGAAATTAAAAAATGGTGCATTAAAATAATCCATCTTTACTGCTTTTAAGCAGTAAACAATGACATTGATCAGAGTGATGTGGTATTATGACTGGCTGAAAGGCAAACAGTTACTTTAAAGGGATAGTAATACATCAATTTGACTCATGTTCATCTTGTAAGTATTTAAAAAATAAATTTTGTTCTTTTCTTTTTCTCTCAAACCTTTATTGTTTGAGAGATATTCGCTGTGAAAGTTCCCCCTCCCTCCCCTTTCCCTGATGTCAGCGCTGTAGCTGACTGCAGGGGAATCTGGTCCCGGGACCGGCAGATTATCTGCAGCAGAGCCGAGATCGCGTTAGTGAAGAAGAAATCCTTCACTGGAATGGCCTACAAAGTGTGCTTGGTCTGCAAGCACACTTAGAAGACCATTCCAGTGAAGGATTTCTTTTTCAATATCTCGATCTCGGCTCTGATGAAGAGCCTCCGGCTGGTCCCAGGACCAGATTCCCCTGCAGTCAGCAGGAGGGGGAACTTTCACAGCAAATAAAGGTTTGAGAGATGAGACTGGGGGCATGTCATCTCTTTTTTAAATGCCTACAAGATGAACATATGTCAAATTGATGTATTACTATCCCTTTAACTTTATCTCTCAGCCAGTGTCTGAGAGACAGCTGAGACAGCTGCAGCCATCTAGGAGGACCAAAAAGAATACTGTTGCCACCATCTTTAAGAACAAAACTCAGTCATTGACTGACAGGTTAAAGAAATATGACTTGTTGTCTTTCAGCCAATCACATTTCTTTTTGTCTCTCCATTCTGATTCATTGTGTACTGTTGAGATCAGCTACACCTCATTGACAAGGTCCAATAAGACAAAAACATATGTTTGGGGTTGGCTGTTTGTCTTGTTCAGAGAGGAGTTGCCTGGCACATCATGACTGAACTGTCATGTTGGCAGGATCAGTATGATGTGCTTTAGAATATTTCCTCTCTGTGTAATGAAAAAGTAAGCTAAAAGAGAAAGCTAGGTAGGATACATTCCTCTAGAGCCTGCTAAATTATGTTGCAGGCTTCTTCCTAGTTGACTATCTCTCACTAGTATGTTTACATTTGCATATTATCTTTGGAATTGGTCACCCTAGGGGTAACAGGGGAATCCAGACGTGGACCCCTTGTACACAGTGACTAGAGAGATCAGCTTCACCTCCCTGATGAGAACAACAAGGCAAAAACATATATCTGGGGTTGGTTGCTTTTCTTGTTCAGAGAGGAATTATCTGGCAATTCATGGCTGCACTGGCATGTTCATAGGATGCCCTTCAGAATATTTCCATGCTTTGTAAGGCACTATTGAGCTAAAAGAGATTGCACCCAGGGTAGGATACCCTTGCTATAGAACCTGCAAAATTATTTTGCAGGCTTGTTCCTAGCTGAACATCTATCACTAGTACTTTTGCATATCCAAATTATGCGTGGGGTTGGCCATCCTAATGGTAACAGGGGATTCCAGACAGACTCCTTGCTTACAGTGTCTAGAGAGATCAGCTACACCCCACTGATTATGCCCACAAGGCTACAATATAAGTCTGGGGTGAGCTGTTTCTCTTGGTCAGAGAAGAATTGCCTGGCAGTTTATGGTTGGACTGCCATGTTGGCAGAATCAGTATGATGTGATTTGGATACTTCTTCTCTGTGTAAGGTACTAGTGAGCTAAAAGAGGTTGCACCATGTGTAGGACATCATTCTTATAGAGCCTGCTAAATTCTATATCTGGCTCATTCCTAGTTAAGCATCTCCAGCTAGCGATTTTATTGTTCAAATATAGACATATCACATTGTCTGCATTTTTACTTTTATTTGCTTGTTTGTTTTTATTGTGTGGTTGTAGGGAACTTTTATTTTTAGTGCCCTTATTTTTTGTGGGGGTTGGGGTGCAAAAGTTAAGGACAAGGGCTTGACAGACTGTTGTGTAACTTTTAAAAAGATAAGAAATTTGTGATTTAAAAAAAAAATCTAAATACACACAGACACACTAGGGTCTGTTGCTCATTTTTCTTTTTTATTGATTTTAAAAGTACATTTAGGTAGAAGCTGTGAAGTCAGGAGACTCCCATACTGAGTTATTTAACACCAGAGAACCATACAATGCATTGCAATGCACACAGCTCTATCAATAAAAGGATTAATATATCGCTGCAGCTTATAAAGATGTGAGAAAGCAATGGTTATGTCAGAGGAGACCTCCCATGTATGCAAGAGACTTCTGTTTGCTTGGGGTGGGGGATTTTAAAGTACTATGGAGGTAATTTTAACATTACCTCCAAAGTTCTTCCCTATGAAAAGTATACAAAGGTGATGTGACAAATCTTGACCAGAAACAAAAGAAGTATCTCAGACAATGCTCAACTGATACCTCGTCCTATACTGAATTTCACAAAAATAAAAAATGTATCAAGCAATACATATTTTGTTCTTATCATGGCAAATACTGGGATTCATGAAACAGAACCCAAGGTCTGAGATACTTTAGCAGAGTTCTGCTCCAGCGTCTTGCCCTGAGTGAAATATCTGTTGCTCAATATAAGCAAGTATAACACAATGGCCTGACTTCCACATCAGTAAGATACACAATACTTTCTGCAAGTTTCGCTTGTTGAACTCAGTCTAATAATTACTTTTTATGCACATGCATCAGTGTATATGAAATAATGATTCACATTTCATATACTGCTGAAACAGTATGTAGAACCACAAAATGAGCTACAAAGGTAATTTTGAGGCTTAGTACATAATTCAGAATATCTCAAATCAACCGTGTCCTGCTCCTACTTGTAATGGTAACATAGATGATGAGGATGAAAAAACACATGTCCATGCCAAGTCACCCCTGTTGATCCAGAGAAAGGCAAAAAAAAAAAAAAAACATTGAAGCCACTTCCAATTAAGCCCAAAGTGGGTAAAAAATTCCTTCCTGACTTCAAATGGCAGTCAGATATTTCCCTGGATCAACATCCTATCTGCTTTGAAGCCAACAGTCATAATTCTCAATATTTCTCTGTGCTAGATATGTATCCATTACATTTTTGAAAGCAGTTACAGTATCTGCAAACACAGCATACCAAGGCAAAGAATTCCATAACTTTACCACCCTTACAGTGAAAAAATCCCTGCCTTTGTTTTAGTCTAAAGCACCTTTCCTCTAATCTTAATGGATGACCTCTAATTCTTAGATCATCTCTTTGAGAAAATAGTTTGAGAGTTTTTTGTATTGGCCTAGAATACATTTGTAAATGATAATCATATCACTCTTTAGACATCTCTTCACTAATGTAAACAAACCTAGTTTGGCTAATCTCCTTCCAATCCGTTTTGTTGCACATCTCTGCACTCTTTCCAGTTCAATAACATATTTTTAAGAATTGGTGCCCAAAACTGTATGCCATATTCTAGATAATGCCTTACCAAGTAATTATTTAGAGGTAGAATTATATTTGCATCTAGTACATATACCCCTTTTTTATGCAGGATAGTGCCATATTTGCTCTTGCAGCAAGCTGCTGTGAAGTCTATTGTCTTTTGGGATTCCTAAATCTTTCTCTAATGAGAATTTCCCAAGTAGTTTACCATTTAATTAATTAGTAAACAAATTAAAAAACACTGTACCCAGGATGAACCCTGTGGCACCCCACTTACAACATTAAAACAACACGAAAAGGTTCCATTTACAACAAATCTCTGCCATCTATCTTTCGACCAGTTATCTATCCATGCACAGATATCCCCTCCCAATCTAAAACCTTTAACTTATACAGTAAAGGCTTTTGCAAAATCCAAGTATACTACATAAACAGCAATACCCTTGTCCATATTATTATTTACCCTTTTGTTAAATGCAAATAAATTAGTTTGACATGATCTATTTTTCATAAAACCATGCTGGCTCCTACTAATAATACTGTTGGTCTTCACATATTTCTGAATATTGTCAGTTAGTAACCTTTCCAGTATTTTACCCACTATGGGTGTCAAGCTCACAGGTCTATAATTTCCTGGCTTGGATCTTGCCTCTTTTTTGAACAATGGCGCTGCATCGGATTTCTTCCAATCACAGGGCACTATGCCTGATGAAAGTGAATAAATAAATATTAAGTACAATGGTCTTGCTAGTAATGAACTAATTTCCTTAAGTAACCTTGGGTGTATACCATCAGGTCCAGGTGCTTTCTTCACCATAACCTTTTCCATTTTCTTCTGGACTTTGACCTCAGTAAGCCATATATATGATGGAGGAAATTCTGTGGTGTTGTCTGTTTGCCACTGTAGCTTCCTTTGTACATATAAAAGAAAATAATTTGTTTAAAGTGTCAGCCATAGTCTTATCCTCACTAATCAATTCACCTGATTCAGCCTTAAGAGGGCCACTATCAATCTTAATTGTTTTGTTATTTATATACTTGTAGAATTGTTTAGGATTTTTCTTGCTCTCTTTTGCAATACTTCTCTCATTTTCAATTTTAGCTAGCCTGATTGCTTGTTTGCAGATTTTATTACATTCTTTCTATTTTATATGATGCATCTCACTCTTCTGACTTAAACACTTTAAAAGCCTTCTTATTTCGCATTTCCCTGCAAAATTCTTTATTAAGCCACATCAGTCTTAATTTGCACCTCTTGTACTTATTCCCCAGTCGCATATTTTGATGTGTGCATTTATCTAAGAGCATATTAACAAATTTTATGATTCCTGTCCCTTTTTTTTATCTTTGAAGAGTACATCTCAGTGAATGTCCTTTAATACTGCTTTTAGTTTTGTAAAATTAAAATTGCCTTTTTAAAATGTAATGTTTTGGATAAACATTTATTAATGGGTTTCTCATAACAAATTTCAAAGGATACCATACTGTGGTTACTGCTGCCTAAATGTTCCTTTACCTGTATATTGTTTATCATGTCAGAATTGTTGAGAGCACTAGGTTAAGCAATGCCTCCTTCTAGTTGGCTCCTCTACTAGTTCAGACATAAAATTGTCATTAATCATACTTAAAACACAAATTGTCATTAATCATACTTAAAACATAATTTCCATTAGTTGTGCAAGAATTCACATTTCTCCAGCTTTGAACCACATGCAGGGTGGTAGTGTGGGGGTATTTTGGAGTCCCCTGTTCCTCTGCATGAAGGCATGAGCTATGTACAAATTTAGACTAAAACTAAAGGATATGAGAGGCATAGAGGACAAACAAATGCAAATTTTACTTGATTGCTGGCTAGTCACAGCTCACAGGCATTACATTTTAGCTCTCTAGTGCCATTACAGAAGAGAAATAACCATGTACATATCAGACTAATCCTGCCCAAAAAGGTGGTCTACTTCTCAAATGACAAGCAAGTCTCCTCTGTACGAGAATGCTAGCTAATGCCAGATATATGTTTAGGCCTCATAGAAATGTGCCACGTCCCTCTGCCACTCAAAGGGTTAAAATCAAGTTAAATTTTGCACATACAGTATATACTGTATGTTTTCAGGAACTCCTTCGATACATATTACAATGGCTATTTACCAGCTAATTATCATAATGTCCACTGGGACTTTTTTAGTCACTTTTATTTGTTTTTTATTGTCTGCATTTTCAGTCAGTGCTTTTTTTGTAACTAAACACGTTGTGGAAGTTACACACATACACCATTACTGCAGCCAAGACAGAAGATTTGTAACTAACAAATCCTGAGCCAATCTTCTGTTTACTTTAGCAAGGTTTTGTCAACACTATAGTGGTCTCCCTCACCCAAGGTGTGGGTCCATATGAACAATGCTGTACATGAGCAGGTGTAGGGATTCTTCTGAATAGCTTTAGTCTCTAAACAGTGCAGGCACAGGGTGCAAATTCAAAGTTAAAATACCCCCTACCTCCCCATCCAGGGTTCTTGTGTCTGGGACAAGATCTTGTGACATCTTATCTCACACACGCCTCAACACAAAGGGACAGGACAATAAAAGTGTACATTATGAAGAGAAGGAAATGACAGAGAAAGTGACATATTGTTTCTGTACAAGGTCTGTACACACCTGCAAGACTTGCAGTTGCATCACTAATGGCCATATGCATAAAGAACAATTGGACTTATTTACCTAGGCCCATTAACCCTTTGCATCCCAGGTGCTAACTGCACACAGCATCTACCAATTTTCTCAAGCAGCTATTAAACCCTAGGCAGGTTTTGCTTTTTGCCCTAATGAAGGGTTTAACTTATCCTCTTCAATTACAGAGACCTCTTGTTGGACACATCCCTAGCATCCAAGGACTTAAAATGGTACACAGGTCTATATCAATTTTATATACTACAGCATCCATTATCCTGCTGTGCATACACTATAAGAAGGCTGCCCTGCCACACTGCTGCAGTGTGCTACTCTCCCTACCAATAAAACAAACCTGCACTTCCACACACTTCAGTCTGCTACACTGAATACCACTGCAACAAGCTTCAGTTCTCAGGAACTGTATTTGTGCTTTGATCACTGCGCACTGAAATATCTCCTTCCCCCTGCTTCTTTGCTCACAGGCAACTTTGTTTGCTAGTAATCTATAAAATACTAGGAATGCCCTCAAAATTCCAGACCGCATCTTAGGGGTGGCTTGAGGGATAAAAGAACTAGAGCCACTAGCATATATGGCTTGCTCTGGAGTAGCTGTGCAACTAAATGTACCAGCTAATTCCAAAAGTATGTTTTGGTCTTGTTTGTTTAGGCCTTATCTATGAGGTGCAGCTAGTTTCCCTAGTCACTTAGAGTAAGGGGTTCAAGTCTGGCTTATCCTTCACCATTAGGGAGAAGCCCCAATAGTTTTCAAAACCAAACCAAAATATGTGAGAGGCTCACTGAAACTGAACAAAAGCAGATGTTGCTTGTTCTATAGCTAGCCACCATTCAGAAGCATCAAATTTCAGCTCTGTAGTACCACTGCCTATATGAAATTTCCATGTACATATCAGACTAGACCTGCCCAAAAGGGAAGTGTAGGCCTGAAATAACAGGCATGTCCCCTCTGCAAGGGAAAGCAAAAGCAAATATTGCTTTTGGTCACCCTTGTGTATTTTTGGCATTGGCCAAATCATACCTCTGAGATTAGCTGGTATTCCTATGCAGAGTACTTGCCTGTCATTTTCAGAACTGGACCACCCATTCTGGTGACACTAGTTTCGAAATGTACATGGAAATGTATCCTGTGCAATGGCACTAGAGAGCTAAATATTTTGATTCTCAGGGTTGACTAGTAATAGAAAAAATAACATCTGTTTTTTCATTCTCACTGAGTCTCTCATGTATTTTGGCTTTATGTACAAACAGCTCAATGAAAATAGACGGGGAATACATTATTTTCTTTATACCTGATAAAGGTATGGCATTAAAAGCTGTGCATGTACATTTACTAAAGCATCTGTACATAAGTGCTGGCATAATATAGCAAAAAATAGTTATTTATGCAAGATGTGTTGCTCCCTGTTTTTGAGCATTCCCTCCACGAAGTATCTATCTTACTTTTAGCCTTTCTTTTCCTCACTGTTTTTTTCCTTCCTTCTATTAATTATTTAATATTGGCGTCTCATGCTGCATTACTGCTCGTTAAGAGCTTCCTAAGAAAATCTAATTCTATCAGCACTTCAGGGGAATTCAGAAAGGAGGCTATACTGGCAGTGAGAGAGAGAGAGAGGAAGAGAGAGAGAGATTGATGCAATGATAAGTGGGGAGAGGAGAGACAAAATGTGGGGAGAAGAAAGGAAAAATGTGGGATAGAAAGAGTGATAGAGAGTGAGGCTGGAAGAAGAGAGGATTAAAGGAAGAGAGAAAACAGAAAAGCACAAGAGAGTGATGGAAGATGAAACTAGACAAATATATGCAAGCAATTACTAAATATAGTGGAAAGATGGCTTAAAGAAAAACTGAAAAGGGGGGGGATAGCAAGATAGAGATGGGATTTAACGGAAAGCTGTGTAGAGGAAAGAAAGACCTAGATAAAGGTAGAAAGTGAATCTGGAGAGAGGGAGGGAGGTTGGGAAGGATAGATCACCCCTACTGTGTTCTGAGTATTAAGCTCACCATTAAAATCCTATTAAGTCCATTAGTGTCTGCAGGAAATGTACAGAATAGTTTTTTTAGCTGGGAGTTTCCTGAGCATATGAGGTCAGCACAGAGAAGACGGTTTAACTGATACACAAAAATCATTATTCTTCTGTGTATGCCTGAAAAGGATTTTAAACCCACCATGCAAATTCTGCAAGTGAATATAGAAACATAGAAACATAGAATTTGACGGCAGATAAGAACCATTTCGGTCCATCTAGTCTGCCCATTTTCCTGCTTTAAAACCCTCAAACCTTTTTTGGTCCTTGGTCTTTCCTTAAGTTAAGGACAGCCTTATGCCTATCCCATGCATGCTTAAATTCTGTCACTGTATTAACTTCTATCACTTCTGCCAGTAGGCTATTCCACTTATCTACTACCCTCTCAGTGAAGTAAAACTTTCTTACATTACATCTAAACCTATGTCCCTCTATTTTTAGACTATGGCCTCTTGTCTTAACAGTTTTACTCCTTTGAAATATACTTCCATCCTGCACTTTGTTGAATCCCTTCATGTATTTGAATGTTTCAATCATATCCCCTCTCTCTCTTCTCTCATCCAAGCTATACATGTTCAGATCGTTTAGTCTAGCCTGATATGTCTTTTCCTGTAAACCAGTCACCATTTTAGTAGCCCTTCTTTGCATTTTCTCCAGAGTATCGATATCCTTCTGGAGATGGGGTCTCCAGTTCTGTACACAATACTCTAGGTGAGGTCTAACTAGAGATCTGTAGAGTGGCATGACCGCTTCCCTTTTTCTGCTACTAATGCCCCTAGCTATACAACCCAGTAACCTGCTTGCATTCCCCACCGCTTTATTACATTGCCTTTAAGTCATTAGAGATAATTACTCCCAAATCCCTTTCCTCTGTTGTCTCTGACAGTACAGCTAGCCCTTCCACCCTTCTAAAAAAATGATAATTATGTTATGAAGCCCTACATATCTGGTTTGCTTGTGTCTATCAAAGGTTGAACTAAGCCAGGTTTACCGTATAATATTTGTTACTTCATTTAAACCATCATACAACAACTCTAGCTGTCAAGGGGTGATGGTAGGAAAGATTTTACAGATATCCTCACATGGGTGAGTTAATAAAAATATGATCCACCAGTTTAGACATATTCTTACATGAGCAGAAAAGGTTTTATATGAAAAACTGTATGTTTTTCATACTGCATTCCTTGCTGAGTAAAACAAATATACTGCCAGATATTTAACTGAAAAGTTATAGAAATTAAAATTGTAAGGTGAGTAACATCTTTACTTCTTCTTAAGATCTCAAACTGACAGGAAGTGACTCAGTGTTACTATAACAGTCTATCCTTGTTCAACTCTTCCATAGAATGCAACATAATAATAATTTGATATTTAGCCACCATAGGACACTGTTAATTCAATAAAAACAGTGTTAACTGTAACATCTCCCATCAGAAGATATATTTATTTAACTTAGCAGGGAAAGCTTACAATATCATGTATTTTTCATAAAAAGTTTACTGCTCCTTTAAGTACAGATATCCTTACCAACTGATAAAACTTGAGAACTCATGATTTGCATCCCTGATTTACTTTCTATTTTAACTATACCCCTTTCCACATCGCTTAAATATGTAACTCCTGTCCTCAAGTGTCAGTAACAAGCCAAGTCTTAACCCTTTGAGTGCCAGAGGGGTATCCCTCTGACATTCCAAGGGTTAAGGATGTCCATACTTTACTAAAGGTAAATAAGTGAATATCTTTGTCATATAAATTGACCCTGTATGTGCGTCCTATAGGTGTTCTTATTGTTACAATCCTTTAAGGACCAGAGGGGTGTGCAACCCATTTCTTAGCAATGTGATGCACACCCCATCTGGTCCCTAAAGTGTTAAATAGCTAAGGACTCAGGTTGTTCTCTGTACATTCTATTACCACATACAACCACTCACTACAACACTTCTTTTACAAACTTTTGTAATGATTATTTTTCATTTCTTCCGATAGAAGTGCACTGTAAACACTGAAAGCTGTTCCTACCCTGAGTGAGTACCCACCTTGAAGAGCCTCAAAATATTGGCCACCATGATGGAAACAGAGCTGGAAGATGCCCCAATCACCCCAACCACTCTATCAGGCTGAGCAATGATGGGATTTCCCCCACTCAGGCATCGGACGTCTGCTCTGTCTTTGTCTATGAGTGGTTGGACAAAACTCAGGGACTGTTCCAGTGCATGTGTATCCCGGGAACATGTGTCCAAAATCCTGGCACCTAATGTGATATTCGGCAGAAGATCAGGATCAGCATTGATCCGATCAAGAGCATACAGCATGGCTTCCAAACGATGGATGCCCTTCTCCTTTTTAAGTTCTCCACAGGCTCTTCCATCACTTCCTCTTCCATGGACAGGAAAAAGGCCTCCCAAGATGAGGTCTCCATCAATCCTAACAGAGTTCATGTGCGGGGAACCCTTGGGTTTGGACCAACAGCTCCAAGAACCTAAAAGCACCAGAGTACACGCCGTCCTCATGAGCAATGGCACATCCATGGCCCAAATTCGTAGTTATCCAACTATGTCTCTCTTCTTTCAGTGTTCATTCATGGACTGTCCACAGGATCTGGGATCTGAGAAGAGGTATTGACGAGATGTCACAGTTCTGAGTAGACATAGGTTATGGGTAGTCTGTGAAACCATCAAGACTGGAAGCAGAAGTTACTGCAAAATAGATACAAGAAAGAAACAGGAAAAACATTGAAGAAATAAGGAATTATATAATTTCAAACAGTGGAAAAAGGGAAACAAAATAGTGTAAGCAAGCAAGGCCATGAAATGGGGAAAAATGTGTTAGCAATAACAAAGAAGAAGAACCTTGAGCAGGGGTGGATAGGTTCATTTTGAAAGAATCAATACCTTGACACATTTTAGGGATAGCATAGCCTTGAGTACACTTTCTAAGCTTGGTTTAGTTGATAAATGATGTGTTAGTTAAGAACCTTTCACATATCTCCTTTGGCTCTAGAGAACTAAACTTAACTACCCCTAGCTTAGAGCATGGAAATAGAAAGGATACAATATAGAAAATACAGAAATCATTGCACTCTTCTTTCTCATTCACCTCTTTACTCTTTTTTGGACTTAATCATATGCAATCACACTCTCTCTTCTTCCCTATCTCTCTCTCTCTCCAACTTCCATTACATTTTACTCATCCCTCCTCTTCCATTCTTCCATATTCTTCTCTCTCTTTCCATCATTTCCTTTCACATGGTCTCTTCCTGCTAACTTGTTTCCCTTTCACACCAATATTTTTTTATTTGAATGCCATCCAAATTCTAATTACCTGTCAATATCTCTGCCTTTTATCTCTGTTGTATTTCACAATCTCCTATCTTTTTCATTATTTGTATTTTCTTCTACTCTCCATCCAGTGCTCACTGCAGATATTTCCTCTGTGCGTGGTGGTGGTGGTGGGGGCAGGCTAATAGAATGTGCCCTGTGTCCCTTGAACAGTCAAGGGAAACAGCATTCTGTTTCATCCAGAACACAGGGTGAGTCACAGAGAGTTAATATGTCTCTGTCTGTGCTGCATGGGTGTCCAGTTCATAAAGAGCAGAGAAGACTGTAGGTTAGAATGTAGCTGTAGTGTCATAGTAACTTGGAATATGGGGTAAGTACATAAATACTTCATACTGCAATACAAGCATAATGGAAGTGCCATTAAAGAAATGTATGTGTGTTAGGTCAGATCAAATAATATCAGATATGGATGCAGAACTTAAGGTATTAAATGAGGTTAAAACGATGTGGTCTGCAATCACAGTAGAATAACATCTTTTCATCTGCATACAGCTGACAAAATTATATGTAGATCGTGTAAGACGTTAAATTATTTGCTTTACAGTTATTTCTAATTGCTCTGTTTGTTCTCAAATCTTGTAGCATAAAAATTAAAAATGTCCTTGCTCCCTACAAAATACATAAAGGTGCGTGGAGGAGTGGGATTTAAAACCTGTTTCCATTAACTGATAATGTTGTAAGGGTTACAATATGTTATTCTGCAGCTTCCTAGAAATCATGGTGAAATTCTGTCTTTATCAGCTCTCAAGGGGAAGAAACAGAGAGAGAAGGAGACAGAAAAAGATTGGAAAACAAGCTGAGCTGATGGGGCATCTAAAGAAAATATTCGCTATTGATTTCAGTGTCTATGCATGTGCGTGTTTGTGTGTGTGTTGTCTGTTTGCATTTGTTAATTAGTGTGATTTATAAACAACTAACAAATTCAGCATTGCACAGACGTGTGTTTTTGTGTGTGCATCTGTGTTAGGCATGTAATAGATGTATGTATTTTATGTGCAGGTAGATGTGTTTTTGTGACTAGCGTCAGGTACTGAACGGCCTCACTAAATTTGAGGTGCTAGGGGTTAGGATGGTTAGAGGGTTGGAGGTGATTTTAAACTAGCAAAGGGAGGGAGGGTGCTACATCACAGGATGTGTAAATGAGAAAATGGGGTTAGAGAAGGGGCATGGGGTAGAGAGGGGAGATGAGCTGGGTCACCTAATAGGGAGGTGTCTAAGTTACAGCCTGATAAAAAGAAAATAAATATTTCAAGAATGCAATTATTCATAATGGCAACAACACAAAATGTATGCATGTAAATTCTCGTAGTCTACCTGGTAAGAACTGATTGCAGTGTATGAGCAGTATGATCTAATTGGTGTTAGTGAAACTTGGATAGATGATCCACATGACTGAGCAGTCGATCTAGAGGATCATTCACTTTATAGGAGGGGTAGGTTTTATAAAAGCAGAGGGAGGTATGTCTACATGTAAAGTATTCCACAAAACGTAGTATAAGAGAAGATATTAGTGAAAGGTTCAGTGAGAATGTAGGGGCTAGGTGGGTTGAAATACACACTGGGGGCATACATTCTATTGGGGAGTTTGAAGAAGGTCAACTGTTGCTGCAAATGGAAAAGGCTTCTCAGTCAGGAAATTTAATCATAATGGGAGATTTCAACTACCCTGAGGCTGACTGGATAAATATGATTTCCAGCATAACAAAGGGAAATAATTTTTTCAGTATGGTTAAAGCGGAACTATCATCAAGATAACACTGCACCCCAAACACTAGCATATCGATAGGCAAATGCATACTTCTAGTAGGCTGAATAAGTCCCACGTTATTCAGGAAAAACAACTTCTTCGGCAGGCACCAGCAGACAACAGCGAAGACTTATTGGAGAAAACCTACCCGTGCGTCTGTGCAGTTTGTTCCGTTCCCTGCCAGGATTCGTGAGTGGCATTCCTTTGTACCGGAAGTAGAGCTTCTCGTGTAAGCTCTGTGCCGCTGATGCCTGCCAAAGAAGTTGTTTTTCTTGAATAACACGGGACTTACTCAGCCTAATAGAAGTATGTCTTTGCTTAACGCTATGTTACTAAGTGTTTGGGGGGAGGGCAATGTTATCTTGATGATAGTTACGCTTTAATGACAGTTTCATCTCCCAACTAGTAGAGAAGCCAACTAGAAAATAGGACTTACTGGACCTAAATCTGTCAGATTTATTATTCTTAACAATATACAGATTTATAATTCTTAACAATATACAGGTAAGGGAACATTTAGGCAGCAGTGACCACAATATGGTTTCCATTGAAATTTTATATGAGACACCCATTAACAAGGGTGTAAAGCTAATTTTACAATGCTAAAATCAGTATTAAAGGACATTCAATAAGATATAGCCTTCAAAGATAAAGATGCACAAGAAAGATGGAATTTGTTTAAAATGTGCTTAGATAAATATACATGTCAATACATACCATTGGGGAATAAACACAAGAGTAGCAAATTAAGACCAACATGGCTTAGTAAGAAGTTTTCAAGGAAAAGAGAAATAACAAGCAGGCTTTTAAACAGTTTAAGTCAGAAAAATCTGATGCACCATTTAAAAATATAAAGAATGCAATAAAATATGCAAACAAGCAATCAGGTTAGTTAAAATTGCAAATAAGACTTATTACAAAAGAGAATAAGAAAAATCCTAACAATTCTACAAGTATATAAATAACAAAAGATTAAGGTTGATATTGTTCCCTCTAAGGCTGAGTCAGATGAATTGATTAGTGAGAATAAGGTTGTGACTGACACCTTAAATACATTATTTTCTTCTGTATAGAAAAAGGAAACAACAATGGCAGGTTATAGGCAAACAGGCAAGTCCACAGAATTTCATCCATCATATTATATGGCTTACTGAGGACGAAGTCCAAAAGATAATGGAAAAGGTTATGGTAAATAAAGCACCTGAACATGGTATTCACCCAAGGACATTTAAGTAACTTAGTTCAGTAATAGCAATTATACATAATATTTATTGATTCACTTTCATCAGGCAAAGTGCCCTGAGACTGGGGGAATGTTGGTATGGCCCCATTATTCACAAAGGGGGCAATATCTAAACCAGGAAATTATAGACCTGTGAGCTTGACTTTCACAGTGGGTAAGATATTAGAAGGGTTACTAATTGATAGTATTCAGAACTGTGTGATGACCAACAATATTATTAGAGGACCCAGCATGGTTTTATGAAGAACTGATCATATCAAACTAATTTGCTTGCATTTTTCAAAATAGTGAGTATTAATTTGGACAAGGGTTTTCTGTTGATGTAGTATACCTGGATTTCCTAAAACCCTTTTATACTGTGCTTCACAATAGTGTACTGTATAAAATAAAGGTTTTCAGCTAGGGAGGTGATATCTGTGCATGGACAGAGAACTGGATAAATGATAGGTGGCAGAGACTTGTTGTAAATGGAACCTTTTCAAACTGATTTAAAGTTGTAAGTGGGGTATCAAAGGGTTCAGTCCTGGGCCCAGTGCTTTTTAATGTGTTTATTAATGATCTAGAAGTGGGTATAGGAAGTAATGTATTTGCAGGTGACACTAAGCTGCGTAAGGAAATACATACAGTGCAGGATGTTTTTTCTCTGCAGAAAGATTTGAATAATCTGAGTGAATGGGCACAAAAGTGGCATATGAGGATTAATATAGATAAATGTAAGGTTCTGCATTTTGACTATAGAAACCAACATGTTATATATACATTTAATGTGAAACTACTTGGGGAATCTTCATTAGAGAAAGATTTAGAAGTGATGATAGAAAATAGACTTCACATCAGTGTGCAGTGTAACTCAGTTGCAGCAAGAGCAAATAGGGTACTATCCTATATAAAAAGGGATATAGATGCATGGGATGGGTATATAATACAAACTCTATTTAAATCCTTGGTAAGGCCTCATCTAGAATCTGGACTAATGTTTTGGCCATCAGTTCTTAAAAAAGATATTAAACTGGAAAAAGTGTACGTAGACGCAACAAAACCGATCAAGGGATTGGAAGATTTGAATTGTAAAGAAAGACTAGGCAAACTGGACTTGCTCACATTAGTGAACATATATCTAAGGGGTGATATGATTACCATTTACAAATATATTCAAGGTCACTACAAAGATCTCCCCAAGAAACTATTTATCATAGAGCTGAGAAAAAAGCAAGAGGTCATCCATTAAGACTAGGGGAAAGTCCCTTTTGACTAAAACAAAAGGCAAGGATTTTTTACAGTCTGGGCAGTAAAGTTATGGAATTCTTTGCCTCTGAATGCTGCGCTTGCAAATTGGATATCTTTCCAGCTCTGAACAACATTGAGAATGATGACAGTTTCAAAGCATATAGGATGTCAATTCAGAAAAATATCTGATTGCCACATAGATCAGGAAGGAATTTTATTTACCCACTTGGGGCTTAATTGGAAATGGCTTCAATGGGGTTTATTTTGCCTTCTTATGGATCAACATGAGTGATATGGGAAGGGGTGAACTTGATGGACTCATGTCTTTTTTCAGCCTCATCAACTATGTTATTTTACTGAGCTTGCTCAGTTCACTCCAATTTTAGACATACTTCCTTACCTGAAACAGAAGAGGACAGCTACTGAACATGCTCACTATGTTTTTACCTGTATTTAGTAAAATATGCTACATTATATAAAATCTCTGCCCCTATAATATGTATATCACCAAAACTTAGGCAGACACAGCACTGCTGGTGCTCTAAATCAGACTACCTCAATTGTAATCCTTGAGTACTCCTATTTGAATAGGTCTCAGTCACTCACACATACTAATGTACAGACATCCTGAAATCTAGGTTAAAGGGCAATTATCATCTTTTGCTAAGTGTAGTATATCTGGGTATGAGAAAAGACTTAGTAAAAAGTCTAGAGCAGCACTGTGAAGCCCCACAATGGCTTGTATCAGCCACTTGGTGGGTCAGAAAGCTGACCCCCAAGCCTCCATTTGATGGCAGAGGGATGGAATGTGACACAGAAGTATGTGGGTCTCAGCAACAAACATCATGTTTGGCATGCTCAGCATTCACAGACCATCTCTGTCCCTTTCAAGCTTGTCACAGATGGTCTATGGAGCCTGTGAAATCAGTCCAAAGTCATTAATCATGCAGTACAGTCTCTACTCTTGGAACCAACAAGGGAGGCCCAGGTGTCTCATTTTAGTCCCCCATTCTCCCCCATTAGTCCACTGGAACTCTCAAAAAACCCCGGCCTTATCAGAAAATCTAATCTGCTGATAGGTAGCTATCTGAGTGGCAGCTGCCCTTTAACAAACCATGCTCCACATAACCTTTAGTTAAGTCCCCCTACATTAGGTAGACACCAAGAAGTGCCTAATCCCTGCTCCGGAAACCAGCTTTAGAGCTTATTTTATGATCTGCAGTCAGGTGATAACCTTTAGTTATAAAGAAAGTCTTTATTGTTTGATTTGTTCACTTAAATATGTAGAAAGAAGGTCCAGTTATATTATTTACATTTAGGAGGTCACTTTATTTATATTTTCTATGGTCATCTAGGTTGTGGTACCAAAGATGCCACAGCTAGTTGCCCAGGATAGTCTGGTTTGCCCTCTTTGAGGCAATTTATTTGGATGACTTTCATCAGAAACAGTCACTGCAGTTGCAGCTTTTCAGTCACTGGTAATAGTCCAAGTGGTGCAAGAGATCCTGTTGTAATTTACAAAAGCTATAAAGTGTGATACAGGACATCAGACAATCATTTGTGATTGATGTTATCTGAGCACCCACCCCCACCAGACTGCCCCAAGCCCATCCAGTGGCCACTCCAAACACTCACAACCATATGGCAGCTTCTTGCAGGAGCTGTGATAATTGTAATGATCTATGAAATGGTTTTCAGGTCATTAACTCTGCCTGTGTAACTCAATTCTTAAACAGAGCACTCTGATCCTGTCCCTGATAAGGTGCTTTCAGTAAATTAATCAACATAAAATAAATTAATAATCTTTGCAGTTAGATCCCTCTACATTAAACATAAACTGGTCCTTTTTGAGCATGTCCTGATAATCTGCGGATAGCAGGTCACCAAACATCATATATAAATCAAAACCACCTAGGCTTGCCTGCAATAAACCATATCTAACTACCATCAAAATCTGATATACACTAAAATATGTCTGCCTGCACCTGTCTCTGATAATTTGCTGTCTGCAGCTCAGCCAACATTAGATAGGAATAATGAGGGCATTTGGCTGTTCTGATAATATGCTATCAGGAGGTCTCCTTATATTTAGGTTGGAACCAGTAGCCATTCCCTGCAACCTGTACAAAGCAGGACACCTACATAACATACTAAAGAAAACAGGAGCAATTCTGGAGCAAACAGTTGCATCTTACGGGAGAGAATACTCACAATGATTTAAATGGGACTTTTAAAGCCTTGAATGCTACAGAAGTCTCTAATGCATCGTGATGCAATGCGTGGAAACCTGTCTAGTATGGCACAGGGCTCAAATACCCACTTATATCAATGGGGGTTTTTGGAATGTGCACGTCTCCTATGGTGCACTTGATCTGCTCCACAATTGGCACTCTTTTTTTGTGCAGAAGGGCCACTCTCAGATCCTGTCCTGATAATATGCAGGCTTAGTGTCATCCTACATTAGACTGAAATCCAGCACTATCTATGCCAGTCCATTTTGGATCTGAAGTCAGCAAGTTGCCCTACATTAGTATAAAATAGAGCACTGAGGCTGATGTACTAATAATACTTCTGGAGCAAACCAAATACGCCATAGGGAGACAAATCAAAATTCTCATCAATTTAAATGGGGCTTTTAACCTATGGAATGCTAGACTGGTCTCCAGTGTGTTTCTTTGCAATGCATTGGAGTCCTCTTTGGCAATCATGGGCATACAATTTAAAACATCCATTTAAATCAATCTATTTGCCCCTATGATTCAGTTGGTTTGCCCCAGAAATCAGTGTAAAGAGGACTTTTGGGGCAAAAAAGGCATATATTACCCACAAGACATTGCATATGAATACTGGGCCACTTGTACAAAGAAAGTGATTCAGTACTGGACCAAACCAATGGAATAATTTGGAACGCATTAAATTGTCCACAATTCCCATTGATTAAATGGAACGTTTAACTCGTTGAATGATAGAAATTTCTATTCTAGTATTCAAAATATTCAATGGGTTAAAAGCTTAATTTAAATAAATGTGAATTTGCATTTTTTTCACAATGGTGCAGCTGGTTTGTTCCAGGATTGCTCCACTTTGATTTTGTACATATGCTCCACTTAATACATGTAAATGTTTCCCCAACAAGCCAACGTAGGATATGCCAAGCAGAACTTGGCATACAGAAACAGTACATTTCCTTGGCATATCCTTGTACTTGCTCATTGATAAATTAGTACAACTTTCACAATCACCCATTGATAAACAGAAAATAGATTAATATGCAATGAACTGAACACATTTATATATATATATATATATATATAAATATAAATATATATATATATATATATATATATATATATATATATATATAACCATTTGCCCTTTGGTAAATGGACCTGCTCATATTTTTTCAGAGGGACACCTTGCCAGTACCATCATAGTCTGCCTTTATAAACTGTAGACAGACCATAAACTTGCATTACATATAAAACAGTTCTGTCTGAACCTTTCCCTATAATGTGCAATCAGGATGTCACCTTACACTACATATGAGATATGACTGAGGCTGGTGGAATTAGAAGATATGAGGTAATTCTGGAGCAAACCAAATGCATAAAAATGTCCTATTGATTTAATTGGTGCCTTTTAACCCCCTGAATGCTAGAGAGGTATCTGACATATTATCTGCAAGGTACTGGAAATCTTAACACTCTCATGGTTGAAAGACCAATGTAAATAAATGGAAATTTGGGGAATTGTGCTTGTCCTCCATGGTGCAATTGGTTGGCTTCAGAATTGCTCTGGTCTTCTTAGTATATGCTTTAATAAACACATCTCTGGCACTCAAAGGGTAAAAAAACTATAGTGAAGAGGTAGCGATGCACTATGAAAAAACTAGTACTTGTAATCTGAGAGATGATTGCACATATGAAATGTAAAATGTTTCTTAGTCATTTACTAAGCTTCTGTAATATAATGTGCTGTACACTGAAATATTCCTTTATTAGCAGGGATTACATACTCTGAGATCATTTACAGTTAAGTATTGCTTAATTAAGACAGAATTTGTAAATCCAGGTATTATGAAAAGAGAATCCCTTTAAAAAAATCATCCCACCCTTTGCTGGGTATTGATAAAGAATATGTGAAATATCAATCCTGGCTCCCCCTTGGGGTAATTATACTCTCCACCCAGCCCCCACACACACTAAAATTGATTTTTAATTACCCTCTGTAATCTTCTGCCTGTAAATCTCCCTCTCTCTCTATTTCCCTCTGCTACAGGAGAGATGGTCTGATTTTAATCAAGACATATCCCTGCCAACCACAGACTGGAGCAGTCTTTCCTAAAGATGTTAAATGGGTGCAATTCAGAGGAGCAGATGAAAATATTTAAAGAACAGAAAACAGGGAGGGTTGGAAGAGATGAGGTATGGAGGGGTAAAGCAAGAGAAGGGGATGGAGAAAAGGGTGATGGATAGAATGAGAGAGGGGATGAGGGAGGAGTATGCAGAGAGCGCAATGGGGAAAGATAGTGCATAGGTAAAAAGAGGGAAATGTATAAAGGTACGTGTGTGTTTCAGTAAAAAACAGAAAGTGTATTCGTGTGTGCGTTTAGAAGAGAGCGTGGGTGTAGTATATCTGGGTATGAAAGAGTGAAGATATATAGAGTGAGTGTAAAAGAGCGAAAGAGGAGAGAGAATTGTACAAGGGGCTGAGGGAAGGGAAAGAGAAACAGCTAGACAGAAGGAGAGATACAGGAGTAGAATATGGAGTGACAGGCAGAAGTATGTGTAGACGGACAGAATGAGACAGAATAATGTCGACTTGGGCAAAAGGGTAGGATAGATTATAAAATAGAAATATAGGCAAAAGAGAGAAGCAGAGAAGAGACTTTAACCCTTTGCGTGTCAGAGGGGTAGGGAATGCATTGCAAAGCAATGCATTCCGTACCCCTCTGGCACTCAAAGGGTTAACATAGTGGGAATTTAGAGTCTGACGACAGGAAGTACAGCTAGATGCAAGATGTGGGGATATTCTTGCACCATATGAAGTGAAAGAGTGAATTTAAAGAGAGAGAGAGATAAATAAGGGACAACTAGATGCTAGATAGATGATAGATAGATAGATAGATAGATAGATAGATAGATAGATAGATAGATAGATAAAACGTTACTAACTATAGAAGCATAAATGCCAGATTACACACACACAGGTAGATGCTCAACAATCACTGCTTTGTATTCTCACACATAAAACCTGTATTTCTCACGCTCTCACAGCACAGAACAATCACAATCTACTCTTGAAAATATAATTCCATCTCTCTCCCTCCTTTTTACACTCACTTTCCGGGTTCTCCCTCCCTCTTTCAGTTTTCAGGTTGTAAAAAGCCTTGCGTAATGAGATAGGAATAGAGGGATCTGTGCCTGTGCTTCTATACCGTTAGCTTTCAGTCTTAACGCTCCCCTAGGGATCATTTAACCCTTCAGTGGCAGCCACAACCACCCAGACTAAATATGTCAATTCATTATCAGGAATCGTAAAAAAGGTTAACCCGTTGAGCGTCCAACGGGTTAACACAAAGCGCTGAACGTCCCTCTGCCCCGCAAAGGGGTTAACACAGTGCGTTGCATACCACCCTCTCTCTCAAAAGGGTTGATTAACCCTTCGAGGATCAAAGGGGGGTGCGCAACGCATCTCACATCAATGCGTTGCAAACCCCTCTGGTCCTCATAGGGTTAGAACAATCGCACAGCGCAGCTATTCCCAGCAGTAAATATCTTACCAGGTTTAAATGTGCATTCCCGTTTCATCTGTTACCATATTTTGGCAGGATCACGAGTGGTTTCCCCCATTTCTTGCAGCAGGTAGAAGCTTAAGGTAACCAGGAAGTCAGTGACTGGCTGGCAATGATCTGTGAGGTTGCATAGTAGTCATAGAGGTCCGACTAAAGCAGCAGAACACCAGCATGAGCTATTCGAGCTGTTTATAGAGGTTCAGTGGAAATGACAGTTATGGAGCTGTCCTCATGTCCCAGAGATCAAATATCGAGCCGTGGTGCTGATCTGTGAGGTTGTATAGCAGTCCTAGAGGTCTTATGAAGACAGCTGCACAGCAGTGGGTGGTTAGGGGCTGTCCAGTAATTCTGAGTGTAGAATAGAGGCGATTGTGGAGCTGTCCAAATGAACCAGTGCTGAAATGTTTTTTGTTTTTTTTTTGCTGTGCCAAAATGACTTTACTCAGTATTCATTTTTTCTTAATGGACATTCAAAACCTTTAAAATGCCACTGTCAAGGGGCCATATAGGCTGATGGTATGAAGCTCGGGAGGTCTTGTCCCCCCACCTCATAGGAGAAGACGCTTGTCTACAAAACTACGCTGCTCCCTCTGTGATCTAGAAGCACCCTCCTCCCTCCTTCTCCTCCTTCAAGAAGGAAGGCCCCTCACTCCTAAGCTTTAGATTCCAGTACTCTTACAACCCCTCTTCCCTCCCCTTTTTCACCCCTCCTTGCCCAGTGCTCTTTTTATACTTCTGTGATTGGATTAAGGAGCTGAGCTAGTGACCTGTCCCAGCTTGATGGCACTGCCAGCTGCTGCCAGAATCTGAGTGTTTTTTTGGTTCAGTGAATGCCAGGATGGCTGAGATCCAGATGCTTTGGCAGGATGGAGATGAGTTTTAGTAGCGAAGGGAAAAAGAAAGAATCCAGTGAATAGACTATGCTGGCACTCTACACACTACCAGCACTCTTAAGACAGTGTCTGTCCTCTGCAATAAGCCATACCTCTCCCCGTTTCCACATGATAGCTCCCAGCTGCCTCAGTCACCTGCAGTAGACACAGAGACTCACGCACTGAGCTCATCACACAGAGAATTTCCCTTCTGGTGACAGTAGGATCGGGACCCCTGAGAGACAGGTCACAGCCCAACACACAGCTGGGGGCAGGGTGTATATGTGTGGGAGGTAGTGAGAGAACGGCAGACTAATATACATGGTCTCTTGGGGAAATATACGTAGAGAGGCTTTTTTGGCTCGCTTATCTAGGACCAGTAGTATGACAGTGTAAGGGGCAGGGAGTATACAGATTAAAACGAGGTCACGCCGTACATTTGGGGTTTATAGATATGGAGTCTCTTAATCTCTAACACCATTACATCCAGTTAAATATTTTGCTTTAACTAGTGATTAAACAGGTACATGGAGAAAGAGAAGCTGACGTGTACAAAGAAAGAGGAATCATTCGGTAACTATCTAAATGCCCCACAGGGGACACATACATTTCCACATTTTTACTGATCAAAGTGAGGCTTTTAACCCCCTAAATGCTAGAGGTCTCCAACTCGTTTCACAATGCGTATGAGACATCTCTTCCATTAAAGGGGTTACAGAAACAATGCAAATCAATTACAATGTTTGTAAGGCTGATGTACTAAGAAACGGAATGACTCTAGAATAAACTATTTGCACCATAGGGGACACACACAAATTCCCAATGACATAAACAACGTTTTAAACGCATGAATGGTACAGATGTCTCCATCACAATGCATAGCATTATAGGGATCAACCCCATGAGTGTCAGAGGTGTATGAAACGTTTTGCAGAGCAGTGCATTGCATACCCCTCTGGCACTCAAAGGGATAAAAGTCACCTTTAAATGAATGAGAACTTTTATATTTGACTTGATCCCGTTCTCTCAATGACATGTTACACCTCTTGACTGCTAGTGAGTGCGTTGGAGACCTTTCTAGTATGCAACGTGTTAATAAATTAGTTGCAGCCTTATGTAAGAGAACACAATTATATTTATTCACACAGTACTACACTACACTATGTATGTACAGCTCAGATAAAGGGCCCAAAAACCTCTCCATATTAATATACATTGTACCGTGTGGCATGTATACACAGCACAGGTACAGAACAGACAGCAGCAGTACTAGCCTCCCCCATCAGCACCACTGATATATCATGACATGCAGAGACAGCACAAATAGAGAGAAGGAGACTGACATGTCTGATTCCAAACCACTAGGTACAGTAGCAACAATAACATGTTATATCCAGTTCAAGTGTTGTGGTCAGTGGAAGTGCTATCCCAGCTCTAAGTTGAAACAGTAATTCAAGCTGAGCACAGCTGCATAATGCAACTGTTATACTAATGCAGTCCTGTGTAAACATCCCTGTGCAACTCTTTCGCTGCTGGCTGCTCACCATTGCTCATCCTAGAAGGAACATTGGGTGGTGGGGTTGCTAATATTACTGTTCACAAAAACAGGTGCTCAAATTGATTCTCTAGCCCTGCTCCTGCTTAACACACATTTACTAAGTTACTTACACAAAAAATTACCTTAACCCTTTGATTGTCAGGGAGTTGAGCAATGTAATGCTTCACAATGCATTGATAACCCATCTAGGACTAAAAGTTTAATGATGATCACATCAATGAGATGGCAGTGGGTCAGTCTGTGTGTGTTATGGCTTATATAACTCCAGGGGGGAGAGTCACTAAGCAGTGATAAAGAAGTGATAAAGTGGAGATGACTTCTCCAGTTTATCACTTCTCCAATTCCTCTGTTATTCTATAGAGTCCAGGCACTAAGATTTCTTGAGCTTTTGAGATCTTAATGCATAGGCTCCATAGAATAACATAGGAACTGGAGAAGTGATAAACTGGAGAAGTCATCTCCACTTTATCACCACTTAGTGAATCCCCCCCCCCCCCAAGGTGTAAGCTGGATATTTTCCAATATAAACTATGGGGAAGGCATAAGGGGCTTACTGGATTTATCTTACAATAGCTAAGTGTGTTAGCTGGTGTGCACTGCAGTGTCCACCCCACTGGCTATTAGTATTATAAAGTGAAGCAATTCCTGAGCAAACCAACAGGACACAGGACACACACATAAGCATTCCCAATGATTTAACAGGGGCGTTTAATTTGTTGAATGCTAGAGGTCTCCGATGTATTGCTTTGTGGAGGGTTGAAAGTCCCATTTAAATCAATGGAAATGTGAGAATTTTATTTATTTCACTCACAGTTCAGTTGGTTTGCCTCACTTTGCTTTATACATAAGGACCAAAGACTGTTACTCAGCACAAGTCCACCATGGGAAGTAGCAGCATCATTTTTCACCTCAAATATATTTCTAAATCCAACCCTGAATGCACATCACAGGTACAGTGTGGAAAACCGTAGTTCCACCCCACCCCCCAAACATTCTACTGTTTTGCATATAAACAAGCACTGTACAGGCATAGGTAATATCATCCTCCCCCCCCCCCCACACATACACACACACACTGGGGCTGATTCATTACTCTAAAGAGCAAATGAACTGCATCATAGGAAATAAAAACCTAATACATTCCCATTGATTTAAATTGGGCTTTTAACCCCATAACATGCTAGAGAGGTCGCCAACACAATGCTTTGCACTGTGTTGAAGACATCTCTGGCAATCGAGGGGTTAGAAGACCAATTTAAATCAAAGGGGGGTTTCCTTTGCCACCTATGGTGCAGTTGGTTTTCTCCAGAATCGCATCTATTTAGCTTGCTGAATAAGAACCAGTTAGTGATGTGTTTATAAGGCACAATAATATTGTTGGCTGCATCAGAGTCAGTCTGCCCTTCAAATACACTGCTGCATTAAATTTATGTTCAGGTACAGTGTGGGCAGTTAGGGCGCCAAATAAGGTTGTCTCTTCATCTTTAATACTGGTCCCTTAACAAAGAAGTATACAGCAGGGCTGCGTAAGAAGCAATGTATCCCTGGATTAGGGGTAGTCTTCAGTTCTGCAGATGTTAGTGAACTACAAATTCCATCATTCACAGCAGACCACTTTTGGCTCTCCTAGCATATTTTTGTTGTAATACAACTTCCATTGTCCTCAGCCAGTGATTGACTGACTGATAATGATGGTAGTTGTCATCCAACAACACCTAGATACCCATATGTTTCCTGCTCCTGTTCTAGAGCTGCAAAAGTTCCCATGCAGCCCTGTAGCTTGAATTTCATAAGCCTTCAGTATTACAGAGCTTCTACCAGGTGGATAGTGCCCTATCAGCTGATCTGCTTCTCTGAGAGCAGATCTGCCATTGAAGCTGGGGTTACATTCAAGCTCTGGTGGACAAAAGGGAGAGAAGAACAGGGGTCTGAAAAGATACCCTGGGGCTTCCTCATTGGTCCCAGGAGTAGATACTGAAGTGCAAGACTGAACTCTCACATTTCAGTCTCCTTGATATGTGTGACCCAGTACCCAACATGGCAGGATTATAGAGGCCCAGGTAGAACCTGAAAAGTTTCTGTCAGAGAGCCACATACTTCCAGGTTGCATCAAGTAGCTGATAGGAGCCATTTTGGAGCTGCACTATTCAGCCCAGGGCTTTATACTAAGCATTCTCCAGTAGGAGCTGATTTAGTAAATATGATTTTTGTCCTTTAAAGAAAGAGTTCATAATCATAGTGCCAAAGTCAGACCCAAGCATATATATAACTATACCAAGTATAAAAATAAGCAGTGCATGTTCAGAAAAGGTAGCAGCAGTAACAATGATTTGCTACACCAGCATTATGTAAAACCCAACAACAGTACCAGACTGCACGCAAACATACTTCTATACCACGAGATCTGCTCATTGTTGGCCATGACTGTGTCAGTCTTGCACTAACATATGATGTTATGCCATGGTCTGCAGAAGAAAACTGTGGACAGAGCCTATGCCAATTTCACCCTCACTCACCAAAAGAGGAAGTTTCCAGTTCCCCAGAAACCTCTCCCTTGCACTTTGTTGTCCTCATAATGTCAGAGAGCAAGTAAAACTTTAGTACCCTAATAATGAGAAATGAGTGATCCTGCAGGTCCTTTGACTATGCAAGGGATGAAAAACCTGCAGCCCTGCAGCTATTGTTGGACTACAAATCCCATCATCCTCAGCTGTCCATCAACAGCTGAAGAGTATCCACAGGTTCCTAACTATTGATCTATGCTCAGGTTGTTCTAATGAGGTTTCCATGCAGAATTACACAAAATAAATTGTAGATATTGTTATTGTATACTTACTTTAACTCGGGTTTGCCCCGCTCAAGCTGTAGAGATCTTACTGCTTATGCCCCACAGAATAGCTTTGAACCTGGATAGTTGTTTACACTAGAGACTTAGGGCTGAATGCAAGAAAGTGGAGCATTCTCTATCTTTTTAAAGTGTTAGTAATGTCAAAAAAAAAAGATTTTTTTTGCATTTAGAAGAGCTTAAAAAGCTGAGCTAAATGCAAAAAACCATATCTCTCCAACCGCTATGGTTTAAGAGATACAGGCGTTTAAAGTTTGATCTCTCCTACTGACAGCTGTAAAACTGTCAGCAGGAGATCCGTGTTTTTTCAAGCACTCATTTTAGACCATTCCAATGAAGGGATTTGTTGTAACTAACGAGATTGCGGCTCTGCTCAAGCGCCTCAGTGTCGGCTGACACAGATCTACTGCTGACGGCTTTATAGCTGTCAGTAGGAGAGATCAAACTTTAAACGCCTGTATCTCTTAAACCATAGCAGTTTGAGAGATACTTTTTTTTTGCATTTAGCTCAGCTTTTTAACCCCTTGACGACCCTTGATGGTCATAGTACATCAAGGGTCAAACTGACTGAACGACCCATGATGTACTATGACCGTCATGGAATTCCGGGCTCCCCCCGCGGCTGCACACCGTTCGTGGAGTCCGGAAGTGGAAGAAAGAAAAAAAAAAAAGATCCATGGTCCTTAACTGACCGCACCACGCCGATCTGCTGGGCATTAAGGGGTTAAGCTCTTCTAAATGCAAAAAACTTTTTTGTAGGCATTACTAACACTTTAAGCCATAAATGTATGCGTTACTTGAGATTGCTCATGTTTTGATGCAAGAAACATGCTAACGCCTTGATGCTGAATAGCACGTGCTCCTAAATTAATGGCAAAGTTAGCAAGTCATTTGAAACGGTGTGTTAATTGCTTTGCTGAATTAGGCTCAATCACTAATCTTCTCACAAAACAGATGATATTTTAGCTATGCCCAGTTTTTTTAAACACATTTGCAAAAAAAAAAAGATGAAATGTTCACTAATTCTGAAAAAAACGCGCAATTCCTTAACATACTAATTTAGGTTGAAAAAAGACTTGCGTCCATCTAGTTCAACCCTTTTCCTATTCCTGTTTACCATGGTTGATCCAAAAGAAGGCAAAAAAAAACCACAGTATAGCAATTTCAAGTTCAACCCTGAAAGGGGGGAAAAAATTCCTCCTTGATTCCAAATGGCAATCAGATTTCTCCTTGGATCAACAAGCCCTAACTAAATATTAATCCCAATACTAACGTACATATCCCTCTATGTTATGCTTTTTTAAAAAAAGTATCCAGGCCTTTTTTAAAGGCATCTAATGTATTCAATAGCCCCACCTCCTCAGGCATTGAATTCCATACCTTTATTGCCCTTACTGTAAAGAAACCCTTGTAGATTAAATCTCCTTTCCTCAAGTCTAAGCAGGTGGCCCCTTGTTCTTTGTCCTGTTCTATTAATGAGCAGGTGTTTGGAGAGCCCTTTGTATGGGCCCTGAACATATTTATATAGTGTTATCATGTCCCCTCTAAGACGCCGTTTCTCTAGTGTGTAGAAGTTTAACTTTTCAAGCCTTCCTTCATAACTTAAACTTTCCATTCCCCTTACTAGTTTTATAGCCCTCCTCTGCAATCTCTCTAGTTCCATAATGTCCTTTTTCAGAAAGGGCGCCCAGAATTGAAAAGCATATTCTAGGTGGGGTTTTACCATGTACCTGTAAAGAGGCATAATAATATCTTCCTCCCTTGAATCAATACCCCTTTTAATACATGCCAATATCTTATTGGCCTTTGCAGCTGCCAGCTGGCACTGCATGCTACTGCTAAGTCTATTGTCTACCATTACTCCCAAATCCTTTTCATTAGTAGATTTCCCCAGAGAAACACCATTTAAACTATATGTTGCATTCTTATTATTATACCCAAAATGCATAACTTTACACTTGTCTATACTGAATCTCATTTGCCATATGCCTGCCCAGTTACTCAGTTTGTCCAAATCCTCTTGTAATGAAGACACATCCAGTTCAGACTTTATTACCTTACTTAATTTTGTGTCATCAGCAAACACTGATGCATGGCTCCCTATGCCCTCTGGGAGGTTATTAATAAACAAATTAAAAAGAAGATGACCCAGGACAGATCCCTGAGGTACTCTACTTATCACATTTAACATTTTGTTGTTAATCATTTTGCCACCAAAAAGACACTGTAAATAGCGATTGAGCATGTTTCTTGCATTCCGCCCTTAATCCGTTAACATAGCCCCTCTGTAGTAATTCTTGAACGATAGAGATGCCTCCAAAGCATTGCTCTGAATTGTGTTTGGAGACTTCACTAGCATTCAGGGGGTTAAAGCCCCATTTAAATCCAAAGTTATTTTGGACATTTTTACTTGTTCTTTATGATATATTTGGTTTATTTCAAAATTACTCCAGTTCATCTTGGTACATCAGTCTCAATGATACACCAAGATAAATATACACTGCACAAGAACAGCTATGTTAACGGATTAAGAATTTCTAATTCTGCTTACGAGTCAGATTTGTGTTCAAAAATAGCTTTTATATAAAGGGCAAAAGAAGAAAGACGAATACACATCCCATACACACATACTAACAATGAGTCAGTGGAACACACCAAAATAAAATATACATGCATGTTGGCAGATAAAAAGAGAAACAAAGCTTTATTCCTGTACATACACAAACACATTCTTAAGAAGCAACACGGCTTAATAATCCCCTTACCTTCCTAAAGCCAAAAATCCTAATGCCCCCTATGAATTTTGTCCTTATGTCTTTAGCCAAGAGATAATATCCTCATCAGTCCTGAATGCAGTGGTGTAACTACAGAGGTCACAGGGGTCGCACCTGCGACCAGGCACATCACTCCAGGGGCCCGGCCGTCTCCTGCGACCCCTCCACCTGCTGCCTGCAATCTCTCTCTGGAGCCCTGGTAATGCAGAGCGCTGGGAGATGACATTGTCTCCCAGTGCTCTGCATTACTGAAGAGGACCTCGCAGGATCTCCGGGGAGGTAGGAGATAGGGGCATTGGGGAGATTGAGGGGCATTGTGGTGATTGGGGGGCCAATATGGTCGAGGGGGGCCCAATGTGGTCGGGGGGGTGGCCATGACATTTCATGCACCAGGGTCTGGAGTCTTCTTGTCACATCTCTGCTTGAATGTCATGCACATGAAAGTGGGCATGATAGATTATGGAAGTTTTTTTTTTTTAACTGAAGCAGGCAGAGCATGAACCTGCTTTACCCAGAGTGGGTGTCCTGCAGCCCTGCTAGCAACCATCATGTCTGCCTCGATGGACATGACATCCAAGACTAACTGAAGATTTTACCTCTTCAACAATGACAAAGGGCAAAATTCAAAGGGTTATTAGGATTTTCTGGCACTGTAAGATGCGTGCGTGTGTGTGTGTGAGGAGGTATTACTTCAAGGTGTTATTTCTCCTTCAGTGTGTTTGTATGTGCATAAATTAATATTTTAACATATATGAAACTAATTTTATGTGTTGTGGTTCATTTGTGTCACATTAGGCCATATTCAGGAAGCTTAGCGATGAGCAATTCTTCAACAAACCAACAGCTCTGTAGGGGACAAATGAAAACTGCTCTTTATTAAGGGCTGGATTTCCCATTAGGCTGAGTAGGCAACTGACTAAGGCTCCATATTTTGAGAGTTGCCAAAGCTGTGCTGGCCACGTCCACATTCTGAGTTGTAGGTAAGACCAGTGCAATCTCATTGTCCATATACCCTTTTACTGGCTTTCAGTTAACCCCTTGGATGCTAGAGAGGTATCCAACAAATTGCTTCTCTAGCAACCAAGGGGATAACAACTTTTTTTGTGGTTGTATGTTACAGGATAAGGTTATTTTCTGTGCAAGCAAACAGTGGATAAGACTTTGTGCAAAGTCATGTGAGGAGTGGGCAGTGTGGCCATGGGCACCTGGGATATAAATTCAGCCTTGAATTTATTTCAATGTCTTTTTTAACATCTTGACTGCTAGGGAGGTGTAAAGTGTATTATGAAGCAATGCTCTGGACCTCTCTAGTGTTCAGGGGGTTAAAGGTTCCCATTTAATCAATGGGAATTTGGAGAATTTTTATTTGTCCCATATTTTGTAGTAGATTTGCACCAGACAATCTCTTTAGCTCCATCAGTACAACCGATTGTGTCTATTATTGATTATTGTATCATGTGTTTCTCGTTTATTGCTTGTGGAATCAGTTCTGCATTGTAATGTTTGTGAATTACAGCTTTTTATGTGTCTGTCATCTTGTGGTTTGTATGTAATCTTTTGTGCTTTTTGTGTATGTATTTATGTGTATGTGAAATGCTGTGTACATTATTATGTATTCAGTTTTAGTACTGTGTGTATGTTGCCGGTAATGTGTGTGTATTGTGATGTGATTATATTGGCATCATAAAATAGTGTGTTCTTGCATCTTTGCCATTGTATATGTGTGCTGTGTCCTATCACAGGCCTTTCTGTATCAGCATTGCTTTGTGCTGAGCTGTGGCTAACAGTATATAAAGGAACACAAGTAAAAATGAAAGAATGTAAAATATTAAACAGGAACACAAAATATGACAGGGAATGAGAGGAGGAAGGAGGGGGAGAAAGGAGACAGAGCTACAGAGAGGAGGAAGGAGAGAGACATAAGGAAGGAAGGAATGAGCGGTTGTGGGAAAGACAGGGGTGGGAAAGGACAGAAAGTAGAAAATAGTGATAACAAAGAGGGGTAAAATGGATTGGAAGAGAGAGAAAGCAAATGTGAGTGTAACATTGGAAAGGTTGACTGAATGAATATAGGGAAAGAAACATTACACAGCCATAAGACCAGCGCTATCTGCAGACAGTACAATGTGTGGGTTCTGGATGTGCTAGTATGGTGCCTGTGGGAGCCACATCAACAATGCTCCCTGTCACTCTGAGGATTCAAGCACAAGATCCTTACACTCATTAACCCTTTAACGAACAGAGGGGTGTGTAATGCTTTTCTTCATGATATGTTATACACTGCTCTGGTCCTTAAAGGGGTTAAAAGGAGACATTTCTTAGATTGCACAGTGCTAGGGGCAAATTGTACAGATGGGAAGGAAAGAGCAGAAAAGGGAATGAGAAAATGAACAAAAAGGTACATTTATTAATTGGTATGAGTGGATGAGTGCGAGAAAAAATAAATAAATAGGATGGGAGATACTAAGCCCTTGGCTGTCAGAGGCACCTGGAAATATTGGGTCCTAGTGACCCTGAGAGAAATGCATACATAATATAGCTACAGCATAAAATATTCATGATATTGAGTAACATAGGAGGAGTAGGCGGGGTATTTTGTGAGGAAAAGCAGAGAGAAACATATAGGGAAGGTCGAGCAAATGAAGGGAGAAAAGAGAGACTGTAAATGTAAGAGAGACTGCTATGCAAGGAGAGCATGAGATAGCAATGAGGGTATGAGAAAGAAGAAGGAAGAGGGGGTGACAGCAGGCCTGTTGCAAAATAATTGGGTACCCTGAGTAAACCTTTAGTTTTGCCCTTTTTCCATACAAAAGAAGTACTGAAATTCAGGCCAGAATTCATTAAGTGCAAGAAGAACAGCATATACAATATGAGTGGTGTAACCACAGTAGGTACAAAGGATACAGTTGTAATGGTGCCAGCACTCAAGGGGGCCCTTCAGTTCCAGAGCTCAATAGGGTTAATTTGCGCACCCTTGGAGAATATTTTTGTGTTAGGGAGGCTCAAAAATGTTTGCACCAGAGCCCTTTAGTGAGTGGTTATCTGGCTGCTGACATCCAAGGGGGCTCTCAATGGCTCTGCACTTTCCTGCATCTCCTTACACTCAAACACCAGTATTCTGTCTTGTGACAACTGACATCATCACACATGACCACAGTGGTGAGTCCATTTCTCCTTCTTCATTAACCCTTTGAGTGCCAGAGGGGTACGTAACGCATTGCAGAGCAATGTGTTGCGCATCCCTCTGGCACTCAAAGGGTTAACCTTCTGAAAAATAGAGGTGTCCAAAGCATTGCAAATCAATGTGTGGAACACTTCTATGGTACTGAAAGAGATATCTGTCGGCATGTAAGTCATGAAGTTATGATGCAGCAGCTCCTTCACCTGACAAATGAATTGCTTTTCCTCACTGACTTTCCCAGTCAGGTGCATAAGGATTTGGGGGGTAAGTGTGCGTAGGAGAGCAGCCTACGATTTTCTACCAGGCCACAGTAGGTTCTAGTTATGCCCCTGTTTGATACACTGATGTTTTGTTCAGTCATTGACAGGTTGGGTATTTTTCAATGATCAAGTGTATTTCTGTCTTGCTAATGCAAGGAAGGGAAATACCAGCAAAGTATGGTGTAAATGCAGCCATTACCATGATACATATACACGTCCAGGGCCATATACACAGAAGAAAAGAGGAGGAATTCGAAACCAAATCAACTTTACCATAGGGAACAAATGCAATATCCCCAATCCCCACTGATTTCAATGGATGTTTTAACCCATTGGATGCTTGAGAGGTCTCCAATGTATTGCAAAGCAATTAATTGAAGTCCTCCCTTGTGTTCAAGGGATTAAAAGCCAGACATCTCAATGAAAAATTATATATATACACGGTGTACTCTAGAATTGCTCCTTTACAGGGGAGGGCTGGCCTGGGGGCAGGGGGGCAATTGCCCCCTGGGCTGGTGATATGTCTGGGCTGGGAGGCCACTGCACCTCACTAAATCTTCTGATTCCTGCTGTAAATGGAGTTACACTAGTGATACCACAGAGCTTACAATTGAAATAGAGCTACACTAGTGATACCAAAGAGCTTACAATTGAAATGGTGCTACATAAATGATACCACAGAGGTACAATCCAAATTGAGCTAAACTAGTAGCATAAACCATTTCCCTTATAAGCTCTATAGTATCACTAGGTAAGCTTTACTTAAATTGTAAGATTTGTAGTAGCGCACTAGTGTAGCCCCAGTTCAACTGTAAGCTCTGTGGTATCACTTGACTTATGTCACAACATTAATGCCAATTTTAAAATTAACAAAAGGGGGTGGGCTGGAACAGTGGGCTTTAACAACGATAGAAATGGGCCACTTGAATGTATTTGACCCCTGGGCCACAAGTTGCCAGCCCTCTCCTGCTCCTTTATGAGCTGTATGCACAAAAGCAAAGAGTAACATAGTAACGTAGTTTATGAGGCTAAAAAAAGACATCTGGACTTGATGGACACATGCCTTTTTTCAGCCTTGTCAACTATGTTACTGTGTTACTCTTTGTCTGTGTATATGTGTGACATCATCCAATAGACTTCAGGATGATCCACCAGCCTGAACCTGGCAGATGCGATTGGCAAATTTACCTACTAGTCACCCCCTGATGTATAAGTGGAGGAAACCAGAATATTGCTGTCTGCATTCAGCCATTCACCATTTGATGAATTCCAGCCTTAAAGTGGAACTTTCTCCTTAAAGGGATAGTAAAGTCTAGTAATAATAAAAACTAATATTGTAGCTATTAAAATAATAAACTAAACAATGTTAGTCCTACCTCTCAAACGTTTCTGATTTGAGAGATAAATGAAGATAAAGTTCCCCCCTCTCTCTCCCTTTTGTGACATGACCTGTATAGCTGTCAGCCCGAGATTCTGGTCATGTGACCAGACAAGGCTCTTCAGCAGTGCTGAAATAGAGCGATCGTGACACAAATACTTCATTGGAACAGTCTACAAAGTGTGCTTGCAAACCAGGAGCATTTTGTAGACAGTTCCAATGAAGTATTTGTGTCACAATAGCGCTATTTCCTCTGCTGAAGAGCCTCCATCTGGTCCTGGGACCAGGATATCCTGTAACTAGCTTTACAGGTTTTGTCACAGAAGGGGGGGGGCTTTATCTTTATTTATCTCTCAAACCATAAAGGTTTGAGAGATAGGACTAAAATTGTTTAGTTTATTATTTTATTAGCTACAGTATTAGTTTTTATTATTACTAGACTTTACTATGCCTTTAATTCACGTTTGCATATTTGAAAACTGCATTAATAACTACCTATATGTCATGTTAACCAAAAGTCCAGCAGATGTATAGTTTAGGAGATATTCATACTTTTTGTTTCTGGGCAAAGTGAAACTTAACGCTTCCTGGTACTGCACAGAGCTACATTACCATATGGAAAGTCTTTGGAATCATCATTAGTATATGATACCTAATTGAAAATGCTTCATTAGCATATAACACATAATTGATTAGCTTAATTAGCATATGAACGTGTCACTGATGCTGCACTGGTGCCACAATTAGCATACATTAGCATTTGAAAGATGTGTGAATATCTCCTGAACTGCACATTTGCTGGCCTTTTGGTTAACATGACGTATAGGAAGTTTTTAATGCAGTTTTCAAATATGTAAACTTGAATCAAGGTGAAACTTCCACTTTAAATAATGGATATGAGAGTGTTAATCCCCGGAATGCATCTATTGTAGTCATGTCTTGTGTCCAAGGGCTTAAAGAGATAGGAGATAAATCTGGACTATAAGAGGGAAAGGAGCAACAGAGCGTATGATGGAGATGACTCAGTTCTCAGGACTGTGACAAAGGTGAAGAAAGAGATGAGTGAGAGAGGCACAGAAGTCTGATTTTGAATTAGGATCTGTCAAAAAGAAATCTGGGTAGAATGTACAAAAAGGATGTCATGTTAAATCAGGTGTTAGAATACATTTTCATACCCCATTCCAATTTACAAGGCTACGTACAACAAGATTCATCCTTTTAACATCATGTGCACCAAAGCGAAGACATTGGAACAGTCTGTGAGTGCTTCAGGGTACTCCTTTTCTCTACAGCTTGTTTAGTGCCATGTATTAAACAAAGAGTGGAGGAAATAGCATGATTTTTACTATTTCCCTGGACAGGCTATGGGGCAGGCATATGGGGCTTACATGCATTAAAATCCTAATGATGATGGAAATGTTCCGCCTGTATGCACTACAGCAGTCATGTACTGTAGTGCCTACCTTGTATTGCAATCACTGATGTTGGAGGCTAATGCCAGTGGAGCTGCATTAGGGAATTCATACATTCACCTCACCACTATATGTTTATATATAAGCCTTTTTAGATATCACATAGCCATGTCAAGTTTTATCCCACCACGGGAGCAGGGAGATCTCATTTTGAGACATTATGCTTTGATCTTGCCAAAATCCGTAATACCAGATAAAAATACATTTTTATTTTAATCTGAAATGAACAATGGAAAATCATTTAGACTGATGGAATTAAAGGGATAGTAATGTTTCACAAAAACAGCAGCTCCAATTAATCTTCATAGTATTTGGGCAATGGAGAGTGTTATTTCAATACTGTCAGTGTTGTAGTTCAAGAGTAATTGAATTATAAATTATCATCAGATCATCAGGCAGCTCTCCAGCACAGCCTGATCGTGTTACTAAAAAAGAAAACTTTCACTGAAATGGTCTTCTACGTGTGCTTGGTTTGCAAGCACACGTACAAGACCGTTTTAGTGAAAGTTTTTTTTTAAATTAACGTGATCGAGGCTCTGCTGCAGAGCCGCCTGATGATCTATGACAGGATTTCCCCTCAGTCAGCTACAAAGCTGACTTCGGGGAAGGGGGAGGGAGAGGGCAACTTTAGAAGCATTCATCTCTCAAACCATAATAGTTTGAGAGATGACATTGGGGGCAATACTTTTTTTTAGTAGGGCTTTACTATAGAGATTAGTAATACTTAAAGGGATAGTAGTACTTCGTTTTAACTTTATTTTATTATGTAGGCATTAAAAAAACAAGAAGACCGATATAAGTCTTATCTCTCAAACCTTTATGGTTTATGAGATATTCACAAGCAAAGTTTCTCCTCCTGCCCCTTTTACCTAGTGTAAGCCATCTCTTCTCAGATGTGGAATGCAGTCTATAGACCAGACAGATGACAGAAGGGGACACTCTTATTCCTATGAAAACAATGAAATCCCTGCCCCCCTTGACAAGCTTTTCAGGTTTTTCCGTTATCTTAATTGAATATTGTCCCTCTCTGCAGTCTACCTGGGCACCTCCCCTCTGCTCAGGCTGAACAGTGTTACATCAGTAAAAGGGGCGGGTGGGGGACACTTTGTTTGTGAATATCTCTTAAACCATAAAGGTTTGAGAGATAAGACTTATATAATTCTTCATGTTTTTTTAATGCCTACAAAATGAAATAAAGTTAAAACGAAGTATTACTATCCCTTTAAGTATTACTATCCCTTTAATTAACTGAATGAATGCTGGAGAGGTCTCCAACTCTTTGCTTCACAATGCACTAGATATCCTTTTAGCATTCAGTGGTTAAAAGTCCTATTTAAAGCCATGAGAATTTGTATTCATTGGAATGGTCTAAAACAGGGCTTATAATTTGAAGTCCTTCGCTACTAGCCAGACCAGAAAAGTTACTCGCCACTGCAAGCCAAAACATACTCACCAGGGCTGAATTTCTACTCGCCAGGGCTAAATTTTCACTCGCCATTGGCTAGTGGCGAGTGGAAATTTTGAGCCGTGGTCTAAAATGTGTGAGATCCTGGCACTTCTCAAGTGCCACCATGTCGACCGACACGAATCTCCTGCTGACAGCTTTACAGCTGTCAGTAGGAAACATCAAACGTTAAACACCCGTATCTCTTAAACCATAGCGGTTATCAGCTTTTTAAGCTCTTCTAAATGCAAAAAAGTTTTTTTTTTAGACATTACTAACACTTTAACAGATGGTTTGTACCAGAACTGCTACAGTTTTTTTTATTAAATTAGCCTTTATATTTTCTGATTAAGAGATAGGCCCAAAGGGGACTATTACCTAAGAAAGTCACAGCGTGGATCATTATACTATTATTCCTAGGTGAAACTTACACTTTTGGTTCATATTCCGCAAGCTAACAACTGCACCGTAGGGGCAATAGAAATTCCCACTGATTTAATTGGTCATAGAATAAATGCTTTGGATAACTCTAATCAAGAGTTAAAATTCCCTTTTAAATCAATGGGAATTTTTAGATATCTCCTGTGTTGTGGCTGCTTTGCCACAGAATTGCTCTACTTTACTTCTATACATGTGTGCGTTTGTGTGTGTGTATGGGGTTAATGTACAAGACTGCTAGAGTAGTTCCACTGACATTAGCTTCCAATGATAGTAACCGCTTTGATGCATGCACCTGAAAGTGTGAAGACTAGTGTATGCTGGTGGACACAATCCACCACTGTTATATAGTAAATTACATAATAAATTAGGTTGAAAACAGACCAAAGTGCATGAAATTCAACCTTTGTCACAGTATAACAAAGAAAATATGACTTTACTCTGTTTACCAGAACTTTGTGTTCTGCTTAATAATACACAGTACAACTCTGTATGCTCCCTTCTGTTAAAATGTATCTAATCTTCTCTTAAATGTATCCATCATATCTGCCATTACCACATGGTTGGGAAAGGAATTCCACCATTTAGCAGACCTTACTGTACCAAACCCCTTACTCTGCTGAAGTTTAAACCTCCTTTTGTCTTCTCTGTACTCTCTCCGGTTCTAGAATATCCTTTTGAAGAACTGGTGCATAAAACTGAAAAGCATATTTGAGGTGAGGTCTTACCAATGATTTTTACAGTGGCAAAATTATGTTAGCCACTCTAGTCCTAATACCACTTTTTATGCAAGACAGGACTTTGTTTGATTTTGCTACTGCTGTTTGACACTGGTCACTGCTTCCAAGTTTGTTGTTTAGAAGGACTCCCAGATCTTTCTCTAGCAAAGAGTCTCCTAAAATGATTTCATTAACCCCTTAAGGTCCAGTGACGTGTCAGGACTGTCACTGCTGTTTTTGCCTAAAGGACCAGTGACGGTCTTGACACGTCACATATTTTTTACTCACATCTCTCCTGCCAGAGCACTGTGAGTAGTAGCAGAGTCTGAAACTGACCACTCCAAGACCAGAGTGGTCACTATCCGCCCCCCATTTGGTATGCCAACACACATGATCACGTGTATCAGCACGTCAAACTTCCCTATGTAGTCCTTAAAGGACAACACACCCCAGGACCACTGGTTCTTAAGGGGTTAAGGAGCACTGAGATTTTCTTCTTCCCAAATGCATAACTTTATACTTTCCCGCATTAAACTTCATATTCCATTTGTTTGCCCAATCTGCCATTTTATGTAAATCTCTCTCTATTGAACAAACATCCTGCTCTGAATTTATTATGCTGCATAATTTAGTGTTGTCTGCAAATATTGAATTTTACTTTCTGTATCTATTTCCTGGTCATTTCATGTTAAAAGCAGTGGACCAAGTACTGAACCCTGAGGTACTCCAATCTCTATTTTAACTGTATTGGAGAATTCTCCATTTATAACAGCACACTGTTCCCTATCATTCAAGCAATTTTCTCTCCAGTTGCAAAGGTTACACCGTAGACCCAATTTCCTTTTATACACCAGCACACACCTGTGTGGCTCAGTATTAAATGCCTTTGCAAAATCTAGATATACTGCATCTACAGTTTTATCATTATCTGGGTTGCTACTTACTTCTTCATAGAAGCTCAAAAGATTTGTTTGGTACAAAATCTATTCCTCATAAAACCATGTTGATACCTGCTAATAAACTTATTTTCTCAGTGAAATTGTCCTCTATTGTCCTGCCGCAGCAAGGCACCCTAAGAGCAGCCACTGACAGCCAGCACCGCTCCCTACTCTGCGCCCTCTAGCTTCTGGCTCACAGGGGCCTATCCAGTGAGCATATGGTTTTGTTTATCACCTTCTGTATATTTATTACCTGTATTGAGAAAACAGCAGCTAGTTATTATACTGTTTTATCTGTTATTATCTGCACTTATTCTGCATTAAGCAAACAGCAACTTGTCTTTCCTTCTGGGGTTTTGTCCCCTCTAGGGCTTCCCTAGCTGCTAACATAGGGCGCTTCAGTCTGATCGTAACATTTAGGTCGCTCCAATGACCGACCCTGCCGGTGTGTACCGGACTGGTTCGACGGGTCTTCTAACGAGCTTAGGGGGTTTCTCAATCAGTGTTTTCTACACTTTCAGAATCAGCCTGAGGCCTTCTCTTCTGATCACTCCCGCATCACCTTCGTGGTATCTCTCCTGCATGGGTCTGCCTTGGTTTGGGTCAATCCCCTGCTTAACCACCAATCTCCTACTCTGGCTACCTTTGATACTTTTATTACTGCCTTCCGCTCCATGTTTGATGCTCTTGGACGCCAGATGAGAGTGGAGGCAGCCATCCTTGATATTCAACAAGGTGTCACGGTTTTTTGATGAACACTCAGACCCGACTGGTAAGGTTAAAATAACTTTATTAAGATAAAGTACATACAGTAAGTTAGGCCCACAAGCCCAAAATAACAGAACATATATTGCAATAACAAGCCAGTCCCTATGGATATAGGAGAGGTGGAGACAACAGCTGGCTGGAGAGAGTTCTGATCTTGAACCCAAATGACTGGAGGCTCACGAGACTATAGGCAACCAAACTCTAGCAGATTTGGGGCTAGCGGAGGCTACGCAGCCCAAGTACTGGCGGCAGGACCCTAGATCACTAGGAGTCCAGAAGTAGGTAACTGGCATACTGTGCCCAGGCCAGGCATTTTTCTTTTTCTTGTCCTAAGAAACCGGGAAACACCCGGACTTAGGGTGTGAAGGGGGAGCAACCCTAAGCCTGTCTTCAGTCCCCACCAAAGAGGACAATAAAGTTCTCATTCCGGCCTCTGTTAGCCATCCTCATGGGATCGTACAGGCTTCGGCCTTTATTGACTCCAGGGCTGACTGACTTTTTATGGACGCCAATTTTGCTAACCAGCATGGCATTTCTTCTTTTTCTAAGAAGGCTCCTATCCGCATTGTGTCCATTGGTGGTTCACCTTTAGGGGCTGGTCTTATAACCTTGTCTACTGTACCTCTGGTTTTACAAATAGATCCTTCTCATACGGAGACGGTATCCTTCCTATTATCCTTGGCCTTCCTTGGCTGAAGAAAAACAACCCAGTGGTTGACTGGGTTACTGGTCATCTTACGTTTCCCACTTCTCCCATGCCGGCCCTAGGGCTCGGTGTAGCCGTTATCGATACCGATTTACCTGCCTTAACTACCCCATATTCAGCCTTTGCTGATGTGCTTAGTAAAGTGAAGGCTGGTCGGCTACCCGCTCACCGTCCTTATGACTGTCCCATAGACCTCCTTCCAGGGACTACACCCCCCCCCCCCGGAGGCAGGATGTATCCTTTATCTATCCCTGAGACTAAAGTCCTTGAGGATTACATTCAGGAGATTCTGGCTAGTGGGATCATCCGGTCCTCCACATCACCTGCAGGGGCTGGGATTTTCTTTGTCTCTAAAAAGAATGGTGGTCTGCGCCCTTGCGTAGATTATAGAGGCTTAAACCTCATTACCAAAAAGAACAGCTACCCCTTACCCTTGATCCCAGAATTACTAGACCGGCTTCGTGGAGCCCACTATTTTACAAAGTTGGACCTGAGGGGTGCTTATAATCTAGTCCAGATGAAAGAGGGGGACGAGTGGAAAATGGCCTTTATTACCAGATTTGGACATTACGAATACCTGGTGATGCCTTTTGGCCTCTGTAATGCTCCGGCCGTTTTCCAGGCTTTTGTAAATGACATTTTCCAGGACCTCTTACTGTCCTTTGTCATCGTTTACCTTGATGACATATTGGTATTCTCCTCTTCCCTGATGGAACACCGTGATAACGTAGGCAAGTCCTGACCCGGTTACATGAACATCATCTGTACTGCAAAATCAAGAAATGCGAGTATGAAACCTCCTCTCTGGCATTTCTGAGGTACATTTTATCGGCCCAAGGTCTGGATATGGACCCCCGGAAACTGGCTGCAGTCACGGAATGGTCGTTACCCCACGGCCTCAAGGCCATGCAAAGCCTTATCGGCTTTTTCAATTATTACCACCGGTTAATTAAGGGTTTCTCAAAGCTAATAGCTCCCATTACCGCCATGACCCGGTAAGGGGCTAACCCCCATTTGTCGTCCTCAGTGGCATTACTGGTAATTGATGCCCTAAAAAGGTCTTTTTCCTCTGCACCCATACTGAGGTACCCTGATCCTCTGGCTTCATTTGTCTTAGAGGTCGATGCCTCCGAGGTCGCAGCCAGAGCAGTCCTCTCTGAAAGGGATCCTGACACAGGAGTTCTTCACCCCTGTTCATTCTTTTCTAGGCGCTTCTCCCCTGCCGAAAAGAATTATGACACCGGGAACCGGGAGTTAATTGCAGTTAAGTGAGCATTGGAGGACTGGCAATACCTTCTAGAGGGTTCCCCTCACGTGGTCTCCATACTCACGGATCACCAGAATCTTCAATACCTCGCATCAGGTAAACGTCTTAACTCCTGTCAGTCGCATTGGTCACTATTCTTTTCCTGTTTTAATTACATAATTTCTTATGTACCCGGGACAAAGAACGTAAAGGCCAATGCCCTGTTTCGCCAATACGAACCGTCCAATTGTCCAGTCTCCACACCGGAGACCATCATATCCCCAACCAGGGTGGTCTCTTCATTGTCTACTACCCTATTGACCCAGATACGTGTGTCTCAGTCTTCTTGCCCTCCAGAGTACAACATTCCTCCTTGCGTTTACCTTGTGGCAGACTCCTACCGTAAGGATGTCCTCTGTTGGGGACATTGTTCCACCACGGCTGGTCACCCAGGCCTATTACGTACTCAGGATCTCATCTCCTGGTACTTCTGGTGGCCTTTGTTGAGATCTGACTCTCTTCTTTTGTGCTTTCATGCCCAGTATGTGCCCGCATGAAAACCCCCAGGACCCAACCTGTAGGGCTTCTTCAGCCCCTGCCAGTACCTTCTTTGCCGTGGACCTGTATATCCATGGATTTCGTGGTTGACCTCCCACCTTCTTCTGGAAACACCATCATTTGGGTGATAGTGGATCGGTTCAGTAAACAGGGGCATTTTGTTCCCATGCCACGGCTACCCACATCCCAGATATTGGCAGACCTATTCATCTAACACATATATCGATTACACGGAATACCTCAACACATCGGTTCTGACAGGGGTTCCCAATTTGTCTCACAATTCTAGAGGGCATTTTGCTCCCGATTGGGCATCCATTTGCAGCATTCCACAGCATATCACCCCCAAACCAATGGCCAGACGGAACGGCTTAACCAGAACATGGAGCACTTCTTGCATTGTTATTGCTCCCACCGACAGGACGATTCGTCCCGTCTCCTGCCTTTGGCGGAGTTCTCTTATAACTCCCTCATACAGTCGTCCTGAAGTGCTCCCCGTTTTTTGCGGCTCTGGGGTACAACCCTACGGCCATCGTTCTGTGCCCGCCAGTCTCCAATGTTCCCTCTGCCGAAGCTAGTGTTAGGTAGTTGGCTACTCACTGGCAAGGCATTCGCCATACTCTCCTCGGCATCCAGATGCAGCAGAAGACGATGGCTGACCGTCGCCATTCCCTGGCTCCTAGATTTAATTTGAGGGAACTAGTTTGGTTGTCGGCTAGGAATATTAATATCCGCCAGCCCTCAGGTAAATTGGGTCCCTGGTTCCTAGGTCTGTTCCAGGTCGCGTCTCGTCTTTCCCCGGTCTCTTACCGGTTGACTCTTCCGGACTCACTGCAGGTCCACCCGGTGTGCCATGTGTCCCTCCTGAAACCTCATGTGGCACCCCATTACACCCATCCCCCCTCTACGCCACCTCCTCTGGTTATCACGGTGCCCGTGCTCCCCTTGCTATTTTCTGTCAGTCTACTCTGTGCCTTGCTCCCATTGGCTATTCTGCTTTTGTCCCGCCCAGTATAGCCTTTATATACTGGGCTCTGGCACCCCTCCGGTGCCCTTTCGTGGTGTTCCTGTACCAGTGCTTGTTTCTGCTCAGTGATTCCCAGTGTACCGACTTGGCCTGCCTGACTACTCTGCATCTCAACTCCTGCCTGTGTACCGACCCGGATTGCCTGACCATTCTTCTGCGCCTACTCCTGTGTACCAACCCGGCTTGGCTGACGTTCCTGCTCCTGTGTACCAACTCGGCTCATCTGACGTTCCTGCTCCTGTGTACCGACCCGGCTTGGCTTACGTTCCTGCTCCGTGATTCGACCCGGCTTGGCTGACATTCTGTCACGGTTTATTATGACTCTCAGACACAAGTTTTAGGTAAAAAAAAAATCAATTTTATTGAAATAATAAATTGATAACTTAGGATGGCAATAACATACATATATATATATACAGAATATAGCACAGACAGAAGGCAGACTCTACCGGTCCTGTCAATATACCGGACAGGACAGTCTTTAGGCTCTACCGGCCTTGCTAATACCGGGTAAGGCAACCTGCAGATGGAATAGCATAACGGTTCTACCGGCCTTACCAAATTACCGGGCAAGGCAGCCTCAATAGATACACAATGTAGGCTCTACCGGCCCTGCCAATACCGGGTAAGGCAACCTCAGATGGAATGTGGCAAAAGGTTCTACCGGCCTTACCAATACCGGGCAGGGCAGCCCAGAGATAGTAGCAGCAGTCAGATGAAACTGGCAAATTAGCAGAATCGTTAAGCAGCAAGGCTTTGGAGCAAACCAGAGTCCGCACGCTGGGAACAACACTGAATAGTATAGCCGTTAGGCTTTGCGAGCAAACCAGTGACCGCACACTGGAGTAACAAGTGAATAGTATAGCCGCAAGGCTTAGGAGCAAACCAGCGTCCGCACGCTGGGACCAACACAGAATTGTATAGCCGATAGGCTTTGGAGCAAACCAGTGACCGCACACTGGTGTAACAAGCGAGCTTGTATAGCCGCAAGGCTAGGAGCAAACCAGCGTCCGCACGCTGGGACAAACACAGATTTGTATAGATGATAGGCTTTGGAGCAAACCAGTGACCGTACACTGGTGTAACAAGCGAGCTTGTAAAGTCGCAAGGCTTAGGAGCAAACCAGCGTCCGCACGCTGGGACAAACACAGATTTGTATAGCTGATAGGCTTTGGAGCAAACCAGTGACCGCACACTGGTGTAGCAAGCGAGTTTGTATAGCCGCAAGGCTTAGGAGCAAACCAGCGTCCGCACGCTGGGACCAACACAGATTTGTATAGCTGATAGGCTTTGGAGCAAACCAGTGACCGCACACTGGTGTAACAAGTGAGTTTGTATGGCCGCAAGGCTTAGGAGCAAACCAGCGTCCGCACGCTGGGACCAACACAGATTTGTAGAGCTGATAGGCTTTGGAGCAAACCAATGACCGCACACTGGTGTAACAAGTGAGTTTGTATAGCCGCAAGGCTTAGGAGCAAACCAGCGTCCGCACGCTGGGACCAACACAGATTTGTAGAGCTGATAGGCTTTGGAGCAAACCAGTGACCGCACACTGGTGTAACAAGTGAGTTTCTATAGCCGCAAGGCTTAGGAGCAAACCAGCGTCCGCACGCTGGGACCAACACAGATTTGTATAGCTGATAGGCTTTGGAGCAAACCAGTGACCGCACACTGGTGTAACAAGCGAGTTTGTATAGCTGCAAGGCTTAGGAGCAAACCAGCGTCCGCACGCTGGGACCAACACGGAATTGTAGCAATGTCACCAACGCGACCAGGCAGAAGGTCGCCAGGATACTGAAGACAGGTGATGAGATAACCAGCAACCATCAGTCAGGTCAGGAAACAGCAGAGAAGTTCAGCAGTAACTGCCACACCAGAGACTAGGCCGGAACCAGGACTGGAGTAACTCAGCATCCAGGAAACACTGGAACAGTAGAGATCAGGAACTCAGGAACACAGGAGATCAGGAACTCAGGAACACTGGAACAGAGGCCCAGCTATCACTAGCATAGTGATAGCAAGAAGGTCAGAAACAACACGAAAGGGCACTCAAAGGGTGCCCAATCCAGGTTTAAATAGGCAATAAGAGGCGGGCTATCTGCAGACAGCCAATAGCAGCCCCCTAGTGGTGACAGACAAGGAACTGCAGCAAATCACGGGCACCGTGATAGTACCCCCCTTTCAAAGACCCCCTCTCCTAGAATAGGGTTTAGGTTTCTGTGGGTAATTGGCATGAAAGACCCTAGTTAGCCTAGGTGCATGAAGGTCCATACTATCCACCCATGATCGATCCTCAGGACCGTACCCTTTCCAATGTACCAGGTACTGTACCTTTCCTCTAAGCCTACGGGAATCAATAATGCTCTGAACCTCGTACTCCTCCTGGCCCTCGACCTCAACAGGTCCTGGCACCACAGGTGTGGTAGTATAGCGATTGCAAACCAGAGGCTTAAGAAGGGACACATGGAACACATTATGGATACGCATGGATGCAGGTAGGTCTAGTGCATAGGAGACAGGGTTAATTTTACGAATAACTCTGTACGGACCAATAAACCGGGGAGCCAACTTATTAGACGGAACCTGCAGCTTGAGATTTCTGGAGGAAAGCCATACTCTATCCCCAACCTGAAAGGAAACCGCTGGAAGCCTTCTGCGATTAGCATGGCGCTGATGACGCTGAAATGACTGACCAAGTGCCCTCTGAACTTGTGCCCATGTGGAACGGAGTTGCTCGATATGCTCATCCAGAGCTGGAATCTGTTGCGTCTGAAATGAATCTGGAAGCAAACAGGGCTGAAACCCATAATTAATCAGAAACGGAGAGCTCCCAGATGAAGAATTGACCGCACAGTTCCTGGCGAACTCTGCCCAAGGCAACAAGTCGGACCAATTATCATGATGGTCAGTAACAAAACAACGGAGAAATTGTTCCAAGCCCTGATTAGCTCGTTCAGCGGCTCCATTGGTCTGGGGATGGTAGGCAGAGGAGAAGGACAGCTGTATGCCCATCTGTTGGCAAAATGCCCTCCAAAATCTCGACACAAACTGGCTCCCCCTGTCAGACACCAGTACCCTAGGCACTCCATGCAACCGGAATACTTCTCTGGCGAACACCATTGCCAATTCCTTAGCCGAAGGAAGGCCACGGAGGGGCACGAAATGAGCCATTTTAGAAAACCTGTCCACCACCATGAATATAAAGGAATACCCTTTAGACATAGGCAATTCTCCCATAAAATCAATGGAAACATGAGACCAGGGGCGTTCGCCATTAGGCACCGGCTGAAGCAAGCCCACTGGGAGATGTCTCGGGGTCTTAGCGCGGGCGCAGGTGGCACAGGCATTCGTAAATTCGGCACAATCGTTTCTCATGGAAGGCCACCAAAATAACTGAGAAAGGGACCATAACAATTGGTCTCTACCAATATGTCCCGCAGCCTTAGAGGAATGGTAGGTTTCGAGCAGCCTAGTACGAAATGATTCAGCGACAAAACATTTGCCCACTGGGGTTTCATGGGGAGCGGACCCCTGAGAGGCCAGGATCTCCTCCCCTAGAGGAGAAGTGATACTCGTTCGTATAGTAGCCAGTATTCTATCAGATTGGATGATAGGTGCTGGTGCTTCCACTCTGTCACTGTCGGCCTCAAATTGTCTTGACAGTGCATCAGCCCTGATATTTTTTGACCCTGGTAAATATGATACAATGAAATTAAATCGAGACAGGAACAGTGCCCACCTGGCCTGACGAGAGGACAATCTCTTGGCCTCCGAGAGATAGGTCAGATTCTTATGATCTGTTAGGATTAAGACAGGATTCTTAGTACCTTCAAGCAAATGACGCCATTCCTTAAGAGCGAGGATAATGGCCAATAATTCTCTGTCACCTATCTCATAGTGGCTTTGAGTGACAGTCAACTTTTTAGAGAAAAACCCACAAGGTCTGAGAGTTCCACCTTTCTCGTGTCGCTGCGAAAGTACTGCCCCGACCCCAATATCTGAGGCATCAACCTCTAACGTAAATGGAAGTAAAGGATTGGGGTGGGATAACACAGGAGCCGCAGCAAATGCCAGCTTCAAATTCTCAAAGGCTTTCTCAGCAGATACCGGCCAACAAGAAGGATTAGCACCCTTGTGCGTAAGATCGGACAGAGGTTTGACAATGGAAGAAAAGTTCTTAATAAACCTCCTATAATAATTAGCGAAACCCAGGAAACGCTGTATGGCTTTAAGACCCTTGGGTTTTGGCCATTGTAGGACAGCTGACAACTTTTCTTTGTCCATGGCAATGCATCATTGCCAATTATGAACCCCAAGAATGGCACACTGGTTCTATGAAACTCACATTTTTCCATTTTACAAAATAATTTGTTCACACGGAGTCGTAGCAATACTGCGGATACATCTTTGATGTGCTGTGCCATGTTTTGGGAGTAAATCAGTATATCGTCGAGGTACACCACAACACATGTCTGTAACATATCTCTCAGAACATCGTTTATCAGTTCCTGGAAAACTGCGGGTGCATTACACAGCCCAAAAGGCATTACTAGATACTCGTAGTGCCCAGCTTGAGTATTAAAGGCAGTTTTCCACTCATCACCTGCTCGAATGCGAACCAGATTGTAAGCGGCCCGTAGGTCCAATTTGGTAAATATCGAAGCGCCCTTAAGCCTGTCAAAAAGCTCGGTGATGAGTGGTATGGGGTATGCGTTTTTTGCCATTAGTTTATTCAAGCCCCGGTAGTCAATGCATGGTCTTAATTCGCCATTTTTCTTTTTTACGAAAAAGAACCCAGCCCCAGCTGGTGAGGTAGATTTTCGTATGATCCCTCTAGCAAGGGCATCAGAAATGTAATCCTCCATAGCCTTATTTTCATCACAAGATAATGGATAAGTGCGTCCTTTTGGAGGTACTGCACCAGGCTGCAATTCAATGCAACAATCATAAGGTCTATGCTGGGGTAGCATACTAGCCTCTCCTTTGCTAAAAACATCGCCAAACTGTTGGTACACATCCGGTATAGCAGAGGAGGTGCACATGACATTACTAGGCTGGATGACGCACTTGTCCATACAAAACTGGGACCAAGCAGCAATTTCACACTTTTCCCAATCGAATTGTGGGTTATGTAACTGTAACCACGGAAATCCCAATATTACCGCATGGTGCGGAGAATTAATCAGTTGAAACTGCTGCTCTTCTCTGTGAAGTGCCCCAATAGTCATAGACAATGGCATAGTTTCAAATATAACCTGAGGCGGTTCTAAGGGTCTACCATCAATCGCTTCAATAGTCAAGGGGTTTTCTCTTTCAATGCGTGGAACTCCGTGCAATTCAGCAAAGGTATTATCCATAAAATACCCTGCTGCACCAGAGTCAACCAAGGCCAAAACCTCCACAGAGCGTTGTGCCCAAGACAATACCACCTGTATGGTGGGTTTCATTATGCCCGACACTGGGGACGATTGTACACCACCTAGGGCCTGTCCCCCAAGGTACCCTAGGTGTGTGCGTTTCCCGGACGTACCAGACAGGAATTTAGCAAGTGCCCTTTTTTACCGCAGTATAAACATAACCCTTGTTTTTTGCGATATAGTCTCTCTGCCTTGGTTAGTCTAGTGAAGCCTATTTGCATAGGTTCACTTGTTTCCCGTACTGGTTCACTAGACTTCAATGCCAGGGGAGGGATGGGTGGGCAAAATATGCTACTAGGCTCATTATTTTTTGACCGTAACTTACGATCTCTAGCAATTGATTTCTCACTTATTCTGGAGTCAATTATCATAACATACTCAATGTAATCATCTAGATCAATAGGTAGATCTTTAGCAGCGATTTCGTCTTTAATGTGGTCATTCAGGCCTTGAGAAAAGGCTGCCAATAATGCCTCATTATTCCAACCTACCTCTGCTGCCAATGTGCGGAATTCGATGGCATAGTCGCCCACTGTACGCCTGCCCTGTTGTATCTCCATAAGGCGTTTGGCAGCAGAGGTGGTTCTACCAGGAGGCTCAAACACTCTTCGAAAGGAACGCACAAATTCACTAAAGTTCTTAGTACAAGGTTTAGCATTCTCCCACAAGGGGTTAGCCCAAGCCAATGCTCTGCCAGTGAGCAGTGATATCGTGAACCCCACTTTACTACGATCATTGGGAAATGCGTGTGCCGTCAATTCCATAAAGATTTCAAGTTGGTTGATGAACCCTCTGCAGAGACTAGGGTCACCATCATATCTTAGCGGCAAGGGTGCAGAAGCCGTTAACCCTTTAACAGTACCCTCTAGGGGCCTGGTATCACTTTCCGGTGTCTGACTTGGCGAGACCACCGGACTAGAGCTCGATTTTTCAGCGGGTACCGTGCGTTCAAGGATCGTTTGAATTGCAACTGCCAACTGATCCAAACGTTGCTCGAGCACATCCATCCTCCAATGGATATTCTGTGCGTTACCTTCACCCTTGCTGTCTGAGGTCATGGCCCTTTCGTACTGTCACGGTTTATTATGACTCTCAGACACAAGTTTTAGGTAAAAAAAAAATCAATTTTATTGAAATAATAAATTGATAACTTAGGATGGCAATAACATACATATATATATATATATACAGAATATAGCACAGACAGAAGGCAGACTCTACCGGTCCTGTCAATATACCGGACAGGACAGTCTTTAGGCTCTACCGGCCTTGCTAATACCGGGTAAGGCAACCTGCAGATGGAATAGCATAACGGTTCTACCGGCCTTACCAAATTACCGGGCAAGGCAGCCTCAATAGATACACAATGTAGGCTCTACCGGCCCTGCCAATACCGGGTAAGGCAACCTCAGATGGAATGTGGCAAAAGGTTCTACCGGCCTTACCAATACCGGGCAGGGCAGCCCAGAGATAGTAGCAGCAGTCAGATGAAACTGGCGAATTAGCAGAATCGTTAAGCAGCAAGGCTTTGGAGCAAACCAGCGTCCGCACGCTGGGAACAACACTGAATAGTATAGCCGTTAGGCTTTGCGAGCAAACCAGTGACCGCACACTGGAGTAACAAGTGAGTAGTATAGCCGCAAGGCTTAGGAGCAAACCAGCGTCCGCACGCTGGGACCAACACAGAATTGTATAGCCGATAGGCTTTGGAGCAAACCAGTGACCGCACACTGGTGTAACAAGCGAGCTTGTATAGCCGCAAGGCTAGGAGCAAACCAGCGTCCGCACACTGGGACAAACACAGATTTGTATAGATGATAGGCTTTGGAGCAAACCAGTGACCGTACACTGGTGTAACAAGCGAGCTTGTAAAGCCGCAAGGCTTAGGAGCAAACCAGCGTCCGCACGCTGGGACAAACACAGATTTGTATAGCTGATAGGCTTTGGAGCAAACCAGTGACCGCACACTGGTGTAGCAAGCGAGTTTGTATAGCCGCAAGGCTTAGGAGCAAACCAGCGTCCGCACGCTGGGACCAACACAGATTTGTATAGCTGATAGGCTTTGGAGCAAACCAGTGACCGCACACTGGTGTAACAAGTGAGTTTGTATGGCCGCAAGGCTTAGGAGCAAACCAGCGTCCGCACGCTGGGACCAACACAGATTTGTAGAGCTGATAGGCTTTGGAGCAAACCAATGACCGCACACTGGTGTAACAAGTGAGTTTGTATAGCCGCAAGGCTTAGGAGCAAACCAGCGTCCGCACGCTGGGACCAACACAGATTTGTAGAGCTGATAGGCTTTGGAGCAAACCAGTGACCGCACACTGGTGTAACAAGTGAGTTTCTATAGCCGCAAGGCTTAGGAGCAAACCAGCGTCCGCACGCTGGGACCAACACAGATTTGTATAGCTGATAGGCTTTGGAGCAAACCAGTGACCGCACACTGGTGTAACAAGCGAGTTTGTATAGCTGCAAGGCTTAGGAGCAAACCAGCGTCCGCACGCTGGGACCAACACGGAATTGTAGCAATGTCACCAACGCGACCAGGCAGAAGGTCACCAGGATACTGAAGACAGGTGATGAGATGACAGGAACCAGCAACCATCAGTCAGGTCAGGAAACAGCAGAGAAGTTCAGCAGTAACTGCCACACCAGAGACTAGGCCGGAACCAGGACTGGAGTAACTCAGCATCCAGGAAACACTGGAACAGTAGAGATCAGGAACTCAGGAACACAGGAGATCAGGAACTCAGGAACACTGGAACAGAGGCCCAGCTATCACTAGCATAGTGATAGCAAGAAGGTCAGAAACAACACGAAAGGGCACTCAAAGGGTGCCCAATCCAGGTTTAAATAGGCAATAAGAGGCGGGCTATCTGCAGACAGCCAATAGCAGCCCCCTAGTGGTGACAGACAAGGAACTGCAGCAAATCACGGGCACCGTGATACATTCCTGCTCCATGATTCGACCCGGATTGGTTGGCGTTCCTGCTCTGGCTGCCGCTGTGTCGTCTTGGCAACATTCCTATCCCTCAGGCAATTGTGTCTCCATACTGCTCCTGCAGAGTGCCAGAGGCCTAGTCTCCGTTACTGCTACGGCAGTGTACCATTAGCCTTGTCTCCATTACTGCTCCTGCAGAGCGCAAGAGGCCTAGTCTCCGTTACTGCTACAGCAGTATGCCATTGGCCTTGTCTCCGTTACTGATCCTGCAGAGTGCAAGCATCTGTCTCCGTTACTGCTATGGCAGTGTGCCATTGGCCTTGTCTCCGTTACTGCTCCTGTAGAGTGCAAGTGTCTGTTTCCGTTACTGCTATGGCAGTGTGCCATTGGCCTTTGTTCCGTTACTGCGCCTGCAGAGTGCAAGTGTCTGTGTCCGTTACTGCTACGGCAGAGTGCCATTGGCCTTGTCTCCGTTACTGCTCCTGCAGAGTGCAAGTGTCTGCCTCCTTTACTGCTACGGCAGTGTGCCATTGGCCTTGTCTCTGTTACTGATCCTGCAGAGTGCAAGTGTCTGCCTCCGTTATTGCTACGGCAGTGTGCCATAGGCCTAGTTCCGTTACTGCTCCTGCAGAGTGCAAGTGTCTACCTCCATGACACGGTTTGTGAAGACTCTCAGACGTAAGGTTTGGTAAAAACGTAACTTTATTGAAAAGTTAAGGCAATCCCCATAGGGTAAACATACATAACAATACAACAATAATAGTCCATACAATAGGTTCTACCGGCCTTGCCTAAAATACCGGGCAAGACAACCCAAGTGACAGTAGCAATAACAGGCTCTACCGGCCTTGCCTATACCGGGTAAGGCAACCGTGAGATGACATATACCGGTTCTACCGGCCTTACCAATACCGGGCAAGGCAGCCTAAAGGAGTACTGAGTGTAGGCTCTACCGGCCCTGCCAATACCGGGTAAGGCAACCTTAAAGATGGTAATGTACAAGGTTCTATCGGCCTTACCAATACCGGGCAGGGCAGCCTTAGGAACACTGTAGTAGGCTCTACTGGCCCTGCCAATACCGGGTAAGGCAACCTTAAGGATGGTAACGTACAGAGGTTCTACCGGCATTACCAATACCGGGCAGGGCAGCCTGAGCGAATAGACCAGCTGTCAGATGACTATGACAGCAGAGAGGAATAGGAACTAAGGTCTTACTCAGCAGAAGTCTATTGCCAGGGAAAATCGGACAACTGCATAGGAGTGGACAGCGACCTGGCCTCAGTACTGGATAGATCAGGAGCACACCAACGTCCGCACGTTGGGACCAATAGTGTATATCGCAACCAGGTTTAATGGAGTAAACCAGCGTCTGCACGCTGGAACCAACAGTGTATATCGCAACCAGGTTTAATGGAGTAAACCAGCGTCCACACGCTGGAACCAACAGTAAATGTCGCCACCAGGTTTAATGGAGTAAACCAGCAGCAGCGAGAAGATCAATGTCGCCAGAGCGACGGGGCTAGAGCAGGAGCCCTACAATCCAACGGGGAGTCCAACGGGGCGAGACTGATGCACTGACAGTTGACCGGAACCACCGGAACCGCCGGTGGTGAGCGAACCGGCTGGAAAGGCGGGCAGGCAGGAGACTTAGGAACTCAGTAAGATTAACCTGCTAGGTGCTGGAACACAGGAACACCGGAACACTAGCACACAGGAACACTGGAACACTGGAAAACCAGAACGCAGAATCAGCAGGATCAGCAAGAACAGCAGGATCAGCAGGAACAGCAGGCCCAGAAGCCTGACATGCAGGTCAGGCCAAGTGAAGTCAGAAACACCACGAAAGGGCAACCTGGAAGTGCTCAACCTGAGTTTAAAAAGACTGTGTGAGGAGGGCTAATAGCAGACAGCCAATCAGGAATACTCAGCAAGTGACAGACACAGAACAGCACGAATCACGGGCACCTGCTAGAGTAGGGTCTGGGCTTCTGAGGGTATTTGGTATGAAATATTCGTAGTAACTTGGGTGCATGAAGGTCCTTAATGTCTACCCAGGAACGATCCTCAGGACCATAACCTTTCCAATGCACCAGATACTGTACCTCTCCTCTATGCCTACGAGAATCAATAATATTTTGTACTTCATACTCCTCCTGCCCCTCGACTTCAAAAGGACCTGGCCTAACAGGTGTGGTAGTATAACGGTTACAAAACAGAGGTTTAAGGAGAGACACATGGAATACATTATGAATGCGCATAGAAGCAGGTAATTCCAGGGCATAGGAAACAGGGTTAATTTTGCAAATTACCTTGTACGGACCAATGAACCGAGGTGCCAGCTTATTAGATGGGACCTTGAGCTTCAGATTCTTAGAGGACAGCCATACTCTATCCCCGACTTGGAAGGAAACCGCTGGAAGCCTTCTGCGATTGGCATGACACTGATGTCGCTGAAAAGACTGACCCAATGCCCTCTGAACTTGTGCCCATGTGGAACGGAGTTGCTCTATATGCTCATCCAGAGCTGGAATCTGCTGTGTCTGAAAGGAATCCGGGAGCAGACAGGGTTGGAACCCATAATTGATCAAAAACGGAGAGCTCCCGGAGGAAGAATTAACTGCGCAGTTCCTGGCGAACTCTGCCCAAGGCAACAAGTCGGTCCAATTATCATGATGGTCAGTCACAAAACATTGCAGATATTGTTCCAACCCTTGATTGGCCCTCTCAGCGGCCCCATTAGTCTGGGGATGATATGCAGAGGAAAATGATAGCTGTATGCCCATCTGTTCGCAAAATGCCCTCCAGAATCTGGACACAAACTGGCTCCCCCTGTCAGACACCAGCACCCTGGGTACTCCATGTAACCGAAACACTTCTCGATCGAATACCATTGCCAGTTCTTTGGCCGAAGGAAGGCCACGGAGGGGTACGAAGTGTGCCATTTTAGAAAACCTGTCTACCACCATCAATATGAAGGAGTACCCTCTAGACCTGGGCAATTCTCCCATAAAGTCGATAGAGACGTGAGACCAGGGGCGTTCACCATTAGGCACCGGCTGAAGCAAGCCCACCGGGAGATGTCTAGGGGTTTTGGCACGGGCACAGGTGGTACAGGCATTAGTAAAATCGGCACAATCTGCTCTCATAGAAGGCCACCAGAATAGCTGAGAGAGGGACCAAAACAATTGATCTCTACCAATATGTCCCGCAGCCTTAGAGGAGTGGTAGGTTTCAAGTAATCGAGTACGGAATGGCTCAGCGACAAAACATTTGCCCGCTGGAGTTTCATGGGGAGCAGAGGCTTGGGACGCCAAAATATCCTCCCCTAGTGGTGAAGTAATACTAGTACGTATGGTAGCCAATATTCGATCAGGTTGAATGATAGGTGCTGGAACTTCTTCTCTGTCAATCTCCGCCTCAAATTGTCTAGACAGAGCATCAGCCCTAACATTTTTTGATCCAGGCAAGTATGATACAACGAAATTGAATCGGGATAGAAACAGTGCCCATCTGGCCTGGCGTGGAGACAATCTCTTGGCCTCAGAGAGATAAGTCAGATTCTTGTGATCAGTTAGAATCAAAACGGGGTTTTTTGTGCCTTCAAGTAAATGACGCCATTCTTTGAGAGCAAGGATAATGGCCAGTAATTCTCGATCACCAGTCTCGTAATGACTTTGAGCACTGGTCAATTTTTTAGAAAAGAATCCACAGGGTCTGAGTGTACCACCTTTAACCTGTCGCTGAGAAAGCACCGCCCCGACCCCAATATCTGAGGCATCAATCTCTAAAGTAAAGGGAAGTAGTGGATTGGGGTGGTACAACACAGGCGCTTCAGCAAAGGCTACCTTCAACTTCTCAAAGGCCTCATCAGCAGCCACCGGCCAGAGAGATGGATTAGCGCCCTTATGCGTGAGGTCAGACAGAGGTTTCACGATAGAGGAGAAGTTTTTAATGAACTTCCTGTAATAATTGGCGAAGCCCAGAAATCGTTGGATGGCTTTAAGACTCTTGGGTTTAGGCCACTGTAAGACTGCAGTCAATTTCTCTTTATCCATGGCAATGCCGTCTTTGCCAATTATAAACCTCAGAAACAGTACACTGGTTTTGTGGAGCTCGCATTTCTCCAGTTTACAAAATAATCTATTTTTGCGTAAGCGCAGCAACACCTCAGACACATCCTTGATGAGTTGTGACAGGTCTTTGGAGTGGATAAGTATGTCGTCAAGATAGACTACAACACATGATTGTAACATATCTCTAAGAACATCATTGATCAGTTCTTGAAATACTGCAGGAGCATTACATAGACCAAATGGCATGACTAGGTATTCATAATGCCCTGATCTCGTATTGAAGGCAGTTTTCCACTCATCACTGGCTCTGATACGTATCAAATTGTAGGCTGCCCTTAGGTCCAATTTGGTGAAAATCAAGGACCCCATAAGTCTATCAAACAGCTCGGTGATGAGTGGTATCGGGTAGGCATTCTTTGCCTTCAGCTTATTCAGCCCACGATAGTCTATGCATGGTCGCAGTTTGCCACTTTTTTTCTTAACAAAAAAGAACCCGGCGCCGGCCTAAGAAGTAGATTTCCTTATGATCCCTCTACTGAGGGCATCCGCTATGTATTCCTCCATAGCTTGGTTCTACTCACAAGACAATGGATACGTGCGTCCCCTTGGTGGTACTGCTCCAGGACTTAGTTCTATACGACAATCGTATGGTCTGTGCTGAGGTAGGGCACCAGCCTCTCCCTTACTGAAAATGTCGCTGAACTGCTGGTAGACATCAGGTAGTGAAGGGGAGGTGCACAAGACCTTAACAGGATGGGTAACGCACTTATCCATACAGAAATGAGACCAAGCAGCAATCTCACATTTCTGCCAATCAAATTGTGGGTTGTGCAACTGTAACCAAGGAAAACCCAAAATCGCATCATGGTGAGGAAAATTAATCAATTGGAACTGTTGCTCTTCCTTGTGAAGAGCCCCAATAGTCATGGACAAGGGCATCGTTTCAAAGGTAACTTGGGCGGGTTCCAAAGGTCTGCCATCAATTGCTTCAATAGCAAGAGGGGTTTCTCTCTGAATCCGTGTTACCCCATGCAATTCGGCAAAGTTATTATTCATAAAATACCCAGCTGCACCAGAATCAACCAGGGCCAAAACCTCAACTGAGTGTTGTGCCCATGACAATACCACCTGTATGGTAGGTTTAAGTGTGCCCAACACTGGGGACGATTGGATGCCACCTAGGGCCTGTCCCCCAAGGTACCCTAGGTGTGTTTGTTTCCCGGACGTACCGGACAAGATCTTAACAGGTGACCATTGTTACCGCAGTACAAACATAATCCCTGTATCTTGCGATACCTCCTCTGCTTCTTGGTTAACCTAGTGAAACCCACCTGCATAGGTTCAACTGGTTCATGTATTGGTTCACTAGGTTTGGATGCCAAGGGAGGGTTGGGTGGGCAAAATGTGCTACTGGACCCATTATTTTTTAACCATACTCATCGTTCTCTGGCGGTTAATCTTTCTTGTATTCTGGAGTCAATTAGAATCACGTATTCGATATAATCATCTAGGTCAGTAGGTAAATCTTTTGCTGCAATCTCATCTTTAATTTGGTCACTCAAACCTTGGGCAAAGGCTGCCAACAGGGCCTTGTTATTCCATCCTACCTCTGCTGCCAAGGCGCGGAATTCAATGGCATAATCTCCAACCGTGCGCCTGCCATGTTGTATCTCCATAAGACGTTTAGCAGCAGAGGTGGTTCTACCAGGAGGCTCGAAAACTCTCCGAAAGGATTGTACAAAATCACAGAAATTTTTGGGGGTTAGCCCAGGCCAATGCTCTACCAGTCAGTAGGGATATCATGAACCCAACCTTGCTGCGGTCACTAGGAAATGCATGTGCCGTCAATTCCATAAATATTTCAAGTTGATTAATAAACCTTCTACATAGTTGAGGGTCACCATCATATCTCAGCGGCAAGGGTGCAGAAGCCATTAACCCTTTGACTGTGGTCCCTGGGGACCTAGACTCATTCTCCGGTGTCTGAATTGGCGAGACCACCGGGCTAGAACCGGACTTATCAGCAAGTACCATGCGTTCAAGAATAGTTTGAAAAGCAACCGCCAGCTGATCCAAACGTTGTTCATGCATATCCATCCTCCAATGGATATTTTGTGTGTTACCATCACTCTTATTGTCTGAGGTCATGGCCCTTTCGTACTGTCATGGTTTTTGAAGACTCTCAGATGTAAGGTTTGGTAAAAACTAGTGTTGAGCGAGCACCCCGATGCTCGGGTGCCCGGGTGCTCTGACCGAGCACCCCCTGAGGCTCGAGTGCTCGGCCGAGCACCCGAGCCCCATTGAATATAATGGGGCGACACGAGCATTACACCAGGCACCCCCTGCTCTGATGAGGGGAGGGTGCCTGGTCAATGCCCCCCTTCATCTCCGCTATGCCCCCTTCATCTCCGAATGCCCCCTTCATCTCCGCAATGTCCCCCTTCATCTCCGCTATGCCCCTTCATCTCCGCTATGCCCCTCTTCCACAATGTCCCCCTTCATCTCCGCTATGCCCCTCTTCCACAATGTCCCCCTTCATCTCCGCTATGCCCCTCTTCCACAATGTCCCCCTTCATCTCCTCTATGGCATAGAGGAGATGAAGGGGGACATTGTGGAAGAGGGGCATAGCGGAGATGAAGGGGGACATTGTGGAAGAGGGGCATAGAGTCTATGCCCCTCTTCCACAATGTCCCCCTTCATCTCCGCAATGCCCCCTTCATCTCCGCAATGCCCCCGTACCTCCAGTCCCTGGTGGTCCAGCGGAGCGTCTTCAGATCTGTGCCTCTTCCGGCACAGATCCCCGCCACCCAAACATGGCGGGCGAGCACATGGCGGTACTCGACGAGTACCGCCATGTGCCGAGCAGAGCGATGCTCGAGCCGATCCGAGCATCGGCCGAGCACGCTCGCTCAACACTAGTAAAAACGTAACTTTATTGAAAAGTTAAGGCAATCCCCATAGGGTAAACATACATAACAATACAACAATAATAGTCCATACAATAGGTTCTACCAGCCGTGCCTAAAATACCGGGCAAGACAACCCAAGTGACAGTAGCAATAACAGGCTCTACCAGCCTTGCCTATACCGGGTAAGGCAACCGTGAGATGACATATACCGGTTCTACCGGCCTTACCAATACCGGGCAAGGCAGCCTAAAGGAGTACTGAGTGTAGGCTCTACCGGCCCTGCCAATACCGGGTAAGGCAACCTTAAAGATGGTAATGTACAAGGTTCTATCGGCCTTACCAATACCGGGCAGGGCAGCCTGAGGAACACTGTAGTAGGCTCTACCGGCCCTGCCAATACCGGGTAAGGCAACCTTAAGGATGGTAACGTACAAAGGTTCTACCGGCCTTACCAATACCGGGCAAGGCAGCCTGAGCGAGTAGACCAGCTGTCAGATGACTATGACAGCAGAGGGAAATAGGAACTAAGGTCTTACTCAGCAGAAGTCTATCGGACGACTGCATAGGAGTGGACAGCGACCTGGCCTCAGTACTGGATAGATCAGGAGCAAACCAACGTCCGCACGTTGGGACCAATAGTGTATATCGCAACCAGGTTTAATGGAGTAAACCAGCGTCCGCACGCTGGAACCAACAGTGTATATCGCAACCAGGTTTAATGGAGTAAACCAGCGTCCGCACGCTGGAACCAACAAGTATCAGCAGCAGCGAGAAGATCAATGTTGCCAGAGCGACGGGGCTAGAGCAGGAGCCCTACACTCCAACGGGGAGTCCAACGGGGCGAGACTGATGCACTGACAGTTGACCGGAACCACCGGAACCGCCGGTGGTGAGCGAACCGGCTGGAAAGGCGTGCAGGCAGGAGACTCAGGAACTCAGTAAGATTAACCCGCTAGGTGCTGGAACACAGGAACACCGGAATACTAGCACACAGGAACACTGGAATACTGGAAAACCTGAACGCAGAATCAGCAGGATCAGCAAGAAGAGCAGGATCAGCAGGAACAGCAGGCCCAGAAGCCTGACATGCAGGTCAGGCCAAGTGAAGTCAGAAATACCACGAAAGGGCAACCTGGAAGTGCTCAACCTGGGTTTAAAAAGGCTGTGTGAGGAGGGCTAATAGCAGACAGCCAATCAGGAATACTCAGCAAGTGACAGACACAGAACAGCACGAATCACGGTCACCGTGATACTCCATTACTACTACGGCAGTGTGCCATTGGCCTTGTCTCAGTTACTGCTCATGCAGAGTGCAAGTGGCCTGTCTCCATTACTGCTACTGCAGTGTGCCATTGGTCTTGTCTCTGTTACTGCTCCGGCATAGAGCAAGTGGTCTGGTCTCCGTTACTGCTACGGCAGTGTCATATGTTGCTCAATTCCTGATATTACTCTGGTAGTTCATGTTTGTTCCGCTCACCTATTTCTGGGCGTTACGTATCCTTAAGCTCTCTATAGGGAGAGAGCTCCATCACAGACCTCTCTTCACATGGGACTGTTTTCACTCATTGAAGACCATTAACCCATGCAGTACCTTTCTCCTGGGAATTCAACGTATTCTGTCTGACCTGTGTCAGTATATGCTGTTATGGACTTTATGGTTATACTGGACCTGTGTAGGCATATGTATATGTAACCTGTTGTGTGTCTGTATTATTCTGCTTAAATACTAGAGGACCTGTGAGGGTTATTATTTTACTGTGATTTCAATAAAGCTGTGTTTTATCCTAAACCACTGTGTCTGTGTGTCAAACAAATCGTTACACCAGTGTCCACAGGGGACTCCGATGATTTTGTCATAGATACCATCCTTGACTCCCATCTTACTCACGGTGTCCTCCGGTATCTTGTTGACTGGAAGGGGTACGGTCCGGAGGAGTGATCCTGGGTGGATGCTGCAGACGTTCTTGCCCCGGTCTTGGCCTGCCGCTTCCATCAGTCTTTTCCATCATGGCCTTCTGGGTCCTCCCGGAGGTAGTCCCTTGAGGGAGGGATAGTGTCATGTTTACTAAGTTCTGCTCTGTTCCCTCACCAGATTTTCTGGCTCCCTTGTTGTGTCTCCGCCCTGTCTAGTTCTCGCCCTTGTTTCTTGTCCTATATGTAGCACTGATTCCTTCATATCAGTGCACGATCCAAGCGTTCAGTACTGTGAGTTTTCTGATCCTGTTCTGATCCTGTTCTAGTGATTCCTGTTATCGACCCGGCTATCCTCGACTCCTCTATTGTCTCCAGATTTGGCTTCTGTTCCAGTGTTACCGACCCCGGCTTGTTCTCGACTCCTCTCTTGTCTATTGATTTGGTACCGCTTTTACTCGACTGGCTATCGACCCCGGCCTGTATGACTTTTCTTCTTGTCTCCCTTTCACATTTTGTCGACTCCTGTCTGTTGTCGACTTGCTTCTGTCGACTCAGCGTCGAGCATCCCACGTTACAGTCGACCTCTGGTGCCCAGTCCTCTTATCCGATGCCCTCAACTTCACGTCGAGCTTCTCTAGGTGTCATCGACTCCGGGTAACCAGTGTTTCCCTTGCCATCTACGACTTGGAGCTGAGCTTTTCTCATACTTGTCGACTTCCAGTCTCGACTACCCATTCAGCTTCTTCGATTGCTCTCCTCGACAAAACTGTAGTACCGCAGGTAAGTCTTCTTTAGTTGTTTCCAGTCCTGTGAGTAGTTATCTGTCACCTAGGGGGTCATCTGAACATCAGGCTTCACGGCCTGCTACCCCACCAGGCCCATGCCACAGCAAGGCCCCCTGGGAGCAGCCACCGACAGCCAGCACTGATCCATACTCTGCGCTCTCTAGCTTCTGGCTCACAGGAGCCTACCCAGTGGGTATACGGTTTTGTTTATCACCTTCTGTATATATATATTACCTGTATTGAGCAAACAGCAGCTAGTTATTATACTGTTTTATCTGTTATTCTCTGCACTTATTCTGCATTGAGCAAACAGAAGCTTGTCTTTCCTACTGGGGTTTTCTCCCATCTAGGGCTTCCTCAGCTGCTAACACAGGGCGCTTCGGTCTGATCATAACAGAAATCCTGAATAAAATCACTTATTATCCTTTGTAGCAGTTTTCCAATAGTGAGATCAAACTCACAGGTATATAATTCCCAGGTTCCCTTTTAATACCCGTAAGTGAAAGCACTACATAGGCTTTACACCACTCTTTTGGCACTGAGCCTGTGTGTCAGACCTGTCACTCTGTGGGTGTTCTTCGCTTTTGATTTCATTGGTTGCTGAGCCTTTTTAAAGGGGCTGAGCCTGCTAGGTTCTGCCCGATAATTTTCGAGTTTCCAAAATCTGAATTAGTTTGCCTGAGTTATTGACTTCTGCCTTGTTTATGACCTTGCCACTGCCTTCTCATTTCTGGTACATCAATTGATTTATGACTAATTGGATTTGACCTGGGCTATTCCGTTGACTACTCTTTGTATGCCCCTTTGTACTGTTTTTGACTTATAGTGTATGACCCGGCTTCTCTGACCCAGTTTTTCCTCTTATTGGATATCCCTTATGTCGTGCCAATTACTACGCTTCCTAGTGGCAGTCCAGCCCCGCTTAGCATTTGTGATATTCTTTAGTCCTTCCCCTATTAGCTTTCTTTATACTGTGCAGTCCTACCCCGCTTATTGTGTCATACTAAGAGGTCCTACCCCGTTGGCTGTATGACCTACTGTATGGCTTTTCTGCTTGTGTCGTGGCATGTGGTGTGGTCCTTCTCTGGGGACTGAGATACTTGACCGTGCCTTGGGAGGAGTAGGCCTAGTGGGCCTCTGATACTACAGTGGTCTTAGCCTGCTGTAAACCTTTTGCAGCTTTATAGTACTGGCATACCACCTGGCTCCTGTTCCTCCAGAATGGCCCAGTACACCTCATCTAAGGGGAGTCCTGTGGTGCCGCTGAGAGGAGGAAAAATTATGTGATTTGTGTCAAAAAAGGGGAGGGGCTTAATCATGAGTGAGGCAGGGATACCAAGGAATGGACAAAGAGTCAGTACAGTATTTGAAACACCACCTTTATTGAATAAAGTAGATACTCAATGAGTAATCACAACTGACACTCAGAAGAGAGTAGAGAGATAAACAGGAAGCAAGCAGTTCCTACCAGAAATAGGAGACTGCTCCTGAGTAGTCTCAATAGCAGGAAACTGTGCAATAGCACCAAACTGGGGCTGGGATCCAGGAAGGTTTGCAATGGGTATAGGTCGCAACAAGGGTGTATCAGACTGACTCAGGCCTACAGTCAATATCAGGCGGTAGTTCAGACAAGCCAGGAGTCAGTAACAGAGCAGATAGTCAGCCAGAGCCAATGGTCAATACCAAGCGGATAGTCAGACAAGCCAGGGGTCAGTACCAGAGCGGGTGGTCAGCCAGAGCCGATGGTCAATAACAAGCGGATAGTCAGACAAGCCAGGGGTCAGTACCAGAGCGGGTAATCAGCCAGAGCCGAAGGTCCAATACCAAGCGGGTAGTCAGACAAGCCACAACACTGGACACAAGGAGAGACGGATCAACAGGCCAAGGATCATACACGGACACCAAGCTTAACAAGACAGCACTGGAACACCACGAAAGGGCAACTGGTGTTGTGTCCAGGCAGTTTAAGTAGCCTCCCACAACCCTAGGAGGTGGAGCACCAAACAAGCCTGTCACTTTAAGAATCGGAAACGCGATGGGATTCCTAGTGACTCTTGCCCGTACTATGCCAACCAGATGCAGATGGCAGTACTTAGACACAGCAGGAGCCGCGAGGGGCTGAATGCAGAGGGAGCCGGCCGCCCAACCGAGCACTATGGCGTCAGGTTCTCCTCTGAATGGTAAGCGCAATCACTGTCAGAGGGCTTAACATACATAGCCAGAGTAGGAGGAATAGGCTGAGGAAGAAGGAGAAGTGGGAGGGGAGTGGGAGGAAAAGACTGGGAAGATGCAGAAGTGGGTAGAGTTTTATTAAAATCTCCCCACCGCTGGAGAATCAGCCTCTGCCCCGGAGACGCTAAAATTAGAAGCAAAAACCTGAGTCTCCTGGGCAAATGTGGAGAGTTCCCAGCTATGGGTACCTGCGCCCACAGGGTAGTTACCTAGGAGAAGGATTGAGGTTGTGCTCCTAGTTAAAGGTATCCCAGTATTCTTATGAGTCATGCTTATCTATTTATATTACTGCCATCTGAGGCTATCCTATTCTGCTTTTATCTATTGGTAGCTACCATTGTGCCATTAGATTCATGTTGGTGGTCTTAACCTGCTATTATCCACCATTCCTTGTTGGTGTATTTCATTCTATGGTATTAGCCCATTGGTAGCTACTATTGTATGATTAGTTTTCATGTTGGCGGTCCTAACACGCTATTACCTACCATCCCTTGTTGGATTATTCTGTTTTATGGTATTAGCCCATTGGAAGTTACTATTGTGCCATTAAGATTGATTATAGCGGTCTTACCCCCTAACCCTTCACTTTAGTTGTTAATTCTCTGCCTATTGATTCCTCTACTATAGGTCAGGATTCTCCCTCAGTTATCTTGATATCCTATCTTGGTCAGGACCCCATCTCAACTGGGGTTGGACATCTGGCTTTGTGGCCAGCAACTTTAGCTCAGCTTCGGCCACAGCAAAGAAATCAAGTAAACTGACATTGTACCTGAAATACTCTCTAGTGTCAATCCCTAGCCTCTGGATCCAGATCCTAAAATATCATGACACTGTGGTGAGAGAGTGTTTACAGAGTAAAAATAGTGGTCTTGATAACATTACACTGAGTTCCTGAAGAACCCTTGGATTTATACAATCAAAATGACCAAGTGCTTTGTCAGTCTTACTTTTGTCCTGTTTTCCCTTGACCTCTTCTTGTGTTAACCTAATATCTGCTAATGGTTTTACTTGTTACATGTTGATGCTCTTCTACCATTTCTTCTTCCCTGGTATATACTGATGAAAAGAAAGTGTTAAGAACATCATCCTTTTCCTTATCATCCTTAATAAACTCACCTCATTTTTGAACTTCTAATGCAGACCCTATTCAGTTTTTTCTCTGTATATGTATTTGAAAAAACCTTTTTGGATTAGTTTTGCCCTCCCTTGCAATTCGAGTTTAATTATCTATTTTTCCTAACCTAATTTCCTTTTTACAATCTTTGTTGCACTCAAGAAATAATTTTCTGTTCCTTCAGAGTTTAATAGTTTAAGGCCTCAATTCAATTATGTCTGAAAAAATTGACATTAAGTAAAAAAAAATCCAACGTTCGGTAATAATATTTGAATTACGTCAACAAGAATGGCTAACGAGCATGGGCCCAACAAATTCACGTAACTCCAAAACCTGCATCACACCTTTTTCACCTCTCCATGCATCCCAATCAGCTGATAATTAACATACAGTAAGTCTGATGTCAAGGGAAAAGATGACATTCAACTTTACCTAGCAATGTTGATTGTTGTCAAGACAAGTTCAAACTCACATCCAGACACAACATGCCAAAGTAACAAATACATTCAAATGCACCTATATATATATCCAAAATTAACTTACATACCTTGTCTATGTTTCGAGTTTTGGAAACCTAGAACACAAGAAGCGGAGGATAGTGATAGAGCAACAGAGTGTACAGGTAGAAGGAGTTGGGAGAGGAGAGAATTACACAAATAGCGACACATAATACACTTTTGCACATTTGCCATACATGCATACAAACACAAGCACACAGACACAGATATCTTTTTTGTTTAAAACACATTACACAATTTTATCTTTTATTTTTACAGTGTGAATCAGTGAGTAAGAGAGTGACAGAGAGTGAGCATGATCGAGTGTGTCTGTGAGGGCCTGTGTGAGTGCCTGAGTGTGAATGGGTGCAAGTATCACAGTGCCCGTGATTCCCTGTCAGTCACACTGATGGTACCTGTGCATTGGTGCAGATTGTTTGGCCCGCCCAGGATGTTCCTTTTTATACTGGGCCTGTGACAGCTGTCTGGTGCCCTTTCGTGGTGTTCCTGAAGTTGAGCCTCTTGCTGAGTTACTGTGTTCCTGTGTACCGATTCGGCTCGTCTGACCATTCTCTGTTCCTGCTCTCTGATTGGATTCCTGCGCTGGCTGACTTTTCCTGCTCCGTTACTGACCTGGCTGTGGCTGACTTCCTGCTCCGTTACCGACCTGGCTGTGGCTGACGTTCCTGCTCCGTTACCGAACTGGCTGTGGCTGACGTTCCTGATCGAGAGGGTCCTGGTTCCGGTCATCGCTGCCGGTTGCTCATCAGTTCCTGAGTTCCTGTGTTTCCAGGTCGCCCGACGGCAACATTCTGAACTTTAGTAGTGGGGCTCCGTTCATTCACTCTCATTGGCGCTACACCGTGGCCTTCGTTTACCGAGCTGTTGTATGCTAGCTGAGCTGCCCCTCTGTGGCCGTACCTGCCCGATCCAGTTACTGTGTGTGTGTTGCCTCCATTATAGAGCCGATTACACTTGCCAAGCTTTATCATACTATCCGAGCCGCTTACACAGTCTGAGCTGCGCTTTGTACCTAGTCTGTCCGTGGCTTAAGCAGAGCAGTTTAGTCCCGGTACGTGGTTTACCGTGCATGCATCTCCCGGTGCAGTGACCTCCGTTTGCTCTCGCTGTATGGTACTAATACGGCACCGGAAGGGTGTCTGGGTCCTAGTCATTGCTCGTGTGTAGTATCATTCATCGCATTTCTGTGCGAGGCTCGCGGTGGCTGGTATAGTGTTACTCCTGTTGGCACCTGGTGGGTGACCTGGCTCTGATCTCCTTTGGCTCACAACAGTACTCCTGTACGTTCAAGGGCTTGACAGGTTCCGTTTACCAGTTCTGCTAGCGGCTCTTCCATTCACTCCTCCTGGAGTTTTACTCATCTCTGGTTGCTTGTGCAGTCTCCTTGGGCGTCCTTTTGTAACAGCTATATGAGAGTGATTTGAGCAAGCCTACTACTGATCGTGTATTCTTCCAGAGACTTATTGGTTCAGCTGGGCGTTGTCAGCCTACCATCATTGTGACTGATCAGTGGGTTATTCCTTAACCCTTGTCTATCCTGTTATACAGTACTATTCCATATTTTTGTACTATTACTGCTTTATACCAGTCTGTCTATGCCTGACCTGGCCCCCAGGGGCGCTATTCCTGATTTTCTGTTCAAAATAAACTGTGTTTTTACTTATAACCTTGTCTGAGTGTCAGAAAACCGTAACAGTACGAAAGGGCCATGACCTCTGACGGTAAAGGTGACAGTAATACACAGAACCTCCACTGGAGGATGGATGTGCACGAGCATCGCTTGGACCAGTTGGCACTGGCCATGCAAACCTTGCTAGAACGTACGGTACACCTTGAGAAACCTAACCAAAATCCGGTGGTCCCCCCAGTTGTGACACCGGATCACGTTGCTGGTCAAATGGTTGCCGTTTCCAGAAGTTTAACGGCGGCGGCGCCGTTACCGTTGAGATACAATGGCGAACCCACCCTGTGTAGAGAGTTTATTAACCAACTTGAGATATTTCTAGAACTCACGCCTCACGCTTTTCTGAACGACCGTAGTAAGGTGGGGTTCATGATATCTCTATTAACGGGTAAAGCCCTGGCATGGGCTAGCCCACTATGGGAGAAGGCCAAACCATGTACATCAGACTTTGACGAATTTGTCAAGCAGTTTCGGAGAGTATTCGAGCTGCCTGGGAGAACCTCCTCTGCTGCCAAAAAGATTAATGGAGATTCAGATGGGCGAATGCACCGCAGGCGAGTACGCCATAGAATTTCGGATACTGGCAGCAGAGGTAGGGTGGAATAATGAGGCTCTAGTGGCAGCTTTTTCCCAGGGACTATCAGATGTTATTAAAGATGAAATTGCGGCCAGAGAGGTACCTACCGATTTGGATGATTACATAGATTTTGTATTGCTGATTGATACACGCATACGAGAAAGGCACTTGGCCAAAAGGGCTAGATCCAGAATCCATGGGCACGACGGCCCTTTAAACCCACCCTCGCCTCCCAATCCTCCTGATCGAGTTAACAAACTGGGGGAACCTATGCAACTCGGGTTCACCAGGTTATCTAAGGAGGAGCGGGCACACCGCAGAAGGCAGGGCCTATGCTTATATTGTGGCAAGAATGGGCACATGCTTCGTAATTGTCCGGTACGGCCGGGAAACGCACGCACCTAGGGTACCTTGGGGGACAGGCCCTAGGTGGTGTACAATTGTCCCCAGATCCCTGTTCCAAGAAACCCATCATTCCGGTGTGCTTCCCTGTAGGTGATCAAGCGGTTGAGGCACTAGCATTAATAGATTCTGGCGCTGCAGGCTATTTTATGGACAAGACATTTGCTGAGACGCACAGTATTCCGCTGTCCAAAAAAGATACGCCTTTAGCCATTGAAGCCATTGATGGCAGACCGCTAGAACCCGCATTCATCACCATGGAAACTACACCTATCTCTATGAATATTGGGGCTCTCCACCAGGAGAGGGTCTGTTTTCAGATTATACATTCACCCCATCATGCGGTCATATTGGGGTTCCCTTGGTTATTTTTACACAACCCCCAGTTTGACTGGCAAACATGTGAGGTCAAGTCGTGGTCTGTGTCACGGTTTATTATGACTCTCAGACACAAGTTTTAGGTAAAAATCTATTTTATTGAAATAATAAATTGATAACGTAGGATGGCAATCACATACATACAGATATATTCAGAATATAACAAGACAGAAGGCAGACTCTACCGGTCCTGTCAATATACCGGACAGGACAGTCTGAAGTAATAGAATGTTAGGCTCTACCGGCCTTGCCAATACCGGGTAAGGCAACCTGCAGATGGAATCGCACAACGGTTCTACCGGCCTTACCAAATTACCGGGCAAGGCAGCCTCAATAGATTCATAATGTAGGCTCTACCGGCCCTGCCAATACCGGGGAAGGCAACCTCAGATGGAATGTGGCAAAAGGTTCTACCGGCCTTACCAATACCGGGCAGGGCAGCCCAGAGATAGTAGCAGCAGTCAGATGGTAATGGCAACTTGACAGGATCGTAAGCAACCCAGTGTACACACACTGAGACTAACAGGGGAAACGTAAATCCGCAAGGCTTTGGAGCAAACCAGCGTCCGCACGCTGGGACCAACACTGAATTGTATAGCCGATAGGCTTAGGAGCAAACCAGTGACTGCACACTGGTGTAACAAGCGAGTTAGTATAGCCGTAAGGCTTAGGAGCAAACCAGCGTCCGCACGCTGGGACCAACACAGAATTGTATAGCTGATAGGCTTTGGAGCAAACCAGTGACCGCACACTGGTGTAACAAGCGAGTTTGTATAGCCGCAAGGCTTTGGAGCAAACCAGCGTCCGCACGCTGGGACCAACACAGAATTGTATAACTGATAAGCTTTGGAGCAAACCAGTGACCGCACACTGGTGTAACAAGCGAGTTTGTCTAGCCGCAAGGCTTTGGAGCAAACCAGCGTCCGCACGCTGGGACCAACACAGGATTGTATAGCCGATAGGCTTTGGAGCAAACCAGTGACCGCACACTGGTGTAACAAGCGAGTTTGCCTAGCCGCAAGGCTTAGGAGCAAACCAGCGTCCGCACGCTGGGACCAACACAGAATTGTATAGCCGATAGGCTGTGGAGCAAACCAGTGACCGCACACTGGAGTAACAAGCAATGTCGCCGACGCGACCAGGCAGGAGGTCGCCAGGATACAGGAGACAGGCGATGCGATGACAGGAACCAGCAACGAACAGTCAGGTCAGGAAACAGCAGAGAAGAAGTTCAGCAGGAACTGCAACACCAGAGACTAGGCCGGAACCAGGACTGGAAGTACTTCAGCATGCACGAAACACTGGAACAGTAGAGATCAGGAAATCAGGAACACATGAGATCAGGAACTCAGGAACACTGGAACAGAGGCCCAGCTATCACTGGCATAGTGATAGCAAGAAGGTCAGAAACAACACGAAAGGGCAACCAAAGGGTGCCCAATCCAGGTTTAAATAGGCAATGAAAGGCGGGCTATCTGCAGACAGCCAATAGCAGCCCCCTACTGGTGACAGACAAGGAACTGCAGCAACCACGGGCACCGTGATAGTACCCCCCCTTCAAAGACCCCCTCTCCTAGAATAGGGTCTAGGTTTCTGTGGGTAATTGGCATGAAAGACCCTAGTTAGCCTAGGTGCATGAAGGTCCGTACTATCCACCCATGATCGATCCTCAGGACCATACCCTTTCCAATGTACCAGGTACTGTACCCTTCCTCTAAGCCTACGGGAATCAATAATGCTCTGAACCTCGTACTCCTCCTGGCCCTCGACCTCAACAGGTCCTGGCACCACAGGTGTGGTAGTATAGCGATTGCAAACCAGAGGCTTAAGAAGGGACACATGGAACACATTATGGATACGCATGGATGCAGGTAGGTCTAGTGCATAGGAGACAGGGTTAATTTTGCGAATAACTCTGTATGGACCAATAAACCGGGGAGCCAACTTATTAGACGGAACCTGCAGCTTGAGATTTCTGGAGGAAAGCCATACTCTATCCCCAACCTGAAAGGAAACCGCTGGAAGCCTTCTGCGATTAGCATGGCGCTGATGACGCTGAAATGACTGACCAAGTGCCCTCTGAACTTGTGCCCATGTGGAACGGAGTTGCTCGATATGCTCATCCAGAGCTGGAATCTGTTGCGTCTGAAATGAGTCTGGAAGCAAACAGGGCTGGAACCCATAATTAATCAGAAATGGAGAGCTCCCAGATGAAGAATTGACCGCACAGTTCCTGGCGAACTCTGCCCAAGGCAACAAGTCGGACCAATTATCATGATGGTCAGTAACGAAACAACGGAGAAATTGTTCCAAGCCCTGATTAGCTCGTTCAGCGGCTCCATTGGTCTGGGGATGGTAGGCAGAGGAGAAGGACAGCTGTATGCCCATCTGTTGGCAAAATGCCCTCCAAAATCTAGACACAAACTGGCTCCCCCTGTCAGACACCAGTACCCTAGGCACTCCATGCAACCGGAATACTTCTCTGGCGAACACCATTGCCAATTCCTTCGCTGAAGGAAGACCACGGAGGGGCACGAAATGAGCCATTTTAGAAAACCTGTCCACCACCATGAATATAAAGGAGTACCCCTTGGACATAGGCAACTCTCCCATAAAATCAATGGAAACATGAGACCAGGGGCATTCGCCATTAGGCACCGGTTGAAGCAAGCCCACAGGGAGATGTCTCGGGGTCTTAGCGCAGACACAGGTGGCACAGGCATTCGTAAATTCGGCACAATCGTTTCTCATGGAGGGCCACCAAAATAACTGAGAAAGGGACCATAACAATTGGTCTCTACCAATATGTCCTGCAGCCTTAGAGGAATGGTAGGTTTCAAGCAGCCTAGTACGAAATGGTTCATCGACAAAACATTTGCCCACTGGAGTTTCATGGGGAGCGGACCCGTGAGAGGCCAGGATCTCCTCCCCTAAAGGAGAAGTGATACTCGTGCGTATAGTAGCCAGTATTCTATCAGGTTGGATGATGGGTGCTGGTGCTTCCACTCTGTCACTGTCGGCCTCAAATTGTCTTGACAGTGCATCCGCCCTGATATTGTTTGACCCCGGTAAGTATGATACAATGAAATTAAATCGAGACAGGAACAGTGCCCACCTGGCCTGACGGGAGGACAATCTCTTGGCCTCCGAGAGATAAGTCAGATTTTTATGATCTGTTAGGATTAATACGGGAGTCTTGGTACCTTCAAGCAAATGACGCCACTCCTTAAGAGCGAGGATAATGGCCAATAATTCTTTGTCACCTATCTCATAGTGGCCTTGAGTGACAGTCAACTTCTTAGAGAAAAACCCACAAGGTCTGAGAGTACCACCTTTCTCGTGTCATTGCGAAAGTACTGCCCCACCCCCAATATCTGAGGCATCCACCTCTAACGTAAATGGAAGTAAAGGATTGGGGTGGGATAACACAGGAGCCGCAGCAAATGCCAGCTTCAAATTCTCAAAGGCATTCTCAGCAGATACCGGCCAACAAGAAGGATTAGCGCCCTTGTGCGTAAGATCGGACAAAGGTTTAACAATGGAAGAAAAGTTCTTAATAAACCACCTATAATAATTAGCGAAACCCAGGAAACGCTGTATGGCTTTAAGCCCCTTGGGTTTTGGCCATTGTAAGACAGCTGACAACTTATCCTTGTCCATGGCAATGCCATCATTGCCAATTATGAACCCCAAGAATGGCACACTGGTTCTATGAAAGTCACATTTTTCCAGTTTACAAAATAATTTGTTCTCACTGAGTCGTAGCAATACTGCGGATACATCTTTGATGTGCTGTGCCATGTCTTGAGAGTAAATCAATATATCGTCCAGATAAACCACAACACATGTCTGTAACATATCTCTCAGAACATCGTTTATCAGTTCCTGGAAAACTGCGGGGGCATTACAGAGCCCAAATGGCATTACAAGATACTCGTAGTGCCCAGCTCGAGTATTAAAGGCAGTTTTCCACTCATCACCTGCTCGAATGCGCACCAGATTGTAAGCGGCCCGTAGGTCCAATTTGGTAAAAATCGAAGCACCCTTAAGCCTGTCAAAAAGCTTGGTGATGAGTGGTATTGGGTATGCGTTTTTTGCCATTAGTTTATTCAAGCCCCGGTAGTCAATGCATGGTCTTAATTCGCCATTTTTCTTTTTTACAAAAGAGAACCCAGCCCCAGCTGGAGAGGTAGATTTTCGTATGATCCCTCTAGCAAGGGCATCAGAAATGTAATCCTCCATAGCCTTATTTTCCTCACAAGATAATGGATAAGTGCGTCCTTTCGGAGGTACCGCCCCAGGCTGCAATTCGATGCAACAATCATAAGGTCTATGCTGAGGTAGCAAACTGGCCTCTCCTTTGCTTAAAACATCGCCAAACTGTTGTTACACATCCGGTATAGCCGAGGAGGTGCACATGACCTTAACAAGCTGGATGACGCACTTGTCCATAAAAAACTGGGACCAAGCAGCAATTTCACACTTTTTCCAATCAAATTGTGGGTTATGTAACTGTAACCACGGAAAGCCCAATATTACCGCATGGTGCGGAGAATTAATCAGTTGAAACTGCTGCTCTTCTCTGTGAAGTGCCCCAATAGTCATAGACAGTGGCATAGTTTCAAACATAACCTGAGGCGGTTCTAAGGGTCTGCCATCAATCGCTTCAATAGTCAAGGGATTTTCTCTTTCAATGCGTGGAACTCCGTGCAATTCAGCAAAGGTATTATCCATAAAATACCCTGCTGCACCAGAGTCAACCAAGGCCAAAACCTCCACAGAGCGTTGTGCCCAAGATAATACCACCTGTATGGTGGGTTTCATTGTGCCCGACACTGGGGACGATTGTACACCACCTAGGGCCTGTCCCCCAAGGTACCCTAGGTGTGTGCGTTTCCCGGACGTACCGGACAGGAATTTAGCGAATGCCCTTTTTTACCGCAGTATAAACACAACCCTTGTCTTCTGCGATAAAGTCTCTCAGCCTTGGTTAGTCTAGTGAAGCCTATTTGCATAGGTTCATTTGTCTCCCGTACAGGTTCACTAGACTTCGATGCCAGGGGAGGGATGGGTGGGCAAAACATGCCACTAGGCTCATTATTCTTTGACCGTAACTTACGATCTCTGGCAATTGATCTCTCACGTATTCTGGAGTCAATTATCATAACATATTCAATGTAGTCATCTAGATCAATAGGTAGATCTTTAGCAGCGATTTCGTCCTTAATGTGGTCATTCAGGCCTTGAGAAAAAGCTGCCAATAATGCCTCGTTATTCCAACCTACCTCTGCTGCCAATGTGCGGAATTCGATGGCGTAGTCGCCTACTGTACGCCTGCCCTGATGTATCTCCATAAGGCGTTTGGCAGCAGAGGTGGTTCTACCAGGAGGCTCAAACACTCTTCGAAAGGATTGCACAAATTCTCTAAAGTTTTTAGTACAAGGTTTAGCATTCTCCCACAAGGGGTTAGCCCAAGCCAAAGCTCTGCCAGTGAGCAAAGATATTGTAAACCCCACCTTACTACGATCATTGGGAAATGCGTGTGCCGTCAATTCCATAAAAATCTCGAGTTGGTTGATGAACCCTCTGCAGAGACTAGGGTCACCATCGTATCTTAGCGGCAAGGGTGCAGAAGCCGTTAACCCTTTAACAGTGCCCCCTAGGGGTCTGGTATCACTCTCCGGTGTCTGACTTGGCGAGACCACCGGGCTAGAGCTAGATTTGCCAGCAAGTACCGTGCGTTCAAGGATCGTTTGAATTGCAACTGCCAACTGATCCAAACGTTGCTCGTGCACATCCATCCTCCAATGGATATTCTGTGCATTACCTTCACCCTTGCTGTCTGAGGTCATGGCCCTTTCGTACTGTCACGGTTTATTATGACTCTCAGACACAAGTTTTAGGTAAAAATCAATTTTGTTGAAATAATAAATTGATAACGTAGGATGGCAATCACATACATACAGATATATTCAGAATATAACAAGACAGAAGGCAGACTCTACCGGTCCTGTCAATATACCAGACAGGACAGTCTGAAGTAATAGAATGTTAGGCTCTACCGGCCTTGCCAATACCAGGTAAGGCAACCTGCAGATGGAATCGCACAACGGTTCTACCGGCCTTACCAAATTACCGGGCAAGGCAGCCTCAATAGATTCATAATGTAGGCTCTACCGGCCCTGCCAATACCGGGGAAGGCAACCTCAGATGGAATGTGGCAAAAGGTTCTACCGGCCTTACCAATACCGGGCAGGGCAGCCCAGAGATAGTAGCAGCAGTCAGATGGTAATGGCAACTTGACAGGATCGTAAGCAACCCAGTGTACACACACTGAGACTAACAGGGGAAACGTAAATCCGCAAGGCTTTGGAGCAAACCAGCGTCCGCACGCTGGGACCAACACTGAATTGTATAGCCGATAGGCTTAGGAGCAAACCAGTGACCGCACACTGGTGTAACAAGCGAGTTAGTATAGCCGTAAGGCTTAGGAGCAAACCAGCGTCCGCACGCTGGGACCAACACAGAATTGTATAGCTGATAGGCTTTGGAGCAAACCAGTGACCGCACACTGGTGTAACAAGCGAGTTTGTATAGCCGCAAGGCTTTGGAGCAAACCAGCGTCCGCACGCTGGGACCAACACAGAATTGTATAGCTGATAGGCTTTGGAGCAAACCAGTGACCGCACACTGGTGTAACAAGCGAGTCTGTATAGCTGCAAGGCTTTGGAGCAAACCAGCGTCCGCACGCTGGGACCAACATAGAATTGTATAACTGATAAGCTTTGGAGCAAACCAGTGACCGCACACTGGTGTAACAAGCGAGTTTGTATAGCCGCAAGGCTTGGAGCAAACCAGCGTCCGCACGCTGGGACCAACACAGGATAGTACAGCCGATAGGCTTTGGAGCAAACCAGTGACCGCACACTGGTGTAATAAGCGAGTTTGTCTAGCCGCAAGGCTTTGGAGCAAACCAACGTCCGCACGCTGGGACTAACACAGGATTGTATAGCCGATAGGCTTTGGAGCAAACCAGTGACCGCACACTGGTGTAACAAGCGAGTTTGTCTAGCCGCAAGGCTTTGGAGCAAACCAGAGTCCGCACGCTGGGACCAACACAGGATTGTATAGCCGATAGGCTTTGGAGCAAACCAGTGACCGCACACTGGTGTAACAAGCGAGTTTGCCTAGCCGCAAGGCTTAGGAGCAAACCAGCGTCCGCACGCTGGGACCAACACAGAATTGTATAGCCGATAGGCTGTGGAGCAAACCAGTGACCGCACACTGGAGTAACAAGCAATGTCGCCGACGCGACCAGGCAGGAGGTCGCCAGGATACAGGAGACAGGCGATGCGATGACAGGAACCAGCAACGAACAGTCAGGTCAGAAAAGAGCAGAGAAGAAGTTCAGCAGGAACTGCAACACCAGAGACTAGGCCGGAACCAGGACTGGAAGTACTTCAGCATGCAGGAAACACTGGAACAGTAGAGATCAGGAACTCAGGAACACATGAGATCAGGAACTCAGGAACACTGGAACAGAGGCCCAGCTATCACTGGCATAGTGATAGCAAGAAGGTCAGAAACAACACGAAAGGGCAACCAAAGGGTGCCCAATCCAGGTTTAAATAGGCAATGAAAGGCGGGCTATCTGCAGACAGCCAATAGCAGCCCCCTACTGGTGACAGACAAGGAACTGCAGCAATCACGGGCACCGTGATAGTCTGATTACTGTTCTGGGCATTGTTTGTCGCATCCAGTTAAGGTTTTATGTACCTCTCCCTCCGTGCCAGCTGAATACAGCAAATTCAGTGACGTATTCAGTAAGGGAGAGGCTAGCGCATTGCCGCAGCATAGGCCGTATGATTGCGCTGTTGATTTGCCCCCGGGGGTGGTGCCACCGAGGGGCAGGACATACCCGTTGTCCTGTGAGGAGAATCTGGCCATGGAGGAATACATTGAGGATGCCCTCAATCGAGGGATAATTCGTAAATCTTCATCTCCGGCAGGTGCAGGATTTTTTTTTGTAAAAAAGAAAAATGGCGAGTTACGACCCTGTATTGATTATCGAGGACTTAATAAATTGATGCCTAAAAACGCATATCCAATTCCACTCATTACAGAACTGTTTGACAGGTTGAAGGGCTCATCTATATTTACTAAACTCGATTTACGTGCGGCTTACAACCTGATACGGATAAGGGCCGGGGATGAGTGGAAAACGGCATTCAATACTAGGTCGGGTCATTATGAATATTTGGTCATGCCATTCGGCTTATGTAATACACCTGCCGTGATTCAAGAATTCATCAATGATATCCTCCGTGACCTATTACAGTCCTGTGTTGTCGTGTACCTCGATGACATATTGATTCACTCTGCCAACTTAACCCAACACATTCTGGATGTGTCTGAAGTCCTGCTACGATTACGCAAGAACAAATTGTTCTGTAAATTGGAGAAATTCGAATTTCATTGTTCCAAGGTACCCTTTCTGGGATTCGTCATTTCTAATGATGGCATTGCCATGGATGAGGGTAAATTGGCAGCAGTCCTACAGTGGCCACGACCTAAAGGGTTGAAAGCAATACAAAGGTTTTTGGGTTTTGCCAATTATTACAGGAAATTCATTCCGAATTTTTCCACCATTATTAAACCCCTCTCTGACCTTACGCATAAGGGAGCCAATCCCTCTCAATGGTCTGATGCAGCTGAAAGGGCTTTTGATACTCTCAAATCTGCATTCGCCTCCACTCCTATCCTTTCCCACCCTAACCCCTCCCTGCCATTTACGTTGGAGGTCGATGCCTCTGAGGTTGGGGTAGGAGCAGTTCTCTCTCAACGTCCGAAAGAACGGGGCAACCTGAGACCATGCGGGTTCTTTTCTAATAAGTTATCCAGCGCCCAAAGCTATTATGAAATTGGTGACAGGGAGCTGTTGGCTATAATCTTGGCACTGAAAGAATGGCGACATTTATTAGAGGGCACAAGAACCCCAGTATTAATACTCACAGACCACAAAAATTTGATTTACCTTTCAGAGGCTAAAAGGTTGTCATCTCGCCAGGCTAGGTGGGCACTGTTTCTGTCAAGGTTTAACTTTATAGTGTCCTACTTGCCTGGATCAAAAAACGTGAGAGCTGATGCCCTGTCCAGGCAATTTTGCACAGTCATTGAGAGGGATGAAACCCTGGTTCCGATTATTCAGCCTGACAGAATTCTGGCCACGATACGTACTAGTATCACTTCGCCATTGGGGGAACAAATATTGGCATCCCAGGCCAGGGCACCTCCGGAAACCCCAGCTGGCAAGTGTTTTGTGGATGAGCCTTTCCGGGTCCAATTACTTGAGTACTATCACTCCTCGAAGGCAGCTGGGCACATTGGCCGAGATCAGCTAGTATGGTCTCTATCACAAATGTTTTGGTGGCCTTCTCTAAGAGCTGACTGTGTGGCATTTACGTCTGCTTGTGCCACATGTGCCCGTAATAAGTCTCCCAGACACCTCCCAGTGGGTTTGCTCCAACCAGTACCTAATGGCGAACACCCATGGTCACACATCTCCATTGACTTTCTGGGAGAACTGCCGTCATCCAAGGGCTATACTTTTATTCTAATGGTGGTGGATAGGTTCTCTAAGATGGCTCATTTCGTGCCCCTCTCTGGTCTCCCTTCGGCCCAGGAATTGGCAACAGTTTTTGCCAAAGAGGTATTTTGCTTGCACGGGGTTCCCAGAGTAATAGTATCAGACCGAGGGAGTCAATTCGTCTCGAGATTCTGGCGGGCATTCTGTAGCCAAATGGGCATACAATTGTCCTTTTCCTCCGCCTACCATCCCCAGACCAACGGGGCCGCTGAGCGTGCCAATCAGGGACTGGAGCAGTTTTTGCGTTGCTTTGTGACTGATCATCATGACAATTGGGCCGACCTGTTGCCGTGGGCAGAGTTCGCCAGGAACTGTGCGGTCAATTAATCGTCTGGGAGCTCCCCATTTCTTGTCAACTACGGGTTCCAGCCTTGTCTGCTCCCAGACTCATTTCAGTCACAACAGATTCCGGCTCTGGATGAGCACATTGAGCAACTCCGCTCCACATGGGCACAGGTGCAAAGGTCCCTCAGCCAGTCCTTTCAGCGTCAACAGTGGCATGCTAATCGCAGACGGTTGCCAGCGGTCTCATTTCAGGTTGGAGATAGGGTATGGCTCTCCTCCAGGAATCTAAATTTGCAAGAACCATCCAACAAATTGGCTCCCTGGTTCATTGGTCCGTTTAAGATTATCCGTAAGGTTAACCCCGTGGCATACGCACTAGAACTTCCTGCATCTATGCGCATTCACAATGTGTTCCATGTATCACTACTGAAACCCTTGGTTTGCAACCGCTATACTACCACTCCGGTGGTTCCTGGGCCGGTGGATGTTCAAGGTCAAGAGGAATACGAAGTTCAGAGTATTATTGACTCCAGGAGATTTAGAGGTAAATTGCAATATTTGGTCCACTGGAGAGGCTACGGGCCTGAGGAACGTTCATGGGTGGACCAAAAGGACCTACATGCTCCACGTTTATTACGCAATTTTCACTCTAAATATCCGCACAAACCCAAACCAGCAGGCAGGAGAGGGGGTCTTTGAGAGGGGGGTACTATCACGGTGCCCGTGATTCCCTGTCAGTCACACTGATGGTACCTGTGCATTGGTGCAGATTGTTTGGCCCGCCCAGGATGTTCCTTTTTATACTGGGCCTGTGACAGCTGTCTGGTGCCCTTTCGTGGTGTTCCTGAAGTTGAGCCTCTTGCTGAGTTACTGTGTTCCTGTGTACCGATTCGGCTCGTCTGACCATTCTCTGTTCCTGCTCTCTGATTGGATTCCTGCGCTGGCTGACGTTTCCTGCTCCGTTACCGACCTGGCTGTGGCTGACTTCCTTATCCGTTACCGACCTGGCTGTGGCTGACTTCCTGCTCCGTTACCGACCTGGCTGTGGCTGACTTTCCTGCTCCGTTACCGACCTGGCTGTGGCTGACGTTCCTGATCGAGAGGGTCCTGGTTCCGGTCATCGCTGCCGGTTGCTCATCAGTTCCTGAGTTCCTGTGTTTCCAGGTCGCCCGACGGCGACATTCTGAACTGTAGTAGTGGGGCTCCGTTCATTCACTCTCATTGGCGCTACACCGTGGCCTTCGTTTACCGAGCTGTTGTATGCTAGCTGAGCTGCCCCTCTGTGGCCGTACCTGCCCGATCCAGTTACTGTGTGTGTGTTGCCTCCATTATAGAGCCGATTACACTTGCCAAGCTTTATCATACTATCCGAGCCGCTTACACAGTCTGAGCTGCGCTTTGTATCTAGTCTGTCCGTGGCTTAAGCAGAGCAGTTTAGTCCCGGTACGTGGTTTACCGTGCATGCATCTCCCTGTGCAGTGGCCTCCGTTTGCTCTCGCTGTATGGTACTAATACGGCACCGGAAGGGTGTCTGGGCGCTAGTCATTGCTCGTGTGTAGTATCATTCATCGCATTCCTGTGCGAGGCTCGCGGTGGCTGGTATAGTGTTACTCCTGTTGGCACCTGGTGGGTGACCTGGCTCTGATCTCCTTTGGCTCACAACAGTACTCCTGTACGTTCAAGGGCTTGACAGGTTCCGTTTACCAGTTCTGCTAGCGGCTCTTCCATTCACTCCTCCTGGAGTTTTACTCAGCTCTGGTTGCTTGTGCAGTCTCCTTGGGCGTCCTTTTGTAACAGCTATATGAGAGTGATTTGAGCAAGCCTACTACTGATCGTGTATTCTTCCAGAGAAGAATGGGCGTTGTCAGCCTACCATCATTGTGACTGATCAGTGGGTTATTCCTTAACCCTTGTTTATCCTGTTATACAGTACTATTCCATATTTTTGTACTATTACTGCTTTATACCAGTCTGTCTATGCCTGACCTGGCCCCCAGGGGCGCTATTCCTGATTTTCTGTTCAAAATAAACTGTGTTTTTACTTATAACCTTGTCTGAGTGTCAGAAAACCGTAACAGCAAGATGGTGAGGAGAGTAGAAAGGAGAGCAGGGCATCCTCAGTCAGGGATGGAGTTGGAGAGGGAGATCAGTTGGGTGGAGGGGGACCCAACCAAGGACAGGCACACGGAGGACAGGGAGAGAACTGCCAGTGAGATGACAGGTTGATGTTGAGCCTTCAAGCCATAGCTCTGATACATACTAGGCTGGAGCTGATGAGGAGAGGCTGCTGGACCTCAAATACTCCTATGGGGAGAAGAGGGTCCTTGTCCAGATAATGAGAACATCTTGTTCCTGAGTGAGAGGGTCGCTGCTTGGAAGAAGGTCGTCTGGCTTCAGGTGGTGAACCGGGTGAATGCAGTCTCCACCTGCCAGAGAACCCTGGACTCGATAAAGAATTACTGGGGTGACTGTAAGCAACTGTAGAAGAAAATGGGAGAGGCCATCATGAGTGCCCAAGCTACCGGATGTGGTCCCCCTTCCAACAACATCATTAAAACCTAGGAGTAGATTTCAGGCTGAGCTTGTCATCAACAACCATTGAGGGGATCCCTGGAGGATCAGGCACTGGGGATGACAGCACCCTCCACACTACCGGTAAGTGCATCATTACATAACCACACACCACACAAACACTCATATCTAGCACAGCCCAAAATAGTCACACCAGAACACATGGCCAACATTCATTCACACAATTGCACCAACATTGCTCTGAGGGGAGTCAAACAAGGACAAAACACTGGACAATCCAAGAAGAAATGGGAAGGGTACAGCAAAACAGAGAGGCGTGGAAGGCATCTATCCGTGTCCTCCTGTCTTAGCCTCACTGCGGAGAACGCCAGACGGAAACACCAACAAATTATTTGCCGGTATGTGTAATTTTCATTGCAATGTTATGGTATATATATTGCAGTTTTCTGTTGCTACACTGTTACCTATCCCCTGAAGAAGTGAGACCAGTCTCACGAAACGTGTAGGGACAGATCAGATACTTTTTTATTTTTTGCATTTATACAAATAAACGTATGTTATATTCATTATCCGAGTGCTGTTGTGAAGTGACACTCTCCTACACTAGCCGGGTCGGGCTTGCTATGAACATATCACAAGGGAGTGAGTGTCATGGTTTGTTAAAGAACACTCAGACAGTTAGGTAAGGTTAAAAGCTTTATTGAAAATAATGCACAATCACCCCACTCAGGTCCAGATGAGGTCCGTACCAAGTACTTTCCAAATCTGACGCGGGTCAGGGTGAGAACACACACAGTAGTAATAATGCAAAATAAGTGTGATGATCTTGGACTTGCAGGAGAATTCGTAGATAGTGCAAGGAACAAGAATATCCTCAACAGCCCCACACCTCAATAGGTGACACAAGCGACGGGTACTGAAGGGCAATCCCCTAGAGGACTAGGGATATCAGAGGCAGCATAGATAGTGTACAGGGAGACACTAGACCCTAGACTTCTAGGGTTAAGGTAGGCAACACTGGCAAGACTCTGGCAGAGAACTGACCCTAGTAGTAGGGTAAACGGAGGCAACAGGACTCTGGCAGTGACTGAATCCTAGAACGCTAGGGTTAACTGAGACCACACAGACAGTACTCTGGCAGTGGCTTGACCCTAGAACGCTAGGGTCAACGGAGGTAAGACAGATGGGACTCTGGCCGCAACTAGGCCCTAGCACGCTAGGGTTAACAGAGGCAACACGGCTACGACTCTGGCAGAGGCTTGACCCTAGAACGCTAGGGTTAACGGAGGCAACACAGACTGGACTACAGCAGCGACTGGGCCCTAGCACATTAGGGTTAACGGAGGCAACAGACACCAGATACTGGCTGTATAATGTCCCTAGACCACTATGGTGAGTGTAGGCAACACGGGCAGTCGTATGGTATAGACTGGACCCTACTATAGGGTTACTGGAGGCAACACAGACACTGGTGAGTGATGGAACTCCCACAAGCTCCAGGAGACTATAGGAGCAGTAGGCCAAACAGGCGTAATGCGGTAAGAGAGCGGAAGTAAAGGGTATGTAACGTAATTGGTCAGTAACCAGTGTCACCCTGATCGGTACACGGAGGTAATAGCCAGTCCCATGAGCGACAGAACTAGAACTCAACCAGGTCGGCACACACGGAATATACAGCCAGTCAGATGGACCACCAGACACTAGCCCAGCCAGATCAGCACAAACAGGGTAGTCAGCCAGTCCTAGTCAGTAATGGAATCAGATACTCAGCCAAGCCAGTTCGGTACACAAGGAGTTAGTCAGCCAGTCCTTAGTCGGTAACGGAATCAGATACTCAGCCAATGTAACGGTTTGTTCGACACACAGACACAATGGTTTACGATAAAACACAGTTTTATTGAAATCATAATAAAATAAGAACCCTCACAGGTCCTGTAGTATACAGGCAGAATAATATAGACACACGACAGGTTACATACACATATGCCTACACAGGTCCAGTATAACCATAAAGTCCATAACAGTCTATACTGACACAGGTCAGGCAGAATATGTTGGATTCCCAGGACAAAGGCACTGCATTGGTTAAAGGTCTCCAAGGAGTGTAAACAGTCCTGTGTGTTGAGAGTTCTATGATACAGCTCTTTCTATATAGAGAGCTTCAGGATACGTAACGCCCAGGGACAGGTTAGCAGAACAAACGTGAACTGCCAGAGGACTATCAGGAATGGAGTAACGTAGAACACTGCCGTAGCAGTAACGGAAACTGACACTTGCACTCTGCAGGAGAGGTAACGGAGACTAGACCAAAGACACACTGCCGGAGCAGTTACGGAGACAGACACTTGCACTCTGCAGGAGCAGTAACGGAGACTAGGCCAAAGACACACTGCCGTAGCAGTAATGGATGCAGCCACTTGCACTCTGCAGGAGCATTAACGGAGACTAGGCCAATGGCACACTGCCGTAGCAGTAACGGAGGCAGACACTTGCACTCTGCAGGAGCAGTAACGGAGACTAGACCAATGGCACACTGCCGTAGCAGTAACGGAGGCAGACACTTACACTCTGCAGAAGCAGTAACGGAGTACACAGCCGTAGCAGTAATGGAGGCAGACACTTGCACTCTGCAGGAGCAGTAAAGGAGACTAGGCCAATGGCACACTGCCGTACAGTAACGGAGACAGACACTTGCACTCTGCAGGAGCAGTAATGGAGGACACTGCCGTAGCAGTAACGGAGACAGACACTTGCACTCTGCAGGAGCGATAACGAAGACTAGGCCAATGGCACACTGCCGTAGCAGTAACGGAGACAGACACTTGCACTCTGCAGGAGCAGTAACGGAGGACACTGCCGTAGCAGTAACGGAGACAGACACTTGCACTCTGCAGGAGCGATAACGAAGACTAGGCTAATGGCACACTGCCGTAGCAGTAACGGAAACTGACTCTCGCACTCTGCTGAACCAGAAACGGGGACTGGATTGCCTGTAGAATCAGAATGTCGCCAAGGCGACAATAGGCCATCAGATCAGGAATGCCAACCAAACCGGGTCGAATCACCGAGCAGGAACGTCAGCCAAGCCAGGTCGGTACACAGAAGCAGGAACATCAGCCAAGCCGGGTCGGTACACAGGAGCAGGCGCAGAAGAATAGTCAGGCAATCCGGGTCGGTACACAGGAGCAGGAGACAAGATGCAGAGTAGTCAGGCTGGCCAAGTCGGTACACTGGGAATCACTGAGCAGATACTAGCACTGGTACAGGAACACCACGAAAGGGCACCGGATAGGTGCCAGAGCCCAGTATATAAAGGCCATACTGGGCGGGACCAACACAGGACAGCCAATGGGAGCAATCACAGTGTGGACTGACAGGCAACCTGACAAGGGGAGCACGGGCACCGTGATAGCCAAGCCAGTTCGGTACACAAGGAGTTAGTCAGCCAGTCCTAGTCGGTAACGGAATCAGATACTCAGCCAAGCCAGTTCGGTACACAAGGAGTTAGCCAGCTAGTCCAAGGTCAGCAACAGAATCAGATCACAGGAGCGTCAGGAACTAAGTGTAGTCAGGCAAGCCGGGTCATACACGGAAACAGGAACAAAAGCTACTAGTCGCAAGATACGGGTACACCACGAAAGGGCACCGGTATAGTGACAGGAGGGCGTATTTAAAGACAAACCCAGGGAGGAGTCATCAGCACAGAGCCAATAAGAATACAGCCAGGGTAAACCCGGAAGTAACAATGTTGCACAGACAGAATCAGTGCACCGTGATAGTGAGTTTTGTGTGTGCTCTTAGAGGTTATCTTCTATTTCTTCCCTGTTATTTATAAGGAGCAAGTTTGGGATATTCCAAGAACACCTATATCCATATCAATTATTAGAGCGGTACCCAGACGGAGTGAGTTGGAGGAAGAGTCACTATCATTACAGAAGTGGATATTTCGTCTCAATACTGGGCATATCTTACAAGAACATATCTTGTAATTAGAACAATTGGATTTGGAATTTTGGATATATTAGTTTCTGCTCTCAAATGTTTTTGCGCTCTTTCCACTTTATTTTTTTGTATAGATACAATTGAGTGATACTGTGGACTCTTGGAAAGGAGCTGCAGATCTGAGAGAGCAAGAACAGAACTTCATTTTGGTACTTTTCCATTTGATTTTATACACCCTGTTCCAAATTATTATGCAAATGATATTTAAGTGTCACAAAGATTAAATATTTTGTTTTTCAGTTTAACTCATGGATGGCATTGTGTCTCAGGGCTCTTTTGATCACTGAAAACAACCTCGGAGACCTGTGATAATTAGATTGCCAGGTGAGCCCAATTTAAGGAAAAACTACTAAAGGTGGGTGTTCCACATTATTAAGCAGAGCACCATTTTCAAGCAATATGGGGAAGAAAAAGGATCTCTCTGCTGCTGAAAAGAGTGAAATAGTTCAACACCTTGGACGAGGTATGAAAACATTAGATATTAAGAGATTTGTGGCTGATTCAGAGCACAGACGGATTTGTGCAGATAAGGGCACATTGAGGAAGATTTCTGCCAGATCCATGCATCGGATCAAGAGAGCAGCTGCTAAAATACCATTACATAGCAGCAAACAGATATTTGAAGCTGCTGGTGCCTCTGGAGTCCCACGGACATAAAGGTGTAGAGCCCTCCAGAGTCTTGCAACTGTGCATAAACCTTCTATTCGGCCACCACTAACCAATGCTCACAAGCAGAAACGGCTGCATTGGGCAGAAAAATACATGAAGACTAATTTTCAAACAGTCCTGTTCACTGATGAGTGCCGTGCAACCCTGGATGGTCCAGATGGATGGAGTAGTGGATGGTTGGTGGATGGCCACCCTGTTCCAACAAGTCTGCGACGACAGCAAGGCGGTGGTGGAGTCATGTTTTGGGCTGGAATCATGGGAAGAGAGCTGGTCGGCCCCTTTAGGGTCCCCCAAGGTGTAAAGATGACCTCTGCAAAGTATGTGGAGTTTCTGACTGACCACTTTCTTCCCTGGTACAGAAGGAAGAACTATGCTTTCCGTAATAAAATCATCTTCATGCATGACAATGCACCATCTCATGCTGCAAAGAATACCTCTGCATCAATGGCTGCTATGGGGATAAAAGGAGAAAAAGTCATGGTGTGGCCTCCATCCTCCCCTGACCTCAATCCTATTGAGAACCTTTGGAGCATCCTCAAGCAAAAGATTTATGAGGGTGGGAGGTAGTTTACATCCAAACAGCAGCTCTGGGAGGGTATTCTGACATCTTGCAAACAAATTCAAGCAGAAACTGTCCAAAAACTCACAAGTTCAATGAATGCAAGACTTGTGAAGCTGCTATCAAATAAGGGGTCCTATGTTGAAATGTAACGTGACCTGTTAAAATGTTTAAAAAGTTAAAATGTTGTTAAAAGTTTGATTGAAATATCTTTTGATTTCAGTAAATATGCTGCAAACACAACAAATGACAATTTTTAGTTCTTTACAACCTAAAAAGTGTTTTGAAACTTACTGTACGTAATAATTTGGAACAGTGCATTGTAAGTTTTTTATGTTTAAAAAAAATACTGTTATCATTAGGAGGTTTGTTCAATAAAATTTGAATTGTACTCTTAATAGTTGAAAACATGAGACTTATGCTGACTGTTATTTACAACATTTATTTAGGTAAATGAGAAAAATATAATTTGCATAATAATTTGGAACAGGGTGTAGATAATATTGAAGGTGTTATTTCTGGGTGTATGTGCACACTTTCCCTTTTTTGTATGGAGGGTAACTGGTGTGGTTAGAGGCCATAATGTTGTTTCTTCATAGGCCTATGTGTTGTGTATGCAATTGTTCCACTCAATTGAACTGTGATGGTTAAGCTTTGATTATCACATGCATCATGAAGAGTGGGGATGGCAAGGAAGGATTTCAGGCCATCCACTCTTGTCAGGATACATATGATAAACAAACGTTAACTACTGTAGGTTGCTTACATCAATGTTCAGCAGGTCTGTCTAAGTTTGGTCATCAAGGGCCACCAACAGGCTAGGATTGAATGATATCCCTGATTAAGCACAGGTGGGTCAGTCAAAATGGATGAGCTACTGATCAACTCAATATTTTAGGCAAGATGCACCACTATAATGATATCCAATGAATACGCTCAAGATATGTAAAATCATCAAATGCTTTATTCCAAAAATGTAAAAAGAGTACCTTGCAGTAATCGTGAGTCCATAAACCTGTGCAATGGGAGAGACTTTCCTTGGATTAGGTGCAAAGCAAGTGTGTCAAGAAGGCATGGTGAAGCTGATCAACGCGGTTCTTGATCATGAGTAAGCGCAGTAAGCGTGAAACCCATTTGATGATTTTACTTATCTTGAGCACCCTTAGTGTTTTGCACTCTTAGTGTCCTAATGAATTTTGCCATATGATCCGGAGAATATGTTATATGTACACCAAGTCGGCTTCAATGTACACTGAGCATGATGGGAATCATGGCACCAAGTGATTGAGTGTTTGGTGGTAAGAGCAGCTCTTTTCTTTTTGTGCTACTGATCAACTCACCTGTGCTTAATCAGGGAAATCCTTACATCCCGGCCTGTTGATGGCCCTAACGTCTAAACTTGGACAGGCCTGATGTACAGGATCCCATCAAGCTAATAAATAATTGATTGCCAGGGTGGTATCCCATGCATCACTATGCATGCCACTCAAGGAGTCACATGTCAATGTCATCGTCTTGCATCTCTCTTGTCCATACTTACATTATTAATCACACCATTTTACCACACAGCATCCATGCCAGCAGCACAGCAGGAGGACAGTGAGGAGGAGGCATATTGCATCCCCCCAGTGACTTCCCCTTTGAGGAGTCTGAAGAGGGGACAAGCAGGTGGTCACCATTACCAGTTCCACCAGGACCAGCTCCACCAGCACCAGCTCCACCAACAGTGGAATTTAGCCGGCCACCCATGACCTTCACAGATTGGATGCCTCCTGGGAGATGGATGCCTCCGTCCACCTGAGGACATTATCTTATTGCCCCACCACCACCACCACACTTGGTAGGTACTGGATGCCTGGTACTGTGCCTACCCTACAATACTGGTCATATAGGCCCACATCACAACTACTGTCACACTCCTGGATGGAGCCACAGCATGGGCCCAGGTATGACCTGACACCTCGGTGGGAGGGAACCAGCTACCAGTGGCCACGGTATGACCCTTGGCCACTAGAATATGAGAATATTGGACTGACTGGTGAGCTGCAGCACCCTCAGTGACAAAAGGACTTCACACTCCCACAACATCTGCAACCAGAGAGCCAGCAATCCGTTGCCAGTTCAGAAACTCTAGATGTAGTGGGGACACAGGCATACTCAGGCTCTACACATGCTGGGCCCATGCCAACAGGGCCACAACACACCTCAGCACTGCCACCAATGTAAGAGGAAGAGAAGGTGGAGGGAAAAATTGCACAGCAGAAGGAGACAGATGTTGTGGAGCCACCACCAGACCGTGAGGGGCCCCCAACTCCAGCCACATCCTCCTCCACCAGTAGACACAGCATGGCAATGGAGACAGAGTGCCTGGGCATCCAGAGGAGGAAGCTGAGGGAATTTCAGAGAACTAATAGATACCTGAGGAGGTTGCAAAGGGATTCCAACAGAAACACAGCCACCTTCCATCCCCTTGAATCCCAAGGGGACATCCTGACCAAGGAAATCAGAAAATTATGGTAGGCCAGCGTAACATTGCTAAAATCAGTCCCTTACTCCGCTCCTCCACAGCTAAAATTCTTATACACGCAATCATCCTCTCCCACATGGACTATTGCAACATTCTTCTGTCTGGCATTCCTGCTTCCCATCTCCATCCACTTTAATCCATACAGAATGCTGCAGCACGAATTACTCTTCTGTCACCTAGGTTTGTCCCTGCCCCTCTCCTCCTCAAAACTCTCCAATGGCTGCCTATCAAACTCTGGAAATCTTACAAAATCATACTTCTCTCTTTCAATACACTTCTCTCCTCTACTCCTTCTTACATTTCCACTCTGATCTCCCGTTATACCCCATCCCGCCACTTGCATTCATCCAATTATTGTCTTCTCTCAGCTCCTTTTGTGTCTACAGTCATATCATGTATCAAACCTTTTTCTCTCATTGCTCCATATCTATGGAATGCTCTACCATCCAACCTGCGCCACTGCACCCCTCTGATAACCTTCAAATCTCACTTAAAAATGCACCTAATGGATAAAATCTCAACAAGCTAGAAGGCACTGATGTTGTACAATGAACATTCTTATAAACTATTTACTTTACTGATGTTCTCTATCATCATCAGAACTAGTACTGTATTCAGCACTTGACCGTTATGTACTCTGTATGTCTCCCATTACCACTTTAGATTGTAAGCTTTCGGGCAGGGACCTCACACCCAATGTTTCACTCTACAAAGCAACTGTAACCCTGTACTGTTTAAACCCTTAAATTGCTACGTACTCTTGTGGACTATATAAATAAACATAGTCATTCATTCATATGAGGGGAAATCCATCACACACCTAGTAATCCAAGGTTAATTGTTGATAACAATGTTGAGTTTTTAGGCTACAAGACATGAGCAAGAAGAGGCCAATAATAGGCTCAATTGATTACACTATGCAGGGTGAGCATGGGGAGTTATGAACATAGGTGTAAAAAGGATTTGATGAGGTGGAGATGACTTCCCTAGTGCTATAACTTCTCCAGTTCCTAAGTTATCCATTGGAGTACATGCAGCAATATCTTTCAAACTAGAGCAATCTCAGTGCATAGGCTTCATTGAATAATATGGAAACTGGAGATGTGATATTACTGGAGAAGTCATCTCCACTTCATCACCTCTTCATCACACCATATTGAATCTCCCCCATCATCTCCTTGCATCAATACATTTCAAACATCACTCATGGTCAATGTTTAATTGATAGACCCCTGAGTTTAGGGTCATGCCTTCATGATTATAACAGATACATAACACATGACCATTTTGCTATCTGAAGAAATGGCTAATCCAACATCAAAATCAACAGACATATCATTCCTGATGATAAGCTTCCTTTATTATGTTTAGCAACACACTAGAGCTTGAACATATTTGTATTGTCCCAATATGCCTTGGAGACTTCTACAAGCAAGCAAAGGGGACATTTTGCATAAAAGCATGCCACCCATTAATCCAATTTGAGCTGCTCATATTTTCTTCAAGAAGATTTTGAACATTGAAGAGGACCAGTATTGCTGTACACATTTCCCCCTTAGATCTTAGGAAACTCATACACATATACATTATCATGTTTTGTCATAGTGAAAGGTATTTCAGGGGTTGTGAACAAAATCAGGTTGCCCAAAGACTAAACACCAGGACTAGAGAACAGGAGGAGGTAAGCTTCATGTGCAGTCAATGTTTCTCCAAGGTCACTTGGACATTCATCTATTCCATGATGGGTCATGCCATGGATGCATGTGGGACGGGATGACAGGATTTGAATCTGCACCATCTGTCTGTCATGCAAAGGATGAAGCATCATTGTCCCTTTAACCTGTTACGTTCCGGAGGAGTAGACAATCAATTGCTTTGCAATGGTTTGTTTACCCCTGTGGAACCCATAAGGTTAGCAACAAGGTTATGCTAAACAGCCATATGTATGTGTGACAAGGACATTGAAGCAACACATCATTAGTAACCATTAGTACGTTAACCAAGCCCCATGAAACAGAGGGTGTTGGTGTGGCAATGTCATTGTGCTGCACGCACACAGAAACAGGTCAGCATGGTGGGCCTTTCAACCTGACTCCCAAATAGTTACTCTGATGCTGTAGCCAACACTAACACAGTATATCAATTCCTACTCTATTGTTTTGGTCTGGAATTGACCTATTTTTCTCACCTTAGCCACTGAGGGCTTGGTGGTTGCTGATCGGTCCTGGTTACCTTTTAGGAGCTGAACTTGATCAGAGCCTTGCCCAATTATTCAAGTTTATTTGTTGCTAGACCAGATTTTGTTGCAGTTCAACCTTGGCTTGTGTATTTGGATTGTCCTCCCGGTTCCTTATTCCTTGGTTTACGTTTACTGACTACGGATTCTACTTATCTCTGATACCCCTTACACTCCTGATGACCTTGGTTTGTTTTAACTATTCTGCTGCTTGGCTCCTTTCACATCGACAGATAGATTCATATTTTGGTCCTTCGGGCCCAGGAGGTATATTAGACTCACTATTCTACCTGTGTTCTCTGTTCACTCTCCGACCCAGGCTGCTGGCTTTCCTTATTGTATTTACCAGCTCACACCCTATCGTTAAGTTCGACTTGGGCATCCGCGTTTGTCTTGGTGGGAGGAAGAAATGACAAGGGGGAAGAGAAGACCCAAAGGACAATGAAGGGAAGCTTTGTGATGAGCACAAGAGGTGTTAGTCAGAATTAAGTCATAAGTATCTTGGCGAAGGGTGGACCACCAAAATTGTTGTTTGGCAAAATCAAGGGTCTTTCAAATCCCAGGATGCCAGCAACCAGGGAGGAATTAATCCATTGGTAGACATCCAAACAAATGCTGTGAGGAACAAATACCTTTTTAGAAGGATGGAAATGGGTAGGAGTACCTTGTCTTGTTAATCTCTTCCAAGATGGACGTAGATAATATTGCCAAGATTCTGTCAGCAGGCATAATAGGCTTGAATTGCCTGGAAAGTGCATTGGCCTTAACATTTTTAGAACCAGGGTGATATAAGAAAAAAAAATTAAACCTGGTGAAAAACAAAGTCCATCGGGCCTGCCTACGTTTAAGGTGTTTTTGAAGATTCCAGGAATTGAAGATTCTTGTTGTCCATGAGGATTAGGACTGGAATGAGACAGCCCTCCAAAAGGTGCCACCACTCCTTTAAGGCTATGTTCTCAGCAAGGTGTTCCCACTTACCAAAATCTTTGTTGCATTCGGCACTGGAAAATTTCTTAGATAAAAAGAAGCAAGGATGAACACAGTCATAAGATCCCGCTTGGACAGAACAGCTCCTGCACCTTGTTCAGATGCATCCACCTCCAGAATGAATTGCCAAGTGGGACCAGGAAAGCAGAGTAAAGGGGCCATAGTGAAGGCAGATTTAAAGCAGCCAATGTATTGCAAGACCAAATTTGAGGGTCCCATCCTTTTTTAGTTAATGCTGTGACAGGATCAATGATAGTAGACAAATTACAAATAAACTTTCTGTAGTAATAAGAAAAACCTACAAATCTTTGGATAGCTTTGATGTCAGTGGGTAGAGTCCATAGTTTAACCTCAGAGAGCATCAAGGTGTCCATCTCTAGAGCACAGTATGAAACAATATAACCGAGAGATTAAACTGTTAAATTCTCACTTCTCTAACTTAACAAACAGGGATGTACCTGAGGCACTGAAGGACAGAGAAAATATTTTCTCTCTGCAGAGGCAAATTGGAGGAGTATATCAAAATGTCATCCAGGTATGCAAGAACATGAGACAATATCATGTCTCGAAAGATGTCATTAACAAAACTCTGAAAAAATAGCAGGGGCAATGTAAGGCCAAAAGGCATTGAAAGGTATTAGTAATGTCAAAAGCCATTTTCTTCATCACCAGAACAGATCTGAACAAGATTGTATGCTCATTTCAAATTGAGTTTCGGAAATACACTGGCCACTCTGCGTTGCTCAAAGAGTTCAGCGATGAGAGGTAATGGATAATGATTCGTAACAGTGACTTGATAAGCCTTTGATAATCTATATAATAACTCTAGGAACATCCTCTTTTGAAACAAAAAAGAACCCTGCACTAGCAGGGCAGGAAGAAGACCTGATGAATCCTTTAATCAGATTTTCATGTTTAAATGTAGCCATGGCATAGTTCTCATGTCTGGACAGAAGATAATTCTTACCCATAAGGGGCATTGTCATAGGGAGCAGACCAATGGGGCAATCATGGGGGGAGGCAACCCACCTTATGTTTAGAAATAACATATTGGCAATCAAGATAAGGGCAAATAAGCTTATATCCAATTTCATTTTGGTGTCTACCATAGTGGAAACCCCCTTCACATACCTAGTGAGGCATAGGAAACTCCAAGATGACAGTTGACAGTTATCAAATCAATAATGAGATTATGAGCCTTATGCCAGGGGATGCTAAGGATAATAGCCCTTAGAAGAAGGGATAGCATCAAAGGTGATGTGTTTCCTCATGGGGGACTCCTGTCTGCATCCACAACCAAAATGTTTCATGCAAGACAAGGTCACTGCCCAAGCGGTTCCCAGCAATAGTGGAAACCAGCAGAGAAGCTTTCTTGGATTGTAATGGAACATCTAACTGGTCAGACAAGGCAAGATCAATAAAGAGTCCAGTGCCCTGGAGTCAAATGGCCTGTGTATAGATGGATGAAGATCTCAATAGAAGTTTGACAGGAACAAACATAAGATGTGATGTAGAAGAATGGCACAAAGCAATATTTAGGGATTCTCCTACACCTACCCCTAAGCTTTGAAGTTTCCAAAATGGACCAGGCATTGTCTAACAAGATGGCCCTTTTGGCCACAATACAGAGGCCTTGTGATGGGCATCTCTTTCACTCAACCTCGGACAGTTTTTTCAAATTGCCAACTTCCATGGGTTCTTCAGAATCAGATGAGGGAAGGGTGGATTTTTGCATCCAAATTCCTAGTTCCAGACACATTGTGATAAACTCTTCCAAGTCCTCAGGCATGTGGTTGAAGGTAAGATCATCTTTTATTTTGTCATTAAAATCCCCTTCTATAGGCAGACTTTAATGCTAGTTTTCTGAATTATATGGTGTATTATCCCAAGATTGATTGCCTTGGAGAATCTCCAGAAGAGTAGCCTCAGCCAAGGATTTGCAACCAGGTACATCAAAAGACCAATTGAAAGGTTTTGATGAATGATTTGGAGTCTTCCAGCAAGGTAAATTCTGTTCCACCAAGGGTGAAGTCCATACTAGGGCCTCATCCTTGAGTAAGGAAATGATGAATGATACCTGGGATGAATGGGTACAAGAAAGACTAAGAAAGCATTCTGAAATGAAGTGAACACTGATTTAAATAAAAACCAGCAGGCTTGCCAGAGTATCATTCTGGAAGAGGAATCTTAGGTAGCTTAGGGCTGATAGAGGAATCTTTGGCTAAAGATTCTGTAGAGGTTGAAGAACCCCCGGGGGGAGGGGTAACAGAGGAAGGAGGATGTAAAGGCATAGTTGGAACCTCAGTCTTCATCTGGACCAAGACAGACATCACACGGGAGAGATTGGCATTTGTTTCCTTGACCCGTTCTTGAGGATATCTATCTGAAGGATCCAGGTGTGGGACTGGGCATACAAAACTTCCACCAGAACTGAGACCAGTAACCCCAAAATCCAAAAAAGTCACACACACAGTTATGGATGACTAAGCTAAAGATTGAGACATGTCGAACAGTGTTGAATCTCAAATTGAGAAAGATCTGAGATTGGGAGAGATTGGGTTTCTTGAAGTTGATCACCCAGTTGTTCCAGAACAGACACACACATCTGGAGATGGAGTCATAAGAGCTTCAGAGAAGGTACATTTAGCAGGAGGTCTTTATTAACAATTGAATATGGCTGGATTAAATTGCCATAACTTTTGTGAAAACCCTCAGTGTAGATTCCAGCACAAAGAGAAGGCCATGAATTGAAATCAACAATCCTGAAAGGTGAAGCAAAGGAATCATTGATGTCGCACATTAATAGACAAGTGAAGGTATGTGACTCTTACGTCCTGAAAGGCAAAACACTTACACGCACAGCAGCAATATTAGAATAGAAGGACTCCATCTTGAACCATGGCAATCATGAAATGATTGAGCTGCTTCATGTCCAAAACCAGACAACAGCCACGTCTCTCTTGTGGACTACGAGGAGATTGGAAAAGAACCTTTCCTGAAAGAGGGCCATAATCAAGATCTGCATATTTACCAGGGCTTGAACAGCCTCCTGGAACTGAAGAGCCCTCTAACTGACCAGGAGGAGGAGGGTCCTTAAAGTCCATGCTATAACCCTCCATAAAAACATTCGGAACCCACAGAGATGGTCACTGTAACATGGAAGTGACATAGCTGCTCCCTGATTACCTGAGAATTTTGGGCCTCTGCAAGTCAAGCAGAAGAATACTTATGAGTGGAGGGCTTTTGGGTAAGATTCTTGCCCTTCCAGCCATTTGGGCTTTGGGGTGGAAACAGGCCTGGCTCAAAGAGGGTATAGGAGGATTTTAGTCTTACCTGTTAATTCCTTTTCTCTTAGTTCATATAGTTTACAGGTAACTCTGGGAAGGCGACAGCCCCTTTAAGTAGACAGGAACAATTCTTGGAAAAAATGCAGGGTGGAGCCTTCCTCTCCTCCTTAGCTGGTGACTAGCTAGACCCAGCCCAGTTAGATTTGAGACACTAACCTATCTATCTAGAGAGCAAGACAGAAAAGATAAAATACTCCTGTGAGCATGAACCCAAAAGGACTCCCACGTCCAGCCACAGGAGAACCAAGCATGGTCCCTTGACAGGGTGGGATACCTGTAAGCTATATGGACCAGGAGAAAAGGATTTAACAGATAAGACTAAAATCCTCTTTTCTCTGTCATTCAATATAGCTTACAGGTAACTCTGGGATGTACCAACATTGAGTTCCCAGTGGTAGGAAAGAAGGCAAGGACCAGGTGCCGGTCCCCAAGGTACCAGAGCTCTCATGGACTAAACAGGACACAGAATATCCCAACTAACAAAGTGTCACCAGACACTGAACTGCAAAACAGCACACCAGTAACTGTGAACACAGCACAGTGAACAAGAGCCAACAGGGCTCAACAGATAAAGATCTCTAAAAACAGGAAACAAAGTCCTAGACAGGCAGAGCTGCCTCCATGACTTTCCTGCCAAATCTGGCTTCAGCCAAAGCCAGACCATCAACACGGTAGTGTTTGGCAAAGGTGTGCACAGACGACCAAGTGGCCGCCTTGCACAGCTGATCAACAGAAGCCTGATTCTTATAGGCCCAGGAGGCCCCAATAGACCCGGTGGAACAAGCTGTAACACAAAAAGGAGTAGGTTTCTTCCTGACTTCATAGGCCTTGCGAATGGTAGACTTGATCCAAGATGCAATAGTCACCTTGGACGCTGCCTTACCAGCCCTAGGACCCTCAAGGATGACAAAAAGTCCATCAGTCTGACAGACAGACTCAGTGCAGTGTACATAGACCTTAAGGCAGCACACCACATCCAACAAGTGGAGATCCCTCTCCTTGTCAGATTTAGGGTCAGGACAAAGAGAAGGCACAACAATCTCCTGATTGATGTGGAACTCAGAAACGACCTTAGGAAGAAATTCCTGGGGGGTACAAAGAACCGCCTTGTCCTTGTGAAACACCAGGAAAGGCGGTTTGCAGGACAAGCCCTGCAGTTCAGCGACTCTGTGAACAGAGACGATTGCCAAGAGAAAAGTGTTACAAACGAGGTCTGGAATTTCAGAATAAAGATAAAAACACACTGAAGTGAAATACAGTTTATTAAAACATGCAATGATTTAACAGGTGGTGAGATAAAAGAAACCAGAGCTATTGCCAGAGCTTACATTAATAAAACAGACTCTGCAATACACAAAGAAGAAGAAAGAAAAAAGTACTTATCAACGGAGTAGCAAAGCAGCGTGGGAGAGCCGCCACACGAAACTCTGTAGTTCAAAACACAGGTGAATGGACAGATGTGTAAATCAGGTACACTCTTGTTGTCCCTCAAGATGGCTCTAACTCTAACAGTTATAAACACAGGGTAAAAACACAGACTACGCCCTTATCGGTATGCAAGGAATGTCTAACACTACACATGCGTATATGCTGGTTATATAACACGGGATATTGCACAATCATAAACACTACGTAAGCTGGCATGGCCTGCCCCTCTGCTGTTGCTAACCATAACTGCAGAGCATTAACCCCCAACTAACTGTGAGGAGATTACCAAAAAACTATCCCTTACAAAAAGCCATCTTTCAAGTCAGGAGAGGAGAGGAATGGTAGCCAAGGCCTCAAAGGGAGGTCGTTGCAAAACCCCCAGGTCCAGATTAAGGTCCCACTGAGAAGTGGGATGCTTAAAGGCAGGAAAGGCATGAGCAACACCTTGAAAGAAAACCTTGACAGCCGGAATAACGACTAAAGCCCTTGTTCACGCCATCCTGTAAAAAAGACAGGACAGTCGGCAGATCAGACTACTGTGAGGACAGATCCCTGTCCACTAACCAAGAGTGGAAGATAGACCAAATCCTGTGATAAGCCTTTGATGAAACAGGCTTCTGAGCCTGAACCATGGTGGCTACCACCTCAGAAGAAAAGCCTTTCTTCCTGAAAATAGATGATTCAATCTCCAAGCCGTCAAACTCAGACACTCCACGTTCTCCTTCCACAGGTAACCCTCCAGGAGGAGATCTGGTCTGCATGGAAGCCGATATGGTTCGCACAAAGACAGGTCCAGTAGCTCCAGAAAACAAGGTTGCTGGGGCCAGTAGGGAGCCATTAGGTTGACTGGAGTCCTCTACATTCATAGCTTCCTCAGCACCCTGGGGAGCAGGGGAAGAGGAGGGAAAATGTAGGCTAGAGGAAACTACCAAGGAATCGATAGAGAATCCACTGCTACAGCCAGAGTATCCGATCTGCGGGAGCAAAACATTGGAACCTTCCTGTTTTGTCTGGTAGCCATCAGGTCGATCCATGGAAGTCCCCATCTCTGAACGATGAGGTTGAACACCTCCTGGTGAAGCTCCCATTCTCCGTTGTCCACATTGTGTCAATTCAGAAAGTTGGCTAAGACGTTGTCTACACTTGGAATATGTACTGTGGAGATGGCAGGGATATGTTCTTAGGCCTAGGTTAAAATAGCCTTGACCTCCAACCATGCTGCGAGCCTTCTTGTGCTGCCTTGTTTGTTGATGTAAGCCACGGCCATGATGTTGTCAGACTGGACACGAACTGGACAGCCCTCGAGATGAAACGACCAGTACCTCAGGGTGTGGAATATCGCCCGGAGTTCCATAAAGTTGATGGGTAGGAGAGATTCCTCCACTGACCAATGACCCTAAACATTCAGGTGACCCAGGACCGCTCCTCAACTGGATAGGCTTGCATCTGTCATCACAGTGGTCCAGAATGGGATTACAAACGGCCTTCCTTTCTGCAGGCTGGAGAGATTCAGCCACCAAGGAAGACTTATCTCCACATGCAAGGGAAGAGAAACTGACAACTGAAAGAGATCTGCAAACCTGGATCACAAACCTCTGTAGCTCCCTCACGTGAGCCATCGCAAATGGTACCATCTCTATGGTGGAAATCAACTTCCCCACCAGAGAGGTTAGTTTCTTGGCTTGAATGGACTTGCAAGCCAGAACTGAGGAAACCTTGTTGGTGATCTGCTGAACAACATCCTCCGTCAGAAACATTATGCCTTGCAGGGTGTTGAATAGAAGATCCAGAAAGACTGAGATGAAATCAGGTCCTACTTGTTCATGCTCAGAACCAAACCATGATGGGTGAGTGTGTGAATGCAGTCCTGCACTTGCTGCTGGAGGAGTTCTCCAGAAGGAGCCTTCAAGAGCAAATTGTCCATGTATGGGGTTACCCGAATTACCCACTCGTGCATGACAGAAATTAGAGCACCCAAGATGCAAATAAATACCTGTGGCACTGTGGTCAGACCAAAGGGGAGAGCTGAGAACTGTAAGTGCCATTTGTGGCAAGTGAACCTGAGGTACCGTCGACTCTCTGGATGAATAGCGATGTGCAGGTAGGATCCTGCAGATCCAAGGAAGCCCGAAATTCCCCTGGACACATCGCTGCAATGACTGACCGTAAGGACTCCAGGTAGTAATGAGTCTTGACCACAAAGGAATTGAGATCCTAGAGGTCCAGAATAGGACGGCAGCCACTATCCTTCTTGGAGACCACAAATAGGTTGGAATAGAAGCCCAAACCTATTTATGGTTCAATAACCGGTTCCAGAAATTCCTTGTCCAAGAGAGTCTGGAGGGCCCCATTGAAAAGACAAATCTTTTTCTGGTTCCTGAGTGGAGTGAGAAGGGAAGAAATGGAAGGGAGGAAGAGATGTGAAGGGAATCCGTTACCCTTTGGAAACCACCTGTAAAACCCACAGATCCACAACGGCATCTGTCCAAACACTGAGAAAGTGCCGCAGACAACCACCCACTGGTGCATGTGGTTCGGGGTTCAGCGAGTCATGCCAAAGTATTTTTGGTGGTTTTGAGCTTGGTGGAGGACTGCTTGGGTCTCCACTGCTGTTTGGGCTTGGAGGAGGAGCGAGGGGCCTGAAGAACAGCCGGGGTCACTCCCCACGTCTCGTCCTGTTAGGAACCAAAAAGAAGTTGCCGGCAAAGTTGAGGTTTCTTCTTGGGGATCAAAGGCAAAAAAGTGCCTTTGTTTCTATTGTTCTGTCAGAACAGCGGACGCCAGTGGTAGTGTCTACCAGTTTTGTTTTGTTCAGTGTCGGATTCTGGGAGGACTTCCGTTATACTACCTGTAAGAACCTGCTGTGACCTAAAGGCCAAAGACACGGAGGTAGAGTGTATATTGGAAGGTGGCATGACTGTATCTAAGACAATATTTTACATCACAGGTACCCTGGAGGGTGACGAGCGCTGATCTGCATGCTGGTCTGTAAGTGCAATGTGTTGTGCGTTAAGCTGCTGGTAAATAAACGCCACTTTAAGATTGCTCTTCTGTTGCGCTCTTGTTTTTCTGTTAAAAAAAAAAGATAAAATCATGTCCACACAAAATGCACAATCTATATATAAAGGCATTGTGGGATACACAGGATATACCAAAGCAAACCACAGCAAGGGGGAGAAAAACTCCATGAACCTCAGGTGTCAATGGATATTCCACATAAAAGAACAGAAGAGTTACTAGAGATAAAGAAAAAAAAATGACCCTGACTGGCAGTACCACCTTGGGGACTTTTCTGCCAAGAGTGGCCTCAGCTGAAGCCAGTAAGTTGACTTTGTAATGTTTAGGAAATGTGTGGAGTGATCCCATTGCTGCCTTATACAACTGCTCCACAGAGGCCTGGATCTTTTAGACCCAGACAGCACTCCCCACTCTGGTGGAATGAGCCATTAGCTGAAAAAGCATTGGCTTTTTTCTAAGGACATAGGGCTGGCTAATTATCACCTGGCCATATGTAGGGAAAACAGTCTTTGGGGTAAAGCAATGAAAAGACACAGAAGCCTATGATTCAGAATGATCCCTCTGCAGCACTCCAAGGACCAGATTTAGATCCCATGGAGATATGGAATCCCTAAAGATGGGGTAGACGCATGCCACCCCTTGCATAAAAGTCCCAAGATCTGGAACTTGATAGAGCTAAGATGAAGCCCTTTTGGAGGCCGTCCTGGAGACTGACCATTACTGAATCAGGAGGTGACAAAGTTGTTTAACACACAGGACTTTTGCATGGTATTACTGGACAACTACGCAGTATCTCTACATCAGCAACATATAGACAGTGAAAGACGGTGATAGGCAAAACATCTACAAGAAACACACCTGCCTGCAGAAACTTATTACCATGAGACGGGAGGTAATTGAGTTCATGCTTATGTTTTCCTCTTCCCACTTATATAGTGTTGCCTACATCGAGAATACACATTGTTGCAATATTTGTTGAGTACCATCAGCCTCATTGGATAGGAAAGGAAAGACCGGGTTAATTAAAAGTGTACCTGCCCGCAGCACCAGTGACATTGTTACATTACCTTCATTGAGTTACTTCAGTCTATATAATCCAGCTATATCATCCAGGATATGTGAAAATTTTCAGTGAGAATATACTCATATTCGTATTCTCAGTATTGTGGGACTCTTGACATCTATTCCACTGTAGTGTGTCTATTATGTTGTCATATGTTTGTTTTTTTCTATTTACATTTAAAATATATTCAGAGTACAGTAGCATCTCCTTGTATTCTCTTTTTGTGTGTGTGTATATATATATATATATATATATATATATATATAGAGGGAGAGAGAGAGAGAGAGAGAGAGGGTAGAGAAAGAGAGAGAGCATAAACCATCTTGAGGAAGCCTTCACCCCACACTTCTCTTCTCATGTGTATTCTGCCATCAGAACTCAGTGGGAATTTATTGATATCTCGTTTTGTTTTTACAGGTATATGAAGAGAAGATGAAAGAAAGAAGATGGACTGGAAGAAGAAAGATAAGAGAATAAAGAAGGAAGATAGTAGAAGTCGGACAGTGGATGACAGGTGTCTGTAACACAGATGAGCTACTGATCGATGCTTGACAGTATGTACTTTTAGCTGGTAGGGCCTTTGAATACCAACTTGGACATTTTATTCTGTCAGTCGGTAGATAATTTAGCCCTACCAGCTGTTTTACTGGACCTCTTTAATTCAAGCCCTTAATGTGTTTTATTTGTGGAGTAGAGAAGAAGGTGTGCAGAACAGAAGAATAGGAGAGAAATGGCTGCTGTTTTTGGGACCAGTGGCCCCAATGAGTAGAAAGAGGACTGGGCTCATGAAATCAAATGTGCCCCAGTAGCCCACAATGCAACTGGACTCAAGGGCAAACCAACAGGAGGGTCTCCAGTTGCCCAGAAACTCATTCCTCCACAAGGTCAAAGAGAGTCTAATGCTAGAAACCCAATAATGAAAAATGTTTGCTGTTGTGCGTACGCCAAGGATTAGGGCCCTACAATTCTCCAGCCATTGACCTGGTAGTTGCAGTCCAACAACACCTGTAGAAGAACTGCAGGTTGCCAAATCCTGGTTTATGCTTAGTTTACTGAAATGGATTTTCCATGTAGAATAACCCAAAACAAATGTTGTTTTGTTCCTCCACACATTTTGTAATTTTTTTAAATGTGTTTATTGGAAACCACTCTAAGGAAATTCTGGGTTTGCCCCAGGGGCTGGGACTCAAAGGTACACATGACCATGCACTGACTGCAGAAGTAAACAGGACACGCACAGCTGCTATGTGAAGTTTTCACCACTGCACAAAGTGAAAAGCCCTTAACCCTTTGAGTGCACAAGCATCTGGTACTTAAAGTGTTACATAGACTCATCCACTTTGCCTGCTTGAGTTTGAAAGAAATGGATCCAGGATTGAAGATGTTATCTCTTGAGCAAAGCCACAAGGGAAAAATTCATTTTGGCCGTAGAAATGCTCATGGAGGGTTTTTATTAGAAGGCATTATTTCTCCATTTTCTTATTGTACTTATAATATTTCTCCCACCTGAGTGCTAACCTGAAATGAATTGGAACAATGTACTATATTGTTTTTGCTAGTACTCCAGAAAACATTTTTAAAAATGAACTGATTAAAACATGAGATTGATCAAACATACAATCAAAGCACATTATCCATACGAGTGACAGAGCTGTACTGTGTCCTTTTTATATCATACACTGAATTCCAGCAATTATTTTAAATAAAAAGTATCAGTCAGGCTACAAAGCATGAGATCAATCAAAAAGCATTAAGGCTAGGTTCATGTGGGTGACATTAGCACAGAGTTTGCCATGTTGCTCTAAGTGCCATAAAATACAACGGGCTGCCTTTGGGGTTGTTAATATAGCTAACTATTTCCTTGTGTGTTGGAGCCCCAGTGAAAAGCTCTGTATCCTTAACCTCTTCGTGTCCAATGACATGCCCGGACCGTCACTGCTGTTCGGCACTTAAGGACCAGTGACAGTCCTGGCACATCATGGAATTCAGGGCTACCTGCACGGCTGCATGCCACACAGGGAGCCCTGAATTGGATCATAAAAAAAAATGCTCAGTGGCCCTTAAGTGCCATAAAGGGGTTAATGCACTCCCTGCAGAACGTAGTGAAGATGCATAAGAGCTGATTTGCATGATGGCCTATAGGCCAAAGTTTAGTTCACATGCAATTGTAAAGTTGCGGTGCATCCCAAGAGGGTGTGTTCAGTTGATGCCCACACATCCTGCCAATAAGCCACACCACTGTCTACCCCACTGTCTAACTGACATACATTGGAGGTTAGTATGGGTAACTTGATCAGATCTACAATGCAAAGCAGTCAAGTTGAACATGTGAACCTAAGCTTTTCTGAGAACTATAATAAACCTGCCTGTTCCCGACCATGCTTTTGTTTGCTGTTTGCTCCTGTGTTAAGCCTCTGTTACTGAACCAGTCCAGTTCCTGACCATGCTATTGTTTGCTGCCTGTTCCTGCACTGATCTGCTGCTGCTGCTGAACCAGTCTTCTTCCTGACCACACTATTGTTTGATGCTTGTTCTACACTGATCTGCTGTTGCCAAACCAGCCCAGTTCCTGACCATACTATTGTTTGCTGCTTGTTCCTGTATTTATTCTCTGTTGCTGAACCAATCCTATTCCTAACCATGTTATTGGTTCATGCTTGTTCTTGCACTGATCCGATGGTGCCGAATGAGTCCTGTTCTTGACCATGCTATTGTTTGCTTCTTGATCCTACATTGATCAGCTGTTGCTGAACCAGCCTTGTTTCTGACCCTGCTACATGCCTGTTCCTGCTCTGCAGTTACTGAACCTGGCATGTTCCTTACTAGATGCCACATTGTGCTCACTATGGATCAGAACCGGACATTTTCTACTCCTTCAATGTTTTACTCTGCTTGTCTTAGCCAGAAGCTATTGTTCCTGGTGCACTGTACCCCTTGACTTGTTTTAGTTGTTTTTATTTGACCCTGCTCTCAGTTTCTGCTGCAGGTTTGGGTATTGTGGACCCCAGCCCCTTTAAGCATTCGCCTTGCTGAGACCTGCTCAGATGGTTTCTCAGCTGTGCTGCTCTTGCCGTTTCCTCGTTGTTGGTACACACACACACATACTAGCATTTTTATTTAAAAAAAAAAAGTCCACGTATCCTAATCTGTCTTGTCTATTTAGCAGTGCCCCCATGTCACTCTGAGGTAATGATGGGGCACTGCTAAAGAGACAAGCTGGATAAGTATGCAGGGGATCCTGCCGTCTTCAATGCTAAAGTATTTTTTTCTTAAAAGCCTTGCAGGTAAGAGCTATCTGATCAACAGGCCAGATTAAATCCACATGCTGTATTTTGCCTACTTGTGATTTACATCAATAGTCCATACAGCAATGTTTATTTACAAAGTGCCACATAGAAAGCTGTTTCAAACCAACCTGGCCTTTTTTCATGTCTGCATGTGTGATATGCATTTCAGTGCTTCACATGAGTTTAACCCCTTAAGGACCAGGAAAATCTGAGGTGGATTTCACTTAAGGACCTGAGCAATTTTTACTTTTTTAACTATGTCGTTGTTCAACCATATTTTTTCTTTAATTCCTTTTGTACACCCATGCAAATTATATACTGTTTTTTTAAGCACAAGTAGGGCTTTCTTTTGAAACCACAATTATATGAATACCTCATCGTTAATTTGATTAAAACAGAAAAAAAGAGCAAAAAAATAAAACAAAAACAACATTTTGCTTACATTTTCCTGTCAGGATTTGCATACCATTAGTTCATTACAAAAAAATACCCCTAAATATATTAATTTGCTTCTCCTGAATATGAAAGTACCCCATATGCCTAGTATTTAAATCCCTTTCTCACATTTACAAGGTAAATATTACAAGATGGATGTCATTATTTCCAACCTGTAATTTTTCAACAATTACCATGTGAGCATCATAGCTTAGTTGACGGTGCCAGAACCAAAAACAAAGGTATATGTTTTTGAAAACTAGACAACATAATGTAAATAATCAGGAGAATTTTGGAGTTTTTTATGCAGCTATTTTTTAGAAATATTTTTCAGAAATATGGTAATATTTTGTTTTTTTGCAGATTTCACACTTACATTTCAATATTACTGTTGATATCAAGCATGGTATAGTTGTAAATTTTAAAAAATACATTGATTAGTGTTCAGCTCCTTCTTCTGAGTACGGCAATACCCTATATGCATAGGTTTCTCAAGGTTTGGGGGAGCTACGTGCCCAAATTGGACTATGCACTTTTTCAGTTTCACACTTTGAATTTTCACAGCTTGCGTCACTGATGCCATGTCTCATTTGGGGCTGTGTACCAGTACCCTACCTCCTCAGGAAGGTAGGTAGGAGGAGTAGGCTCAGAGGAAGAAAGTAGGTAGGAGGAGACTACAGGAAGCATGGCATAAAACAGAGGCCTGCTTCACTCTGAAGCCTCGCACCTGCAGATGACGCGTGGAATGACGCCGAGTGTCGCTGGAAACAAGGTTAGATGTGACAACCCCATATGCATAGGTTTCTCAAGGTTTGGGGGAGCTACGGGGCCCAAATTGGAACATTCACTTTTCCAGTTTCACACTTTGAATTTTCACAGCTTGCATATTTTCAAATGTTTTATGCAGCCATTTTACCACCAATCCCTCGTAAAACTTGAAGTAAAAAACTCAGCGTTTTTAACACTTTAATTTCAATGTTGATGTAAATTTCAAGCACGATAGGTGAAGATTTTAAAAAAATGCATTGTTTAGTGTTCAGCTCCTTCTTCTAAGTATGGTAATACCCCATATGCATAGTTTTCTCAAGGTTTGGGGGAGTTAAGGGGCCCAAATTGGAACATGCGCTTTTCACACTTTGAATTTTCACAGCTTGCATCACTGGTGCCATGTGCCATTTGGGGCTGTGTACCAGTGCGCCACTTTAAGATTTCCCACCAAAAGTGTATATTTTTGGAAAGTAGACACCCCAGGCTTTCATTTTCTGTATGTTTTCAAATGTTTTTTACGCAGCCATTTTACTACGAATCCCTCGTAAAACTTGACATAAGTAAAAAAATCAGCGTTTTTCACACATTGACTTGATGTGAATTTCAAGCACAGAATAGGTGAAGATTTTTAAAAATGCATTGTTTAGTATTCAGTTCCTTCTTCTGAGTACGGCAATACCCCTGTCACAGTTTCCCCAGAGATGTTCAGGAGTCAGTACGGTATAGTTAAATGCAATTTATTAAAATATAAGTAAGGTAGTACACAATCGTAATATAGCAAGGACAAGCAGAGAGTCACAAGCCAGCAAGCACTGGTATCAGAAATAGTAGGCTTCCAAACTTGACCACACTGCTGAAGACTAGGCCTCAGCCACTGGTAATCTCTGCTGGAACCAGGAGCAGGAACTGGAACACAGGATCTTGATCCGACATTGTGAGGGGGCTACCTGACTCACGCCTGCAGTCAGAAATGTAGCAGAGGATACCTGACTCACGCCTGCAGTCAGTATGGAGAAAGTGGAAGCCTGACTCATGCCTGCAGTCAGTTTAATAGCTAGTCCACTAGAGTCCCAGGTCCGCACCAAATTGGGTGTCTGCTAGGTACAGGGGAATAACAAGAGAATAGTCAGACAGAGCCACAGGTCAGCACCAGAGACGGTAGTCAGACAAGCCAGGTCATACACAGTTCAGGGAGTCAACCAGAGCCACAGGTCTGCACCAGATTGGGTGTCCACTATAAGGATAAGGCAGGGGAATAGTCAGACAGAGCCACAGGTCAGCACCAGATTGGATGATTAGACAAGCCAGGTCATACACAGAGCCCAAGGGCACAGAACTGCTTTGTACAACAACGCAAGGGCAACTGAGTCAGACTCAGGCTGCCCTTTAAACCCCTCCTCAGGAAGTAGGTAGGATGAGCAGGCTCAGAGGAAGGAAGTAGGTAGGAGGAGATTACAGGAAGCATTGCATAAAACAGAGGCCTGCTTCACTCTGAAGCCTCACGCCTGCAGATGACCCATGGAATGACGCCGAGCGTAGCTGGAAACAAGGTAAGCTGTGACAACCCTTACTCAAGGTTTGGGGGAGCTACAGGGCCCAAACTGGAACATGCGCTTTTCCAGTTTCACATTTTGAATTTTCACAGCTTGCGTCACTTATGCCATGTCTCATTTGGGACTGTGTACCAGTACCCATCTTTAAGATTTCCCCCCAAAAGTGTATATTTTTGGAAAGTAGACACCCCAGGCTTTCATTTTATGTATTTTTCAAATGTTTTACGCAGCCGTTTTACCACCAATCCCTTGTAAAACTTGACATAAGTAAACAAATCAGTGTTTTTCACACTTTGACTTCAATGTTGATGTAAATTTCAAGCACATAAGTGAAGATTTTTAAAAATGCATTGTTTAGTGTTCAACTCCTTCTTCTGAGTATGGCAATACCCCGTATGAATAGGTTTCTCATGGTTTGGGGGAGCTACGGGGCCCAAATTGGAACATGCTCTCTTCCGGTTTCACACTTTGAATTTTCACAGCTTGTGTCACTGATGCCATGTCTCATTTGGGGCTGTGTAACAGTGCCCCACTTTAAGATCTGTCCCCAAAAAGTGTATATTTTTGGGAAGTAGACACCCCAGGCTTTCATTTTATGTATGTTTTCAAATTTTTTACACTGCCATTTTACCACCAATCCTGAGAAAACTTGACGTAAGTAAAAAAATTCAGCGTTTTTCACACTTATATTTCAATGTTGATGTGGATTTCAAGCACAGGATAGGTGAATATTGTATAAACTGCATTTATTAGTGTTCAGCTCCTTTTTATGAGTATGGCAATACCCCATATGCATAGGTTTCTCAAGGTTTGGGGGAGCTACGGGACCCGATTTTGAACAATTATTGAATTTTCACATCTTGTTTAACTGGTGCCATGTCTCAGTTGGGGCTGTGTAACAGTTCTCCACTTTAAGATCCCCCTAAAAGTGTATATTTTTGGAATGTAGACACCCCAGGCTTTCATTTTAGGTGTGTTTTCAAAGTTTTTACACAGCCATTTTACCACCAATCCTGTGAAAACTTGACATAAGTAAAAAAAATTCAGCATTTTTCACACTTTGACTTCAAAATTGATGTGAATTTCAGAAACTGCATTGATTATTGTTCGGCTCCTTCTTCTGAGTATGGCAATACCCCATATGCATAGCTTTCTCATGGTTTGGGGTAGCTACAGGGCCCAAATTGGAACATGCGCATTTCCAGGTTCACACTTTGAATTTTCAGAGCTTGCATCATTGGTGCCATTTCTCATTTGGGTTGTGTAACAGTGCTCCACTTTAAGATATCCCTTCAAAAGTGTATATTTTTGGAAAGTAGACACTCTAGGCTTTCATTTTAGGGGTATTTTGAAATTTTGTACACAACCATTTTACCACGAATCCCTCGTAAAACTTGATGTAAGTAAAAAAAAAACAGCGTTTTTCACACTTAGAATTCAATGTTGATGTGAATTTCAAGCACAGAATAGGTAAACATTTTATAAACTGCATTGATTAGTGTTCAGCTCCTTCTTCTGAGTACGGCAATGCCCCACATGCATAGGTTTGTCAGGGTTTGCGAGTGCTACTGGGCCCAGTTGGAACATGTTAGTTTCCTTTTACAGACATGCCATTTTTACAGCTGGTGCCTTGTCTCATTTCGGACTGTTTGACAATGCTGCAATAAATTTTACCCCCAAAAGTATATGTTGTAGAAGAGTAGACAACCCTGGCTTTCATTCTATTTGCATTTCATCATTTTTTTCACTGCCACTCTATCACCAATCCCTCCCAAAACCTGCAGTAAGGCAGGGAAATACCATTTTTTCACACATATTTTAGTGTTGCTCTGGATTTCAATCAGATGATATTTGCAGATTTTTTAAGGGTTTTACATTAGTGGTGAGTTACATTGTCTGAGTACGGCAATGCCCCATATGCATAGGTTTGTCCGGGTTTGGGGAAGCTACTGGGCCCAGTTGGAACATGTTAGTTTCCTTTTACAGACATGCCATTTTTAAAGCTGGTGCCTTGTCTCATTTCGGACTGTTTGACAATGCTGCAATAAATTTTACCCCCAAAAGTATATGTTATAGAAGAGTAGACAACCCTGGCTTTCATTCTATTTGCATTTCATCAATTTTTTCACTGCCACTCTATCACCAATCCATCCCAAAACCTGCACTAAGGCAGAAAAATACCATTTTCCCTGCCTTACTGCAGGTTTTGGGAGGGATTGGTGATAGAGTGGCAGTGAAAAAAATGATGAAATGCAAATAGAATGAAAGCCAGGGTTGTCTACTCTTCTATAACATATACTTTTGGGGGTAAAATTTATTGCAGCATTGTCATACAGTCCGAAATGAGACAAGGCACCAGCTGTAAAAATGGCATGTCTGTAAAAGGAAACTAACATGTTCCAACTGGGCCCAGTAGCTTCCCCAAACCCGGACAAACCTATGCATATGGGGCATTGCTGTACTCAGACAATGTAACTCACCACTAATGTAAAACACTTAAAAAATCTGCAAATATCATCTGATTGAAATCCAGAGCAACACTAAAATATGTGTGGAAAAAATGGTATTTTTCACACTTATATTTTAGTGTTGCTCTGGATTTCAATCAGATGATGTTTGCAGATTTTTTAAGTACTTTACATTAGTGGTGATTTACAATGCCCCATATGCATAGGTCAGGGTTTGGGGGAACTACTGGGCCCAGAATGGAACATGTGTGTTTCCATTATCAGATATGGAAAAAAACTTAGGGTGCTTTGTTTCCCATTATATTTTGATAGTGTTAGCTCTAAGGAGGGGTGTGTTTTGAAATATAAAAAACAGGGTATTTCAGGGGGAAAAAGTGACCAAATAATAAAATAAACTTTACAGCACTACTGCATTGTGCCTGCATGGCATTGCTTGAAGCAGTCACCCATGCAGAGGCCAGGTTTGGAAGGGCAATCAGGACAGTAAGATAGGATTTCTCTCCATATTCCCTTGCTGTAGCAAACCCTGCAGCGCTTTTGTGGGTTTTTCTTTTGAGGGGTTAGGAAGATTTTTTAAATAAAGTGTACTACCCCAGGTTTTTGTGTAGTTATTTCTGTTGCCCCTTGAAACAAAAATTTCAAAATAAGATGGAGCTGATACTGCAGAAAACTAGATTTTAGAGTGGGGTTTGCCAATTTGAAAATCAAAAAAGGATTGTATACTGCAGTCTGCATCATGTAAATGGCAACCTTTTTGTACCATGCCCTACACTTTCTCATGGTGAGGTACGGCTGCATGAGTTGATCACACAGATCAACTCCCCCCATGTGCTTATTGTAGTCTTTGATGCAGACTGGCTTTCTTATTACCACCCTTCTGCCATGAACAGAGAACGCCACAGTTTTGTCCTCATGCATGGTGGAAAGCATGTATACTTCTTTTTTGTCTTTAAGCTTAACTGCCAGCAGCTCTTCTTGGCACAAAGCTAAGGACGTCCCGGTTTTTAGTTTTTTGCGACCAGTTCTTTGGGCATCCCCCTGCAATTGCTCCTGACAGTGCCACAGGCCACGGTGTCAAAATAAAAAAGTGACTTAAATAAAAGGGGGCTGGTGTAGGAGTTGTCAACATATAAATTATATCCTTTATTTAATAAGGGGTAAATTCAATCCCAAACAATTTTCCCATTTGTTCCCAGAGATTTGGAGCAACCAGGAGGGTCAAGCTGGCTGTCCTTGCCCTCATAAATTCAAAAACCCTGGTTATAGCCTGTGGCACTTTCGCACAATTTATAAAATTTAATGCCGAATTTGGATCGCTTGGAGGGGATGTATTGCTTGAAACCTAACCTGTCTTTATATTTTATAAGGGACCCATCTATACTTATGTGTTTTTTGGGGGTATATACTTGGGCAAACTTTTCCTGTAAATGATTTATTAGGAGGCAAATTTTGAACAGTCTGTCATACTGGGGGTGTTCTTTTGGGAGGCACAGGGTATTATCTCTAAAGTGCATAAAGCGCAAAATCATTTCGTATCTAGTCCTGGTCATTGTTTTGACAAATGTAGGGGTATCATATATGGGGTTTTTACTCCAGTATGATCTAATACTTGTTTTTTTTACTATTCCCATTGTCATCGTTAGGGCCCAGAATTTCTTAAATTCTAAAAGGTCTGTGGGTTGCCATATTTGTTCCTTGGAAAAGAACGCTAATGGGTTGACGGCAATATATTGAGCTGCAAATAAATTTGGTTGAGACACGATTTCCCCCAAAATTTCTTCCCCCAAAAATACATTTAAAAAATGAGCATGGGTAAATCCTGCCACATCCACTTGAATTCCTGGGGTGTCTGTGAATTCAAGAATTTGTGGGCATAAATTGGCTGATGATACCCATTCATCAGCAGGAGTGGCAGTACTTGTGACAGGTCTTGGGGCAGTACTTGTGGCAGCTCTTGGGGAATTTCTTAGGGCAGCTCTTTGGGAAGGTCTTTGGGCAGCTCTTGGGGCATTTGCCGCAGCAGCTCTTGGGGCAGTTGCTGGGGCAGTTCTTGGAGCAGTGCATCCTTTTTTGACAGGAGGCCCTGCGTCATCACTAGAGCTGCTCTCACTCAGAAAACTGAGTGATGTCGAAGTCTGACACAGTGTCTGTGGTTTCTGAGTCAGCCGCCAAAAAGGAATATGCCTCTTCTAAAGTTTACCTCCACTGAATTGTGCACACCTACTTTAAACTAAATAAATTACTAACGTCTACTAACGTTTTTGTATTTTGTATTTTTTTCCCTATGCTACTCCCAAACCTAAATCTATCCCTAAGCCTTACCCTAACACACTTATTCCTTGAACCTACCCAACCCGACTACCTATCTAAACTAGCTTATAATATAAAATCATTTTTTAAATAAAATACATTTTTTTTCCCCTACGCTACTCCTAAACCTAAATGTAACCCTAAACCTTACCCTAACCCACGTATACCCTGAACCTACCTAACTCAAGTCAACTAACTATCTAAACTATAATTATTATATTTTTTGTGGGTTTTTTTTTTCCTTACTCTACTCCTAGACCTAAATCTAACCCTAAACCTTTCCCTAACACACGTAGACTAAACCTACCCAACTACCTATCTTAACTACCTAAAATAAACTAAATAATCAAATTTTATTTAAAAAAAAATAAAAAAAAATTAAAAACTTTTTTTAAAAATACAAGGGGGACGGGAGATGTACCACAGATCAGCAAACGCTGATTTGCAGCAAACTGATCACTACTAGAGTGATCAGATGGGGAGAACTGTATTGATCACTGCAGCTACAGTGATCAAAGGGTTAATATTAATATTCATTTTTTTTTTTACCTTTTTTATACAGGAACACTGGAATGGCTCTGGAACACAGCATAGCAAATGTCTCTGTCGCTCTCCACCTCAGAAGTGTTTAAGATGGAGGGAGCAGAGAGATGTGACAGGGACAGTATTTGTAAATACTGTCCCTGTCATTCTGCTTTTGCAACATGTGATTCACTAATCAAGCGAATCACATGTTGCAACAATGTTGCTACTGGCTGTAACTAAGTGCCCTGGTACCAGAGCACTTAGTTACAGCCAGCCCGCCATCTCCCTTCGCTCCATGCGGCACCGATGGGAGAGTTTAACCCATGATGGTCCAGCACCGTCATGGGTCTTTAAGTGGAATCTACCCATGACGGTCCTGGACTTTCATGGGTCCTTAATGGGTTAATATAAATGGAAGTAAAATATCTCCCAAAGTGAATTCAGTTGCAGCTATGTATTTAAAGTAATATGCTACTGTCTGCAACAGTGGTCTCATGATTAAAAACAGAAAATATACACACTATATGAAAAAGTAATATATTTGGCTTTGTGCAAAATAATGACCCTTGCATTAGAGATGCCTTTTTTGTGTTCTGACAAAATCTGTCAAATCACATAAATCACTGCATTATTTTCCTCTCAGTTTAAATACTGTGGCGGTGATGTTAATATCACATCTATATCTATATAGTATTATAAAATGCTACCTCCTGGTCCTGGTTTATTGGCTGGGTTGCCTGACAGAACGGATGCTTCCCAAGATACAATTAAGCATTAACCTTTGTGGTACCCTAGCACTGATATATAAATTTGAGGATCTCCCAACCTCTATATCTGTCAGAAAATGGGGGGTTTTGTGTACTTACTGAGAAAAACTTTTCCCTTAGTTCATCTAGAAGACAGGAAACATGGGGTAGTACTCCAGGAGGGCAGGGCACTTAAACAGAAAAGGTCTCTGAGGCACAGCCTGCACCACTTTTTGCCCACATGAACGTGCTCAATTTTAACATATAGCAAAAATGAAAGAAAAGAAATAGAAGTGAAACAAGAAAGTTAGGCCCCTGAACCATAGAACCCAGGAGGATCCCCCTGCCTGGGATTCAAACCATTAGTGTTTCTCTGAGAAAGAAGTCTTGTATTCCAAATGGACTAAGAGAAAAGGATTTATCAGTAAGTACACACAAAACCCATTTTCTCTTACGCCCTATATGGGACAATGGGAATATACCAAAGCATCTACCAAGATTCAAGGGAGGGGAAGAGAAAAACCCCTCCAGACACAGACCTTTTCTAACAGAAAAGAAACTGGGATAACATGAACTTCAGGGCTAAGCAAATCACCCAGAGCTCCAGAACATTTATGGACAAAGTGCTCTCTGCCTGGTGCAAAGATCCTGAGCATTCTGAGGGCCCAGAATGGTGCCTCAGCTTTTCAGGCTTGCGTCCGTCTTACTAGGATGTAATTTGGGATAATCAGTGGCCATCCCAATGAAAGATGAGGCCTCTGAAGCCAACAACTAAGGTTTGCCTTCATCCTGTCAGACAAAGACATGACACTGGAAAGGTGACACAGTTGTCTGGGTCAATTCCTGAGACTTTCCAACTGCAGCTCCCAAGTATGGAATTGAACAAATGGGACTGCTTCTTGAGCAGAGACAAGGTAGCCTAGTACTTTCTTCTACTCCTGCACCCTCTCAGATGGCCATGCTACCTCCTGAGTCACTGAAAGTGAAAGTTTCCCCTGAAGAGTGTCGAATCTCATTCCAAGAAAGTGAAGGACCTGGGACATAACCAGAGATGATTTTTGAGACAAAAAACCCAACCCTGTTGTTGCAGAACGGACAAGCAAGACTAAATCTGAATGCATAGGGTCTTCTCTGAAGGAGCCATTAGTAAAAGATCATCCAGATAGGGAGTCAAAGAGATCCCTTGAAAGTGGATGTAAGCCTCGAGGGCTGACATGACCTTTATGAATACCCACGGAGATGACCCAACTCAAAGTGAGGAGTAGTGAACTGAAAATGGCAATTTATGAATGCATACAGAAAGAAATGCTGATGGCCTGCATGGGTAGGGATGTAAAGATAAGCATCCTTTATGTCTAGGGAAGCCAAAAGCTCCCCTGGACACATGACAGCAATGATGGAGTGTAAGGACTCCATGTGGAATCAAGGAGTGAGTGCAGAACAGTTGAGGCATTTTAAGACCAGAAAAGGGTGGCATGCATCATCTTTTTTGGGAACAATGAAAAGACTGGAATAGAATCATGTGAATCTTTACATGTTTAGCAGGAAAGAAACTGCATACAAAAATGAGCTTTGCTCATGATCTCACAGAACTCTGGACATCAAGAAATTACATGGAAGAAGGAACTTGAAATCTATGCAGTACCCTTATGAAATTATCTGCAAAATCAATAGGTAAGCCACCAAGGACATGGCCCACGTGTCCTCCAAAAAAGTAGATGTCTCTCTATAGCCCAAGGTGGACCAGACCCCACTAGTCATCTAGCCTGAAAAAAGCCTGCTTGGATTGGGTTGAGGAGAATACGCCTGAGTTGCCAAGGGAATACAATGCCCTGGGTAGGTACCTATACTTGCATGGTTAATGAAAACCGCACATCTTCTGTGAGAAAAAGGGACGTTTAGGAGTGATATGAGGTGATGATGATCTTTTGCCTCAAGTGGCAAGACTGATAATGAGCTAAAGTTCCGAGTCAAAAGCTGTTTGCCCAATAAAGGGAGAGATATCAGCCAACCAAATTGGAAGCCACACAGTGTAAAGCACAGTCACAGAGAAAGTAGAGGCCTTTCCAGTATGGTTAGCAATATCAAATGCCACTTCAGTAAGGTAAGCATTAGCTTCAAGGATCTAGGAAATAAGAACTCCATACCCTCCTTGGGCACACCCGCTTGGACTGCATCCAAAAGCTGGTTCCCCACAGACAGCCATATCCTAGTTACCCATGCCGTCACAAAAGTAGGGTGCCAGGCATCAACCAAAGCCACAAATTTGTGTTCAAAAAGGAATCCATGTGTGTATCTCCCTGATGTTTAAGAGCATTCATCAGAGGCAAAACTGTATTCTTTGCAAGATGAGAAGTTAAGGTATCTATCATGGGGTAGGGTCACTGCGCTAAACACATATGTTGATTAAGGCATAACCTCCTGTCAGACATTTTCCATTCTTCCAGGAGTAACTAGTCTAAGGAATGCTGAGGAGGAAAATCGTCAACCTCCTCCTTGTGTCTCTGAAAATATCAGGGGAACAGGGACTAGAATCGGTGACTCCAACACCGTAAGCATCTCCAAGACAGCCTGAATTATACCCTCAGTGGAAGAAATGGGGTCTTCTTCATAAGGGTGCCCAACAGAGAAGGGCAAATCTAAGTCATCCACATCAGTTTCCTCTTCCTCAACAGATGAATCCCCAATAATGGGGGTCTTACCCATTATAATATGGCAAACGCCTTGTGGGGTTGCAGGGTGTTGAATGAATGAAGAATCTAAAACCCCTTGAACAGAGGAGGAGATAGAACCAACTGAGTACATTAGAGCCTTAATCCATACAGGCTCCAATTCAAACAGGTAAGGGTCCGGAAAGTAGTGTAAGATGGACATAGAATTCAAAAAAATTCCATAGGAAGCCCAATTTATCATAAGGAAGAATAAGTTAAAGGAGTAATAGGGACCTCTGAAACCATAGCAGCCTTGGGCTTGTCTCCTTTAGGTTCTCATGAAAGTAAGCTGTGTAAGGAATACATACAGAGCTGGATTCATTTTCTTTGTAGAAGGATTTAGATAAAGTGAGTGAATGGGCAGAAAAGTGGCAGATGACATTTAATGTAGATAAATGTAAGGGTAAAGGGAAAGGGATGCTATTATTTTCCTACCTCTATATGAATCCTTGGTTAGGCCTCATCTAGAATATGGAGTACAATTTTGGGCACCAGTTCTTAAAAAAGATATTGTTGAACTGGAAAAAGTGCAAAGACTTGCAACAAAACTGATAAAGGGATTGGAGGATCTGAGTAATAAAGAGAAACTAGCCAAACTGGGTTTTCTTATATTAGAGAAGAGACATCTAAGGGGTGATATGATTACCATTTACAAATACATTCAATGTCAATACAAAGAACTATCCAATGAATTATTTATGCAAAGAGCTGAGCTAAGAACGAGAGGTCATCCATTAAGACTAGAGGAAAGGCCCTTTCGACTAAAACAAAGGCAGATATTTTTTACAGTAAGGGCAGTAAAGCTATGGAATGCTTTCCCTCGGGATGTTGTAGTTGCAGATAATGTAACTGCTTTCAAAAAAGCAATGAATGCCTATCTAGCACAGAACAATATTGAAAAGTATGATAGATGGCTTCAGTGCAGATAAGTTGTTGATCCAGGGAACTATCTGACTGCCATTTGGAACCAGAAAGGAATTTTTTTACCCACTTGGGGATAAATTGGAAATGGCTTCAGGGTTTATTTATTTTATGCCTTCCTTTGGATCAACAGGGGTGTTTTGGCATGGGCTGGACTTGGTGGAAGCATGTCTTTTTTCAGCCTCAACTATGTTCCTATGAGTTATACATGTAAATATAGCATCAAAAGGAACCTCTACTTATCCTTAAAAAACAGTATATAAATTGGGCGTACTGAATGAATCAAAGGGAAATATGGTTGAACAATGACATGCTAAAAAGGCCAGAATTGCTATTTCCTCAAGTGTAAAAAAAAATCACTGGTCACCAAGAAGTTAAAGGCACTACAACCTAAAAAAGTGAGGTTTTCAAAAACAAATTAAAAATTAGCAAATTGCTATGATGAAATAAAAAAGTATGTACGCACCACTGCCAATTAAAGACTGTTACCAAATGAAGAGAATTGTACCAAAAATGAGAAAACCAGCAAGATGGTCCACAGACAGGCAGTGCAGGGCTTAAAATCCCACTAGTGCAAATAATAAGAACATAGAGATTTTAAAACTTTAATAGATGTGCTTCTGAAGCAATACAATCAATAGAATATGATTCGGGCTTCCAGACAGAGAAGTAGGGACATACTCACAGGACCTGTGCAGTCAGGGGAGATAATCATGTCTCTTCAGTCTTCATGCTCCCATACATACAGGAAAGCTTCAGAGAAGCTTTGAAGAAATAGGCTGATAAACAAGCCATTCTCCAAAGACTCAGGTCATGAAAGAATGTGCATAGAAACATAGAAACATAGAAACATAGAATTTGACGGCAGATAAGAACCATTCGGCCCATCTAGTCTGCCCAATTTCCTACTGTGTAAAAAAAAAAAAAAAAAAAAAAACCCACACACAACCTCAAACCTTTTTTGGTCCTTGGTCTTTTCTTATGTTAAGGACCGCCTTATGCCTATGCCATGCATGCTTAAATTCTGTCACTGTATTGACATCTATCACTTCTGCTGGTAGGCTATTCCACTTGTCTACTACCCTCTCAGTGAAGTAAAACTTTCTTACATTACATCCCTGGCCTTCCAAAGGAGGCCAGGGATAGGAGCCCACCTAACGAGGGATTACACAGCATCATAACTATAGCATATAATTAAAAAGAAGGCTAAGGGAGAAACATTGCCTCCTGTAAAGTCACTTTTAAAAATAAGTATGTCCAGGCAGGGATAAAGTGGTGTACATTGGGAGTCTCCACCTTAGAGACCTTTTTAGTTTAAGTGCCCTGCCCTGCTGGAGGAGGGAACTTTACCCCATGGTTCCTGTGTTTAACCATAAAAAAGAAATATTTTTAAATAACTGCACTAAAACAGGGTTGCTAGATTCCAGACTCCCCTTACATGTCCAACAAGTCACACACTATTCATAAAATACCTGCAGCTATAATTTGCATGGGCTAAATCAGGGGTGAGCAAATAGTTACTCTCCCTCTGTAGTTAATAATTCATCTGCATCCAAACTGAAGTAGGGGGCAATTATATGGTTAACGCTGTGCTTTGAATGTCACATCTTATCTCTGTCCAGTCAGCTGATTTGGCTCCCTTTTTCAAATTTGCTACTCTCATGTAATTTTGCTGCAGATTTAGCATTTCCAAACTTTATCTCACTCTAGTATTTGACCCCAGCATCCACCTGACTCCTATCAGATTCCCATTGCTGTTGAGAGTGACTTGACATTTCCTGAATACTTGTTCTGACTAGTTGAAATTGGCTTATGAAACTGTCTTCCCTTGTTCCATGTTTACTCCATCTACCTGGCTTAAATATGTTATCTAATGACAATCTGCTATGGCTCACATAACATTGATGCTTAGCTTCTTCCAACTGCCGTTCTCTAATCCCAGTCATAGTACTAATTACCACCTGGCTGTTATTAGCCCTTACTCATATTACTGGCTTTTGATACTTCTTAGTGCTTAGAGCTATGATCAGCAGTTGTTGAGGGTGGCAACACTGGAACCTCCACTCTACTGACTGACTGTAAATGCTGCCATTTACCTAGTGTCAACTGCAGTTATCTTTCAAGTGGAACTTTCACATTCATCTAAGTATCCCTAGTTTGGAAGATATACCTATCAAGATCCTGTTTGGGTATGTACTTGTCCCCTGCTATCCACCTATGTTATTAAACATTACCTTATAAGTTTGCTGCAAGACCAGGGAGAGCGGCGCCATCTTTCCTATAAAGTAACACAGAGCATGCGTCAGCTCTCTCTGTGTCCTGTCAGTCACAGTGCAAGAGACGGCCCCTAAATTTTTTTGGTGTGTTAAAGGGATAGTAATACTTAAAATGTAAAAAAAAATATGTTGTAGGGTTTATCCCCCTGAGTAAAACAAAAGTACTCCCAATGCTGAAAGGTGTTTCATTCAAAAGTTATTAATTTTAAAAGTTTAATTTTTTAGGTGCAATATCACAGTGGCCTGAAATTGTACAGTGGCGCTGTTGCTACACCATCCTATGGAGATTTATGGTCAATTGACCAGAGCTGTCCATAGGATCGTGTAGCAACAGCGCCACTGTACAATTTCAGGCCACTGTGATATTGCACCTAAAAAATTCAACTTTGAAAATTAATAACTTTTGAATGAAACACCTTTCAGCAGTGGGAGTACTCTTGTTTTACTCAGGGGGATAAACCCTACAACATATTTTTTTTATATATTAAGTATTACTATCCCTTTAAGCGTGATGACTGCTTGTGCACGATCCGCATGCAAATTGATTTGTATGCGGCTAGGTCGTCCACAGTGCGCGCTCACAAAGGATCCTGAACTTTATTTATTTTTAAATATATTGATTACCTTTTTTAAAAGACAAAATTGGTAATAAGCAAAGTCTTCTACTGTGAGTGATGACAATTCCGATCAAAGTGAGCACTGGCAACTTCATTTGGCACAAAATAACAGTAAATTTGCTACGATTGTATTCTGCTAATTTATACAGATGAGGGCTTTACATGAACGCGCTTGCACCTCACTGACATGACCTGGACGCACACGATTCAAGGAGCGTGCCAGCTCACATGGTTTTGTAAGGCATGACGTAGGATTCAGGGGCAGGACTTACGATTCACACACACAAACTCTGTGGGAGTGTCTTCTGCACCATACGGTGCATGGCTGTACAGCTCTAAGCGAAGCATACGTCACCAGGTAAAGATTTCAGGTCTCTGTTGATGAATTTATACACAGATTTAAGCGAAAACACACACAACAATATACACAGGGAACACAAAGGAAGGGATGAAGCCACGATGATAAAGAGGTGAAAGTTTTGCTTTCAGTTGCTGTGAGACTGTCTGCAACATTTTGTCTGCACTAAGGCCCTGTAACTGTATCTGTCACCTCTTCTTCATGACGAGGTTCTGTGAATGTTATGTTGCTTGACCATTAGAGACAGAATGGCCTGTAGTGGCTGAGGTTCTTGTTGTGTATAGGAATTCTACTGGAACAAGATATCTGCCTTTCCATTGCAAGATCAAATTCCACAATAATGAAGAAATTATGGGCTCGATGCAAAAGTTGGAGATGGCTGTTTTTAAGCTTTTCAAAAGCCTGTGCTATGAAAAAATACCGGCAAAAATAAAAATGGTCGGGTGATAAAGTTAAGAGGTGTTTTCAGCCATAGCAAATAATGAAAACACTGCAATTATCAGTTAAAATGTCTGCTTTAGCAGTGAATATCCAATAAGGGACTCAATATATCGCAGTAAATTTAAGACCCAGTTTTTTGGGACTAGAGTCCCTTATCGGATCTTAAAATAGCCAACGTAGAAATGAAAGTAAAAAACAGTAAAAAAAAAAAAAAAAAAAAAAAAACCTAAGTCCCAGGTGGATGTATTGATATGGGGCCCTAAGCCCCACATCAATATACCCAAAGTGTCTAAAATGTGTCCAAAGTTAGTAGAATTAACCCTATGAGTGCTAGCATGCTGGTCACTCTTTCTTCTCTTCAACCTTCTCTTCTTACTTCTCTTCAGCCTTCTCTTCTTTCTTCTTGCTGTAAAAAAAATCAAAGATATAAGTACAATGCAGAAATATTCTCCACAATAATATATAGTTTAACCCCTTGAGTGCCAGAGGGGTACGCAATGCATGCACCTCTCTGGGACTCAAAAGGCTTAAACTATGTATTATTGTGCTGTTTGTAAATACGAATATGCTTCCATTGAATCGCATATGACTAACTTGTTAAAAATGCCATAATTAAAATGCCATAAATACGTAGCTTTAAGTTATCATGTCTCCATAAATGCCATAAATAAAATGCCATAAATATGTAGCTTAAATGGATAGTAATGTTTCATAATAAAAGCAGCTCTAATTAATCATCATAGTATTTGGACCTTGTAGAGTGTTATTTCAATTCTGTCAGAGTTGTTTTTCAAGAATAATTGAATAATAAAGTATCCCCTCCTGCCCCTTCTACTGATATAACACTGCTCAGCCAGATCAGAAGGGAGGTGCCCAGGTAGACTGCAGAGAAGGACAATCTTCAATTAAGATAAGGGAAAAAACTGAAAATCTTGTCAAGGGAGGCAGGGCTTTCATTGTTCTCATAGGAAGAAGATTGTCCCCTTGCTGTTATCTGTCTGGTCTAGCAACCAGATTCCACATCTGAGAAGAGATGACTTACACTAGGTAAAAGGGGCGGGGGGGAAACTTTATCCTTCAATTACTCTTGAACCACAACTCTGACAGTACTGAAATAGCACTATCTATGGCTCAAATACTATGAAGATTAATTGGAGCTGCTGTTTTTGAAACATTACTATCCCTTTAAAGCTATTATGTCTCTGCCACAATGATGAGTAGCACAGTCCCAGTCCTGTCCTGCACGGGGCAATGTCCGTTGCACACTGAAGAAATTGGAATTGAGACTGCCTTTATATATGGGCAGTCTCAGTTCCAGTTCCCTCACAGTCATTGGCCAGGATGTGCTTACGCACATCCCAGCCAATCAGATTCTAGCAGCCGATGGCTGTGATGGAATTGGAACTGAAACTGCCCATATATAAAGGCAATCTCGATTCCAGTTTCTTCAGTGTGTAACGGGCATCGGCCCATGCAGGACAGGTCTGGGACTGTGCCACTCATCACTGTCTCCACCTCTGCCGCCTCCACACACAGCGGCGGAGACATGATAACTTTAAGCTATGTATTTATGGCATTTTATTTATGGCATTTATAGAGACATGATAACTTTAAGCTACATATTAATGGCATTTTAATTATGGCATTTATAACAAGTTGGGCATAAGTGTTAGAATTGAAGCATATACGTATTTACAAACGGCACAATAATACAAAGTTTAACCCTTTTGAGTCCCAGAGAGGTACATGTGTTGAGTACCCCTCTGGCACTCAAGGGGTTAAACTATGTATTATTGTGGCGAATATTTCTGCATTGTACTTATACCATTTTTTTTTTACAGCAAGAAGAAAGGAGAGAAGAAAAGAGAAAACTGAAGAGAAGGCTGAAGAGAAGACTGAGGAGAAGGATGAAGAGAAGACTGAAGGAGAAGGACAGTGGATGACAGGTAAGTGTACCACAGATTAGTTAGTTTTTATTCCATTGAAGTTCCCAATACTACCGCTATTTAGCTGTGTTAGTGGGAACTTACCGCACAAAACAAACTTTTGGCCACAAGACCATTTCTGTCGCCTAACGGCTTTTTTAGCGCAAACATTTGCATCGAGCCCTAAATCTGCAAAAAAATTATGTTCAGCAGGCCTGTCTTGCAGACAGCTTTTAGCAGTCATTTAAGAATGTAAAGTGCATTCCATTAAATTTCTCCATTCTGTGAAGGTCTATAAAATATCTAAGAATGCCAGTCAATATAATTAATCCTTTCTTCAGGAAACATCTGACAGGAATCATATGCACAGGGATGCAGCAACATCTTGTCCCTAATGCTCTGGAAAGCACAAACCATACTGCTTTATCAGAAGCATTTACTTCAGCAATGAATGGTACTTCAAAATTAGGAGTAATCAATGTTGTAATTGTGATAAAATGTATTGAAATTGGCAAAGCCTTCCTCAGCACAGGAAAAAATATTTCCTTTTTTGTGAGACAAGTAATCAAATCTATTTTAGCAGAGATTTTTAATGAAACTATTGTAGAAATGTGAATATCCCAAATCTTATAACCTTCTCATTTTGGGGGTAGGCTAGTCTGTAATAGATAGGATCTTACTTAGCTACATACTTAAAGTGGAACTACCACTTTATAATGACATGGGTTATTAAAAAGAGCTTTCAAAATTATTTATATTATGTTAATCATTCTTTATTTCAAGCAATAGTTTGAGATGTTTAGCTTTATTTTTCAGGTTATGTACATTATCAAGTGCTTCCTGATAGGAAGTGGCAGTTAGAAGGTGGAGTGGAATCTTAGTATCTGATATACTGAGGACTCGATTATATTCCCTCCGGTAAAGCAGCGGGTAAGTGAAAAAAACACACAGCAAGAAACCCCTTGTGTACCATGGCTAGTCTATAGTTGGATCAGACATGGGTCAACAAGCATTTATAGCCAAAATCCATGTTGTGTCCAAACACTCGTTGTAGATTTTAGTTTTCACAACTCAAGCTACAGAGCGTGATTGTCACGGTCCCACAGAGATATTCAGGAGTCAGTACAGTATAGTAAAATGCAACTTATTAAAATACAAATAAGGTAGTACACAAGCAGAGGGTCCTAAGCCAGCAAGCACTGCTATCAGAAATAGTACGCTGCCCAGACTGGCCACACTGCTGGAAACCATGCCTCAGCCACTGGTAGTCTCTACTGGAACCAGGAGCAGGAACAGGAACACAGGATCTTGATCCGACGTAGTGAGGAGCTACCTGACTCACGCCTGCAGTCAGCAATGTATCAAAGGATACCTGACTCTTGCCTGCAGTCAGTATGGAGAAAGCGGAAGCTTGACCCATGCCTGCAGTCAGTAAATAGCTAGTCTACTAGAGACCCAGGTCTGCACCAGATTGTGTGTCTGCTAGATACAGGGGAATAACAAGAGAATAGTAAAACATAGCCGCAGGTCAGCACCAGAGGGGGTAGTCAGACAAACCATGTTATACTCAGTTCAGGTAGTCAGCCAGAGCCACAGGTCAGCACCAGATCGGATGGTCATACAAGCCAGGTCATACACAGAGCCCAAGGACACAGAACTGTCAAGACTCAGACTGCCCTTTAAATCCCTCCTCAGGAAGTAGGTAGGAGGAGCAGGCTCAGAGGAAGGAAGTAGGTAGGAGGAGACTACAGGAAGCATGGCATAAAACAGAGGCCTGCTACACTCTGAAGCCTCACGCCTGCAGATGACGCATCTAGCTCTGATGCGTCCAACCTCTGCCATCTTCCTGCGTCATCCGTGCAACATGAACGGCCGCTGAAACCAAGGTGAGCTGTGACAGTACCCCCTCCAAAGGCCCCCCCTCCTCAGAGCCGGCCGGGGTTTGTCAGGAAAGCGTGCATGAAATCTGCATACTAAGACAGGAGCGTGAACATCATCAGCTGGAATCCAGGAGTGCACCTCTGGACCATATCCCTTCCAACAAATAAAGTACTGTAGGTGCCCTCGAACCAAACGGGAGTCCAGAATATTTTGAACTTCATACTCATGGGAGCAGGACGGACAGGAGCTGAGGTATATCGGTTGCAGTCCAAGGGCTTTAACAGAGAAACATGGAAGACATTAAGAATGTGCATGTTGGCAGGGAGCTCCAATGCATAAGCCACCGGGTTAATTTTGCGCAACACACAGAAAGGACCAAAGAATCAAGGAGCCAATTTGTTACAAGGAACCTGGAGATGCAAGTTACGGAAAGACAATCACACTTTGTCTCCTACCTGGAAGGTAGGTGCTGACAGTCGCCTACGGTCAGCCTGCCTTTTTTATCACTGCGTGGAACCACGTAGGGTATGCTGTACCCGAACCCAATAGGAACGGAGTGCCCTCAAATGCTCGTCAAGAGCCAGAACCGCTTGTGCTTGGAAGGTCTCAGGAAAAACCGAGAGTTGGAACCCATAGTTGACCAAGAACGGGGAACTCTGAGTAGATGAGTTAACAGCACAATTTCTGGCAAACTCCGCCCAAGGTAACAGGGTAGCCCAATTATTGTGGTGGTTAGAGATATAGCAGTGGAGGAACTGTTCTAAGGCTTGGCTAGACCTTTCTGCCGCACCGTTAGATTGCGGGTGGTACGTGGAGGAGAATGCCAATTGAATTTCCATCTGAGCACAGAAACACAAACAGAAGCAGGACGCAAATTGACTTCCTCTATCGGACACGATTACTTTGGGTATGCCATGGAGTCAGAAAACCTCCCTAGCAAAAACCATCGCCAATTACTGAGCGGATGGTAAGCCCTTAAGTGGCACGAAGAAAGCTCTGATGTGTCCAACCGCTGCCATCTTCCTGCGTCATCCGTGCAGCATGAACGGCCGCTGAAACCAAGGTAAGCTGTGACTTGATTTATGGGAATATCAAAGGAAAAGAAAAATACTCTTGTTGTGTGTCACAGTGTCAAACAATGAGAGTGAGCTCTAAACACAGACACCCTAACCCCACCTCCCAAACACCATCCTAACACCTAGAACTGTAACACTTACCTGTCATACACTGTCCACCTTCTTCTTCAATCTTCTCTCTTCCGTCTTCTTGTTTCCTTCTTCTTTTTCCTTCAAAATCTGTTTAGTAAAAAACAAAAAATCGAATGAAGGCTTTAGTCTAAAAAAAATGCCCACAAGATATGCTGGAGTTAACACCTCTGGTGCTCAAACGGTTAAATGCAGTGTTGTTTATCTTTTAAAAACAATCTTCAGCCACTCCATTTTAATCAAAAGAAGCAATTCCTTTGTGCCATAAATAAAAGTGTCTCCAATGGGTATATTAATGTACACTGCCACTGTCTCCGCTAGAGGCAGCAGGCGTGCATATGGACACAGACCCCCCTCCATACCTTTCGGCCATTACCCGAATCCAAATGAGGGAATTTTTAAAAAGACTGGCTTTTATATGGCCAGTCTCTGTTCAAAATGGATGCCAGCCTCCGAATGGCTGGGATGCGTGCTTACGCACCTTGCAGCCAATCAGCTTTTAGCAGGCATATATTTACACATTAGAGGCTAGAAGCAGCTGATAAATGTATTGTATTTTAAAAAATGTACCCATATTTATATTTGCTGGCATCAGATATTACTCATCTTTCCAAAGTACAGCACAACACAGCTGTTCCCGAGAGAAAGTGTTCCCGCAAGAGATTTGATTGGAACTGCTCCAGAGAAACACACCTGTCTACCAGGATTGGCAAGGCACAGAGCTACTGTGGAATGCTTTTCATATTGCATATTATCTGTACATAGTGGATAAGCACACTTTTTTGTGTGAGTGCAGGAGAACCAGTAGTGAGTAGTCTATATGTGTAAATGTTCCATTAGAAAAGTACACAAGGAGTCTCTAAATGGCTTAGCAGCTGCAAAAGGATCCAACACAAGCAGTCAAGTCAGCATGGCAAATCAGTGAATCACAGATTGGTGATAAATCACATGAGATGCCCCATGTTTTTCTTCTATTTAATGAGACTAAATTATGTGTAGGTAACAGGGCCACTTTAACAACCAACTGTACTTATCTCAGTTTTCTGCAAGTAGATACTGCCCTTCTCAGCAAGTCAGACTGCTCTGATAAAACTAAGACATATCTTATGAATTTTGGGCATATTTAAATGTTTAGAGGAAAGGAATATCTCGTCCTTCATTAATCTATGACACATCTCCATATATTTGTTACTATGGCCTTTTTCTTCACTTTACTACCTAAAGTTACATGAAAAGAGTTACTATCCCTATAGGCTGAAGCCTCTCCTCAGGGAAGGGAGCCTGGTATACTGGTGCTGTGCAATGCGAGGGAGTCCCGATTCTCACTTTCTGCATGCCAGACAACGGCTCCGTGCACTGCTGCACATCTTTATTTAAGTACTCGACACTTATGCGGGCACATTCTGATGTCTCGACACTTAAGCATACAATATTAGAATGTCGCAACATTTTTAATGTGCCATTTTGTTGGTCTCCCTTTCAAAAGTATACCAGATTTTAGCAGATCACACTGGAAGAGGAAAGCATGAAGCAGTGAAAGTTTAATACTTCTGATGGAAGATATTGCTATAAAAGACTGCCCTTTGGACTGTGCTTATCCACAGATGTGTTTCATAGCAACATGCATCAACCTCTTGAACAAATACCAGGCAGAACAGTATTCATTGATGACATACTGATCTGGAGTAAAACAAATGAAGAACATGGTGTAAGACTGAAAATGGTCTTAGATGTTTCTGAGGAGAACAGTCTGAAGTTCAATAAGGAAAAGTGTTAGTCCAGGAAAAATAAGTACAATATTTGAGAAAACAACTCACAGGAGGTGGTGCTTATCCAGATAAGAAAAAGGTTAAAGCAATTACGGCAATTCCACAGCCAGAAATGCTGAATTACTTTGGCAAGTTCATGCCTAACATGCTAGATAAAAGTGTTTTAATGCAACAACTGCTCAAAAAAATATGCTTGGGATGATCACAAAAATCACCAGAAAAATGGGTGTCTTTAAAGGAAATGCTTACTACTGCACCAGCGCTACACATCTTTGATCCAAAAGCAAAAACTTAGATGTATCACAAAATTTCCAACAGTTCTATTCCAAAATCAAAGTTCAAGGTGGCTTCCTGTAGATTATGCATCTAGGGCTATTAAAGGACAATGAAAAATCATATGCTTAGATAAAAAAATATACACTTCAAATGTTTTGAAGATAACAAACATGTTCATCTTTATTTACCTGAGAGAGTGACCAAGGCAGAAATAGAAGCCTTTAATTCAAATCAGACAAAATGGTATGATGGATGCACCTCTGAGACGCCGCCGTTATGACTTTAAAAATGGTAAGGAGTTAGTGGTTATTGATGCTCTATCACATTCATACTCAACTTTTAATGAGGAAGATGTACAGTTATAGAAAGAGGCAACAGTTCATGTTAATTTGATCATGTAGACAAGTAGCTCAGTCATGCAATATGGACAACCACATAAAAGACACCAGAGATACTGATGCTCTTCTAAGTCTAGTGAATAAAGAATATAAAAGTGAAAGAAAGAAATCACTAATTCCACCATTGTATAGATCATATTTTTATCTCTCCTTGAAAAATGAGTGATTTTGAAGCACAAATGATCTTTACCAGCAAGTCATAACTTATGAATATCAAATATGAGAGGCTCTGAAATCAAACAAAAGCTTAATGGTTTCTTCTACATCTAGTCACAGCTCAGAAGCATCACATTTTAGCTCTTTAGTACCATTACAAAGGAGAAATTTCCAACTTACTCCAGGCATACGTTTTGGCCTTTTTGGGCGTCGTCAGTGTTTTGCAGCTGGATTCCCTAGGTACTGAGAGTAATGGGTCAACGTCTAGATTACCCTTCACTTTTTAGGAGATTCCCAAAAAGTATTCAAAAATGGATACCAAAAAGTGAGAGGCTCTGAGGATGAACAAAAGCACAATGGCGTGTTCTATGGCTAGTCACCACTCAGAAGCATCAGTTTTTAGCTCTCTAGTGTCTTTACAGAGGAGAAGTTTCCATGTAAATGTAATCCTGCCCAAAAGAGCAACCCAGCTCCCAAATGGCGGGCAAGTCCCCTCTTCATGGGAACAGCAGTTTACTCCAGACGCACATTTTGTCCTTGTTGAGCCTCTCACATTCTGGATAAGTATTTTGAACACTCTTTGAGGGTCACCCTAAGAGTGAATAGTAATTCAGATGTGGATCCCTTGCTCTCCATGCCTAGGGAATCCAGATGCCCAGACTTGCCCGTCATTTTGGAACTGGGCTTCCCTTTTGAGAAGGATTAGTCTAACAAGTACATGGAAACTTCTCCTCTGTGGCGGATAATCATCCTGAGATGAGCATTAGATAGTTTAAGATATTTGAACATACCTATGAATCTGAACATTGAACATCCAGCCCATGATATCTTTAAGCTAACTGACTAGTCAAAGCTGGAGTAAAAATAGTAAACAACTAACTTCTAAAGCAAAAGAAGCAAGCACAAGAGGCTTTGTGTCTTGCTCTTCCTAGCTATAGAGCTACTCTGTTGAAATGTGGTAAATCACCAGAATAATTATTTCTTAGCAGATACAGTAGCTTGTTACATAAAGTCCTGTACTGAAACCTTGAAAAAGGTTCCAACAAAGAGATATAGAATCCAAGTTGAGGCTCAGAGCAAAAAGGAATAAATAGTATACTAGACATGCAACACATTTTGAGAAACTTTCTGTTGAAACACTGGTACATGTGCAAGGTTCAAATAACTGGAATTCTAAAGAAACAATAATTCAGCAACATTCTCCAAGATCTTATTTAGTTCAGACTAATGAGGGCTAATGTTTACATGTGAATCATACACATGTAATGCCCACCCTGTATGTTAAGGCACTGACATTTTGATGACAGAGAAGGAAACCTGTGATGATACAGTAAATACATGCAGATTGAGAATGAAGATGTTGGGGAAACTCCACAAAGCTCCACTGATTTTTCCGAAATACCTGCAAATGAAACCGAACAACATTAGGAAGAAATGTCAGAAGACCACACTGTCTTACTTACTAATATAGTAACATAGTAATTTAGGTTGAAAAAAGACTTGCGTCCATCTAGTTCAACCCTTTGCCTATTCTTGTTTACCATTGTTGATCCAAAAGAAGGAAAAAAAACACCTTCAATATAGCAATTTCAAATTCTGTCTTGGATGGGTGGAAAAATTCCTTCTTGCTTCCAAATAGCAATCAGATTTCTCCTTGGATCAACAAGCCCTAACTAAATATTAATCCCAAAACTAACGTACATAGCCCTCTATGTTCTGCTTTTTTAAATAAGTATCCAGGCCCTTTTTAAAGGAATCTAATGTATTCGATTGCACCACCTCTTCAGGCAGTGAATTCCATACCTTTATTGTCCTTACTGTAAAGAAACCCTTCCGCTGCTGTAGATGAAATTTCCTTTGCTCAAGTCTAAGCAGATGGCCCCTTGTCCTTTGTACTGTTCTGTTAATGAACAGGTCTTTGGAGAGCCCTTTGTATGGGCCCTGAACATATTTATATAGTGTTATCATATCCCCTCTAAGACACTGTTTTTCTAGTGTGTAAAAGTTTGTTTTCTAGCCTTTCTTCATAACTTAAACTTTCCATTCCCCTTACTAGATTTGTAGCCCTCCTCTGCACTCTCTCTAGTTCCATAATGTCCTTTTTCAGAAAGGGTGCCCAGAACTGAACAGCATATTCTAGGTGGGGTCTTACATGGACTTGTAAATAGGCATAATAATATCTTCCTCCCTTGAGTCAATGACCTTTTTAATACATTCCAATATCTTATTGGCCTTTGCAGCTGCCAGCTGGCACTGCATGCTACTGCTAAGTCTATTGTAAGAAAGTCTATTGAAGAAAGCTAAAATGCACTATATTTCTTTAAATAGAGTTTAAACTTTAATTGTAATTAAAATAAAAAGCATGTATATATTTAGATTGTCAGTTGGTATGATCATACCATGTGCATGATCATGAGGTCCTAAGCCAGCAGACTGTTCCATGTTCCTGAATAAAAGTGATTAGTTATCTATGAATGCTGCGTGATATACTTAAATTACATAGTAAACAAGATCTACTATAAAATACTACAATTAACCATTTTGCCTCTTTGTGCTTTCCTTATAGAGAGTGGTGTATTTGATGTTTTGGAGGTCACTTTGGAAGCTGCAGAACATCTTCACCCTCATGGTTTTAACATGCTGCACAACACCACTTCCACCTTTACCTGATTTTTGACGTACTGTATGCACCTATATGTACGTGATCTTACAATTATGAATATACTGATCACTTTATTTTCTTTTGAAATAACAGTTGGCATTCTTTGTGAACTACTTACTAAGATTTTATAACTCATATTTTTTCTAATGTCTTAAAGTGGAAATACCACCCGACACAATCTTTAGCTTCACTAAGTCCCCATCTGGCAACTAGCTGCCTAATAGAGCTAGTCGCCAGAATATTTACTTTATTTAACAGATTTCTGCTCTCTTCCATGGGTGACAGGCAGGACGGAGCACGGACATCTTGCCATTGTGACGTCCGCGCGCCTGCGCTGTCATTCCCAGCCGGAGCCAAATGGCTCCTAGCAATGCCTCCTAGACCCAGCTGGGACTGACAGCGCAGGCGCACGGACGTCACAATGACAAGATGTCCGCGCTCCATCCTGCCTGTCGCCCATTGAAGAGAGGAGAAATCTATTAAATAAGGTAATTATTCTGGCGACTAGCGCTACTAAGCAGATAGTCACCAGATGGGGACTTAGTGAAGCTAAAGATTGTGTCGGGTGGTAGTTCCACTTTAAGCTGCAATTGAAACTCTATTTTACATTAGAGTTATTCATATTCTCCACGGAAAGTATTAGAAAATAGAGAACATGTGTGTATTTGAAGAAAATAGGGAGGGAGAAGAGGACAGGCTGCAACAAGGTAAAGCAGTGAGTAAAGAGAAAGACAGTGAACATGGGGAATGTAGGTGAGAAAGGAGGAAATCAGATAAATACATTTTAGAAAAGTTAAAAGGTAAAATAGGGTGACAGAGGGAAAAGTGGTACAGAGGGGAGGTGAGAAAAAAAAATAAAAGAAATAATGCATGAAGGAGTAGGGGTGCATTCAAGAGAGAGAAGATTTGGAAGAGAGAGAGAGAGAGAGAGAGAGATACAACATTGCCATCTAGTGGAATTCTGTCATAGCAAAATGATTTGTATTTCTGTTACAGGAACATGCACTGTTGGTGTTAGCTCAACCGCATTCCGTATGACACCCAGTTGTTAAAATGCATACTGTAATAAAGCAGCAAAGCTCCCCATCCCCTCCAAACATATTTACACATGCTTTGCCATATTTAAGAAGAAAAGCAGGAGCAATTCTTGAGCAAACCATCTGTACCAAAAAGGACAATGACAACTTCTCCATTATTCAAATGGTAATGTAACCTCTTGAATGCTACTTCATGGCATTGCTTTTAAACCACAGGAGTATTATGGACCTTTTTCCCTGTGGAGGTTGACTTTATGATAAGTCTGTTCTCATCCTCATAATGAGGATGAGAGCCTGAAGACAGAAGAGTAGCAAGTGACCCTTTGAGTGCCATGGCCCGTTTTTATGTCCCATTCTGAGATATCGCACACTTTGTGTGTTCTTTAGGCAATCATTCCTATCGATTTCACTCCAGCTTATGCCTAGTAACATATTTGGCTGCATCGGTCCTTCTCTCCTCAACCCTTGCACTATTCAATCTCCTATCCAGTTTTTCTATGGGTTATTTGGGCTTTTAGATGCACTTACACCTTTTAAATAGTCACTATATTCCACCTCCTGGTTTTCCAAGGGTTTTTTGGATATTATTTTGTTTATATAAATGAGGTTCAATTTTAGGTGTGTGGCCCCTTTAAGAACAGTAGCTTGTGTCACAGCCATCTTTGCTGCATAGGCTTCTAAGGATAAACTTCTTTGGGACATTTCTCTGCATTCACTCATGCTAAAAGGGTCAGAGAAGGGCTTTTTTTCTCTAATCATGCTCTGTTGCATAATCAGGGTTATTTGTATCCAAGAGGCCTGCCACATTATGTGGCTGAAGAGCCACGTGTTTATAGGCAACAGTAGTGGAGAAAGACTACAATACCCAGAATTTCCTGTTTCCCAGGCTTGTTTCTGATTGGTGGGCATCCTTTTTGGTTGCCAACTTACTTCTCACACAGAGGATTTCCCGCTTTGCTGCTTCCTGTAGTTCCCTGTACCATGTGACCAAACAGTGGTCTGCTGATGCCACCAGGGTCCTTCTACTGGATAGGAGCTAGCTGCTACCCTGACTCTAATTAAAATTAAACACCTTCTCTAGACATGTCTGACCCTAAGGGGCATATGGGGAAAACCAAAACCAAGGATTCAGTGGTTTCTCTTACACCCCAACTCACTGTTCCTCATGCCATACTGGGCTTCCAAGGGATTATTCTGACTTCCTTTGTCCCTCATGTACTGTGGCCCCTTCTACTCCCCCAGAGCCATCCAGCACTGACAACTGACCAAACCTGCTTGGTTTAAAACTCTGATGACTTTCCTGTATAGGGATTGGAACTAGCCAGCTTACACTGAGAGAGCTAGTTCCTGTCCTGCTAAAGGACATTTTGTTCCAAAGTGGCCAAGTCCTGTTAAAGGATAGGAACTAGCCAGCTTACAGTGGGAAATCTATTCCCCATCCATCTAAAGGACCTTTATGCCTCCAGCTAACAATGGTCCTTTACAGGGATAGGAACTAGACGGTTCACAGTGAGAAATCTATTCCCTATCCAGCAAAAGGACCTTTATAGCTCCATCTCACACAGGTCCTTTACAGGGATAGTAATGCCTTGTTCTTATACTGCTAAGGAACCTATATAATTTCAGCTAACAATGTTCCTTTACAGGGCTAGGAACTAGACGGTTCACACTCAAAAATCTAGTTCCTATCCAGCAAAATGACCTTTATAGCTCCATATCACACAGGTCCTTTACAGGGATAGGACCTAGACAACCCAAAGTGAGAAATCTAGTTCATATATAGCAAAAGGACCTTTATACCTCCAGCTAACAGTTGTCCTTTACAGGGATAGGAATTTATAGTTCTTATACTGATAATGAACCTTTATTGATTGTAAATTTCTCAGCAAATAAATGGAATGATTTTAACTCTGTGGTGCACAAGACAGCACTCACTGAGATCTGAGCTTGCTACATATATAGACCTGCTCAGCCCTTGTGGCTCACGATGAGTGGATGCTGCTGGGCCCGGTAGGGAGATCAAGTTGCTCCCAACTTGTTAAAACTGTTGCAGTGTGGAAAGTGGGGGACACTGTATATGGGGGATACATGTCAATGTGGAAAGTGAAGAGATGCAATTCCTGGCAGTGGAGAAATCTGAGTGGGCAGTATATATACCCGTGGAAGGTTGAGGGAGGATATATGGCATTGTGATTATATACAACACCCATCTTCATGTTATTGTTTTTAAATAAATTTCACAGAAGCATTGTTGATGTTAAGATTTTTTTTTCTCTTCAGCAGTATCATTTTATACCTATAAATATTGTTTAGTTCATGGGTACTGATCTGGTTTGTTTCTGACTCCAATATTTTTCCATCTGTCCTGGACTCATGGAGTGTGATTTTTACAGAGAGCTGCAGTTGCGAGTGTCGGGAGAGTGAAAAAAGGTGCACTGGCTGTTATTACATTTATAACATCCATTGCACCTGTTTTATACATCATGACATTTGGCTTCTGAAATTGAGACTCTGCCACCCACAGTTTGGTGGGGATTATTACAGCAATTTTAGACTTTAACTAGCAAAAGGGGCACAGTGTTGTCTGCGGGGATGAAGTAGTTTGAGTGCTTGAGGGGTATTGAACGCATTAACTGACAATGCTTTGGGTTCAAAGTATGAGAGGCAAAGATGTATCCATGCAGTGGAATGTGTTTGATACCTCTTTGGCAATGAAGAAAGCCAATACATTGCACATTGTCTTTGTTTTGTTTAAACCCCTTCAGTGCCAAAGAGGTATCCAACACATTTCACTGCATGCATACGTCTTTGGCTGTCCAACACTTAACCCTTTCACTGCCGCAAAGTTACCCAAACCATTGTCATTCAGTGCTTTGAATAACCCTCAAGCACTCAAATGATCAAATGTCCACGGGTAACGCCGTGGCCCCTTTGCTAGTGTAGGTATATTTTGTTTTATATTAGAGCAGCCTCAATGTACGTGGAAAGAGCAAGTAAGCTATGTTAACCCTTTCAGTGTCAGAGGGGTACACGATGCATTTGAAAGCAATGTATTGTATACTCCCTGGCACTCCAAGGGTTAATGATGGAATGTGGGACCCTTCCAACTGACTCCTTGTTGTCTCATTGGGTCCCCCGGCCTCACACCACTTCAGTGTGTACGTTTTGCATTGCTTAATTACAATCTGTGATTTATGCCTTCAGTAATAGTGTAATTGCATATTGGTATATTTGTGTAATTCTACTGTATGCTTCTGCTACCTTTTTCTGTGTTTAGGGAGTGCATTCTGCCCCTTCTCTGCGTGTTCCCCTTCTCAGCTGTGCTAGCCCAGCAGTATGTTACTGAGCTCTGCGCCGGCCTCTCTCCCCTTCTCTGCGTGCTCCGCTCTGGCCAGTCATTCTGCACACAGAGAAGGGGCAGAACACACTCCCTAAACAGAGAAAAAGCAGCTTCTGCACTGCACGCACCCACCTTTTAACCTCTTGACTGCCGGGGGAGGGTGGTCAATATATAATGTGTTTGGGTTTGCCTCCATCTCATGTGCCAGGGGATTGGGGGCAACATTGCTGGGTTTGTTTTATATTCAGCATGCTTGGCTTTGGTGGCCACATTCATGTGTAGGCTGTACAGCGGCAGGCTTGGTGTGTACCGGGTGCAGGGTGGTAAAAACTGTCTCCTGTCCTCTGTGTACTGTGTTCTCTTCTCCCTGAGGGAGAGGGCAATGTTGTTGAGCTCCAGCTGCTCATTGTTTGTAGTGCCCACAGGCTGATGGGTCAAGAGCCTGGAAGAGATCTGTGCCACGATGTGGCTGCATCTGCCCAGCACTTCACATTGCCTCCACTGGTGGTTCTTGGACCTGGTTCTCCCTCCATTGCACTTGGCAGGTGGCCGTATGGTTGAGTATTGTTGTTCGAGTGTCTGCAAGTGGAGGTGAATTTTATTGTCCTGAGATGGAATTCGGGGAAGCAGAGTTACTGGGATATTAACCATTTCAGTGGCAGAGAGGTAGGCAATGCATTACGTACCCCTCTGCCACTCAAAGGGTTAAACTCTGCTTCCCCAAATTCAATCTCAGCACAATAACCTTTACCTCCACTTGCACTCGACCAACAATACTCAGTGTTGCGTACCTCTGTGGCACTCAAATTGTTACCAGCATGATAACCAGGTGCCAGAGGGCGCACAGTGAAAGTGTAAGGGAGCAGCCCCTGGGGACGTCTGGGAAAGAGGAGTGTAGGGTTAGTAAGTTTAAAACAGCTGAAGAGAGCACAGAGAAAGGTTGAGGCCGGGTGACATGAATAATATCGGAGGCATTTAGCATCATGTTAACTTGATCTGAGGGGCTGTATATGCAAACTGACTGTACCTTCGGGACGGATATGACACAGACACGGATTGTATGGATTATTATTTTGTGTAGAGTGCTTCAAAGAGTGGGGTGACTTGCCTTCTTATCCCAAGCCTGGTGTGCCCAAACTTTTTCCAGAAACTGGCACTATAGGGAAAAAAAGGCATTTTCTTATATTTCTGCCCCTTCAAATGCACTGAAATCTGTGAAAACCATGGAATTTCCAACTGTATTCATTAGCTAGTGCTCTTAGAAGTAATATGACACCCCATTGGTATGAGTTGACCTACCTTAGGGGGTGTTAGAAGTATAACACTACACCTACTAGAACAAGTCATTTTTCTAACATTTTCTCAAACCTGACTTGCCTGTATCAAAATGGCTATAACACCTTCAGAAGTGAAGGTAGATGAACCATACCATTTTGGAAAGAAGATAACCTGCTGCATCTAGTGAGGGGTCACTTGCCTTTCTACCCTTAAGTTAGTGTGCTCAACTATTTCCAGAATATGGTGCTACAGAAAAAAAACATTTGTTTTTTTTTACAAATTGGTCACTTCAAAGATATACGAAAATGATTCAACACCACTGGGATTTCCTATAAGGACCTCCTGCCAGCCTACAAAAAAATGGTACCCCACTGCTGTGGGTTGACATACCATATTGGGGTGCCAGGAGCGTGGCTACCAGTGAAACAAGGTTGGGGAAGCAGTGTATGTGTGATTCTATGGCTATTAGTGGTCAGTCAGTGTGACTTGTGACTGCCAGTGAAACCAGGTGGGAGGAGGGACAAGGGGTCAGGCAGTATATGTGGTCAGTGAGAAATTATGGCGGTGGTGGTGGGGGAGGTAAAATATGGGGGATCTGTGACTATCAGTCTGCACTGTAAGTCCCCCACATACACTCCTTGATTCCCAGCCTGAATCCAGTACGTACTATCACTTGGGTCTACCAGTAGGCAGTGGAACCAGGCTGGGGGGGGTCAAACTGTGGGAATGGGACTGCCAGCGGGCTGTGGAACTAGGCTGGTGGGTAGGGGGATTTTGTGTGCATGCCACAGGGGTACCCGATGCACTGCAAAGCAATGTGTTAGACCCCCTGTTGCACACAAAGAGCTATTTTTTTAGTTATTTTTTATTCATACCTTGTAGGGGTATGACCCCAAACAAGGTCTAAAAAAATTACGAAAAAAGAGCGTGTGTGTCACAGGGGGTCCAACACATTGCAAAGCATTGCGATGGACCCACCTCTGACACGTGAAGGTTTTGTAGGATTCCCCCTCCCCAATATTTTTGTGTAAACCTCATTGGGGGCATCAGAACACCCACAATGGGGTCTGAATAAAAAAAAATAAAAGGGGGAAAAAATAAATAATCCTGTGTGTGCCACAGGGGTGTCCAGTGCATTGCAAAGCAAAGCATTGGTTCTCTCTGGCACACAGAGGGTTATTTTTATTCTTATTATTACTTTATTTATACCTTGTTGGGGGATCAAGACCAATCCTGAACTCCCCCCCCAACAAGGGCTGAATAAAAAATAAATGTGTGTGTGCATAGTGGGGGTTCAGCAAATTTCAAAGAATTGCTTTGGACTCCACTGTGGTACATGGCCGGTTTGCAAATTATTTTCATTTAAACCTTGTTGGGGGGCATCAGGACCCCTCCTGCTGCCACCCCAATGAGGTGTAAATAAAATAATAACTGAAGAAAAAATCCTTTGCCTGCCACAGGGATGCATTGGACCCCTGTGGAATACAGAGGGTTAATTTCCCCCGTTACTTTGTAGTCAGAACTTGTTGGTGGGGCACCAGGACCACTCCTGATGGCCCCCCAACAAGCTCTGATTACACAGTAATGAAAAAAGCCTTGTGTGTGCCACAGGAGGGGGGCTGCATTGGACCCCCCACACACACACCCATGGCACACACAGGGTTAAATCTTTTTTTCTCTTTTTTTTTTTTTTTAATTATCAAAGACCTCACTGGGTGGGCATAAGGACCCCTCCTGATCCCCCACATGAGGTCATAATAAAAAAATGTCCCCAACATACTAACCCTGTGAGTGCCACATGGGTATGCGCTGGACGTCCCCAGAGCACTCATAGGGTTACATTTTTTTTTATTTATTTTATTAAATTTATATTCAGACCTCGTGGGGGGACATCAGGACCCCTTCTGGTGTCCCCCCAGTTATTGATCTCCCAGCCGATTGTGCTGGGAGATCAATCTGGTGACCGCAGGAGAGCAGAAGCTCTCCTGCCCTTCTCTCCTACCTCCGGTAGGAGTGAACACGATCAGGGAAAGTCACCTAAGGTCACCGGTGAAGGTCTCCCAGTCCCGCCCACTCCTACCCAGAAGTTCAGGTAGGAGAGTGGAGGAAGGGGAAGCTCTGTTTCTCTATTACAACTATTGTTCTCTCAGCGCGATCAGCTAAGAGATCAATAATTGAGGGGGCTTGAGAAGTGATCCTCATGCCCCCTATGAGTGCCAGGAATTTTTTTTTTTAAATGCGGCCATTGCATGCCCGTTATACCGGCTTATGCAGTGACCGCATTTAAACTGTACAACGTACAAGCTTGTTACAGCAGGTACAGCTGTCCAAACCCATACGTTGTTAAAAATCCCCTCATAGTACCCTTTGACCTTACACCTGTGCGGTCAGTAATCAACCTTATGGTCTCTCTGACTATTCACTCACAACCAATCTTCATCTGAGCTACAGAATAGTCCCGGCAGTCTATAGACCTCTAGAATGTTTGTAAAACTTGGTGTACCCCTGTTGTGGCGGCAAATAGCACCACCTACTACCCAAGTATGAATTTTTTCGTAGTCAACCATATGCTTTACAGATTAAATACGTTTTAAAATAAAAAACAAACAAACCTCCTTTTGCAGTGGTTCACTGTTTATAGGCTGGGGTAGGCCATTTTGTCCTTTATTTTGCAAGGACTGTGGTGGTTTGTTTTCAGTTGGCTATAGTTACATTTGTTTTTAATGGTAATTTTAATACACCTTGATAAAGACGTGTTAGCCGAAACCATTCTGAAGATTGTGAAAAATAAAGAAAACTGGTTTATTTCATCTGACACTCTGTAAAGCAGAAGGGGGGCATATGGCACTGTGAATAGATACAACACACATCTGCTTGACACTGTTTAACGGTAAGAAAAATCACAGAAACACTGTTGATCTTTGTTTTCTCTTATGCCGTTTCATAATATCCATATGATTTTTGTTTTTCGCTCCTGGGTACTAATGTGGCCTTTAAATCACTCCAGTATTCTTTCATCTGTCCTGGACTCATAGTGCCCTCTCACCATAAACCTGTGTGGTCTGTAAACATCTGAGCAGGAGAAAAACGCAGCCATTGGACCATTTTTTGGATTTTCTACCTTGCCTTTAGGACATTTAAAAATACACAGCTGTGCTGGTTCCCACTACCTTTGGACTTGACCACTACACAATACTCCACAGGCAACATCTTATGCCTGGTTTCTTATTTCACAAACCACACCTGTTACTATGTGGACTTAATCTATTAGATTAATCTACCCATGTGACTAAAAAGTTATTGTTTGGTTGTGGCTAAGTAAGATAGACATGATTTCCCACAGGAGAAGAAAACAGTATAAGCATACAGATTAGAAAAACTGATTTTAATTTCAATATCAAATGTATTAACAGTGAATATGAATAGGTTTAACATCATGAAACATGTACGGTTGTTGCTTTATTATATTCTGTTCCCATAGACACATTGTGAAGGTCTCTTTTAATCACATACTTGGCATCTGGTCTAATAAGGATATCCATTCAGTAATGTGGAGGAAAGAAAAAAAAACATATTAAAAGGATCATTCCAGGATGAATGAACACAGATATAAAAAATATAAAATAAATTAAATAAATAAAAATATATAGGAGGATTTTAATCTTACCTGTTAAATCATTTTCTCTTAGTCCATATAACTTACAGGTACCATGGGGAGGTGACAGCTCCTCCCTGTAGACTGGAACTATTCTAGAAGAAGTTGTGGGTGGAGCCTCCCCTTCCTCCTTATCAGGTTACCACACTAGCCCCACCCCAGATAGACTTGAGTCAAGCCTATGAAGTAAGATAGTAATAAGGAAGAAAGGAAAACTCCTGTGAGCAATGGACCCATGAGGACCCCCACATCCAGCACCAGGAGACCCAGCATGGTCAATTTCTCTTGGTGGGAGACCTGTAAGTTATATGGACTAAGAGAAAAGGATTTAACAGGTAAGACTAAAATCCTCTTTTCTCTGTCGTACAATATAACTTACAGGTACCATGGGGTTATACCAACATTAAGCTCCCAGAGTGGGAAGTAAAGAAAAGGGCCAAGCGCTGGTCCCCATGATACCAGTGTACCCATGGACTATCCAGGACACAGAAAAGCCCAAACAAAATAAGTGTCAACAGACACTGAATAACAGAAAACACAGTATACAAGAACAAGAGCCAACAGGGCTCAAACAGTTAAAGAGCTATAAGGCACAGGAATGCAAAAGGGTTCTAGATAGGCAAAACTTCCTCCGGGAATTTTCTGCCAATGCTGGCTTCAGCCAAAGCCAGGACATCAACACGATAGTGTTTGGCAAAGGTGTGCACAGAGGACAAGGTGGCCACCTTGTACATCTGATCAGCAGAAGCCTGATTGTTGTAGGCCCAGAAGGCCGCAACAGACCTGGTGGAGTGTGCTGTTATACGGAAAGGAACTGGTTTCTTTCTGAGTTCATAAGCCTTGAGAATGGTAGATGTAATCCAATACACAATAGTGACCTTGGACGCAGCCATACCTGCCCTAGCACCCTCAGGGACGACAAACAAAGCAATAGTCTTGTGTAAAGACTCGTTACATTGCACATAGAACTTGAGGCAGCAGCCCACATCCAACAAGTGGAGATCCCTCTCCTTGTCAGATTTGGAGTCAGGACAAAAGGAAGGCACAACAATCTCCTGATTGATATGAAACTCAAACCACCTTAGGAAGAAATTCCTGGGAGATACAAAGAACAGCCTTATCCTTATGAAATACCAGGAAAGGTGGTTTACAGAACAAGGCTTGCAGTTCAGCAACTCTGCGGACAGAGACCACTGCCAGAAGAAATGCCATTTTCCATGTCAAAAGATTCAAAGGGAAGCAGCTGCAAGACTCCGAAAACCAGATTAAGATCCCACTGGGGAGTGGGAGCCTTATAGGGAGGGAAAGCATGAGCGACGTCCTGAAAGAAAATCTTGACATCGAGCAAGATGGCAATGCTTCTCTGGAAAAAGACAGAGAGAGCCAAAGTCTGAACCTTCAAGGAGCTAAGACTGAGCCTTTTGTTTATATAGTCCTGTAGAAAGGACAGGACCACCAGAAGATCAAATTCCTGTGAAGACAGGTCCCTGTCAGCACACCAAGACTGGAAAATGGACCAGACCACCCTATGGCAGGCCTTGGAAGAAACAGATTTCACCTCAGGAGAAAAACCCTTTCTTCTTAAGATGGAAGCTTCAACAGCCATGCCGTCAAAGCCAAGCGCTCCACATGCTCCCTACAAAGGTAGCCTTGTAGGAGGAGATCCAGTCTGAGTGGTACTGAAAATGGATCTCGAATGGACAGAGCCACCAGCTGTGGTCCAAAAATGGGCCATCAAGATGACTGCTGGACTGTCCATCCGAATTTTCCTCTGCACCCTGGGGATGAGACACAATGGAGGGAAGATGTAGGCCAGGGAGTCCACAGAAAACGCTGGAGGATCCCTCCAATGGAGCAAAATAGTGGAACTTTCCTGTTGTCCCTGGTAGCCATCAGGTCTATCTGAGGATGACCCCACCTCTGCACCAACAGGTCAAAAATGTCTGGGTGGAGTTCCCAATCTCCTGGATCCACTGTTTGGTGGCTGAGAAAATTCTCCAGGACATTGTCTACCTCTGGCATGCGCACGGCAGAGATAGCCGGAACATGCTCTTCTGCCCAGGCCAAGATAGACTTGACCTCTGACCAAGTGGGGGAGCTTCTTGTGCCTCCTTGCTTGTTGATATACACCCCGGCAGTGGCGTTGTCTGAATGGATGCAGACTGGGCAGCCCCTCAGTGGAGAGGACCAGTATACCAGAGCATGATGAATTGTCCGGAGACCCAGAACATTGATGGAATGCAGAATCTCCTCCGCAGTCCATCTGCCCTGAACCCCCCAGGTAACCCAGGACAGCTCTACCCAGCCCCTGAGGCTGGAGTCTGATGTTACAAGGGTCCAGTCCTGAATGACAAAGGGATTCCCCTTCTCCAGGTTGGACCTGTCCAGCCTGACCTCCGGAGGGAGAGAGAGACACATCAGTCTTAGAGATCCGGATTCCCGTTCCAAGCCCAGATAGTGAACCTCTGGAGCTCCCTGGTGTGAGCCATGGAAGACGTAACTGCCTCCAAAGTGGACACCATGCATCCCATCAGGGTCAAGAACTTGTGCACTGGAGCTGAGGGCCACTCCAGAGCTGGGGATACCAGATGCATGACCTGTTGGATAGAATCCTCGGTCAGAAAAACTTTCCCTTGGTAAGTATCGAACCTGAAAACAAGGAACACCAGTACCTGAGAGGGGACTTAAGCAGACTTATCCATATTTAGAATCCACCCATGGTGGATGAGAATCTGAGAACAGTCCTGGACGTGCTGGTCCAGGAGTTCCCTAGACGACGTCTTCAGCAGAAGGTCGTCCCCTGGGTGAACAGGTAGGCAATCAATGCCCCTAAGACTGCCGAACACCGAGAAGCAGAAGTAAGCTCAAAGGGCAGAGAGATGAACTGGAAGTGCCCAAAGGTGCAGGTGAACCTGAGGTACTTCTGGCTGTCCAGATGAATAGGAACATGCAAATAAGCATCCTGGAGATCCAGAGAGGCCAAAAATTCTCCCAGACACATAGCTGCGATGACAGAGCGCAAGGACTCCATCTTGTAGCAAGCAGTCTCCACAAAAGAGTTGAGATCCTTGAGTTCCAAGATGAGGCGACTGCCACCTTCCCTCTTGGGCACCACGAACAGGTTTGAATAAAAACCTAAACCTCTTTGTTGAGGAGGAACTGGAATCAGGATTCCCTTGTCTAAGAGAGTCTGAACTGCCTTGTTGAAAAGAAGCTGCTTTTCTTGTCCCAGAATCTGAAAGGAGGAAGGGATTCCTGTACCCTTCCAAAACCACCTGCAAAACCCAATGATCCGCAACAGAGTTTGCCCAGGAGTCTGAAAAATGGTGCAGGCGTCCACCCACAGGGAGCTAATCCAGAGTGGGATTGGGCTGAAACACAGTAAGAGACCTCTTCCGCCTGTGAAAGACGTCAGAAGAAGACTGGCCCTCATCAGAGGTAGTAGTGACCTGCAGCGTCGGTAAAACCACCTTGATGAGGCCCTCAGCTGAGGGAATGGGCTCAGTCTCAAAGGGGTTGCCATAAGCATAGGAAGAAGCCCCTTCCTCACACTGCTGTTCTTCCGTATCAACCTCAAATGAATCCTCTTCAGAGGTTTCTGAGAGATCAGGAATGCCAGGGTCCATAGGTGCCACAAACCAGAAGGCACAGGGCCGGATTTACATCTCAGGAGCCTGCAAGCACAGAAATCTGAAGCCCCCCCCCCCATTGGCCATCTCCACAATGCTCCAAATCTCCACATTACCCCAATCTTCATATTGCCCTCACAATGCCTCCATAATCTCCACATTGCCCCCATTATCTCCACATTACCCCCATCACCTCCACATTGCCCCATCAGCTCCACATTGCCCCATCATCTCAACATTGCCCCCCATAATCTTAACATTGGCCCCCATTAGCTCCACATTGCCCCCATCAGCTCCACATTGCCCTCACATTGCCCCCATCATCACAACATTGCCCCCATCAGTTTCACATTGCCCCCATCAGCTCCACATTGCCCCCATCAGCTCCACATTGCCTTCACATTGCCCCATCATCTCAACATTGCCCCCATCAGCTCCACATTTCCCTCACATTGCCCCCATCATCTCCATATTGCCCTCACATTGCCCCCCCATCAGCTCAAATTGGCCCCCATCATCTCCACATTAAGCCTCACATCCCCCCCCATCCGTTTCCTGGTGGTCCAGCGGCAGGAGAGATTTGTGCTTCTGCACAGACCTGTAGCTGCTGGAGATCCCACACAGTCTTCTCTTTAGTAATGCAGAGTGCTGGGAGATTATGTCATCTCCCAGCCCTCTGCATTACTAAAGAACCGGGGAAGCTCGGCAGCTACAGGTCTGTGCTGAAGAAGGCACAGACCTTACCATGCGGTGGGCGGCACGGTGCAGCACACCTCTTCACTTTAAGAAAATATATATATATTGATTCAAATGTAAGGCGCCCCTCTGTAGGGTGCTCCTGTAGGCAGATGCCTTATGGAAAATACGGCCCTGTGAAGGCAGTGGGGAGTTTCCAGAAATGGAGGATCCATTGGAGGGAAAGAGGAAACTGTGCCATAGAGCAATTTAAGTCCTTGACCCAGAGTGGCTCTTATTCAAGGCTGGAGGGCCCAGGTAGCGGGGGCCACATCGCATGAGGGACATAAGTATCCTCTAGAGAGCCCCATTTGGCATGAGGAACAGTAAGCAAGGGGGTCAGAAATGCCTGAGTATTTTGCCTCAGGTCTAGCCCCAGGTCCCTTTGGATCCAATATCCTAACAGGAAAAGTGTCTAGAACAGAATGAGAAACCCAAATACTGTGACCCTGATTAAGAAATCACCTCAGAAAGCCCCAAAGAGTACTTATCTGGCAGACAAATGTTTAACCTGAGAAGGAGAGCAAGGAGAAACAAGCCTATGCGTAGGATACTCCAGCAAAAAGAGAAAGAAAATGGCGACCAAAATCGCAGCCAATCAGAAGAAAGCCTGCAAAACTGGCATTCTGAGATATATATTTTTGTCTTTTTGCTGTAACCTAGCAATGCTTGAACCCAAACACGTGGGGTACCCAAGACACTGCAGATGTGAATCGGATCATAGGGCAAGACGAGACAAGAATGAGCACTCCCTCAACTCTGTAAGTTAAAAGGTTGTTAAACAGTTGTTAAACTGTACCTGTAAGTTATATTGGATGACATAGAAATATATATTTATATTACACACACCACAAAATCGAACAGTTCACTAATTATGTTAAAAATGTTTTCATTAAATTTCAATATGCAATATTTAAAATTTTTTATATTCATTTTTAAAATACCTTTTAAAAATGTACACATGGTGATACATTGAGCACATGCACGAAGATGATTGGCCTGCAGAAGGGAGACCACATAACTTTTTTAACCCCTTAACCACCCATGACGTACCGGAACCGTCATGGGTAGATTTGCCACAAGGACCTATGATTGTCCCGGTACGGTGCGTGTTAAAATCTCCCATCACCGCCACACAGAGAGATGGGAGAGTGCAGGCTGGCTGTTACTTAGTGCTCTGATACCAGGGCACTTAGTTTCAGCCACTAGCAACATTGTAGCAACATGTTGCAAAAGCAGAATGACAAGGGCAGTATTTACAAACACTGTCCCTGTCACATCTCTCTGCCTCCCTCCATCTCACACACTGCTGAGGTGTAGAGAGACAGAGACAGAGAGAGAGAGAGAGAGAGAGAGAGAGAGAGACATCCTGTTAACCCTTTGCGTACCCCTCTGCACTCAAAGGGTTAAAGTGTTTCAGATCCTGTTCCAGAGTTCCTGTGGAAAAAACCCCTGTTAAAAAATCAGATTTAACCCTTTGATCACTGTAATTGCAGCAATCAATAAATCCCCCCCCCCCCCACTGATCACTTTAATAGTGATCAATTGCTGCAGATCAGCTTTCTGCTGATCTGTGGAACTTCCCCCTTGTATTTTTTTAAATTTTATTATTAATAAAAAATTGTTTTTTTTAGCAAATTTTATGGTTAGGTAGGTAGTTTAGCTAGGTAGTTAGGTAGGTTTAGTGTACACATGCGTCAGGGAAAGGTTTAGGGTTAGAATTAGGTTTAGGAATAGAGAAGGAAAAAAAATTTGTATTTAAAAATTGATTTTTTTTAAAGATTTTTAGATTAAATAATTATAGTTTAGATAGGTTGTTGAATTGGGTTAGGTAGGCTCAGGTAATACATGGTTTAGGGTAAGACTTAGGGATAGATTCAGGTTTAGGAGTAGCGGAGGAAAAAAAAATGTATTTTATTTATAAATTGTGTTTGTGTTATAAGCTAGTTTAGATAAGTAGTTGGTTAGGTAGGTTCAGGGAATACATGGGTTAGGATAAGGCTTAGAGATAGATTTAGGTTAAGGAGTAGTGTAGAAAACAAATTATCATAAGAATAGTGACCGTTTGGGGTTAGAGTTATATATAGTATTTACATAGTAATAGTTAAGTAGTGGGTGGGTAGTTATTTAGGAGAAATTAGAAATGTATTTAGTTTAGGGTAGGTTTACATAATGCAGCCGCGTTATAGTCTAGAAGAGGCATATGCTTTTTTGGCGTCTGACTCAGAAACCACAGGCACTGCGTCAGACTTTGATAAAACGCAGTTTTCAGAGAGTTAGAGCAGCTCTAGTGATGACGCTGGGCTTTCTGCAAAAAAAAAAGATGTACTGTCCAAAGAGCTGCCCCAGCAGCTGCCCCAAGAGCTGCCCCGGCAACTGCCCCAGCAACTGCCAAAAGAGCTGCCCAAAGAAATACCCCAAGTGCTGCCCAAAGAAATGCACCAATACCTGCCACTCCTGATCCTAATGAATGGGTATCACCAACCAATTTATGTCCACAAATCCCAGAATTCACAGGCAACCCAGGATTTCAGATTGATGTGGAAGGATTTACTCATGATCAATTTTTTTTATTTGTTTTTAGGGGAAGACATTTTGGGGGATATTGTGTCCCAAACCAATTTGTATGCAGCCTAGTGTTTTGCCGACAACCCATCAGCTTTCCTTGTTAAGCAAGAAGTATGGAAACCCACAGACATTGCAGAATTTAAACAATTCTGGTCCCTAATAATGGCAATGGGGATAATAAAAAAGCCAAGTATCAGATCCTACTGGAGCAAAAACCCCATATGTGATACCCCTATATTCTCCAAGACTATGACTAGGTCTAGATTTGAAGTGATTTTGCATTTTATGCATTTTAGTGATAATACCATGTGCCTCCCAAAATAACACCCCCAATACATCAGACTGTACAAAATTCGCCCCTTAATAAATCAGATGCAGAAAAAGTTTGCCCAAATATATACGACCCAAAAACAAAAAAGAATAGATGAATTCCTAATGAAGTATAAAGGCAGATTAGGGTTCAAGCAATACATCCCCTTCAAGCGCTCCAAGTTTGGTGTTAAATTTTATAAATTGTGCGAAAGTGCCACAGGCTATACCCAGGTTTTCGAATTTATGAGGGCAAGGACAGCCAACTTGATCCTCCTGGTTGGCCCGAATTTCTGGGAACAAATGGGAAAATAGTTTGGGATCTAATTTATCCCTTATTAAACAAAGGTTATCAGTTATTTGTTGATAACTGCTACACCAGACCCCTTTTATTTAAGTCTATTTCTTGTTTTGACACGGTGGCCTGTGGCACTGTTAGGCGCAATTGCAGGGAGTTGCCCAAAAAACTCGTAGATACCAAACTAAAAACTGTGACCTGCTTATCTTTATGTCAACAGGAGCTGCTGGCAGTTAAGTTTAAGGACAAAAAAGATGTCTACATGCTGACCACCATGCATGAGGACAGAACTGTGGCAGTCACTGTTCATGGCAGGAGAGGGGTACTGAGAAAGCCAGTCTACATCAGGGACTATAACAAGAACATGGGGGGAGCTGATCTGTGTGATCAACTAATGCAGCCATACCAACTAATGCAGTAGGGAATGGTACAAAAAAGGTGCCATCTATATGATGCAGACTGCAGTATGCAATTCATTTTTACTTTTCAAACTGGCAAACCCCAATCCAAAATGTAGGTTTTTACAGTATCAGCTACAACTCATTTCACTATTTTTGTTTCAAGGTGCACCAGAAATCATTCCAGCAAGACCCGGGGTAGCACACTTTATTTATAAAATCCCACCAACTCCCCAAAAGAACAAACCACAGACGTACTGCAGGGTTTGCTATAGCAAGGGAATACGGACAGACACCACGACTTATTGTCCTGATTGCCCTTCCAAACCCGGCCTCTGCACTGGTGACTGCTTCATGCAAAACCATGAAAGCACAATGCAGGAGTGCTGTAAAGTTTATTTTATTATTTGGCCACTTTTTCCCCCTGAAATATCCTGTTTTTTTATTTTTCAAAACACACCCCTCCTTAGATCTAACACTATCAAAATATAATGGGATGCAAAAGCACCCTAAATTTTTTCCATGTCTGATAATGGAAACACACATGTTCCCTACTGGGCCCAGTAGCTCCCCCAAACCCTGAAAAACCTGTACATTTGGGGCATTGCTGTACTCAGACGATGTAACTCACCACTAATGTAAAATCTGCAAATATCATCTGATTGAAATCCAGAGCAACACTAAAATATAAAGTGTGAAAAAATGGTGTTTCTCTTCCTTACTGCAGGTTTTGGGAGGGATTGGTGATGGAGTGGCAGCGAAAAAATTGATAAAATGCAAGCTGAATGAAAGACAGTGTTATCTACTCTTCTACAACATATACGTTTGGGGGTAAAATTCATTGCAGCATTGCAAACAGCCCGAAAAGAGACAAGGCACCAGCTGTAAAAATGTCATGCTTGTAAATGGAAACGCACATGTTCCCAATTTGGGCCCAGTAGTTCCCCCGAACCCTGACAAACCTATGCATATGGGATAATGCTGTACTCAGAAATAGGGGCTGAACACTACACAATGCATTTTTACAAATCTACACCTATTGTGTGCTTGACATTTACATCAACATTGAAACCGAAGTGTGAAAAACTCTGAATTTTTTACTTGCATCAAGTTTACGAGGGATTGGTGGTAATATGGCTGTGTAAAAAATTTGAAAACATGCCTAAAATGAAAGCCTGGGGTGTCTACTTTCCAAAAATATACACTTTTGGGGGGAAATTTTAAAGTGGAGCAGTGTTACAAATCCCCAAATGAGACATGGCACCAGTGACTCAAGCTATGAAAATTCAAAGTGTGAAACTGGAAACACGCATGTTCCAATTTGGGCCCCGTAGCTCTCCCAAACCTTGAGAAACCTATGTATTGCCATACTCAGAAGAAGGAGCTGAAAACTAAACTATGGATTTTTTAAAATATTCACCTATCCTGTGCTTGATATCAACAGTAATATTGAAATGTAAGTGTGAAAACTGCAAAAAAACTAAATATTACCACAATTTAGAAAAATATTTCTGGAAAAATAGTTGTATAAAAAAATCCAAAATTCTCCTGATTATTTACCTTATGTTGTCTAGTTTTCAAAAACATATGCCTTTTGTGGGACATTTTTCGTTCTGGCACCGTCAACTAAGCTATGATGCTCACATGCCAATTATTGAAGAAATTACAAGTTGGAAATAATGCTGTCCATCTCGTATTATTTACCATGTAAATGTGGGAAAGGGACTGAAATAGTAGTGGTACATATGGGGGTACTCTCATATTCAGGAGAAGCAAATGAATATATTTAGGGGTATTTTTTTTTAATGAACTAATAGTATACAAATCCAGACAGGAAAATGTAATCAACATTTTTTTTCCTCTTTTTTTCTATTTTAATCAAATTAAATGATGAAGTATTCATATAATTGTGGTATCAAAAGAAAGGCCTACTTGTGCTTAATAAAACAGTATATAATTTGTGTGGGTGTACAAAAGGAATTAAAGAGAAAATATGGTTGAACAAAGACATAGTCAAAAAAGTCAAAATTGCATCGGTCCTTAAAAGGATAGTAATACTTTAATATTACTAATTCCCATAGTGTAGCTAATTTAAGAAGAATTCAGTTGTCCCAAGCTTCATCTCTCAAACCTTTATGGCTTGAGAGATCACTATAAGCAAAGTTCCCCCCTCCCTCCCCCTACCCTGAAGTCAGCGTTGTACTGACTGCATGGATATCCGGCTTTATTTTCATCAGGCGGCTCTGCAGCTGAGCCAAGATCGTGTTAGTAAAAAAAAAAATTATTTCACTGAAACGGTCTTTATGTGTGCTTGCAAACCGAGTGGATGAGAGAGACACACTCACACTGAGTGGATGCGAGACACACACACACACTGAGTGGATGGGAGAGAGAGACATACACTCACACTGAGTGGATGGGAGAAACACACACTGAGTGGATGGGAGAGAGACACACACACACAGTCACACTGAATGGATGGGAGAGAGAGACACACACACAGTCACACTGAATGGATGAGAGAGAGACACACACTCACACTGAGTGGATGGGAGAAACGCACACAGTCACACTGAGTGGATAGGAGAAACACACACAGTCACACTGAGTGGATGGAAGAAACACTTACTCAATGAGTGGGTGAGTGAGTTGGGATATAATAAAAGTCATATAATAATCAATGCATTCTCTAAAACATAGTTGGACTGTGATTAATATCTACATTTAAAGACAAAAAAGTCTTAAAAGACAGGTTTTGACATAACTGCATAATTTTCTGACTAAAACTATATAAATATGAAATAAAATTGACATATCTTAAAAATTCAAGTTTTCTTCCTCCTCCTATAATGTTTTCCATTTTCAGTCACTTCAATGACTGCAGTGTTCTGCTCTAAAAAGATTTGATACAGTACATTACAAACCTCCAATTTCAATGATGTTTTCTAAAACATCATATTTTGTAAAATCAATATTAACCCCTTCGCGACACAGGACGTACATGTACGTCCTGTGTGGCTGTCACTTAGTGACAGAGGACGTACATGTACGTCCCGGAAATCCGGCTCCCCGCGCGGCTGCACACCGTTCGGGGACGCCGGATTCTTTTAGAAGAAAAAAAAAAAAAGTTAGACGGACGTTAAGTGACGGCCGCGTCTGCACGCGGCCGTCACTAAGGGGTTAATGCTTTCCTCAAAACCCTCACATCCCATTAGCAACAGCAAAGCACAATCCATTTCCATTCATTTGGATTTCCCGCTTTGCTGCTTCCTGTAGTTCCCTGTACCATGTGACCAAACAGTCACATGGTCTGCTGATGTCACCAGGGTCCTTCTACTGGATAGGAACTAGCTGCTACCCTGACTCTAGTTAGAATTAAACACCTTCTCTAGACATGTCTGACCCTAAGGGACATATAGGGACAACCAAAACCAAGGATTCAGTGGTTTCTCTTACATCCCCAACTCACTGTTCCTCATTCCATACTGGGTTTCCAAGGGATTCTTCTGGCTTCCTTTGTCCCTCATGTACTGTAGCCCCTTTTACTCCCCCAGGGCCATCCAGCACTGACCACTGACCAAACCTGCTTGGTTTAAAACTCTGATGACTTTCACAGTTTTATCCACTCCCATCCCGAATACGACAGTCTGGTCTGACAACTCTCATCCTTCAAGAAGCTATGCATTATGAACCAACTGCCCAAAAGCAGATTGGCCAATTGCTTATTGACTCCCAACCTTAGAGAAGAAAACAAAATGGGAATCTTCACTTCAGGTATCCATCTCTCATAAGCAGACTCGGCACATAAGTATACATACCAAACAGACAAAATAAACCAACGAACAAAAAGGGTGGACATCCGTAGTTCAGGACAGGACGTTAGAAAGTGAACCGAAAATGAGGCAAGCACAAAGCATAATTTCCTCAGAGTGTTCCAGCTTCTAGAAATCAGATAGGGAGGCAGCTACCAAAGTCTGATCCCAAGTGGTCCAAATCAAGAAATATTTTTCCAAAGGGCCCCTAAGTTTAGCAGTAAGATGTTCCAAGGATTGGATATGAGACATTTGGGCCAAAAGTTGAGGTAGAGACGGAAGAGTTGAAGTCTTCCTTGTCTGTGCTATTAGACACTTAGATGCAGTTGATATATGGGATACCTAATTAGAGGTATGAAATATTGTATTTTAATAAAAGTGTGAGAGCTACTTTAATTTTAAATTGATTACTTGGTTATTTGTTATTTTTTAAACATTTTATCACATCACCACGCATCAAAGGAAAAGTTCCAGTGACCAGAGATACCCCGAAGCAAGATTGTTCCTGCATACGAACTTGCCGACTGTGGAGCTCAAAGCCATCTAAATGTGACTAGTTCAATTGAGTTCCTTCATAATTATGTCTGTGCCCTCTATCAATGGCCCAATCTTCTTGCTTTTCTTTGTTTTTTTTTAGGAGTCTGTATAGCCCTCTTTGTCTGAGGAGCAACCCTAGAGGTGATATTGACTGAGTAGAATCCTCCATCTGTAATCGATGTATTTTGGGGAGTCCAAGTTATTTGCCTTAATGCACTATTAGAATCCCTCTGTGTTCATTCTGTTTTATATATTCTCTTTATTATTTTACAAGAGTTTCTATTTATTGACCTAAATCAAATTCTGTGTGGGTACTTATATTTCTCTTATTACTTTAATATACACCATAAAACTAGGTGTTGCAAATACCATTTTTCATATTTTCAATTAGAGAATATTTAGAGAGTATCAGTCATGCTATCTAGTATCTGCATTAGAATGATATAAAGGGTCCTCAAGAGAGGACATAACAACCAGTATAGAGTACATATAACTTCTTTTATGGTCAGCACAATCTGAATTGACCTTGAACATTCATCAAACCTTTGGATCATATCATGGACACTCCATGTTACAGGTTGTCACACCTAAAAATAATATTGCCAATTTGTTATATAGTTTTCAACAAGATCTATCAGGGACAATGTCAAAGCTGTCTATTCCCAGGACCAGATTCCACATTTGAGGGGAGGAGACTTACACAAGGTAAAAGGGGCAGGAGGGGGATACTTTATCATTCAATAACACTTGAACTACAACTCCGACAGTACTCTAACACTCTCCATGACCCAAATACTATGGAGATTAATTGGAGCTATTGTTTTTGTGAAACATTACTATCCCACTAATTTCAAGTAGTCTATTCAAAGAGTTTTATAGTTCTCTTGCATTGTATGTTGTCAAATATTATGTTCAGTTGATGTCTGATTCATTCCATACACAATGATTTCCAGCTACTTAGTTATATAATAGGTTGGATATGATATGTCTCCATAAAATCATTGTTTTTTATACATCAATTAGTCATTTATGGATTTTAAGGATCGGGTCCTCATATTTACATTTTTATAGCTAATTTATCGATCAAGAGGTATCATTTGCTGAGAGTCTGGACTTAGAGATTGACTCGTGTTTTATATTATTGTGTGTTGCACAAATCCACCCTCTCAGGCTGCTTGTATGATATTCAAAACATTGTGGTCTTCATACACATTTTGTATTGCGTTTTCTCAGTTTATATATCCATTTAGATTGTCTGGGTGAACTGAATCAATTATAAGAAATGAATAGAGTATCATTAGATAATCAGAATTTTATCATCATAGCTACGTCAAAAATAGCCTAATAAATGATGGAAATAATACATTTGTGAATGGGACTGTGACTTGGCTTTCCAGAATGAGAATGTAAAAGGCAAAATAAGATTTAAATAGAGGTCCCACCATTTTTGACATTTTTGAATGAAACGCGTTGATTGCTTTTTTTTTATAAATATTCTTTGATTTTATTTTTATCCTATATAGTAGTATTTTTATTTTGTATCACACTCAATAAAGAAACTTTTTTATTCAAGTACATTGCTTTTGGGAAAGCTTTTGCCCAGAGCAGGCTGTTGGAGTGTGGACTGTAAAGAATGGACACTGTGTAACTGAGGAGGAAACAGATGCCAAGGAGCTGATAGTCTCAACGGAGGTGACAGAGAAGTAGACTAAAGGCATACAATGCGATCCCACACAGTGGCAGTTTTGTCTCAAGGCATCTATACAAGAAACTTTCCAGTAAGTGCAACATTTGTGTTGGTGTAGGATAACCAGTATACACTTGTCATTATCGATCTTCACAATAATGGAGTAGTTTCTTGCACTCAGCCCTATATCTGTAACTTTAGGGACTCATGCTAAGTCTATTCTGCACCTCTATTCCCTGCACCCATCATTTAAAGAGACCAGTGTTCAGCTGGATAATAGAGGACCCTCTTGTAGTCCATTCATCTTCTTCACAAATTTTCCACAATACACTCTTCTCCAGGATATAGATCACTTTTTGAGGTTTATTGATATGTTTAAGGCTTTGCCTGTATTTGTTGGAAGAGCTGCAAACCTTAAATACTGGACAGCAGCCTCTTCCACTGGGCTCTATGTTATCTAGAGCTTTCTATGTATCGACATAATATCCACCTACCATTCAGTCACCAGCATATCAACTTCATTCAGCCTCATCATATAATCTGCCATACTTTGCTTATGTTTATTCTCATGGCGGCAGTCCTGTTGTCCACTATAGAACCAGCATGTTGCCATTCCTTGTCCCCCACCCCGCTCCCTTCTCCTTTTGATCTCCTCATAACCACTCCCTCTCCCCCACCAGCACGACTGTTGTCAGTCAGCACTAGTGTCCCAGGCCCTCTGCCTCTCTGTCAGCATCATCATCTTTCTATTTCATTACTCATCAGTCACCCTTCACGTTCCCGTGTCTTCCCCCATCCCCTCTCATGCTTCTTGAAAAGTAGTCAGTAACTGGGCACAATAGCTTCTAAGCTAAGTTGGCCTCAGCCAACCTAACGGACCTTTCCACTTCCTACTTACTAGGACTAATTAGAAAGTGCAAGCCACCTGCTTCTGGTTCGTCCATTCACTCAACGTTTCTCCCAGAATCTCTTCCCATAGTTTGCAGCTTCCCCCAACCCGAATTACATTTATAAAAATAACAAAAAGTGTGAATATTGATATATGTACAGTAATGTGCAAAAGTATTAGGCAGGTGTGAAAAAAATGCTCTAAAGTAAAACTTCTTTCAAAAATATACATGTTAATAGTTTATATTCATCAATTAACAAAATGCATATTGAGTGAACAGAAGAAAAATCTAAATCAAATCAATATTTGGTGTGACCACCCTTTGCCTTCAAAACAGCATAAATTCTTCTAGGTACACTTGCACAAATTCAGGGATTTTGTAGGAATATAGTCAGGTGTATGATTAAACAATTATATCAAACAGGTGGTAATGATCATCAATTTAATATGTAGGTTGAAACACAATCATTAACTGAAACAGAAACAGCAGTGTAGGAGGAATAAAATTGGGTGAGGAACAGCCAAACTCAGCTAAAACAATGAGGTTGCTGAAGACAGTCTAATGCTAAAAGTTATACACATGGCAAGACTGAGAACAGCAACAAGACACAAGGTAGTTATACTGCATCAGCAAGGTCTCTTCCTGGGATAAATTTCAAGGTAGACAGGGGTTTCCAGATTTGCTGTCCAAGGTTTTTTGAAGAAACACAAAGAAAAGGCAACGTTGAGGACTGTAGATGCAATGGTCGGCCATGGAAACATAGTGCAGCAGAAGAAAGACACATCATGCTTACTTCCCTTCGCAGAATGTCCAGCAGTGCCATAAGCTCAGAATTGGCAGAAAACAGTGTGACTCTGGTACACCCATCTTCCGTCCGGAGAAGTTTGATCAGAAGTGGTCTTCATGGAAGACTTGTGGTCAAAACGCCATACATCTGATGTGGAAATAAGGCCAAGTGACTCAACTATGCACAAAAACACAGGCACTGGGGTGCAGAAAAATGGCAGCAGGTGCTCTGGGCTTAAAAGTCAAAATTTAAAATATTTGGCTGAAGCAGAAGGCAGTTTGTTCACCGAAGGACTGGAGAGAGGTACAAGAATGAGTGTTTCAGGCAACAGTAAGGTATTGTGGAAGTTCCTTGCAAGTTTGTGGCTGCATTTCTGCAAATGGAGTTGGGGATTTGGTCAGAATTAATGGTATTCTCAATGCTGAGATTCTTAGGCATCATGCAGTACCATCAGGGGGTCATCAGATTGGCCCCAAAATTTAAGCTGAAGCATGACAATGACCCCAAACATACAGCCAAAATCATTAAGATCTATTTTCAGCGTAAACAAGAGCAAGTCCTGGTATGGCCCCCACAGAGCCCTGATATCAACATCATTGAGTCTGTCTGGGATTACATGAAGAGAGAGAAGCAATTGAGGTTGCCTAAATCCCCAGAAGAACAGTGGTTAGTTCTCCAGGACGTTTGGAACAACCTACCTGCTGATTTCCTTAAAAGATTGTGTGCAAGTGTACATAGAAGAACTGATTCTGTTTTGAATGCACCAAATATTGATTTGAATTAGACTTCTGTTCACTCACTATGCATTTTGTTTATTGAAAAATAAAAACTATTAACATGATTATTTTTTAAAGAATTCTTACTTTACAGCATTTTTTACACCTGTCTAAAATGTTTACTCATAACTGTATATATATATAGTAACATAATAATTTAGGTTGAAAAGAGACTTGCATCTAATTCAACCCTTTTCCTATTCCCGTTTACCATAGTTCATACAAAAGAAGGCAAACCCCCCCCCCCCTCAATATAGCAATTTCAAATTCTGGCTTGAATGGGGGGGGGGATTCCTTCTTGATTCCAAATGGCAATCAGATTTCTCCTTGGATCAACAAGCCCTAACTAAATATTAATCCCAATACTAACGTACGTAGCCCTCTATTTTCTGCTCTTTTAAATAAGTATCCAGGCCCTTTTTAAAGGCATCTAATGTATTCGATAGCACCAGCTCCTCAGGCAGTGAATTCCATACCTTTATTGTCCTTTACTGTAAAGAAACCCTTCCGCTGTTGTAGATGAAATCTCCTTTCCTCAGGTGTAAGCAGGTGGCCCCTTGTCCTTTGTACTGTTCTGTTAATGAACGGGTCTTTGGAGAGCCCTTTGTACGGGCCCTATATATATATATTCAATTATTTGTGAATATGTTAGTCATCATGATCTCTTCATTTTAGCCTCAACCATTCATCTTCTCTAAGTATCCACAGAAAAAGAGAAGACCCACCAAAAAGGGGGGAGAGTTCTCAATTGTTTCAGCGCTTAGGTAATCAGGGAAAATATAATCACAAGGGAATAAGTTAAAAAATATATATAGTGTGAAGACAATCAACAACACAAATAGCAAGGTAATAAATACCTAACCAAAATACATATATATATATACCTAAAACTGTGGCATCAATGATAGTGACAAAAATAAATATAAAATAACAAAAAAAAATAAAAAGATATATATATACAATATATATATATATATAAAGAAGAACCCTAAAAAGGACTCAACTTAAAATTCCAATATACTGTCTCAAGTCTTTCAACGAGTATATATATATATATATTATATTTGTTTATATAGGTTATTAAATTCCCACTTAGAAAGTGTGGGAATTCCAGTTCCTCAGTTCAATCAAAAATGGAGATAGCAATACCAAATAGAGTACTTCTAAGGCTGGTTCAGATATTGTGCAGTTTGTAATCTCTTCTTCATGGAGGTGTCATATAGAGTCACAGTGCATCACAGTATGTCCCTGAGGTCCGCTGCCCCTTTACACACTAGTGGATAGCATGGAATTCAGACCAAGGACTGTAGAACAAGAAAAGAAAAGAAAAGGGCGCAGGACCCTCTAAGAGCACAAACTGTATATTGGATAATCCAGTGACCCCCACTATATAAGGCCACTTACCAGATCCAGATAGTATTCCACATTCAAATGACACTCCTCAATAGATGTACACCCATAGCCTTCGAAGTTCCAATGATATTTATTGAAATTAGAATTAAAAGATATATATGCCAATAAAAATATACATATGCCAATAGTCTCTCAGTTGTAATCACCCAACGCATTTCGTATTACTAAAAATATTTTTAGTAATATGAAACGCGTTGGGTGTCATTTGAATGTGGAATACTATCTGGAACTGGTAAATGGCCTTATATAGTGGGGGTCACTGGATTATCCAATATACAGTTTGTGCTCTTAGAGGGTCCTGCGCCCTTTTCTTTTCTCATTCATCTTCTCTAAATGGCTTCCAGCCTTTCCTAGGTACCTCTCTCTGGCTCTGTAATTTCCAAGCCCGAACACTAGTGCTCTCTAGCCTCATTCTTAATATCAGATAAGTAGCAATCCATTTAGTAGCTGTAAAGCTACCATCCCCTTGATATGGCTGCCAACTCATTTTGCTCCTTTAACATTTAGCCAGGGGCGAATTGTACTATCGGGCATACGGGCATGCCTTGGTGGGCCGGTGGCTGCTTGACAAGAGAGCACTGCTCCACAAAATTACAGGCTAGACTCCAGCCCCACGGAATTGTCACAGGCAGTGACAACAGTGTCACATTGTGAAAGAGGCTACTGCTCTGATTTCAAAGGTGCCGCCGGGTGAGCCAGCCACCTGAAAGCCTCCATTGTTAGTGTTAATGCTTAGTTAATTCCAAACTGAAAAGACAGTCTGGGTGGCACTGAAAGGGTTAAGAACAGTCTTTTCAGTTTGGATTTATTTATATTCTTAGACCCACTGTGCAAATCATATTAACATTTCAAGTGCAAAGTGCTGGTCACCTTTCTGGCACTCAATGGGAAATAAACACCACAGCACAACTGTTTTGAAAACAATAAATTCAGTAGTCTGTGTAATTCACTCACAGTCTTTCTACTTAATGTGCGCAGCGCTGGTGCCCGCCACCAACTTAACCTAGTGCTAGAGAGGCTTTATTGGGGATGTATCACCTTAACAAAAGTTTGCCTTCATCTCTTTGCCTTAGCTATACTAACAATGCTGTGTTGTTGTTTTTTTTTTTTTTAAATGCTATAGAAATGCAGTTTAAAAGCTTACTTTTTCCCCATGACGTCTTCTCCTCGCTCTGGTCAGCAATACGCTTGCCGACAAGAATATAGGAGAAGTCCTCCCCAATGCTGGTCTGTCTGTAAGCTGGAGCACTCTCACTGGATAGATATCAATCTCTGCCAATAAGAGTACTGCAGCTTACAGACAGACCAGCGTTGAGTAGGATTTCTCCTGTATTCTCGTCGGCAAGCGTATTGCCAATCAGAGTGAGGAGAAGACGTCATAGGGAAAAAGTACGCTTTTACACTGGATTTCCATAGCGTTTAAAAACAAAAAAAACACAGCATTGTTAGTATAGCTAAGGCAAAGAGACTAAGGCAATCCTCTTCCAGTCCCTATCCAGTAAGTAACTCATTCTCATTGTGTTCAGTTGTCTTTTTTTTCTCCTGTTTTGAATTTTTTTTTTTTTGAGTCTTGACTCATGATTGCATAATTGAAGAACATTATCTAATCCTTTGAATGCCAGAGGGATGCCCAGTGTTCAAAGTGTTGAATTCTCCTCTGGCACTCAAAGAGTTCAAATCAAAAAAGTTCAAAGAAAGAGAAAATTTGTCCTTGAGCTGTGTTCATCAAGTTAAAGAGGATTAGTTTTGAGGAAACCAACTACTCAAACGGGGAAGTTAAAATTCTGCATATACCCATTGATTTAAATAGGCCTTTTAACCCCCTTGTAGTCAAGGCTCAAGGTCACATTTTGAACATCTTTGGTTTTAACCTATTGACTGCCATAGGAGTATCCAACACTTTGCACACTGGGTATGCCTCTGGCATTCAAAACGCTCTTAACCCCTTAAGGACCGGCCACACATGCACGTGACCGTCACTTAAGGACCTTTTTCCGGACTCCCCAAATGGGAGCCTGGAATTTCATGACGGTCCAGGACCGTCACAGGTCCTTAAGGGGTTAATGTTCTCCAATTATGAGAACATGACTCAATCAGACACACACACAAATGTAGCTATTTTAGTCCCCCTTCTACCCCAAATGCCTCCATGTGTACATACATAGCAACTCAATAACCACATATGCTCCTAAACAGCACCATGTGCAAACTAGTAGCCTCCCAAACTGGCTGCCTCCATATGCCAACCTCTGTCCCCAGGCACCTCCCTGTGTCCATTTATAACCACATTGGCCACCATATGCCCTACAAACATCCCCCTGTGCCACCTACTAGTCCCCATGTGCCTCTGTGTCCATATATAGCTATACAGTGGCCATCATATGCCCACACATGAATATATATATATATATATATATATATATATATATATATATATATATATATATAGATAGATATTTATTATATGTATATATACACACACACATTCATGTATCATGGCCAGTATCTGACCACAATCAGCCCTTGCTTTTAGCTCATCGCTTCAGTCTGCAAAATCCCTGTCATACCTACCTCTGACCATATCCTTACATCAGCAGTATATCAGTATTAAACAAAAAATATATATATACATTATTTACATTAAATTTCTTTAATGCAAATGCTTATATTTTTTCTTCATTCAGTCTGCTGGATACTAGTTAAGCACCATTTAAGCCTTCTCCAAGTCCACTCTCACCGGCTAGCAGCCTTCCAGGTAGGTCATTTGCCAACCTGAACCACTCTACCCCCCAGCCCTTTTCTATATCATCTTACTCCCTTGTATTATTAGGGCTATACTATCACCAGGCCATTATAAGGTACATACTTTCTAATTATCACTATCCTGCTCAGGTTACCTTCGGATTAACACATTCGTCACCCTAAGAGCGCTAGTTCACTTAACCCAGCCACCTCGTTATTTACGTCCCTTCGGTCCCTTACCTCTTTCGCAAAAGGCCAAAGGACACCCCTACACACACCAGTCCCTCCTCATTCCACAGATCTAGTTCCACACTCCCTCTTCAATTGCTTACCCCTTATCAAGAGGGTGAAGGTCCCCTCTCCCCTTCTACTATTCTTTAATTTATCACAGAGTTAATATGATTTCTTATACAACAATCCTTATTTTAGGCCTGACCCTCTACAGCTCTATGCATTACCTTAAATTGGGAACTTCTGTATAGTGCCTCCTAGTCTCATTTCCCTCCTTCCCTCAGGTTCATAGGCCTTACCTTCCCTCATTTTCACTAGACTAGGTCCCAATTCATTCCATCAACTACAAGTCTCTAGACCTTATATTTATCCTGCCTTCCCCAGAGGCTGAGGAATATATTACATTCCACCTATAGTGAAGTAGGAACCTAGTTCTTTCTCACCACTTAGCATCTGGTACATTAGTTCCCAATTCATTTCTCTTCCCTAGCAGCCTTATGGTCTATTAGTGCCTCCTCTTTATGGAGACCAAGAAACCTTAAGTCATTCCCTCAGTTAAGTCTAGGTCTCCCCACTTTCCATACCTATTCTCCGAAGTGTAAAGATCCCTATTTCCATTCCTTAGTAGTCATTACCTCAGTTGCCTTACCTCTTTGTAGAGGCCAAGGGTCCCCATCAGCTGCCTTACCTCTTCAAGGAGGCCCGAAGGTCCCCATTAGTTGCCTTACCTCTTCGTAGAGGCCAAAGGTCCCCATCAGTTGCCTTACCTCTTCGTAGAGGCCGAAGGTCCCCATCTGTATTCGTAGGGGCTTAAGTACCCCCATCAGTTGCCTTACCTATTTTTAGAGGCTGAAGGTCCCTGTTATGCTAGTTTCCTGAATTCCACTAAAGATAAAGAGGCACACACACACAGTGGTAGTTAAAACTATAACTACAGTTTATTAAATATGCATTACAAAAAAAGGACATAAAAGATACTTAGCTACCGCCCTAGTTTTCATCAGTATGGGAGAGCCCTCCATATGCTCCTGCAGCAACAATCTTTTAAACACACAGGCTTGAGATTAGATACACACTCTCTATGTCTCAAGATGGCTCTGAGTACCTAGAGATGTGTCTCAACTTGTTAATGTGAGGTACATACAAACTACGCCCTAATTGATATGATATAAGCCTATCATAGTGCAGAACTGAGGATTGCATAACGGAGTGTTGCATAACTGTTTCTCTGTTGTTTATTCTGCTATGTGCAGAGAGATAACCCATGGCTGCCCATGAGGAGACCACAAAAAGTACCTCCCCTTACAGTCTCCATCAGTTTCCTTACCTCTTGCAGAGGCTGAAGGCCCCCATCAGTTGCCTTACCTCTTCTCAGAGGCTGAAAGCCCCCGTCAGTTGCCTTACCTCATCATTGAGGCTGAAGGTCCTCTTCAGATCCTTACCACTTGGTGGAAGACGAATGTCCCGTTAGCTCCTCTACCTTTTAGTAGAGGCAGTAGGTCCTAGTTTCCATACCCTGTCTCTGTCCCCACATTGTATAACATGGGCTGCAGTCCTGCACCCACCCTAACCTCCAATTGATCAAGGTTACACACCCCTGCATGATTGTTATTTCACCCATGATAAGAATTACATGGTATTCTCAGTGCATCCTAGTAGCTTTATGTAGTTCTTCCTTTCCTCCCTTTAGCTTCATCATGGAGGACCTCAACAGACAAGCCCCCTCCGATTTGGAAGCTTCTCTAGCCGAAGTGTCTACCCCAAGGCCCAGAAGGTCATCTCTTTGTGACTGGACAATACCCAAATTGATGGTCGAATGCACTAGGTAACATATCCCCATCCAGGCTTCTGCTGGGAAAGCAGAACTTTTTTGTTATTTTCCACCCAGCCCACCCCCCTTCCCCTCCTGCAACTAAACAACTTGTTCAAATTACTCCCCTACTGACCGACCTAAGCTCAGCAGTAGCCAACATTCAAGCCATAGTATCAGCACTGGAGCAAGCTTCTATTCCTACCCCACTCTCATCATAAGTCTCCGTATTTCTGCAACCAGGTACCTCCTTTGCTCCTTCCCCTCGTATTACTCCAGCCCATATGATCCTGCCTCATATCCAAAGGGACATAATCGAGGGGAAGGATGTCAACCTTGTTACCTTATTAACTGCATCTCAAAACCTGGCTGAACAGAAGCCTGTAAACTACGGTGACGTCTCAGTGACTCTGAAGGCCAAACACCCTAGGCTATCTAAAAAAGTATCATTAGCTGAATTTGTCCTGGCTTTTAGCATTTTCAGGGGCATCTTCTGTTCAGCCTTCCCTCTTAGATGCCAGGAGCTGGACCATTATCTTTATATTATAGTGGGTGGAGGCCAAATCTTCTATGACTACCACCATTCATTTTTGGCGAAAGCAGCGGCCGCTCAGGCCCAAGTCAACATCTCTGCAGATTGGAGGCTGCTCGATAAACTCTTCTGCAGATATTTTTCAGGACTTAAGACCCCTGTATGCTACTTTTTCCAATCTGCATACCATTCTCCCAATTTATGCCCATCTGCTCCTTCTACTCAAGCTCCCAGGGCACCTCAAGAGCCACACAGGAGCATATCCCCACCTGGAGGACAGCACCTGCCTGTAGATGCACAGCAGCAGCAACAAGATGCTCCCCGGCTGCCTAAGGGACCCCTGGAGCAGCACAGGATGTATAGATGACCACCAAGGCCCAGGGTATACTGCCCAAGGGTCACTCTCTTTGGAATGACTGATGACGAGGTGACTGATCGCTACAGGTTGAGGCCGCCCAGCATCATTGCCCTGTATGAGGTCATCAAGTATCAGGTGGATCCGATTTACATCCACAACCATGCCCTATCTGGCCTGCAAAAACTCCTGTCTGCCATACACTTCATGGCAAGTGGCACCTTCCAGTGGACAGAAGGTTACTCATCTGGCATGTCACAGGCCACATTCTCCAGGGTGCTGGCTCAGGTCTTGCCAGCCCTCAAAAGCAAGGCCAGTACCTATATACATTTCACCACCACCGACATGGAGTGGAAACATTTGAAGCAGGGCTTTTATGCAAGGGGAGGCATGCCCAGGATCATGGGTGCAATAGATTGCACCCATGTCCGTATCAAAGCTCTAGCACGTGCTGGACATATCTGCATCAACAGAAATAACTTCCACTCCATGAACGTGCAGATGTTGTGTGACAGCAACTTGAGGATCATGAATGTCTGTGTAAAATATCCCGGGAGCTGTCATGATTCATATATACTCAAGAAACGCATCTGTACAGAGAGACTTCAAAAATGGAACCTACACAGAGGGATGGCTTCTGGGTGAGTTAACAATATCAAATCACACACATCCACATGCGCACACGCAGCACTGCTCAGCATGCTCTTCACTCACAGCTAGTATATTCACTTCATTCACACAACATGCGCTTCCTGTCTAACCATGTCACTCACTGTCCAGAGGTGATTCGGGCTATGGCTGCAGATCATGGCTAATGACCCCAGTGGCAAATCCCCAAACCGATGCCCAGGAGTGATACAACCAGGCTCATAGCAGAACAAGGAATGCCACTGAGTGAACTTTCAGACTCCTAAAATCCTGCTTCAGGTGTTTGGATCACTAGGGGGGAGCATTGCAGTATGCACTAGGCAAAGTCTGCGACATCGTTATGGCATGTGTTATATTACACAGTATTGCGGTGGACACCTGACTTGTTGACAATGTCCAGCCCCCACCCTGATGACCCTCTGGACACTGTTGAGGATGAAGAAGGCCTAAGAGGGACGCGAATGAGAGACACATTGATCAGGGAACACTTCAGCTGTGAGTATAATACATGTATGTACACAATCCATGCAAACACATTCACCACAGCACACATGTTCTGTTTTACTTCACAGTATCAGTGACACAGCACTGACACTGATTGCAGTATAGACCACCAACAGCAACCATTCCATGGACAAGTCATACTGGGGCTAGGGATTCCAATGACATCTGACACCCCGTCGTCCATGTTGATACTGTTACCTCAAGGATATCATGCATGCCCCCCTGGAAACCAAGGTACAACACTGTAACCATGTTCATTATATCCCAGGGCTCCATAGGCACCAAGTAAAGTGTTTTGCTATGATCAGAGCCATAGCAACCATGGTACCCCTGTAGCGAGAGAGTCTTATCCAATGCAATGCAATGCAATGCAATCGGATAACACTCTTTCACATCAGGGGTTAAGGGGACATTCAAGTGAAATGTGGATCAGATCTCCAGGGACACCATGCTGACCTGTGTGTGCAGTGATACGTGCCCCTGACATTAATATACACATCTAGAAATATGTCCTTATAGCTCTATGAAACAAATATATTTGGGCTGCCGCTGTCACTCTCACAGTGGAAGCCCAAATATATTTGTTTAATGGAGCTATTAGGACATATTTGTAGATGTGTGCATTCATGTCAGGGGCACATAGCCCTAGGGCTTGTTGGGATCCCCTTAGTTCTACCCATAATGGGTTACAGACGAGTATACAACAAATTACAAAGCAATGGTTTTTGTACTCCAATGTAACAGAAAATATTAAGTGAATAATCATATTGAAGCTGCTGCATGGCGATCCGTTGCAGTCATCTATAGCATGATCCATCCTTGAACAGAGGAGTTTCCATGTGACTGGACTGAAGCCTTGATAACACTTCCATGAAGCTCACCCCTTGGTGGTTCAAGTGATTGTGTTGGTGATGTAATGTTTGACCTGATGTTCACAGCAACTAGTGTTGAGCGAGCGTGCTCGGCCGATGCTCGGATCGGCTCGAGCATCGCTCTGCTCTGCACATGGCGGTACTCGTACGAGTACCGCCATGTGCTCGCCCGACATGTTCGGGTGAAGAGGATCTGTGCCGGAAGAGGCACAGATCCGAAGACGCTCCGCTGGACCACCAGGGAATGGAGGTACGGGGGCATTGCGGAGATGAAGGGGGCATTGCGGAGATGAAGGGGGACATTGTGGAAGAGGGGCATAGACTCTATGCCCCTCTTCCACAATGTCCCCCTTCATCTCCGCTATGCCCGTCTTCCACAATGTGCCCCTTCATCTCCGCTATGCCCCTCTTCCACAATGTCCCCCTTCATCTCCTATGCCATAGAGGAGATGAAGGGGGACATTGTGGAAGAGGGGCATAGCGGAGATGAAGGGGGACATTGTGGAAGAGGGGCATAGACTCTATGCCCCTCTTCCACAATGTCCCCCTTCATCTCCGCTATGCCCCTCTTCCACAATGTCCCCCTTCATCTCCGCTATGGCATAGGAGATGAAGGGGGACATTGTGGAAGAGGGGCATAGCGGAGATGAAGGGGGACATTGACCAGGCACCCTCCGCTCATCAGAGCAGGGGGTGCCTGGTTTAATGCTCGAGTGCTCCCATTCATTTGAATGGGGCTCGGGTGCTCGGCCGAGCACTCGAGCATCAGGGGGTGCTCGGTCAGAGCACCCGAGCACCCGAGCATCGGGGTGCTCGCTCATCCCTAACAGCAACCTCTACTGGAACATACTCATATAGAAACAGAAGACACAAATGAATGTGTGTACTAACATCCAGGTATCAAACGTGTAGATGGCTCTGCAAATTGTTGCCAAGGGTGGCCAAGCTTGGGCCATATACTGAAGAAGTGGAAGGATCTCATTCTGCAGCACCAGTATTTTTCCCTCTATGGTGAGGTCCCTGAGGCTCTATAGTCCAAATTTCTGTCTGACTTACATAGTCTTTCATCCCAACACTTCAGGCCTGCTCCTTCTCCACCGAACCAGACCCCCAGGATTTTGATGAGGCCTGTCCTGATGAGGAAGGGGTCAAAAGCCAGGTGCCACTCCCCGAAGAGCATGGTCTCTGACATCCCGCAATTGACCTTTGCACCTGAAGCTTTGCCAAAGTCCTCGCATGTCTGGACAAGCTCTTTCACTGTTTGCTGGTCAGCGCAGAAGATGGTTACATCGTCCATGTATAGCGAGCACTTTGCCTCTCATCTGCCACGTACTGGTGCAGTGATCCCTCTGATCCCTGGGTTCTGTTTGACGGATTCAGCGAAGAGCTCTATACAACAGACCACTCATGTACAGCTGTTTTGTTGTTAATGCAACTCATCAGCATGAGGTTGGTTTACTGGCTTGCTTATTGAGGCTTTGTGTACTTGTGGAACACAAACTGAAAAAGTTATGGTGGAGAAAAAAAATGAATGAAAACCCCTTCCACCTGAATTTGGTGGGTGGTAGATACAATGTCAAACAAAAATCTGCACACACCAGTAAAGCCATAAGACTTGCTTTTCCCACAGAAATCTCACATTTGCAGTGTTGTTACTACTGCAAGAGATTCTTGATAGGCATATGCAAATGAGTTCAACAAGGAATCACCTTTTTGCCTCAGATTCCACTTTATACATAGATTCCGCTTTGCATCTCTTCCTGAGTTGTGTCTTAAAGCTGTTGCTCAGCAAACATATACTGTAAGGAATTCATGTATAAAGTGGAATCTGAGGCAAAAAGGGGATTCCTTGTTGAACTAATTTGCATATGCCTACCCAGAATCCCTTGCAGTAGTAACAACACTTCAAATGTGAGATTTTTGTGGGAAAAGCAAGTCTTATGGCTTGACTGGTGTGTGCAGATTTTTGTTTGACATTGTATCTACCACCCACACAACAAGAGTTAGAATCACACATATCTGACTGCATGTTCTATCATCTATCCTGCTTGTTATTTCTCAGCTAAGTCAAATAGATATTTGGTTAACCCTTTAAACCACAACAATTGATGCAGATGAATGTTCATTGTTGCACCAGTTGATGTGCTAAGGGGTATGTTTTGTTCAAATTCAACACACATCATGGCCGTATAACACTTTCATGTTATATGGCTCCAGGGATGGATTGCCAGTTGAATTTGTACAACATTGTGTGTGTGAACCCATGTTGTAACATCCCACAAACATGTTACCTAGGAAGAAGCTGTGTTCACTGCATTGCTTGGCAATGCATTGGAGACAACTCTGCCACCCAGTCTATCACTAAACACAAAGCATATCAGACAGGATACAAAAGCACAATTTTTTATATTTACAGGGGAAAACAACAACTTGGGCTGTTTATTTCTTGGGGGGGGGACCTTTGACTGGGTGTCAGATGTTGATGCCCTGGCTGACTGCCTGGTCACCATTTGCACCCTAGGTGTAGCTTCAGAGGTCACATTGGAGGGAGTGGTGGGTGCAGTGGACCCCTCTGTCAAGCGCAGCTCCCTCTCCACATGCAGGTTCTCCCTGCAGTTGTGGTCTCTGCTTGCAAACCAGGCACATTTTATAGATCATTCCAATGAAGTTTTCATCTCTAAATGGCACAATTTTTGCTCTGCTGAAGAGCCTCTGTCTGGTCAAATGACTGAAATCTTCAGCTGTCACATAGAGCAATATCTGTCTAACCATGAGGGTTTGAGGGATAGGACTTACATCGATCCACATCTTTTTCCAATGCCTACAATGTTACATCAAGGTGAAATTAACCATTACTATCCCATACAAGATACACAGAAAGAAGAATGGTCTGATATCTATGTGGATATGTACCTTTCATATCGGTCCAAATATATCCTTAAAAGATATGAACCCAGAGATCAGTTCAGTATGTGTGATTGCCTTACTGGCTATATATGTGCAACCAAAACCTAACTTTTATTGATATCCTCAATGAACACATACCTAGTATATCCCACTTTACTTAGAGCCGCTTCGAATCGGCAGACTTGATTTTCCTGCTATCAGCTTTACAGCTGACAGAAGGGAGAGGGGAACTTTAAAACGTTCTATCTCTCAAAACAAAAAGGTTTGAGAGATAGGACTTGCACCAATGGATTTCTTTTGTCCTTAGCTATAATATTACTTGTTATTAGTTTAAGGCATTACTATCCCTTTAAAGAAACTTAACATTAAACATTACTATCCCTTTAATAGATCTTAGTTCCTAACACTTGCAATTGAATGGCATATTTTGTCTTTTTTTTCTTTCTTATAATGGTTGAAAACACCTGCACATTTATTGCCTGAGGTGGGTTTTTTATCCAGTAGTTTTTCATAGCACAAGTAATTGTATTGCTTACCGTGCTTGAAAAAATTCTGGCAGCTGTTTTTGCCTTATCATACTCTTATAGCTTCCTCTTCTGTTATGTGTTTTGCTAAGAATAATTTACATATAGAGACACACCTAACCAGCATTTGAACCCTTATTAACCCTTCGAGTGCCAGAGGGGTACCTCTCTGGCACTCAAAATATTAAAGTCCTTTAACCACTTGAGTGCCAGAGGGATTCCAGAGGTATGTATTACAAAGCAATGTGTTGCCCAACCCATTTGCGCTCAAATGATTAATTAGAAGAGTAGTAAATACAGTAACTTTCCACTGCCTTCAACTGAACTGGTGTGTGTGTGTGTGTGTGTGTGTGTGTGTGTGTGTGTGTGTGTGTGTGTGTGTGTGTGTGTGTGTGTGTGTGTGTGTGTAGATCAAGTAGGCAGTAACAAGAGACACATCCAATCTCCTCCTCCAGTGGAGCCATCCAACACGATTCAGAAAACCCCTTTCCTTCCCATCCCAGGCACCACATGCAGAGAATAGAGAGCCTTCCCCAAGGACAAGAAAAGCACAGTTCTTTATAAAAAAAAAAAAAAAGAGGCACCGCCCTATATAAGTGTCCCTCTACCTAGACATACCAGTGCTTTTCCTGCCCAGAAGAAGAAGCAGGTCTTTTTGTTTTTTTTGTGCCTAAGGAGGTATGCACTTTACCTGCGGGGATGCCTGGATGCCTTCTCTGCATCCTGGAGGACCAGAGTGGAGCTCCCTAAGGCTTATCAGAAGCCTATCAGCAGGAGGGCATGCTTGTTTAAGATGACAACTCAGGGTAAGTTTTTCTTTTGACCTACTGTGTTGACATTGGCTTCCTGACCCAGCTGCTGATCCTTTTGTGGCTCTGCATTGGATTCTACCTCTCTGCCTGATGTAAGTAGAGCCTAGGTTGGCTTTCATTCATTTACAGTACCTGACTCCTTTATTGGTCAGCTCCTTCTGTCTTTTATTTTTCTTAGCATGTCTGATCCTTAAACTCCTTAGGAAGCTCCTAAGAAAGCTGCAAAGACCAAGCATATGTTATGTGCTTCATGTTAACAACCATTGCCAGACACCTACCAGGGAACATTCTGTGCTTTGTGTGTCCAGCGGGCAGTTGCCATGAAAAAGGCGAACACCATGCAAGAGTTTATGTCCTAGTTTCGCCCTGAACTACAGCAGAAATTTGAGCAGGTTCATTGTCCCAGGCCTCGCCAGAGACACTGTTCTTTTACTGCACTTAGACTCTGACTCAGATTCAGGGGTAGAAGACATCCTTCCTGAAGAATACTCCTCTGAAGAGGAGGGGGAGGTGTCGGATGATATATATCTCTCTCTCCTGCAGAAGAGGTAGAAAAGCTAGTTACGGCAGTCTAAGCGGTTATAGAAGTGGAAGAACTATAAGAAACACTCTGAAGGAAGGACCAGTTATTCAAGGGATTCTTCAAGTCAGATAAAGTCTTTCCAGTACATGAGGTACTTTCAGCTCTGATCTCAGAAGAATGTAAGATCCCTGACTGTAAGTTGGCCCTCTCCAGATGGGTCAGAATGTTATTCCTATTTGATCCCAAGGACTTCCCTAAGGTTGATACTTCGGAATCCAGAAACGTACGTCACTCTGCTATCCCTATAGAAGACAGTTCCTGTTTGCAAGATCCTATGGACAGGAAGGTGGAGGCTGCTGCTAGGAGGGCATTTGAAGCATCCACATCAGTGTTTCATCCAGGCATTGCAGCAGTTTCTGTCACCTGTACTCTCAGAGTCTGGTTGTCAGACTTTCGGGAGGATCTCACTTCCTCATGAGGAACTGCTGCACAAGCTTTCTTCCATCAAAGCCACAGTGAACTATATGTGATGCCTCCTCAGTACGCATGTTTACATGAACATCAGATGGGTAGCATCCCCTTCCTCCTCCTCCACAAAGCCTCAGCCATCTTCTTCCTGACACCAGAGGTCTCAGTCTTCCAGTGGGAGGCAAACTTTGTTTCTTCCTCTCAGATTGGGAGGCCATCATTATTGATCCCTGGGTCCTTATGCTTCTGCGAGAAGGTTACAAGCTGGAGTTCATTCATCATCCTCCTTTGCTCTTCTTGCTGATGACCCTCCCTATCTCCAGCACAAAAAGAGGGGACTTTCTGCTCGCCTTAACTACTTTTCTCAATACTCAGGTTTTCAGTCCTGTGCTATCCATCCCACCTCCCAGAAGTTCCTCAGAGTAGGTGTTCTGGTTTCAGGGGAAGGTGAAACATTTGCAGTTCCAAGCCCTTCCCTTCAGACTTTCATCAGCTCCCCAAACTTTCTCTAAGAATCTGGTGTTTGTGGCAGCATATCTCAGACAAAGTGGGATCTCAGTTATCCCATATCTCAGACCTTGCAGGATCATTTGAACCTTCTGCTCAGCACCCTCCAGAACCTTGTCCGGAACATAAATTGGGTCAAGTCAGATCTGGTGCCCTCCCAGAAGAAGTTCTTTCCCAGTTTAGTCTTCGATTCCCATCAAGCAAGAACTTTTCTGACTCCCGTTGAGCAAAACTCAGGAACCAGGTTCTTCAGATACTGGCCTCCCCATGCTCCAGTGAACATGCTGTCATGGCTCTCCTGGGTCTTATGTCCTCCTCTACCCCAGCGGTGATATCAAAGGACAGACAACTTTCCTCCCTGGATCGCCTCCTTCAGCTTTCTCTAGCCATCAGGAGATCCCTCACATGGCGGTTAGACTACAGCCAGGACAGGAAGATTTCCATATTCTTCTCCCTGAATCCACTGCACCACCCAGAGGCAGTGGAAGCCTTGCTTCAACCATGGGTTTTTCACCTGGGATACATTTTTTCCCATACTCCCAATCATATCATGGGTGCTGAAGAATCTGAAACAGGAGAAAGCTATGGTGATCTTCAGCTCCCTGTTCTGGCCCCAACAAGCTTAGTTTTCAGATCTCCACCTGCTCTCCCTTGAACCTCCCATCTGCCTTCCTCCTAGACCACATCTTCTCCACCAGGGCCCGGTCCTGCACCCCAATCCCCAGTTCCTGTCCCTGACGGCCTGGATGTTGAGCGGCAACTCTTAAGGCTCCAAGGTGTTTTTGACTTGGTGAAACTTTCTTACACAGCTGTAAAAGAGTCACCTCCCTTCGCTACCTGCGGATCTGGTAGATTTTCTCTACCTGGTGTGCCTCCCGGAACTTGTCTCCAATCTCTGCAGACCTCCAAGCCATCCTCAATTTTCTACAGCAGGGTTTTCAAGAGGGACTACAACCCTTTACCATCAAGGTCCAGATTGCAGCTATTGGCGCTCTATGCAATGCCCCCATTTCTAATCATGCTCTCCTTTTTCGATTTACCAGGGCTATGTCAAAACGGAGGCCTCGGTCTCTTCCCGCGCTGCCTAAAAATCTACCTGGTTTGATCAAAGACCTGGCAATGCTCCCCTTCCCTGGCACTTCCATGGGTAATGGTGCTTGCAAACACTCTATAGCATGCTGGATCAAGCAGGTGGTCCTTCTCTTTAATGAAGCAGCTGGAGTTGACCCTCCTCTCTCCTTTAGAGCACATTCCACCAGGGCCTTGGAGGCCTCCTGGGCAGAAGCTTCTGTGGAGCAGATTTGCAGAGCAGCAACATGGAAGAGGGTCCATACGTTTTTTAGACATTACCGTCTGGATCACCTGATGGCAGAAGACTCATCATTGGATGTAGTGTTCTTCAAGCCGTGGGATCCTGATTACCCACCCTTATGCTATCTTTGTCATACCTTTGTCATCTGCATGTGCTGCCTGGTATGGGAAGGATGAATTCCTAGATACCTGGGAATTCCTTTTCCTTCTAGATCCCAGGGCAGCACGTGGGTTTCCCACCCTAATAAACCTTTTAAGCAGCTGTTGGTCTCCTGTCTTTTATATTACACTGGTATATCTAGAAAGAAGTGTGTTTAAAAAGGGTGGTGCCTTTTTTAAAGCCCTGTGCTTTTCCTGTCCTGTGGGTAAAGGTCTCTCTCATCTGTATGTGCTGCCCTGGGATCTAGAAGGAAAAGGAATTCCCTTGTAAGTAGGACTTCATCATTTCTGCTTGAGGTCAAAGTCACCTTATTGGCTAGAGCAGCAAATCGGGCCCCGCCTGTGTAGTATTGTGGATTGCTCTTGTCTCTTTCTGTCCCACCCCAGTATTATTTAAAGGGGACCTATCACCTTGACTTAAGCTTGCATATATATGAAAATTTAATTAAAATCTATGTTTCATGTTATCCAGAAGACAGATGTATAGTTTAGGATATATGCATACTTGGCACAATATGCTAGTTGAACTTCCTGTGATGTTTCCCTGCCAAGAAGCTTTTTCTACTTTGGCTTCATATGCTAATTAAGCTCCCTGCTGCACTGGGAGACTTTCACTTTTCCCAGAAATAAATGTGTAAATGTCACCTACACTATACATTTATTGGACTTTTTGGAAACATACACGGTTTTGAATGTTTTCATATATGCACATAAAATCAAGTTGACGGGTCCACTTTAACCCTTTGACAGCAAGAGAAGTATCCAATGCATTGCGCCCCTCTGGCAGCCAAAGGGTTAAGAGGACAGAAACCTTGTACATCCCAATGTTGATGTACAGCTCTAACGCGCTCTTTAGAGGCAGATCAATCCTTGAGATACTGTAACACTCACTGACTGTTCTGCTGCTACTTTGGAGCGTGTGGGAGAGGCACAGCATTGCAAGATCAAAGGGAAATTTTCCGTGCATCAGAGCACAGAGGGCGACATTAGTCACATTGGGGGGGGATACAAATTAGTAAATTAAGTTTGCGGAGGCTCAGCCTGCCCAAACCACCATTAATGCCCGTCAATGCTTCATATTATCAAATGTGTGTGTGTATAAATATACCCACCCCCATGATTCTAAGAAAAGTCTGAAAAGCGTTGTCGGGGTTGCCCCCGTAAAGTGCTCAGGTATAGCCCACACCTACCTGGAACAAGCGCACGATGGCGATTTTGCATACCACGCCTTCCCAATGACATCACCAGAGCACAAACGCGTCTCTCGAGCCTTTAATCCCGTGTGATAGTATAAATATAGGATCAGGAGAAGTGGGGGCAGCTGGCCTTTTCTGCATAAAATATATCGGTATGTGTGGTTTAGCGATCCGGGTCGCTGTCACATTTTGCTGTTATGAAAATACAATATCATACAGCCGGTCTGAAACATAGTATATTGATACTTTGTTATTGTGCAGCGTATAGCCTTATATGTGTATCAAAAAGCACCCTCGTTAGATGAACCGGGAAAAGCATTAGAGAGGAAGGTGCAGGTAGCGACGAAGGAATTGTGTTAAATAAGATGGGTGTTGGGGCGGCTGAATATGCGGCGATTCATTTTCCTCTTATAGCATGTACAATGGCACAATATTCATGATATATAGATTGATGAAAATTATACACTTATAAGTTATTCAGGTACTTCAGCAATGAATTCTGAGGAAGTACGGGGAAAATGTGCACGATGGTTGAATTAATATGATGTGTATGTGCTGGAACGAGGACGGATTTTCAGATCTTGCCTTCGTTAGGCGGGTGAACTGCAATTGAGGCGAAATTGCAAGGCAAGTTGTAGAGGTGCCTTGCGTATACTGCTTTAGTGGACTACAGTAATATAGAGTGTATATATATATATATATATATATATATATATATATATATATATATATATATATATATATATATATATATATATAGAGAGAGAGAGAGAGTGAGTAATATAATTAATGTGCTTTACATGAGGTAACAATGTGTAACTACTCTTTCCATAACTGCTCTCTGACTTTGTTGGTAAATAATGGCACATTTGTACTTGGTGTGGTGCCAGAGGCTTGGGCCATTTCTGAGACCCTGTAGGCAAGACACATTTCAGCATTTTTGTTATCTATTTAGGTATAATTCCAATTGGTAATGTAGTTACATATGGAACAACCATATAATTACCCCCCTCTGGAATGAATTCAGCTTTATCATGGTGCCTCAGTGAAGTAAATTTTGCACCCTAAGACAAGCTATGATGTCATAATTAAATAAGTAAAAAAAAAATACCTAAAATCACACACTGTATATCAAAAACACTAGTTAATTGGGGAAGTTTCAAGTTTTTGAAAAATCCATGGAACTCCCAAGTACAAACATGCCCAATGTATAGTTTTACCTGCACAGACCTGTAATTAACAGGAACAGAAATGGTATTTTTCAACTTTATGAACTAAAATGCATATTCCAGTGGTTACATAATAAAATGGCTGATTAAACATATTTCCAGAAATCTGATATCACTCAGCATCAAATGAGGGTTCACTTGCATTTCCACTACTAGCCTGGTGTGCATAAATGTTTCAAGAATGTGGTGCCAAAGGAAAAACTGTGTTTATTTACAGTTCCACTCGTACAAATTTGGTGAAATCTGTGAGAAATATGGAATTTCCAACTCTATTCATTATCTAGTGCACTTAGGAGAAAAACTGTAACCCATTGATATGAGCTGACATTCTGTAGGGGGTGCCAGAATCCCAAAACTAAACATGCTTCATCCTTTGATTTCTTAAACTTCTCTTCTTTTTGTTTTAAACAGGATTTGCCTATACTAAAATGGTCATAACCTTTAAATAAATGAAGAAAAGGTATTCTGTTTAGGAAATATACTTTACCACATCAAATGAGGGGTCACTTGTCATTCTACCCCTAGCCTGGTGTGCACAAAAGTTTCTAGAAAGTGGTGCTAAAGGAAAAATTGGCATTTTACATTTCCACCCCTTTAAATGTAGTGAGAATTTTGGAATTTCTGGCACCTCGTTGGTATGAGTTTATATACTGTAAGAGGTGCAATACAAAATGACACCTACCTGTTTATTATAAAAATGTTTTGCCTTTACCAAAATGGTCATAACACTTAGAGATATGAAGGAAAGATATGCAAGATATTCAATACTGAAAAGCAGACATTAACCCCCTTCAAATGAGGGGCACTTGCCTTGCTACTCCTAGGATAGAGTGCACAAATATTTACATAAGGAGACACTATAGCAACATTTTTACATTTCAACCACTTGAAAGATATGTAAATGTTTGAAAACCATACAGTTTCCTATGGTACTTGGTAACTGTTACCAGCCAGAGGAAAAAATGGTACCCCATTCTGTGTGGGTTAAGCTACAGTATGTGGTTCCCAGGAACACTAATTTTTTTTTTTTTGAAACTACCTGCCTGCACTTAAATGGTCATAAAATTACAAATTTGCAGGGAAGGTAGGCAAGGTATAACATTCTGGATAGTAGATATTTCCCTGCATCAAATGAGGGGGTCAGTTGTCTTTTTACCCCTAGGTTGCTGGCAACAATTTTCCAGAATGTTGCACTATAGGAAAAAAGCTATTTTACAGTTCTACGCCTTCAAAGTTAATGAGAGCTTTGAAAAACAGGACATTTATGACTAATTCATTAGCTACTATTCAAAGAAGAATTACACCCTGTGATATAAGCTGAAATACTTTAGCGGTGCTAGAAGCACAAAACTGCACCAACTGCAGTCTTATCATTTTTTTGACTGACTTGCCTGTATTAAAATGAGAGAAATTAAGAAAAAGGTAAAGCATACAATTTTGGAAAGTAGACAGATGCATCAAATTAGGGGTCACTTATCTTTTTACCACCAAATTAGTGTGCACAATTATTTACAGAATGTGGCTCTATTAAAAAAAAAAAAAAAAAAATATATATATATATATATATATATATATATATATATATATATATATATATATATATATATATATATATTTATTTATTTATTTATTTATTTTATTTATTTTATTTTTTTTTTTTTTTTTAACACCTCGTTCACTTCAAAGATACTATAATGGTTCAACACCATGGGATTTCCTAGTGTATTCAGGACCTCTTGTCAGCCTAAGAAAAATAAATGTACCCCACTGGTATGGGTTGACACTCTGTGGGGTGCCTGGAGTTTGTCTATCAGAGAAACAAGAATGGGATGCAAACTGTGTATGTGTGATTCTATGGCTACCAGTTGAAACGGGCTAGAAGGTCAGCAAGTGTATGTTCAGGTCTGTGCCTACCAGTGGAACCAGAAAGGGGGGAAGTGGGTCAGGCAGCATATGTGATTGTGTTTTCAAGTGGGCAGTGGAATAAGTCTGGGTGGTCATTGCATGTTGGGGATCAGTGACTTTCCATTCAGATCTCATTGGGTGAGTATCAGAACCCCTCTTTTGGCCCCATCCAACGAGGTCTGAATAAAAACAATTTGCTGCACTTCCACTCACAGGGCTAATTTTTTTTCTAGACCTCTTTGGGGGACATGAGGACCCATCCTATTGCCTCCCCAGCTACTGATCTCTCAGCTGATTGTGCTAGGAGATCAATATGGGGAGACAGGAGAGCAACATGCTCTCTTGCTTCCCTCCTACCCCTCTGAGGAGAAGTGAACAGGATCTGGGAAGCCTTCTTTTGTCACTGGTGATCATGTCACTGATGTGGGGGAGGCTTTTCCCCAGTCTCATCCACTACTGAGAGCATATTGCTCCACTAGGATGCCAGTATTGGTCTCCTGGCACGATCTGCTGGGGAGGGGGCATCAGTAGAGGTCCTGATGACCACCATTGAGGTCTGGAAAATAATGTAAAAAGGGGGCAGAGTGCAACCATGTGCCAGTCATGGGCTTGGCCATGTGGGTACACCTGGCCAAGCCTGTGTCCTACACATGGCTGGCACTCTAGGCCTTAACAGCTGTGTATTGAATGAATGGAGCTGAAATGATGAATTAGGCCCTCAAAGTTCATACATATGGACACTGTGCATTTTTCAAGCACAGAGAGTTCTACAGGGAACACAGTTGTCCATATTTTTTATTCTGAAATGTGTTTACTTTTCTTTTAGCTTTTCAGATCTATAGTTTATGCAAATTATGGCATGTTGTGCAGGCACTTTGTCTTGGCTCGCTAGTCTCCACCAATCTGAGTATGTATTGCCCTCTTTTCCTACTACTGAAAGGGTTAGACTGGGGGTGGTAATATAGGGATGAGGAAGTGCCTGCACCATGCCATAGTTACCATAAACTACAAAGCTAAATTAAAATGAGTTTAATAAATGGCTAATACTGCACATAGGTGACATTGAAGGCTCTTAAAATAACACAAGTTTGTATTTGATATGGTCGATTTAACCCTTTGAGTGCCAGAGGGGTACGCAACGCATTGCTTTGCAATGCGTTGCGTACCCCTCAGGCACTCAGAGTTAAGGGGCCATTTTTCTTTCCTTGCATCTTATACCATATTTTTATTAACCCTTACAGTGTCAGTGGTAAGCAACTAATTTCTTTACATTGCGTTGTGCACCACTCTGGCACTTAAAGGGTTAACAAGTGTTTTGTGTTGTCATGCCAACTTGCTTGGTCACTTCTTCTTTTTTTTTTTTTTTTTTTTTTTCCTCCCCGGAGTTATTTTATTCTGAAGGTGTTAGCTGTTGATATCTCATCCAGTCGTCATGACTCATGCTGTTCCTTCAAATTTCTTCAGTATTGTATTCCTTTGGTCATCAGTGGGATGTGTGAAGGAAAAAGCTTAATTTAGAGACAAGAGAAAAATTCAGACAATGATTAACATTAAAAAAAAAAAAAAAAAAAAAAAGTTATAAGAACAAAGATCTCTTAATTTCTTTCAGATTAATTTTCCTAGGTTGGTGCTCTCCATACAGAAAAAAACACAAAAAGAAAGAAAGCTGTGGACTGTTAAGTATATAGACCACAGTCTTGTAACACCTTTTATGTGCTATATAGCTCTACTGACATTTTTATAGAAGTGTAAACCAGCCTCTAAGTATAAAAGCATCCACTGGATAACCTCCAGTGCAGGTACCTCCACTCCCGGTCTTCTTTACTCGAACCAAGGACTTATATGTACATAAACACACACTCTTGGGGTATGATACTTGAAGGGATGTTACATTATAACTCTTGTTACTATATACTGTGTAGTCAAATATACTAAGAATGGGAATCAAACTAAAGATATACAAAAGCTGGTGAAGCATATATATATATATATTTTTCACAAGAATAAAATATAATACTAAGTAAATGCCCTACTTGCTTCTTAGGACACACTTCTTTGTCGGGGGTCATAAATTTAAAACTGAACTACCACCATAGTTAGTCACCCACTGAAAGAGCAAATTCTAACGAAATCCTTAATCTTCCGAGACTGACGGCCAGTTTGGTGCAGTCCACGAGCCTGCGCCGTCAGTCCCTTCCGGTGCCTTTTGGCACAGTGCAATGCTTTGTAATGGAGACCTGGACTGGCAGACAAGATGTCTGCGCTGATGCCTGGCTTTTGGTCTCGGAAGATTAATGATTTCTTTAGTATTGGCTTGTTCAGGTAACTGTTATTAAGCTAGTCGCCATTTGCCTAATTATTGCAGGTCGACTTTAATTATGGTGGTAGTTCTGCTTTAAGCCTATTCAAAAATCTAAAGTCTACAGACTGTTGCATTTCTTTCTGCAGTCTATAGCTACTGCCCCCCCCCCCCCGAGAAATTACCAGTCATTAGTATGAATTGACCTACTGTAGGTGTGCCAGGAGTCCTAAACTGCAACTACCACGATCTATATTTTTTTACTTATTAATTTATTCTTCAGGTACATTCATGCACTAATACAGTTCTAACAAATGGAGGCAAGACAATAAAATAGACAATGCATACAAGTGTTCTATGTATAGAACTAGCAAGATCAAAAGACGAACAGTTTACCTTTCTAACCCTTAACTGGTGTCAAACACTACAGAATTTGGAGCTACGGGGGAAACATTCTTTTCTCTTTCTCTCATATTTATACTATCTATATAGGATTTTTTTCACTTTACATGCAAAAGTCTTGGAAATTCATGAAATTTCCTACTCTGTTCAGTAGATAATCTCCCCTTCATTAAAATGGTACCCCTTTGGAATGTATTAAAATATTGTTAAGAGGGACCAGGAACACTAAAATACAAAACATTGCATTGAAATACCCAATCTTATCTTTTTAGGCTATGTGTGTGCTATTTTGATATAATCCCTCGAGTCAATATAAAGTATTCCCCTTCATGGCTTGAAGGTGAGATGATGCTTTTTATGCCCCTTCTCGATACCCTTTTCTGTGTCAACCACTGTAGTAAAACTTTAGTACTCTCAAGGTTACCATAGTTGGAAAGATGATTATCACCTTTAAAAAGGGAGCCCATTACGATATACAGTTGTTTAGCTATCCCCAGGTGATTAAGAGTGTACCTGGCAAAAGTACCATAATTGGTATCTTATTTTAAAGAGGTTGGGGTGGCTTTCTAACCATACTGTCAGTGTTTCCTTTGCCAGCACCTTCTTGCCTCACCATGACACTTCGGTAGGCGTACCTCTGGTATCAGTCCTGTGACCATTTCTGTTTTCCCTCTACACCCTCTCACCTGGTGGCCTTATATTATTTCTTGGCTTTAATTACCATCTGTATGCAGATGACACACAAATCTACCTCACTCCAGCAGCTGTGCGATCTTGAGTCACCATATCTTATGGCAATTTTTATCATGGTTGACCCACCTCAATCTTAAATTTAATTGGCTAAGACTGAACTGCTTGTATTCCCTCCAACCTTTTTTTTTTTTTTTTTTTTTTTTTTTTTAATCACAGTTGACAATCCACTCAGTAACCAAACCATTCTCCCCCCCCCCCCATATCCAATTTGCCACTAAAACCTGTTGCTTATTCCTAAAAAATATTGTCAAACTACGACTCTTCCTCTGTATGTCAGCCAAAAAAAAAAACCTGTCACTCAGACCCTCATTCTCTCCAGACTGACCATTGCAAAATTCTAATCTCTGGTCTTCCTGACGCTCATCTTTCTTTGCTTCAGTTGGTTCTCAGTTAAGCTGCAACAATAACTACCTTTGCTCCCAGATACCTACACACTCCTATTATTCTGAAATCTCTTGGTGAAGTATAAGGTCTTGTATGTCTTACACATTTCTTCTCCTTTAAGTCTTTCTTCTTCAGCACCCTCTTACACTTATGCTACACCCCTTCCTGTCACCTGTGTTAAGTTTTCTGTCCTCTTTACCCAACTTGAGCCATCTCTGCTGTAGTGCTTTTCACTGGCTGCACCTCGACTTTGGCAAGTGGTGATAGGGAGAACATTCCAATCATCCACACATCACTTTCAAACATCTGAAAATGCACCTGCTCAAGGAGGCATCTCGGTAACAATATTATCCTTGTGCACACTGACTGTCACATTAGAATCATTCTGCACTTCCTTTACTGAAGGCTTGTGGTTGCACTCATCTTCTTCCTACTGTATCTATGTTGTCATAATTACTAATTCAACTGTAAGCTCCTTGGCAGGGTCCCTTTCTCAATATGATTCCCTTTGCTGCACTTTCTTCCCTCTCTAATAATCCTATGATTACACTTTAGCCTGATGTTCTTAACCCAGTCCTGTGTTTTTGTTTACTATTTCTGTAAAGCTCTGTGTACTTGTGTGGTGCCATATAAATATACATTCACATTCCAGGGGTAGATGATGACATGGTAGTCTTTGTCAACTGTATCCCAGCGACTGGGAGCTCAAAGAGTGGTTTTAACTGCATAGCCAAACTATGGAGTCTCCTGGCAGTGTATGTAATGGCTTCACAGCTAAACTGCAAGTTCTGCGTTTCAGTGCCAGATTCTGAGATTCTTTAGCTCTTTAGATGTGGTTGTCATTCCATGGTATTTTCATCTGGAATATCTTTACATAGTAACATAGTAGATAAGGCTGAAAAAAGACATGCGTCCATCAAGTCCAGCCCATGCCAATAACACCCCTGTTGATCCAGAGGAAGGCAACAAAAAAGCCCTCTGGAGCAATTTCCAATGTAGGTGTGTGTGTGAGTGTGTCAAATAGTTCCCCGGCTCAATATCCTATTTGCTTTGAAGCCATCTGTCATAACTGTCAATATTGTTCTGTGCTAGATAGGCATCCATTGCTTTTTTGAATGCAGTTACATTATCTGCAAGCACAGCATCCCGAGGCAAAGAATTCCATAGCCTTACCGCCCTTACTGTAAAGAATCCCTGCCTGTGTTTTAGTCGAAAGAGCCTTTCCTCAAGTCTTAATGGATGACCTCTTGTTCTTAGCTCAGCTCTTTGCATAAATAATTCATTGGATAGTTCTTTGTATTGGCCTTGAATGTATTTGTAAATGGTAATCATATCACCCCTTAGACGTCTATTTTCTAATGTAAACAAACCCAGTTTGGCTAGTCTCTCTTTGTAACTCAGATCCTCCAATCCCTTTATCAGTTTTGTTGCACGTCTCTGCACCTTTTCCAGTTCAGTAATGTCTTTTTTTAGAACAGGCGCCCAAAATTGTACTCCATATTCTAGATGAGGCCTAACCAAGGATTTATACAGAGGTAGGATAATATTAGCATCCCTTGCTTCTACACCTCTTTTTATGCAGGCTAGTACTCTATTTGCTCTTGCAGCAGCTGAGTGACTCTGCACATTGCTGTGAAGACTATTGTCTATCAGTACACCTAAATCTTTCTCTAATGAGGATTTCCCAAGTTGTTTCCCATTTAGAGTATATGTAGCAAGTTTGTTTCTACAACCCAAATGCATAACCTTACATTTATCTACATTAAATGACATCTGCCACTTTTCTGCCCATTCACTTAGTTTATCTAAATCCTTCTGTAGGGAAAAAACATCGAGCTCTGTATGTATTTCCTTACATAGCTTAGTGTCATCAGCAAAGATTGAGATGCTACTTTCAATTCCCACTTCTAGATCATTAATAAACAAATTAAAAAGCATTGGGCCCAGGACTGAACCCTGCGGTACCCCACTTATAACCCTAGACCAATTTGAAAAAGTTCCATTTACAACAACTCTCTGCCATCTATCATTTAACCAGTTCTCAATCCATGTACAGATACCACCACCCAAACCGAAGCCTTTTAATTTATGCAGTAACCTGTTGTGAGGCACTGTGTCAAAGGCTTTTGCAAAATCCAAGTATACTACATCAACAGCAATTCCCCTGTCCAAATTACTACTCACACTTTCATAAAATGCAAGTAAATTAGTCTGACATGATCTGTTCTTCATGAAACCATGCTGATTCCTACTAATGATATTGTTTGTCTTCACATAGTTCTGAATACTATCAGTTAATAACCCTTCTAGTATCTTACCCACTATGGAAGTCAAGCTCACAGGTCTATAATTTCCTGGTTTGGATCTTGCTCCCTTTTTAAACAATGGAACTACATCAGCTTTCCTCCAATCACAGGGCACTATGCCTGATGAAAGCGAATCAATAAATATTAAGTATAATGGTTTTGCTATTACTGAACTAAGTTCCTTAAGTACCCTTGGGTGTATACCGTCCGGTCCAGGCGCTTTATTCACTATAACCCTTTCCAGTCTCTTTTGGACCTTGTCCTCAGTAAGCCATGTAGATGTTGGAGGAAATTCCATGGTTTTGTCTGTTTGCCCATAGCTTGTCATTTCTGCTTCCTTTGTATATACTGAAGCAAAGAACGTATTTAGGGTCTCAGCCATAGCTTTATCCTCACTAATCAATTCACCTGTTTCAGTCCTAAGAGGACCAATATCAACCTTAACTTTTTTGTTGTTAATATACTTGTAGAATTGTTTAGGGTTTTTCTTGCTCTCGTTTGCAATGTTTCGCTCATTTTCTATTTTAGCTAGCTTAATTGCTTGTTTGCAGATTTTATTACATTCTTTATATTTTTTAAATGATGCATCTGACCCATTTGACTTAAACACCTTAAAAGCCTGCTTTTTATTTCTCATTTCCCTGCTAACCACATTATTAATCCACATTGGTTTTGCTTTACTTCTCTTGTGCTTATTCCCCAATGGTATATATTGACGTGTATATTTGCCCAAGAGCATTTTAAATACATTCCATGACTCTTGTGCATTTTTATCTTTGAAAATTACATCCCACTGGATATCCTTTAAAGCTTCTTTTAACTTTGTAAAATTAGCCTTTTTGAAATTGAATGTTTTGGTTAAACTCTTGCTATTGGGTTTCTCATAACAAACTTCAAAGGATACAATATTATGGTCACTGCTGCCCAAATGTTCCCTTACCTGCACACTGTTTACAATGTCAGAATCGTTTGAGAGCACTAGGTCAAGCAAGGCCTCTTTTCTAGTTGGCTCCTCTACTAGTTGGGACATAAAATTATCATTTATCATACTTAGTTTCCCTGATTCTCAGGGTGGTGTTGAAAATCAGAATGGAGCAAGCTTATGTCACTCTGGTTACCTGATTTTGTCCTTATCAGGCCTGTTTATTTGGAACTTATTAATCTGTGGTGGAACAGTTTTGACACCCTCTTCACACTGACCTCAGAGCCCGCTTTACCGTCCACACATGGAGAAACAAACATACCACAGGGTATGATTTCTGTTCTACAAATGGAGCGAAGATTGGAGGATTGCAGCCCTAACCTTTTTAATGTTCTCATTAGCTTATCTTTTCTTTGGGGCAGCCTTAAATTGTTCAGCCTTAAAGTTCAGATTTCAGCTTTTTCCAGATGGTTATTGCTAGAAATGGAAACTGTCATCCAAGGGATGGCTTATAACTACCTGGTCTTTCAGGATCTCACTCCTCCATGATATTTGAGCTTGTTTCTAAGAGTGCTTCAGAAACCTAATTTTGAGCCTTTGCCTTTGGCTTCCTGCATTTCCTGATGATCAGGACTGACACTTTCTTGTCTGTCGTCATGATTCGGCAGGTGTCTTAATTGCATGTGTGCATGCCTATCTGCATCTAAATTAATGGTGGCTTCTTGGAACAAGCTGTTTGTCAGGTGTATGTTCTTAGGAAGAAGCCTTTGCCCTTTTGGGTTATGGAGCATTCCACAAGGTCAGCCAGTATTTCATGGGCCTAAAAGAATTGGGCCTCTACTAAGCAGCTGTGCAAGGTGGCATCTTGGTCCATTCAAACTTTTGTCAAACACGAACATGTTAATGTGCTGGCTTTGGATGGAGGGTTTTTCAGGTTGTTGCCTGGGTAGGGTATTCTTCCTGATTTTGTTATAGCAGTACCCAGCTGGTCTCTTGGGCAGACTTTAAAACTGGAGTTATGAAAAATGTAGAGTAAAAGTGGCACCAACTGAATGTCTGCATTTAAAAAAGATTGTGACAGTTTTGTAAGCCTTAATACCGCATAGTTTCGGGTAAAGTAATGGTAGACCTGTGAATTTATAAAGAAATGATGCTAACTGCAACAACTTTGCAGCTGAATTTTGCCAGAATCTGTTAAGTAACTAACACCATATTTATAATGCCCTTACAAATGTATAAATCGGACCTGACTTTATCTCCTGTTGCTATGACTCAATGTCCGTTCTTTAAAAAATAAATTGAATAAAAAATCCTAAGAATGTTTTCTTATAAATCTATCTGCTCTTTGGTTTGTAGTGTTGGGGTACATTTACACCTGTGGTTCATGTTGTACCAGTTAATTCCCCTTGAACCTGGCCCTTTTTGGGTCAGGGGTTCTCTTTGCCTCCCTGAAGTCTTGGTGGATGCTTCAGTGTATCCCCACACATCCTGTGTGCCATATAGGAAGTAAGAGAAGTGAATTTTGTGTACCTACAGATTTTTAAATTTTCTTAGTCCATGTGGAACATTGTTTTCCTCCTGCAGTAGAACCACTGGTCTGAATATCTGCTCAGGGGATCCCCTGTATTGTTCCTCTTCTGTTTCCGGTCTTCATCTTGTCTCTGCTAAATATCAAACTAAGCATGTCTGGATGGGATGAAGTGGTGCAGGCTGGAAGTGTCTGCCTCAGAGCTCTTTTCAGAAGTGCCCTGCCTTCCTATGGGGGGAACTTCACCTCATGATTCCCATGTTCCATTTGGACTATCAGTAAGTATACAAATTCCCTTGCACTGGATGCCTCTCTGGCACTCAGAGGGTTAAAAAAAATATCTTGCGTCCCATATGAAACGGGTACCGTGGGGTTGAGGCCCTCCTCCTAGAGGGCAGGGCACATCACAAAAGACAGGGACTTTGGGGTGGAGACTCTCCTGTTCCTCCAGATCCATCCCCCTCCCACTTCTCAGAATTCATGTGTCCTTCAAAGCAGTCTGATATGTAGTGGCCATCCCATCACTGGGCTTCCCTGAAGTTGGATTGCTCAGTTCACAGTTGCTTTGTCTACCTTTCTTGTCCTGTGGAAGTTGACTTTATGACAAGTCTTTTCCTCATGGCGGAGTCTGAGATTCTACCCCTACCTACCCTTTGGGTGCCTTGGTCCCCTGTATGTCCCATGCTGAGCTTTCTTGCTCTCTGTATTTACTATACACTTATACACTAATTCTTTGCTCCTTGGGAGTACAAATGACTGCTGTAATTGATGGTATTGTAACCCTTTTCTTTTGTTTCTGTACTGTTGGTTCATTAGGGATGTATATTGGGTTAGGGTGCTTTGGGGCCTTATCTCTGCTCCCCTACTTCTGGCATTTGTCTTTTTTACTCCTCATGGATCCCCTTGGAGTTTTGAGCAGTTTCCTTTTAGTTTTAATTCATTTTTATGCAATGGCTTCATTAAGAACTGGTGCCCACCTGTAGCCCTCTTTGCACCATTGATTTATATGGTAGGGACATCTCTGCAACTGTTGGGCTACAATGGTCAGAGAAGGCTGTCGTCTTCTCTTCATTCTCTACCATCTGGTCCACTTTGAGCGTTTCCGAGAGTATGCCACAGCTGGAATAACAGGCATTGCTAGTCAACAAGCAAAGGAGAAGACTACAGTTCCCATAATGCCCTGTTTCCTGGGCTTTCTTTCGACTGGCTGGCACACTTACTGTGGCCATCTTCTACCTTGCTTATCCTACTCAGTGGATGACTCTTCTTTCTCTCTTCTCCAGTTTAAACCTTTGTATACCAGATAAGTATTTTTAGGTCTGGCCAGGGGCTTTGTTTTAAACCAGGGACATTATTAATTTAGTTCAACTAGGTTCAGACACTCTCCTGGAGATGTCTGCCTCTAAGGGGCCTATGGGAAAATACAAGGCTAATGATTCAGGGGCTTCCCTTACTCCCCTTATCCACGGTTCCTCATTCTATCCTGGGTTTTCAAGAGAATACTTCCTATGCCCTTCCTGTGCAGTGACCCCTACCACTCCTGTGGGCCCCTCCAGCACTGAGCAAGAGCCTGCTTGGTGAAAAACAGTTTTCCTCCGTGGCAGCCATCCCTTTGTCAGGATTAGATCAGGAAGTGCCTTTTTATGCTGTTTGTAGCAGAGGAGGAACTCCACAAAGAAATAATAGGCAGCTATTAATATAAATAAAACAAATCACAAAAAGACAATACAGACTTATACTGCGAGGTAGGCCTCAGTGAGCTAGAAGCTGGGGTATGCTGAATGAGGAGCATAGCTAACTAGTGGTGGCTGCTCTAGGAATGTCTTGCTGGGGTCAGTGTTAGGTGCTGGCTGCGAAGCCAGATAGCAGCTTGACACCCCCCAGACACAGCTGCTACTCACTAAGTCAGGAAATAGAGAAGAGCCTACTCACAGTATTGCTTGTCTCTGTTAAGAAATCAAAATGGATACAGAGGTTTAAACAGGAGTCGAATGACAAACCTTGATGGGGGTTGAGAAACCTGGAAATGGCAAGGAGTCTAACTCAAAGGACTATGGTTAGTTCAGTGGTTCTCAATCTTTTTTTGTTCGGGGCACCCCTAACACATAATCTACAACATTCGGGGCACCCCTAACATATTTAATGTACTTTATCAAGGGCATAAGAAGGGTACAATACATAAATATACAGTTATTATTAGGTTTTATAATCATAATAACAAAACCAAATCTATTGTGCATAACAATTTCTATAAATCTTTATTTAAAAGTCCATTTTTGTCAGTCTTCATAGAAAACATGGGGCACCCTAAGTTGATGTCCGTGGCACACTAAAGTGCCACGGCACCCTGGTTGAGAATCACTGAGTTAGTTAGACTCTCTGGAAGTCGAAGGTGTTAAGCTCAACCGGGTCAGTGATGTCTAGCTTGACCAGGAGCAGGGTTAGTCAACAGGCCGGGTCGGTAACAAATGGGCAGAGACGGTACCAAGGATGAGTCTAAGAGGAGTAAAACCTTCCGGGGTCATAACCAGTTGGATAGCTCAGTACACAAGGCGCAATCAGGAGAATGGTTGCATAGTGGGGGCCAAGGATCGATACTGGAATACACAAGAAAAGTCAAATTGTGTAATGGAGTAGTCAGGGATAGCCGGGTCAGGTACACTGGAAACTCATGGAACAAGACTGTCATTGCAAACACTCTTTGATCATGCCCCGACGCAAGGCACTGGCTCTGGATAAGGGTGAAACAAAAGACGTCATCCCTGTGTACAGAAAGCAAAACAGACTACCTGGCAAAACACGGAAAACAGGTAAAAGCATGACACTCTTCAGTACAGGGGGTTCTCCATTCCTGAAAACCTTTGCCCACCTTTTAAATGGTTAATAATGTCTTTGTAAAAGAAAATGAAATATTGTAGCTATTAAAAAAAAAAAAAAAAAAAAAAAAATCCCAGTCCCATCTCTCAAACCTTTTATGGTTTGAGAGAGATAACGTTTTCAAAGTTCCCCCCTCCCTCCCCTTTCCCTGACTTCAGCTGTAAGCTGACAGCAGGAGATCCTGGCCCGGGGACCGGCAGGTGGCTCTTCAGCTGAGTTGAAACCTAAAAGTTATTCATTGGAACTGTCTACAAAGTGTGCCTGGTTTGCAAACACACTTTGTAGACCATTCCAATTAAGTATTTAATTTTTTTTGCATTTAGAAGAGCTTAAAAAGCTGAGCTAAATGCAAAAAAAAATCTCTCAAACTGCTATGGTTTAAGAGATTTTGGCACTTAAAGTTTGATGTCTCCTACTGACAGCTGTAAAGCTGTCTGCAAGATATCCATGTCGGCCGACACGGAGGCGCTTGAGCATAGTTGCAATCTCGTTTGTTACAATGAATCCCTTCATTGGAATGGTCTAAAACGTGTGCCAGCTGTCCGGCACTTAAGGATCAGTGACTGTCCTGGCATGTTGTGCAATTCAGTCACAAAAAAACTCAGTGGTCCTTAAATGCCAGATGTGTGTGCTCGTGCTGGTCCTTAAGGGGTTAAAAGGATAGTAATACTTGTATTAAAGTGGAGGTCCAAGTTGTCTTTATTTTTTGTAAACACATAGCGCTATGTTTCAATACGTAGCTTTATCATTCAAGCGATATTCAATCCGAAAGTATCCCCCTCCCTCCCCTTTCCCTTGAGTCACTGTCTCTGTCTGGTCCGGTTGGAGCGTGGCGAGGGACAAGCTTCAGTAAGCAAAAGGACATTTTTTTTTTTTCTTTATACTTAGTGAGTGAAGATTGTGCCTTGCTACATCGATCTGGTTCCAAGACCCGGATTGTGGATCTAATGGAAGGTCGCCAGAAGGGGCGTGAGGGGGATCCTTTCAGATTGCATAGCGCTTGGACTACAAAACTGTAAGTATTGAAATACGTGTTTAAAAATAAATATACAAACAAAAGTCTCGGACCTCCATTTTAATACAAGCATTACTATCCCTTTAAACAGGTTCAGCCTGTATTAAGGGGTCACACTCGGGTTATTGGGGTATCATCTGAGGAAGAACTGGACCCCGAATGATGATATGGACTCATCCTATGGTGTTTCCTATGAAACTGATCCAGTCTCTGCTGTTGAGGGGCTCATTTAAGGCAGTTTTCGAGACCCTTCAGGTCTGAGGTTGCAGGTGGGGGTGTCTACCCCTCTGGACACTTTATAGCGGTGCAAGAAAGATTCCCCTGTCTTTTCCCCCAATAACACTCTTGATCATATTCTTATGGATGAGCAGATAAGAATAAGAATTTTTCCTTAACTAAAAGCTATACCCTTTTACAGTGGAGGCTTTGGCACAGTTTTCTTCTTCCCCTGCTGTTGACCCTCCCTCTCTTGTGCTTTGTGAAGAACACTGATCAGGCCAATAAGAGGCTTGACTCTTTACTTAAGGCCAACTTTGCTGCTACCAGAGCAGCACTGAGGCCTGTATTTGCCTCTGCCTGGGTCAACAGGGACATTGCTGTGTAGGGGGAGCAACTATCTGCTGTGTGTGCTCTAGGGATTACATGCTGCTTTTGGCGGCCAAGATCATAGAAGCCAATGCTTACATTACTAACTCTCTGATGCAGTCAGATTTTGAGGAAATGGCATTCTCTGTTGCTTGCACACAGTTTAAGAAACTCAGTAGGTAGTTTGTTCCAAACATTCTGGAGAACTAACCACAGTTCTTCTGTGGATGCAAGCAGCCTCTGTTGCTTCTCTCTCTTCATTTAGTCCCAGACTGACTCAATATGGAGTCAGTGCTCTGTGGGGGCCATGGCATGACTTCCAGGATTCCCTTGTTCTTCTTTATGCTAAAGATAGTAATGACTTCGGCTATATGCTTGGGGTGGTTGACATGCTGCAGAATAAATTTGGGGCCAAGGAGATGCCTCCCTGATAGTACTGCATCCTGGATAATAGAGATGCACCGATACCGGTATCGGTACCGATACCCAAATAGGGCTGATACCAGGGCAGGGCAACTCAATCTGCTGACCTTATTTTATCTCTAGCGGATCCTGCCGGGCGCGTCAGAAGTCACTGTGGAGGCCGGCCGGGACTGATGAAAGACGCAGGCTACACAGCGGCGTGACTAAGAGCCCTGCGATTCTGCGTCTGTTCACAAGTCACGAGTTGCTGAGCGGGAGGCGGAAGCAGAGGAGTCAACTCATCAGTAAGGTAAGTGGGTGAAGGTAATTGGGGAAACAGCGCAATCATCGGATTAAATCAAATTGGGATCAGAGGCAAGAGCGGGTGAAAGAGGCAGAGAGGGGGGGTCAAGAATGAGAAAAATGGCAAGTGGCAAAATTTACTAAGAGAAAAAAAAGGCAAGGAAGGATCAGGGGCCAAGAAGATGCAAAAGGAGAGAGACTCAGGAGGGGGGAAAGAGGCAAAAGGGTGGGATCAAGAGTCAAGGAGGGGTGACATAGGCAAAAGTAAGGGGGATCAAGACTCTGTCAATGAGGGAGGGGGAGAAAGAGGCAAAGAGAATGGCAACAGGAAGATCAAGAGGGGGAATCAAGAGTGGGTGAAAGAGGCAGAGGGGGGTCAAGAGGGGGAAAAAAGAAGCAAATGATGGTGGTATCATGAGGCAAAAGGAGAGGGGATCATGAGGGGAGAGGCAAAAGGGGTGAATCAAGACTCAGTCAAGGAGGGGGGGGAGAGGCAAAAGTAAGGGGGATCAATCAAAAGTCAATGAGGGAGGGGGAGAAAGAGGCAAAGGGGGCATCAAGAGAGGGGAAAATGGTGGAGAGGAGAAAAAGGGAAAAGGACTGGGATCAAGATGAGTCCAGGGTGGATTAAGGCAAGAGGGGGAAAGAGGCAAAAGGGGAGAGTCAAGAGGTGGTGTGTGTGTGTGTGTGTGTGTGTGTGTGTGTGTGTGTGTGTGTGTGTGTGTGTGTGTGTGTGTGTGTATTAATTGCACATCAAGAGTATTTTACTATTTTATTTTAAAAGCACTCGGCCACTCGCTCTGTAGTCCATTGATGCCCAGGTGCACAATCCCCAGAATTAAAATTAATAAAATATAGAGCTGCTGCCCTCCTCTCTCTCTTTCTCTCTCTCTCTCTTTCTTCTCTCTCTCTCTCTCTCTCTCTCTCTCTCTCTCTCTCTCTCTCTCTCTCTCTCTCTCTCTCTCTCTCTCTCTCTCTCTCTCTCTCTCTCTCTCTCTCTCTCTCTATCTATATAATCTATCTATATCTATCTATCATATGTGTGTGTGTCTTATGGTGATGAGATTTAATTATGGTGACAAATTATCTAACCATATTGCTCTGGTGGTGGCATATATGTATTGCTGTGCTGGTGACATAACTGTATGTGTGACTGTGACATATAACTATTGCTCTGGCTCTGTTGGTGGCATATAACTGTGTTGCTCTGGTGGTACCATATATGTATTGCTGTGCTGGTGACATATAACTGTATGTGTGACACAACTCTTTATTGCTCTGGTGGTGGCATTCCAATGTGTTTTTAAAATGCATGGTTTCCCTTTCCCCTTTTATGAGCAAGAAAAAAATTAAAATGCCATTATGCTATGGGGCTGGTATAATTACACAGTGCTATGGGGCTGGACACTGGAGAGCTGCCCGTGCTCTCCGCATGCATTTCTCCACAGTCCGCATGTGTTTATCTCCTCCATGCATTTATTATTGCCTTCATTCCTGCTCCTTATCTCCTCCTATGTGTGCCTCATGACGAGCCTCCGCAAGCAGCAGACTGGCGGCTCCCTCTATCTAAACAGTCAGCCAATGGGGAAACCTATGCTGTACACCCCACCAATCAACTCACCAGAAAGACGGGCCAATCACATTGCAGGAAAAACTGAGCACAGACTGCACTGGGATGGGACTAGTCTGAGAGCATCCAAAAGGTGAGCTGGCTGGGGGATAATTAAGTAATAATTCATTAGGGATGATGGGCTTATGCACTAATATAGTTAGTATACATTTGCCAGTCATCCCCATGTATATCCTTTTCAGTTTCATTGGGCTTATGCAGCAGTGTTGCACTAATATACGTATATAAAATATTTTTTTTTTCCCAAATGTTTTTTTTTCTCTTTATAGAAAAGGATATATATGGGATGATTGGCAAAAATGTGCCACCAACATGTGAAATATGCCACCAACATTTTTTTTTTTTTTTACTTTTTTTTTTTTTTTTTTTTTTTTTACTACACGGTACACCCCACCTGTATGACCATTGACCAGTATGCAAAGTATCATACCTTAAGTACCTTATTCAGAGACCAGAGCAATCTAAGTAAGTATCACAATCTGGTCAGTGTTCAATAAAGAAACTATTTTTTGCTTACATGCACATTTTTATATAACCCTGCTTTTATACAATTTGCATGACAATCCAGTTTGATATAGATTTTTAATTTTCTTTCTTTTTTTTTTTTCCCCACTACAGATACAAAACTTGTTCGGTACTGACACCAGCAGACAGCATGTCAGCAGTGTGGAACTATTTTAAAATTTGCGAGGACAACCCACGCATGGCTGCATGTAAAGTCTGCTCAGCCAGAATTTCGTGAGGAGGTACCAAGGTTAGCGCTTATAACACAAGCAATCTTATAAAACATCTGCGATTAAAACACCAGAGCAAGCATGCTGAATTTGTCAAGGGTACAAGTGGAAGCTCCCAGCAGCAGCTAACCTTGCAGCAAACTCTTGCAAGATGAGAGAAGATGTCCAAGGAGAACCCAAGAGCCATCAAGATAAGAGGCGCTGGTACATTTCATTGCTCTGGATGATCAGCCACTATCAGTAGTGGAAAACAAAGGTTTTCAACGACTTGTGAATGTGTTGGAGCCGAAATACGATATGCCCAGTCGCCGCTATGTCACAGACGTGGTCTTGCCCCACGTACATGACCAAGTGAAGAAGCACATTTCCAGCATTCTGCATGATGGCATAAAAGCAATTAGCTTCACCACAGACATTTGGAGCAGCAGTGTGAGCCCAGTGTCTTTAATCAGCTTAATGGCACAGTGGATTGATGACAATTTTGAACTTCAGCAAGTCATGCTCCACGCAAAAAAGTTCCAAGGCTCGCACACCGGTGAAGCAATAGCTGGAATGCTTGAAGGAATGCTGGAGACTTGGGGGATCCAGAAAAGCTCTGTCCATGTTGTGGTGCGTGACAGTGCAAGAAATATGATAAGAGGTATGGAAGATGCTAGAGTTCAGAGTATTTCTTGCGTGGCCCATACACTGCAGCTGGCTGTCTTGGAGGGTCTGCTATCGCAGCGCAGCATTGCCGATGCTGTAGGAGTCGGGCGCAGAATAGTCGGCCACTTTAAACATTCTAACCTGGCTTACTCTCGCCTTCAGGACATCCAGCTAGAGCTCGGTCAGACGGTGAAGAGACTCCAGCAAGATGTGCCGACACGCTGGAACAGCACCGTTTATATGCTGCAGTCTCTCCTTGAGCAGAAACGGGCGCTGGGATTGGAAGCTTTGGAGTACGAGCTTCCAGCAACTCTTACTCCAAACCAGTGGAGTCTTATGGAGAAGACATTGAATATCTTGTCTCCCTTTGAAGAGTTGACTCGCCAAGTGAGTGCCTCAGATGTCATTCCAACTGTCACTGTGCTGCTGCGCATGCTGTCAAGGGAGGTGGACGAGGACCATGGAGTGAAGACCATGAAAAGTACTCTGCTGCTGTGAGAAAACGCTTCTCCGACACAGAGGAAAACCCGCTTTACTGCCTTGCAACTTTGCTTGATCCAAGGTAATATACGTTTAATTTCTGCTGTTAGTGATTATTTAATTCTGTATTGATTTTACCGTTTCATTTTTTTTTTTTTTTTTTTTTTTTTTTTTTTTTAACAAGCCAGACACTGCCAGGCAAGTCAGAGAACTGTTCCCGCTGGAGCTGCAGAAGATGTCTGTAACACCTGAGGAGCATGAGGAACCATCTCTCAAAAGGCCCCACAGTGAGCAGCCAGGGACCAGTCTGGACAGTGTTTGAGGAGATTGCAGGGGAAGGTTCCTCGTCTGAGAGCAGTGCTGCTCCAGCAGCTGCTTCTATTCTACTAGAGACTTACCTTGGAGAGATCACTGTGTCTCGGTCAGACAAACCTCTAAAGTACTGGGCTGTTAATAATCTGCGTTTCCCGGCTTTGGCTCAAATGGCCCAAAAATATCTTTCAGCCCCATGCAGTAGTGTGGAAAGCGAAAGACTGTTTAGCTCAGTGTCAAATGTACTGAGTGAAAGTAGAAACAGGCTTCTAGCAGAACATGCAGAGGTGCTTGTCTTTCTTAAAAAAAAAAAAAATAAAAAAAAAAACCTGCCTCTAACATTTGAAAAATAATTTGAGACTTTATGAATTAGATTACATTTGATTGGTAAGCTAAGCTTTACCAATGCTCTGTTTGTTTTACTTTTCCAAGTCCATAGGCTAGTGGAGTTGGAACTGTAATCAGAGCATTGGTAAAGCTTCATTACCAATCAAATGTAATCTAGCTCATACTGTTACTCCTCAGTCCCCATAATTGAACGGAACATTGTTGTTGTTATATTGCACTTTATTGCGCTATTGGTTCTACACCATGTTATATTTATTGTTATTTAATATTTTTTTATTTATTGTGAAATTTGTTTGAGCTTGCTTACACAAACAAACTTTGTGACGACAAGCAAATAAAAATGTTTTTTTTTGTTCCTAATGTGATGTCTTGCGTTACAGTTCTTCCTAATTAAGAAGCTGCCTTAAAAATCATTAGTCTGCTGTACGTACTTGGAAAACTGGCAAATGACTGCAAAAAAAAAAAAAAAGTAACAGAAATTGGTATCGGTACTTGTACTCGGTCTTAAAAAATTTGTATCGGTGCATCCCTACTGGATAAGTATCTGCCTATAATTCACGGCATTGAGAAGACCATTAATTCTCACCAAATCCCCAACACCATTTGCAGAAATGAAGCCCCACAATTGCAAGGAACTTCCACTGTGCTTTATTGTTGCTTGCAGACACTCATTCTTGCACCACTCTGTTTTCTGCCAATTCTGAGCTGATGACACTGCTGGACTTCATCCGATTGCAACAGGAAGTAAGCATGATGTCTTTCATCTGTTGCAATGGTGGGCCAAGGAAACACAGTACATCTATGGTCCTCAGTGTTGCCTAGTTGTGCTTCTCCAAAAAAGCTTGGACCTCACATCTGGAAACCCCTGCCTGCCTTGAAATTTCTGCCTAGGAGAGAACTTGCTGATGCAGTATAACTACCTTTTTGTCTTGCTGTGCTCAGTTGTATGACTTATGACATTAAACTATGTTCAGCAACCTCACCTTGTTAGCGGAGTTTGGCTGTTTGTTTCAATTAATTATTGTGTTTCAACCTCCATATTAAATTGATGATCTTTAGCACCTGTTTGGTGCCGGCCGTGCATGCGCGTTCCGGTCCTTAAGGGGTTAATCATACACCTGACTATATGCCTAAAAAAATCCATGACTTTGCCTTCAAAACAGCATCAGTTCTTCTAGGTACACTTCCACAAAGGGAGGTCACACTGAATTTTGATTTAGATTTTTCTTCTGTTCACACACTAGCATTTTGCCAATTTGTAAAAAAATTAACATGTCTCTTTGAAAGCATTCTTACTTTACTGCATTTTTTCAGTTGCCTAAGACTTTTTCATAGTACTGTATGTGTAAATGAGAGATGAACCCTTTTTTATTTTCTTTGTGAAATATATAAGGTTATATAAGAAAATATTATACATTTTAAAGATTCTGGACATAGATCTGTTGCTTATTGTGTTGTCTTGTTATGTTAGCAGATAGTAAATAAGCTCCAGTGTGCCTTATTGCTGCTTTTCTTACAGAAGTACAGACATGAGTGATACAAAAGCTAAAACTGCTCCCAAAGGGACATCGGCAGATGGAGAGACAGAGAAGCGTGGCCGGGGTCGTCCACGTAAAAAGCCACAGGTGAGATTAGTACTGTCTAGAGTTCATACTCTAATATTGAAAGAAATGCTATGGAAGTGTCATTGGACCTGCTCTTATGACTTCGGTAGTGTGGGTTTGGGAATAAGGCCTTTGACATAGAACCAAAAGTAATACATACTAGCCAGCAAAACTGGATCTCTTATGCAAATTCCCTTGGGCAAACTGTAATTTAATGTGTGAACAGGCCCCCATATTTGTCTTCCTGTTCCCCTACATTTAATTGAGTCTGACTGAAGGGTCACTTTCACCCCTTTGTACTACTTAAATCTGGTGTCTCTAGACTCCATATTAAAGGAAACCAGACATAATTTGTTTAATTTGATAATCTAGTTTGTAATTTTAAAGTAACTTTCATTCAAAATGTCACATGATCACAATCCAAGCAGAGTTGTGACAAAGTACTGATCTAGTGAAAACACATTTTGTACATTTTGCTGGAGTTATGTGGTTGTACATGCAACCGCACTACCTCCAGTAATGCATTTCTCAACTAGCAGTACTAACCTGTGGCAGAACTCTTGCTTAATTTACTGGCACTTGCATTGCCATAATATACAAGCAGCATATAGAAGTAGATTACCGTTCAAAGCTTTGGGTCACTTAGAAATGTCCTTGTTTTTGAAAGAAAAGCAAATATTTTCCATTAAAATAACATCAAATGGATCAGAAATACAATGTAGACATTGTTTATTTTGCAAATTACTATTGTAGCTCGAAACGGCTTTTTTTTTTTTTTTTTTAATCTAAATTTGCTGCAAATTGAGGCTTCTTTGACAAAAACAAAGTTTGAAGGACATAATTATTTAAATTATAAATAATTGTTTATAACCTTGTCAACATCTTGACTGTATTTCTCATTCATGTTGTAACTTATTTGATGTATGCCTTCATGGAACACAAGGGAATTTAAGTGACCCCAAAATTTTGAATGGGACTGTATATTTAAATCTTTGGGTGCCAGGGAGGTATCCAACTCGGGGTTATACACTAAGTTGTGATAAAGTGAAGATGTCTTCAGTGATATTTCTTGATTTCGCCAACTTTCGAAATCTTACCACATAGTCTATGAAGCCGAACATAGGGGCTGGAGAAATGATCTAACCAGAGAAATTAAATCTGTGTTATCACCTCTTTTCCACACCTTAGTACATAACCTCCATTGTGTTGCAATGTGTTGGATAGCTCTCTGGCACTCAAAGGGTTCAAGATCACCTGTTGCTTTCACAATTTGGGAGGCAGGGGTGAGTTACTATGTCATATGTTCAAAGTAGCAGCAAAATAAGTTGTCGTTTGTGACGACTTTTCAAAGTACAGTGTCATTAGGATTATTAATATTTTCAGTGTGTCGGTTGTGATCAGAAATGTTTGTCCTGACTGAAACTGTCGTATGTAAAGATAAAAATGTCTTAACTAAAGACAATGTCTCAACGAACAACAAATATGTCTTGGCTAATGACAAAAATTCTCACATTCCCTCCACTTTTTTCTTTTGCAGGATATTTTTTGTTGTTAGTTAAGACAAATTTTATTTTTCTGGAAAATAGTTTAGCCACACCCTTTCCCTTCCCCTTTGACCGGCAATTCTAGTAGTGTCCTACACAACGGACATTACTATTTTTTTTTTTTTTTTTTTTTTTTTTTTGTCGTTATCCCTTTTAATATATGGCCCTTAGAATATATAAAAAGATCCACTCTCTGCTGCAAAGAGACCAGTTATGCATACACTGGCCCACTATCAAATCCTTGTCTTGAAAATTAAATAATCTTTATTAAGATAATGTAAAAACCAAATTTCTCTGTCGTCCAATACAGGTTACTGGTAACTCTGGGTAGGCAATCTGCCCCTCTAAGTAGGCAGGAACAATTCTAGAATTGTATGCAGGGGGTGGAGCCTACCTTCCCTCCTTGGCTGCAGCTAGCCAACAATCTCCAGAAAGATTATATCCTTGGCGAAGATAAAACAGGCAAGGGAACAGTTCTGCTATAGCTTTAGAAGCTTTATTTTGTTAGAAATGGAATACCACCATTAGACGGATTACCATAACTGACAATGCCCTTAGATGTGGCTAGCTCAGTGACCAGGTGCTTTTTGTGGACCTTAAGCCATGGGGGGAAAATCTTGAGTACAAGTTTTCTTCCGGAGTTGCCCACTGAGGCTTCTTCTTTAAATCTGGTAATCTGAAGACAGAGGATCTGCAGGAAAGGGGAGCAACCCTTTGAGTGCTGCAGGTCCACATGTCCCACAGTTCCCCTCCGCACAAGGGTTTTTCATTTGCAGTTCCTATTGCACACTCCAGCACTCACCGGGTCTATCTGTATGTCTATTGGGTGTTTGGAGCAGATTTATGTGGTATTTAACCCTTTAGCTGCTGGTTTTGCGTTAATTTGGGAAGTTTTCGGACTTTTACTACTGATTCAGTGTTTTTAGGGTATTCTAACATGTTTAGTGAGGTTTTTAATTTATGCCCAGCATGTTCTGATATCCCTGAGTCTCTCCCAGGGACCTCCAGCCATGCATTAGAGCCAGTCTGGGTGCAAGAGTTCAAGGCTGCTACTAGGGATCTCAAGTCCACTTTGCAACTCTTTCCATCCCAGTTATAGGGGGTCTTTCATTCTTGGTAGACCCCCTCCTCCGGCAAGTCTTCCCTGCTCAAACCTCAGGTAGTACCTGACGTGTCAGTTTCCTCTGAAGAGGAACTCCTGGTGGATTCAGATGTTGAGGAATGTTCTGCTCTGGGCTCCCCTCAGTTTTTTGGGGATCCTTTTGAGGCTGATCCTGAGCCCTCTGCTGAGGGCCTGATCAGGGCTGTCTTGAATAATCTTAACATTCACTTACTTCAGGAGGTTCCTTCTGACCCTTCTGATATGTTTCAGGATCCTAAAAAGCCCCTTACTTTCCACCTAACCCCACTCTTGACCGCCTTGTGTCTGAAGAGTGGAAGTCTCCAGACAGAGAGCCTTCTGTCTCCAAGAAATTTGCTAAGCTTTATCCCTTTTCTGATGCAGCCTTTGCTCAGTGGGTTCATCCTCCCAAAGTGGATGCTCCTATCTCCAGGCTATCAAAGTCTACTGCTTTGCCTGTGTCTTATGCGTCTGCTCTAAAGGACTGGACTGACAAACTGGAGGTTTCCCTCCAGTCCATCTGTGCCACTGCTGATTCTGCCATGCATCCAGCATTCGCAGCAGCATGGGTGAACTGGGCCATTGCGGTATGGACTGAACAGCTCACTCTTGCTGTCCGTCAGGATGCTCCTACTTTGGATAAGTTGCACCTTCTTGCCAACATTTGAGGCACAGCACTGTTTCTTCTGCCGTATTGATGCCATCCGTTTGGTGGCTAGGGTTTACACCATGTCTGTGGTTGCCAGACGGGCTCTTTGTCTCAAGATCTGGTCTGCTGATACTGCTTCTAAGAAAGCATTGCTCTCCTTGCCTTTTCAAGGCATTTCTTTGTTTGGGCCAGATCTCAAGGATCTGATCAGTGAGGCTACAGGGGGTAAGAGTACACTTCTTTCCTTAGTTCCTAGGAAGAAAACACAGCTTAAGCGTAACCAGTATTTTCATTCCTTTCAGAATGAGACCCGTCCAGAAAACCAGACTGTTCCCTCAGCTCCGGGTAGCTCCTCCAAACCCAAACTGCAATGGAAGCCCAAGGTCTCCTCCAAGCCTTCTTCGGCATGCGTCACAGAACCCGGGTCCGCACTCTGCTGTGGGTGGTCGTCTGCGTCACGATCACAGCATTTGGGAGGATTCAGTGTCGGACCCATGGGTTTTGCAGGTGGTCACTGAAGGGTTCAGGATCCCTTTCGTCTCTCTTCCTCCCTTTTGCTTTCATCCTTCTCATACGCCTTGGGCGCAGAGAAACACTGTTCGGCGCTGTTCAGGATCTTCTGGACAAGGACGTTCTAGAAACAAGCCAAAAATGATGTGAGACTCTGAGTACGAACAAAAGCACAATGGCCTGTTCTCCGGCTAGTCACTGCTCAAGAGCATCACGTTTTAGCTCTAGTGCCATTACAGAGGAGAAATTTCCACATACATATTAGACTAATCCCGCCCATAAGGGCGGTCCAGTACCAAAATGATGGGCAAGTCCCCTCTGCACGGAAAAAACAGCTAACCCCAGACGTACGTTTCGGCCTTATTTGGGCCTCGTCAGTGAGGTGCAGCTGGCTTCCCTAGGCACTGAGAGCAAGGGGTCCACGTCTGGATTACCCTTTAAAATGTGATGCTCTTGAGCGGTTGCTAGCCGGAGAACAGGCCATTGTGCTTTTGTTCGTACTTAGAGCCTCACATCATTTTTGGCTTTTTTTTTTTTTTTTAAGGACGTTCTAGAGCCAGTTCCAGTTCAGGACAGAGGTATGTGTTTACTCAAACCTCTTTGTGGTCTCTAAGAAGGATGGTGGTTGTCGTCCCATTCTGGACTTGAAGGATCTCAATTCCTTTGTGACCCGTACTCCTCACCAGGAGTCTCTATGGACGGTGATTGCTGCCATGTCCTCGGGGGAATTCCTTGCTTCTCTGGATCTCCAGGACATGTACTTGCGCATTGCCGTTCATCCAGAGAGCTGGCAATACCTCCGGTTTGCCTGTGACTGGGGACATTCAGTTCACAGCTCTTCTGTTTTGCTCTGACAGCTCCTCAGGTCTTCAACAGTGTCCTGGGAGCCTTAGTGTCCGTCCTCCACTGAGACAGCATCAGAGTTACTCCATACATGGACAACATGCTTCTGAAAGCCTCATCTGCAGAACTTCATCAGCAGGTTCAGCAGTGCATTCATGCTCTCACCCATCACGGGTGGATCATCAACTTGGACAAATCAGACCTTGTCCCATCCCAGCATCTAGTTTTCCTGGGCCACCTCTTTGATACCCAGAAGAACATGGTGTTTCTCAGGGACAAGGTGGCACACCAGACTGCCCACAGAGTTTCTGCAATACTGCCTCACCACCATAGAGGCGGTACCATTCGACATGGCACACACCAGGGAACTCCAGCGGTTTGTGATCTAGGTGTTTGGGGGTCGGCCGGACCTTCTAAAGACGTCTGTCACTTCCTCTTCATGTGGAACGGAGTTTGTCCTGGTGGCTCGACCTCTCCAATCTGCTGAAGGGCAAGTCCTTACTAGTTTGGCAGTCTCTCCAGTTGGGGAGTGGTCCTGGGTTGCCTGAGTGCACAGGGTCGGTGGTCTCAGGAAGAATCTCTCCTTCCCATCAACGTGTTGGAGCTTCGGGCGATATTTCATGTCCTTCGTCATTGGACATCTCAGCTGGAAGACTGTCCAGTCCGGGTAGAGTCCGACAACGCCACGGCTGTGGCTTACATCAACAAGCAGGGGCGGAACAAGAAGTTTCACCACTTGGTTAGAGGTCAAATATAGAAGCAAAGCAAGACAAGTGGCGCTAAAAGTGCGAGATAGTCTGACAGAGGATACTAAATAACCTGCCCCAAACCCACGTAATACAATATAACGGACTACAAAACTAATCCAATTATATCAAACACAGATCTAGGTAAAGTCTCTATTGATATATGTCCAAGTGTCCACACACCAATCCCTATAAATCCCCCATATTAATTCTGAAACCAAGTCTTGATACTTTACAACAATATGCACTTTTCTTATATTCCAAATCTTCTATCTGTGTCTAGTCGATTGTCCTCTTGCAGCTCTGTGTCCTTCTCCCACACTCAAATAGTAGCTCCAATCTCTGTAAGAAAGAGTGCAAAGAAGACCATCTAAAATCAACGTTTATTCTTCAAAAAAAATCTTTTCATGCGCATACATATCAAATGCCACTCACAAGATATCAATGGGTAAAATACATTACGGATCTCTCGATAGTCCTCCTTCCACTGGAACACTAATAAATGTAGCCAGAATAACCGTAGATCCAAATTGTGCTGGTATATGGTATCAATGAGGTAATCCAACACTACAAACAGTCTCTCCTGTCAGTGTGGGGTCACCAGAGTACTCACAAGAATTAAAGGGATAGTAATACTTTGTTTTATCTTTATTTTATTTTGTAGGCATTAAAAAAAACATTAAGAATGACATCTTATCTCTCAAACCTTTATGGTTTAAGAGATATTCACAAACCAAGTATCCCCCCCTGTTCAACCAGATCAGAAGGGAGGTGCCCAGGTAGACTGCAGAGATGGACAATCTTCAATTAAGATAAGGGAAAAAGCTGAAAAACTTGTCAAGGGGGGAAGGGCTTTCATTGTTTTCATACAAAGAAAATTGTCCCCTTCTGTTATCTGTCTGGTCATGCAACCAGATTCACATCTGAGAAAAGATGGCTTACACTAGGTAAAAGGGGCGGGAGGAGGAAACTTTGCTTGTGAATATGTCTTAAACCCTAAAGGTTTGAGAGATAAGACTTATATCATTCTTCATGTTTTTTTAATGCCTACAAAATAAAATAAAGATAAAACAAAGTATTACTATCCCTTTAATATGGGGGATTTATAGTGATTGGTTTGTGGACATATATCAATAGAGACTATACCTAGATCTATGTTTGTGATATAATTGGATTAGTTTTGTAGTCTGTTATATTGTATCATTACGTGGGTTTAGGGCAGGTTATTTAGTATCCTCTGTCATAGACTCTTTATCTTGCACTTTCTTTAGCGCCACTTGTCTTGTTTTGCTTCTATATTTGATTGCCTTTGTTTGAGGAGGTGGCGGCTTGATTTTGAGAGTAAGAGTTGGGTGATAAGATGGATTACAAAATGTTACGGTCCCAAAGATCTAGGTCATTTGACCTGTTAGAAGAAAACATTGATAAGAAAAATGAAAAAAAGAATCTAACAGCACCAACCCCTCTCCTATAATGTGGCGTAGCGGGGTCAGTTTAGTGCGAGGTAAATGGGGGAAAGGAAAATAAAACAAATTAAAAATTAACCTTTATTAATACCTTCATAAAAACAGCAAATTAAAATCAATGGCTGTCCCAGTGTGTTCTATCCTTGGATTATTGTACAAGACTCAATCTTGATGTAATTGTATTCTTAAAGGGATAGTAATACTTCGTTTTAACTTTTTTATTTTGTAGGCATTAAAAAAACGAAGAATGATATCTTATCTCTCAAACCTTTATGGTTTAAGAGATATTCACAAGCAAATGTCCCCCTCCCTCCCCTTTTACTGATGTCACACTCTTCAGCCCGAGCAGAAGGGAGGTGCCCAGGTAGACTGCAGAGAGGGACAATCTTCAATTAAGATAAGGGAAAAAGCTGAAAAACTTGTCAAGGGGGGGAAGGGCTTTCATTGTTTTCATACAAAGAAAATTGTCCCCTTCTGTTATCTGTCTGGTCATACAACCAGATTCACATCTGAGAAGAGATAGCTTACACTAGGTAAAAGGGGCGGGGAGGGGAAACTTTGCTTGTGAATATCTCAAACCATAAAGGTTTGAGGGATAAGACTTATATCATTCATGTTTTTAATGCCTACAAAATAAAATAGTTAAAACGAAGTATTACTATCCCTTTAATGTATTCTCTCTAACCTCCAATGTGTATATATAGCTTAATCCCTTAAGTGCATTGAAGAGTCATGCACGCAGTAGATGAAGAGTTCCATATATAGTACTAACGCTTAACAAACGTGTATATTCGTGTTGCCACAATGGAGTCCACAACCGAAATTGCGTTAGTGCTTAGCTGATCTACGGACACCTATTACGTTTATGAAACACGGTATAAAGGAAACGCGTGTCTCTAATAGCTTACTCAAAGAAATCCTACAATATAGCCATTACTCCGTAACAGTATCACTTATTCTGTATAACAAGTCTAAGTACACTTGATCTACCTACCTATATAGATCTATATTAAAAGTAGGAAGAGAGGGTGGCCGCAAAAGTTGATGACTCAAAAATTGGAGCTCATTGCTACCTAAACCCCAGCGGTTATGTCTGCAAAAATAATTTTGTAATAGACCCGCTGGGCAAGCGATTGATATAGGCCAAAAAATGAGAGGTAGAGAGAAATGTAGAGATTATCTAATGCTAGAGCATAGGAATACTGGAACTGCACAAAAAACTGATACACATGGTCTGTGTTCAGAAACCCTGACTATCATTTCGCCTCTTAGCTTTTTCAAAGGGTAGAGAGCCGGCGCGAAAACGCCATATTTAAGCTCCCCAACCCTTCCCCCTGCCAATCAAAATGATTACTTAATTGGCACAAGTTTTAACTCTTGCTGTTCCCAGTAAATACACCAGATCAGCATCTGAATTACAAAAGATACCCAAAAGATGCATTGTTCCATAGTTAATCACTTTATTGACTAAACGGGTAGATCCGCAAGTAAAATACTGAACTCTCATCCGATAGAATACCCTTTGTCAATAACTCGTACATCATATGTTATATTAAGAAACTGACAGCTAATTCCTAATCTTTTGTGCAGTTAGTCATACACATATGCCTAATCTTGCGTATTATCGAGAGGAACACAATACTGTGTATTCTTAATCGGGAATTAACACCCAGCGAGATCTCATAGTATCATTGATCCCTCCTTCCTCCCACTCGATAAAGATGCGTTCCAATAGATAACATGGAACGGTATAGCCTTTTAGTTTCTTACACAATATTACCTTTGTATCCTTATTACTTGATGTTGTGGTGTTATTGACAGATTAAACCTAACGTTATATCCTCTCATTGGCTCTACAATAATCTAATAGGATAGATATAAGAGACATTCAATCTTCTAAACAAATCAAACTACATAGTGTAGTGTTTAGCTGTTCGCACAGCCTTATTACAGTATTCCGTGATACTTTTACACCTAGGTGACTACTACTCTTGTTAAGAGCTCCCCTATAAAGGTTATTGTGTCACAGATGCTTCATTCTTATATCAAATTCCCATCACTATTTATTTGTATGGATGTCGCCATATAACTATATCCTTCACAATTTTGAGCCTGTGTCTCTAAGATTTAAGAGTTAAAAAGGGTTCTGCCACTAATATAAACTGAAGATAACTCTTAAACTGAAGATACTCGAATCATCTAGTCTACTTATATGTAGATTCTAATCTTTTCAAATTATTGGACGCCAAAGTAATTCTTTGTTCTTTCTGATCTATCTACATATATAGAATCTAAATATACTATTATGCATAATCCATTGAATCTTATTTGAACTGTCCAATTGCTTCTCGATTTAAGTCCTAAAACTCAGTATATCATGGATTATTACTCCTATTCAAATTATTGGTCAACTATCAAGAGTTAAAACTAAGATACATTCCACAAAAACACCTTGGTGAAACATTATGATTTTATCATTATTAGATGTTATCTTAGCAGTTTCATTACAAACCCATAAGGATACACTTTGATATTCTATCTATAAGAAATATGTATTTTTCTATTGTCACATTTTTAAATATGGGCTGATAGTCGCATCCCTTCATTAAGGCCCTTTGGCCACAGTGTATTCAATTCAAAAATCCATCTGTTCTCAGTCTTAAGTAATTTATTTTCCACATCTCCTCCTCCCCTACTACCAAGGGAGATGCGCTCTAATCCCCAAACTGTGGCTCCTCTTATTTGGGAGTTTTCTCCAAAAAATGTCTGCTTATTCTAGTGAGTGATTTGCCCATCCTCTTATCTCTGGGGGAATTTATGATATTTTTAAAATGTTCACTAACACGTACTTTGAGTTGTCTGTTATGCCAACATACATCATTTGGCAAGGACATTTAATAGCGTAAATTACATTTTTTGTCACAATTTATATAATGATTACATTTTCGCCATTTGCCAAAACGGTTATTCATGCCTATGATGTTAGTGACATGTGGGCATATTTTGCAATGACCACATGGATAACTGCCTATTGCTGGTGGATCCCTGGGTCTCCTTGGCATAAAATGGCTTCTCACTAGTTTATCTTTAAATTTGGGGAACGTCTACAGCTCATCATTGGTTTTTCTCCTATGACTTTTTTGAGATCTAAATCAGTTTGTAAAACTGGCCAATGCTTTTTAAAAATATTTCTGACCGAATCCCATTGGTTGTTATGGGTACTAATGAATCTTATCATATTGTCATAGGGTTTGTCTCTTTTTTGAAGGAGTGAGTGTTTTGATGTATGCATTGCTCTCTTTCTGGCCTTATTAATAATAGTTTTAGAATAACCCCGTTCCATTAGATGTATGGTTAATTCATCTGCTCTTTTATTAAACAGCTCATCTGTCGAGCAATTCCTCCTAGTGCGTAAAAATTCCCCTATAGGTACAGACTTAGTTATTATTTTAGATGAAAACTGTCAGCATGGAGTATACTGTTGGTTGATGTGGGTTTTCTATAAAGATCCGTATGTAGAAAGCCATCAGCTCCTTTCATGATAGTAAGATCTAAAAAGTTAATTTAAGACATATCAGACTCCAAGGTTAGCCTTAAATCCAAGTCCTTCTGATTTATTCTCGTGATGAAATCTTTCAACATATCCATATTACCATCCCACAAGATAAATAAATATATTGTCTATTTAGCGACGCAAAGTTAATTAATAGTATATTTAGATCATATATATGTAGATAGATCAGAACATAAAGAATTACTTCGGCGTCCAATAATTTGAAAAGATTAGAATCTACATATAAGTACACTAGATGATTTGAGTCTCTTCAGTTTTAAGAGTTATCTTCAGTTTATATTACTGGCAGAACCATTTTTAACTCTTAAATCGTAGACACAGGCTCAAAATTGTGAAGGATATTGTTATATGGCGACATCCATACAAATAAATGGTGATGGGAATTTGATATAAGAATGAAGCATCTGTGACACAATAACCTTTATAGGGGAGCTCTTAACAAGAGAGTAGAGGTCACCTAGGTGTAATAAAGTATCACGGAATACTGTAATAATAAGGCTGTGCGAACAGCTAAACACTACACGATGTAGTTTGATTTGTTTAGAAGATTGAATGTCTCTTATATCTATCCTATTAGATTATTGTAGAGCCAATGAGATATCACGTTCGGTTTAATCTGTCAATAACATAACATCAAGTAATAAGGATACAAAGGTAATTTCACTGTCGTCCAATACAGGTTACTGGTAACTCTGGGGGAGGCGAAGCCCTCTAGTGGTAGGCAGGAACGATTCACAAAGTGTATGCAGGGGGTGGAGCCTCCCCTTCCCTCCTGGCCGGAACAGCCAATGAGCTCCAGATTGAATTGTTCCTCATTGGAGTAACAGGCTACAGGAACAGCTCTTCAATAGTTTTAGAAATTTTATTATTTTTCTGTCAGATATGGAATACCACCATTAGGCGGATTACCATGACTGACAATGCTCTCTTCAAAGTGGCTAGCTCAGTGTCCAGGACTTTTTCAGTGAACCTTTAGTCCTGAAGGGGAAAATCTTGGTATCCAAGTGCTTCCCAGAAGTTACCCACTGAGGTAATTTCTTAACCTATGGTAATCTGAATACAGAAAATCTGCAGGAAAGGTGAGCAACCCTTTAGGTGCTGCAGGTTCACTTGTCCCTCGGTCCCCCTCGCACAGGGGTGGACGTTTGGAGTTCTCATTGGGCACTCCTGCACTCATTGGGTCTATCTGTATGTCTGTCTGGGTGTTTGGAGCAAGATTCTGTGGTAATTTAACCCTTTAGCTGCTGGTTGGCACTCTATTGGGGGGTTTCATAACACTATTCCTACTGGGTTAGTGTTTTTACAGTATTCTCACATGTTCACTTGCTATTTTACATGTTTTTATGCATTTCTTAAAGTTTAACTTTATTTAAGTGCTGCGCCTTTAAGGCGCGCTTTACCACATAGACACATTGCTCCATTCATCTCTATGGGACTGCACTGTTTGGGACATATCTCTGCAACCGCTTGACACCGACTTCAGAGATGGCTCCTTTTACTTGTCTACCTTTGCTCTTTCATCCGGTTTACAGTTCAAGTGTTTTGGGGGGTTTCGGGCACAGTTTAGGATACTTTTTTTTGGAAAAACTAATTTCCCATGAGCACTTGCTTCGCGCCTAAATTCTGATTGGCTCCCGTCGCGGCAGCCATTTGGAATCCCCTTCTCTACTTTGAGGATTAACCCTTTGCCTGCCAGATAAGTTCAAATTAATGTCTTCTGGGGTGAAACTTTAATCTTTAACGCTGTTTCTTGGTTGATTTATTGTACAGTATGGTTATTGACACTATGTGACTGTCTATACCACTGGAGCTTGGGGTTAGAACTATGTCTTGGGAGGCTGGGGTCTCTGTATCCCCCATTCCACATTGATCTTCCTGTCACTTAGGGCTACCTAGAGGGTTCTCAGGTCCTATTGCCCAGCATGTTCTGATGTCCCTGGCAGCAACCCAGGGCCCTCCAGCCATGCTATTGAGCTTGCTTGGATGAAAGAGTTCAAGGACGCATCTAGGGACCTCAGGTCCACGCTTCAACTCTTTCCATCCCAGATCCAAGGGGCCTTCCAGGCTTGACTGCCCCCCTCTGGTATCAGATCTTCCCTGCCTAAACCACAGGGAGCACCTGATGTCTGACTCCTCGGACGAGGAATTGCTCATAGACACTGATGTGGAGGATAGTACTGTGTTAGAATCTACCTGGGATATTGGGGACCCCTTTGAGGCTGACCCTGACCTCTCTGCTGAGGGCCTAGTCAGAGCTGTATTAACCACTCTTAACATTCAATAGGCCCCTGACTTATTTTCCTCCCACTCCCACTCTGGACCGGCTGGTCTAAGAAGAGTAGGAATTCCCTGACTAGACTACTTCTGTACAAAGAAAGTTGGCTAAGCTTTATCCATTTTCTGAAGTTGAGCTTGCTATGAGTTCATCCCCCTAAGGTGGATGCTCCTGTCTCTATGCTCCTGTCAGTCCAATCCTCCTTTTCGGATTGGACTGACTAGAAACTTGAGGTTACTCTCAAGTCCATTTTTGCGACTGCTGGCTCTGCCATGTGACCTGCCTTTGCTATTGCGTGGGTTACCCGGGCTATTGCACTCTGGACTGAAAAACTCACCACGGCTGTCCATCTGGATGCATCTACTTAAGAGAAATTGTGCTTGCTAGCTATTATATCTGAAGCACTACATTATGTTTCTGCTGCTGCTGCCTCTGATGCCGTCCGCATGATGGCTAGGGTTTCTACCATGTCTGTAGTGGCCAGATGAGTTCTTTGGCTCAAGATCTGGTCTGCTTACACTGCTTCCAAGAAAGCTGTTATCCCTGCCTTTCCAGGGTACCTCTTTGTATGGACCTGATCTTAAAGAATTGATCAGTGAGGCCACTGGGGGCAAGAGTACTCATTTGCCATTAGTGACTCGGAAGGATGTACCTCTTAAACACAACCAATATTTTCGTCCCTTTCAGGGTGAGACACGCCAGGTGAACCAGACGGTTCCCTCAGCTCCGCGTCCCTTCTCCAAGCCCAAACAGCAATGGCCGCCCAAGGTCTCCATAAAGCCCACAGCTTCCAAGTTCCTGCTCCGGACAGGGGCTCCGGGTTCTTTTCGAACCTCCTTGTGGCCTCCAAACAGGACTGTGAATGTTGCCCTATTTTGGATCTGAAGGACCTCAACTCGGAACTCACTATAGCCAGGAGTCTCTGTGCATAGTGATCGTTGCCATGTCGCCGGGGGAGTTTCTTGCCTCTCTGGATCTTCAGGATGCCTATTTACACATCTCCATCCATCCAGAGAGTCAGCAATACCTTTGGGACTCTTCCAGTTCTCTGTTCTGCCCTTCGGTCTGTCTACGGCTCCTCAGGTTTTCCAGGGGGTGCTTGGGGCTCTGATTGCTGTCCTTCATCAGGAGGGCAACAGAGGGACATCCTACATGGACTACTTGCTATTGAAGGACACGTCTGCAGACCTCCTCCAACAGTTTCAGACCTGTACCCAGTTCCTATCCCATCACAGGTGGATAGTCAACCTGGACAAGTCGGACCTGATTCCGTCTCAGAGGCTGGTGTTTCTGGGCCTTCTCTTCAATACTCAGATGTGCATGGTGTACCTTCCAGAGGAGGTAGCTCACCAAATTGTTCAGAGTTTCTGCAATACTGTCTTTAGCTAATGAATACAGTTGGAAATTCCATGGTTTTCACAGATTTCCATACAGATGAAGGGGCAGAAATGTAAGAAAATGCAATTTTTTCCTTTAGTGCCACCTTCTGGAAGCATTTGGGCACAAAAGGCTTGGGGTAAGAAGGCAATTCACCCCTCATTAGATGCGGCAGGTTGTCTTCTTTCCAAAATGGTATGGTTTGTGTAGCCTTTCTTTACTTCTCTAGTTGTTATAACCATTTTTGTATAAACAAGTAATGTTTGAAAAAATGTTAGCAAATTTAGAGGTTGTAGTAGGTGTCTTTTTGCACTTCTAGCATCCACTGTGGTAGGTGAACCCATACCAATGGGGTGTCATTTTTCTCCCAAGAGCACTCGCTAATCAATATAGTTGTAAATTCCATGGTTTTCACAGATTTCAGTACTGTTGAAGTGGCAGAAATGTAAGAAAATGCCATTTTTTTTTTTCTATAGTGCCACCTTCTGGAAGCATTTGGGTACAACAGGCTTAGGGTAAGAAGGCAATTTACCCCTCATTAGATGCGGCAGGTTGTCTACTTTTCAGAAATATATAGTTTTAGATAGTTGTTCCACTGTTTTAGGGTAGTTTTAGCACAAAAACCCTAGAATGTGCATTTTAGTTTATAAAGTTGAAAATGTCATTTTGCGGTGCTGGTGATTAGGGCTCTACGCTAGCCTTGGACGTAGGTAAAACTATACAAATTTGGTATTTTTTTTACTCTGGGGACTCTGGGCTTTTTCAAATAATTGAAACTTTTTAAATCAAGGTAAATGTTTTTGATACATAGTATGTGATTTTAGCAAAATGAGTAAATTTTCACTTTTTTGTCATTATGACATCATAGCTTTTTGCACGATGTAAAATTCTCTTCATGTAAGGTATCACGAGAGCTCAATTCGTTCTGAAAAAAACAATATATAGTTTTCCATATTTAACTAAAAATCCCCAGAGGAAATCAAGCCTAAACGGAAGGATAGCAAAAATGTTGAAAAAGTGTCTGGCCTGCAGGGTTCAGAAAATGGACCGAGCCTCTGGCAATGAAGGGGTTAAGAAATACATTAGATCACTTACTGTCAAATGATTCTTCATAGATAAGGAAGGGAATGCGTCACAAAAAGGAGGAGAAATATCTATAGCAGATTCTTATGGGATAAGAAGATTAGAGCACTTGGGAGGAGAATTTAGTCAGGATACGTGTAAGCCTTTACATAGTGAAAAAGGAATGTCTCATTTTTACCCCGTTCAACAACAGGGGGAGTATATTAAAGTATTTGAAAGATTAATAGACAGGGATATGGAAAAACTATTTGGAAATGAAAAGAGACCCATATATAATTTGAGTATGAATGAAAAGGCTGCCCTGAAAGATTTAAAAGAAGATGACTCTATTGTGATTAGACAGGCTGATAAAAGGGGGGGGGGGGTATGCATTCTTAACATTGAGGATTATATAGAAGAGGCAGGTAGACTTCCTGGTGATGAGTACTTATGAAATTTTGGGATGTAACCCCACCAAATCATACTTGGGAGAACTGAAGATTTTATTGGATAAGGTGAAGGAAGAACAGATATTAAGTAAGGTGGAATTTGAATATCTGTATAATCAAGGGTGTATAACACCTATTTTCTATTATCTCCCCAAGTTACATAAGAATTTGGATAAACCCCCCGGACGACCTATTGTTTCTGGTATAGGGTCTATGACTGACAATTTGTCTCAGTACATAGACATATACCTGCAACCATTGGTAGTGCTATTACCCTCATACTTGAGGGATAGTATCCAGGTGATCCAAAGTTTGGAGAGTATTGAATGGAAAGATGCGTATCGATGGATCACCTGTGATGTGTCAGCACTGTATACTGTAATTCCACATGTAGAAGGAATACGGGCTATAAAATATTTAGAAAACGATGGAGTACTGCCTCAGACACAAATCCAGTTTATACTGGATGCAGTGTCGTTTGTCCTGGGACACAATTATTTTTTTATTCCAGGACAGTGTATATAGTCAACTGACGGGCACAGTTATGGGCTGTGCCTTTGCACCATCGTTTGTTAATTTATATATGGGTAGATGGGAGTCCCTGGCGATTTGGGACAATAATCCCTTTCCCAATAATCCCTTTCCCAATAATCATGTCTATTATAGAAGATGTATAGAAGCTATCCTGATTATTTGGGAAGGATTGGAAGAGCTATCCCAAGAATTTTTAAGAAACTGATTATTAGCATAATTTATCTTTTACCAGCCAGACAGATGATAGGAAAATGTAATTTTTAGATTTAGTGCTGTGTAGTGAGGGAAGTTTGATATACACCAAGAATCACAGACAGGCTGTTGATAGTAATGGATATCTCCATTACGATAGCGGCCATCACAAAAGATGGAAAGATAATATCCTTTATGGACAGCTTCAGAGAGTGAGGCGTAATTGCACTAGGGAGACAGACTATCAAAGAGGTTGAAATTGTGAGAAACAAATTTTTAGATAAGGGATATCAAGTTGAATTGCTGGATAAGGCGGAAGCAAGAGTGAAGCAAATACCGAGGGAAGAATTGACGAGGTACAAGGAGAAGGATAAATGAGGAAACTGGACGCCATTATTCACCACTACCTATAGTCAGAAAGCTCAACAGAGAAGATTCTCAGCAGACACTGGCATATATTAAAAGAAGATCCTATACTGGGGCCCACGCTAGAGGAGAAAACTAGGGTCTTGTTTAGGAGGAGTAAAAATATTAAACAAATAGTGGCCCCCAGTGATGTTTATAGGAAAATTGAGAAAAGAACAAAAGCCAGTGATGGTAGGAGTCGTTTTCTGTCGGTGGGCAAAGGAATGTATAGGTGTGGGAAGAAGGGGTGTCCAGTTTGTACCCATTATCCGTTTAAATCCACGCAATTAAAATAAACTTTTATGCCCACTGTGATGGGGAAGAAATACGAGATAAAACAGTTCCTCAATTGTGACTGAGTACGTCTTATATCTCCTAGCGTGCAAGTGTGGTAAACAGTACATTGGAAGAACAAAGCGGGGCCCGAGTCAGATTTGGGGAACATTTAAGGAATGTCACAAATTAGAGACAGTGTCCCTAGACATTTTATTGATAGCCCTGAGTGCAAAAAAGAAAATTTAACTATTATGGGAATTGAGCGGATAAGGATGGATAGACGTGGAGGGGATAGGTTCTTCAAATTAAGGAAGAGGGAAACCTTTTGGATACACCAATTGAGGACTATGCAGCCGGGAGGTCAGAATCATGACCTGGACCTGGCTGCTTTGGTCTGAAGGGTGGACCTGCCTGGTTTCGCTGTCCTGTTCTACTATTGTCTGCTCTATTCCTAATAGGGATTGATAGGTTTTATTAATATAATTAGTGTACATTTATATCTGGTTGGGATAGCTATGTATGTATTTGACAGAGATATAGCTTGCTACATTGGGTTATCTTCCATTTTAATATGCATTTGATTTTATTTTTTTATTATATATGGTCCATCTGAGGTTTATGTGGGGAGGAAAGAGTAGGAGTATCATGGATTATATATAGGTAGGAAGAGAAAGGATGCTCTGATCCGATAGTGTAGGAGGTATGTAGGTATAGGTGGTGTGGACTCATTCCAAGTGAAGAGACAAAGCATTTGACAACGAACAGGAGATACGATGTTGATGTATAGGAAGGTATAATTAGGTGTTTAGTTGTTTCGTTAGAGTTGTTATCTCTATAGTCGGGATAGAGCCCTTCACCTTGGAGAATAGACACGGGAGCCAGTATCTGATATCGATCCGTAAGTGTTGGAAATTGGTGCAGTGGTAAGGACAATCCTGGGATCTCTGCTGAATGGTCTTGTGAGTACTCTGGTGACCCTGCGCTGACGGGAGAGACTGTGTTTGTACAGTTGGATTGCCTCATTGTTACCATATACCAGCACTATTTGTATCTAGGGTTATTCTAGCTACATTTATTATTGTTCCAGTAGAAGGAGGACTATCGAGAGAGATACGTAATGTATTTTACCCATTGATATCCTGAGAGTGGTATTTGATATGTATGCGCATGAAGATTTTTTTTTGAAGAATAAACGTTGCTTTTAGATGGTCTTCTTTGCACTCTTTTTCTTACAGATTGGTTAGAGGTCAAGGCTATTTTGTCCTGGGCAGAAGATCATGTTCCTGACATATCCGCAGTGCACATTCCTGGCATAAATATAGACTTCCTCAGCCAACACACAGTGGACAGTGGAGAGTGGGAGCTGCACCCAGAGGTGTTCACCCTCATTGTTCAGAAATGGGGTCTTCCTAACATCGACTTGATGGCAACAAGACACAACAGGAAGGTTCCAAGGTTCTGCTCTCGATGGAGGGACCCTCTAGCTCTGGTGGTGGATGCATTGTCCATTCCCTGGTTATTCCCTCTGGCCTACATCTTCCCTCCCCATGTTGCACAGGGTGTTGCGGAAATTATGATGGTAGCTTTATCCAGTCATTCTGATTGCTCCGTACTGGCCTCGCCAGGCTTGGTTTCCGGAGCTTCTGGATCTGTCAGTGGCTGAGCCATTCCAGCTCCCTTGCCGTTCATATCTTCTACAGGGTTACCTGTGGAAGGAGGATGTTCATAGTCTAGCATTGATGGTCTGGAAATTGAATCCTTAATATTGAGAAAGAAAGGGTTTTCTTGTGGTGTGGTGGCTACTATGCTTATTGCCCGCAAACCTGTTTCTTCCAAGAGCTACCATAGTGCCTGGTCGACCTTTCCTATCTTGGTGTGCTGACGAGGACCTGTCTCAAGAATTTGATCTGCCTACAGTCCTGGCTTTTTTGCAGGACAATGTGGATAAGGACCTCCGTTTGCGTTCCCTTAAGGTTCAGATGTCTGCTCTGTTTTCTTTCAGAGGCGCCTTGTCCTCCTTCGTGATGTCAAAGTTTTCTTCCAGGGCGTTGCTCATACCTGTCCTGCCTTCAGGATTCCTACTTCTCCATGGGATCTTAACTTGGTTTTGGGCAATCTTCAGCACCCTCCATTTGAGTCTTTGGCTACTTTTCCTCTATGCCTGTTGACGTGGAAAATGGCCTTTCTCCTGGCGATTGTGTCTGTCCACCGTGTCACTGAGTTACATGCTCTGTCCTGTAAACAACCTTATTTGGTGTTTCACAAGGACAAAGCTGTGCTTAGCACTTCTCAGGAGTTTCTTCCAAAGGTGGTTTCGGAGATCCACATCAATCAGGAGATTGTGGTGCCCTCTTTCTGCCCTGACTCCACCGTGAGAGGGATCTCCACTTGTTGGATGTGGTGTGTTTTCTCAAGTTTTATGTAGATCGTACTGAGTCTCAGGCAATGAGACGCGTTTTGTCATTCCTGCGTGTCCTAGGGCAGGAAGACCTGCATCCAAGGTGACTATTTTTTCTTGGATAAAGTCCACTATTTGTAAGGCTTATAAGCTGAGAAAGAAGCCTGTCCCTTTCAGGGTCACTGCTCACTCTACTCTATCTACTGGGGCCTCTTGGGCTTACAAGAATCAGGCCTCTGCTGATCAGTTGTGCAAGTCTGCCACTTGGTTGTCTGTGCACACCTTTTCGAAGCATTACTGTGTTTATGTTCTGGCATCGGTTGATGCCAGCTTTGGGAGGAAAATCCTGGAGGCAGTCTTGCCTGTCTAGGATCTTCTTTGGTTCTTGGTGCTTCCTTCACTTTTGAGCCCCGTTGGCTCTAGTTCAGTGTACTGTGTAACAGTTGGGGTGCTGTTATTCCTGTTCAGTGTCCGTTGACACTTCATTGTTGGGCTATCTCTGATCTGATGGTTCATATCTGCTCTGGTGATTTTGGGGGCCTTGAACCTGGTCTTTGCCTTACTTCCCGCCTCTGGGAAACTCAATAGTTGGACATCCCAGAGTTACCAGTAACCTGTATTGGATGACAGAGAAAAGAGGATTTTAGTCTTTCCTGTTTAAATCCCTCTTAGTCCATACAGGTTACTGGTCTCCCACCCTGTCAAGGGACCATGCTTGGCTCTCCTGTGGCAGACCGTGGGGGTTCTTCGGGGTCATGCCTGCAGGAGTCTTCTTTCCCTTCTATCTAGTCAATAGTTAGTCATCAAATCTTTCTGGAGCTGGTTGGCTAGCTGCAGCCAAGGAGGGAAGGTAGTCTTCACCCCCTGCATACAATTCTAGAATTGTTCCTGCCTACAATTAAAGGGGCGGATCGCCTACCCAGAGTTACCTGTAATTTCTATGGACTAAGAAGGATTTAACTGGCAAGCCAAAAATCCTTTTTTCAGGGAAGAAGTAATGGGTTAACAACTCTGTTCTGCAGCGATGTAAGTAAATAGGTCCTTAAGTTCATTCTAACAATGCCTACAGGTGTCCCAACTTTTGTTAATTACTTACAAGCCCTCTGTCCTTATAAAAGCAGTGTTGGAACAGACAGTGTTACTACACCCTCTTAAGTAATATTTGGACAGTACTGTACAGCAGGAAGTAGTATATTGCTCTCAAAATGGCGAAAAAAAGGTAATTAACAAAGGAAGACAAACTATTATAACCCGTAAAAGTGTAGCTCTTTCGTTTAGAGGAATTGCAAAGAAAGCCAAGGTGTCAGTACAGTTTCCTACACCATCAAAAGGCAATTGGAAACTGGAGGAAACTGACAGGAAGAGGTATGGTACACCCAAAGCCACAACATAATCAGATGACAAGTTTCTGAGTGTCAACAGCTTGTGTGACAGGCAGTTCACAGCACAGCTTAACACCGATAGAAGTAAGCAAGTGTCAGTTTCAACTGTGAAGAGACTTCGAGCTGAAGGTTTGAATGGTTAAGTGGCAGTAAGAAAGCTATTTCTAAGATGCCATAACAAGAGAGGCTTGCCTGGGCCATGAAGCCCCACCAGTGGACTACTGAAGACTGATAAAATGTCTTATGGACCGATGAATAAAAATTTGGGTTCTTCAGTTCATCACGCAGGATTTTTGTACGCAATTGAGTAGGTGAAAGGAGGGTTCCTCAGAGTGCGACACCAACTGTCAAACATGGAGGAGGAAGTGTGATGGTCTGGGTCCCTTTTGCTGGATCCAGAGTTGGTAACTTGCACAGAGTGAGTGGCACCCTGAACCAGTACTCCTACCACAGCATTTTGCAGTGCCATGCAGTACCCTCTGGTACATGCCTAGTTGGTCAGGGGTTCATCCTACAGCAAGATAATGACCCAAAACCTACCTCCAAACTGTGTCAGAACTACCTTTAGAAGAGAATAACAAGAGGTTAGGCATCAAGTCATGGAATGCCCAGCACAGCCTCCAGACTTAAACCCCATTGAGCTAGTTTGGGTTGAACTGGTCAGAAGGGTGAAAGCAAAGTAACCTATAAGTGTAACACATTTGTGGGAACTTCTACAACAGTGTTGGAAAGAACTTTCAGAACAATATTTGATTTTCATTGTGGCAAGAAAGCCACAAGTGTGTTCGTCTGTTATATCTGCAAAAGGTGGCTACTTTGAGTAAAAAAAATTAGATTACATTTTGTTAAGGAAAATGATTCCATGATTTGTTTGTAATGTCAAATGTTTTTGTTCTATGCTTCATTTTCAGAGTACGTTGAGACCTTAAACTGCGGAAATTTCAATAAAAACTGGAAAAATTAGGGTATTCTAAAACTTTTGACTGGTAGTGTATATATTCCCGCAAATGAGGCAATAATGCTGGTTTGACATACAGACTGACCCCACCACCTCGTTTGTTTGACCTTCTTCTTTTTTTTTTTTTTTTTTTTTTTTTTTAACATGTAGCCCTCCAAATTGATTGACCAATCATGTGTCATCCCACCATGTTTCTGTTATTACAATCGTTATAGTTTACGAATTCAGCTGCAATTCCTATATTTTACCACTGCAACCACTTTTAACTGTCACCCAACTATGTGCTTGGTTCCCTTCTGACTGATCTCCCTCTTTGCTAGTTGATCCAGCTAAACTCTGTTCAGTGAGCACAAGAGACTCCTCTCACGCTTGTCAGTATCTGTGTTGTAATATGATTCTCCAGAGCTCTAATGTGAGCTTCCTGAGAGGCCGCTTGCTCATACTTGCCACAGAGATATGGACCCTGGAACTGCTGTTCCAAGCATGCAATACATATGACAAGATGTGCACTGAGTGAGATCTCCAAGCTTGCTCATCATGTATGGTGCAAATGTGAGTTCTTAAAAATTTAAACAATTTACCTTTGTTTCTCTTACTCCTGTGATGCACCAACTGGTCATTTATTTAAAAAAAAAAAAAAAAAAAAAAAATGACAAAAGCACACTTTTTGTGATGTTCCTAGTTCTGGGTAGTCCTAGGGAACTCCGTTATCATGGGGTCCAGCAGTAGGTCCTTTCTATTACTTGCCACCTCTGAGAGACTACTGTTGGTATATCCCATGGTACCTGTATTCCATAGTATTTCTTAGTCCTTATGGAATACAGGTCTCCCACTAAGAAAAAGGGACCTTGCTTGGTCCCTCCTGTCTGGATGTGGGAGTCCTTAAGTATTTTTCTCACAGGAGCTTATCTTTCTCTTATCTAGCTGTCCTATCCAGTGAGCTTGTCTCGTATCAAAACTGGAAGGTGGGGGCTGGGTTAGCCTGCACAAAGGGGAGGGAAGGCTGCTTCCTCAAGACCTTGAGAGAGAGAGATTTTATAACTGGCTCTGTGCGCCACCACAATGGATTTGAAATGAAACAGATGCAAATAAAGAAGTCTTTCAGCTTTAATTCAAGGGGCTGGACAAAAATATTGTATGAAGTGTTTAGGAAATATAACCATTTCCCCCTTATTTCAGGAGCTCAAATATAATTGGCCAGATTAACACAATCCTAATACAATGTTAACTTTTAATACTTTGTTGAGAATCCTTTGCAGGCAGTGACTGCTTGAATTCTGGAACACATGGGCATCACCAAACGCTGGGTTTCCTCCTCTGTGATGCTTTACCAGGCCTCTACTGCAGCTGTCTTCAGTTGTTGATTATTTGTGTGTCTTTCTGCCTTAAAGGGATAGTAATACTTCGTTTTATCTTTATTTTATTTTGTAGGCATTAAAAAAACATGAACGATATAAGTCTTATCTCTCAAACCTTTATGGTTTAAGAGATATTCACAAGCAAAGTATCCCACCCCTGTTTAGCCAAATAAGAAGGGAGGTGCCCAGGTAGACTGCAGAGAGGGACAATCTTCAATTAAGATAAGGGAAAAAGCTAAAACACTTGTCAAGGGGGGAAGGGCTTTCATTGTTTTCATACAAAGAAGATTGTCCCCTGCTGTTATCTGTCTGGTCTTACAAGCAGATTCACATCTGAGAAGAGATGGCTTACACTAGGAAAAAGGGGCGGGAGGGGGAAACTTTGCTTGTGAATATCTTTTAAACCATAAAGATTTGAGAGATAAGACTTATATCGTTCTTCATGTTTTTTTTAATGCCTACAAAATAAAATAGTTAAAACGAAGTATTACTATCCCTTTAAGTTTTGTCATCAGCAAGTGAGATGTATGCTCGATCGGGTTGAGATCAGGTGATTGACTTGCCCATTGCAGAATATTCCACCACTTTGTCTCAAACTCCTGGGTTGCTTTCGCAGTATGTTTTGGGTCATTGTCCATCTGTAAAGTGAAGTTCCGTCCAATCATCTTCGCTGAATTTGGCTGAATCTGAGCAGACAATATATCCCTATACAATTCAGAATTCATCTGGGTGCTTGTCTTCTGTCACATCAATAAACACTAGTGACCCAGTGCCAATGGAAGCCATGCATGCCCATGCCATCACACTGTCTCCACAGTGTTTTACAGATGTGGTATGCTTCGGATCATGAGCAGTTCCAAGCCTTCTCCATACTTTTTTCTTCCCATCTTTCTGGTATAGGTTGATCTTCATTTCAACTATCCAAAGATTGCTGTTCCAGAACTGCGCTGGCTTTTTTAGATGTTTTTGGCAAAATCTAATCTGGCCGTTTTATTCTTGAGGCTTATGAATGGTTTGCACCTTGTGGTGAACCCTCTGTATTTGCTCTTGTGAAGTCTTCTCTTTATGGTAGACTTGGATAATGATATGCCTAGCTCCTGTATTCTTCACTTGGCTGGATGTTGTGAATGGGTTTTTCTTTAACATGGAAAGGATCCTACAATCATCCACCACTGTTGTCTTCCTTGAACATCAGGCCTTTTTGTGTTGCAGAGCTCACCAGTGCTTGCTTTCTTTTCTCAGAATGTACCAAACTGTTGATTTGGCCACTCCTAATGTTTCTGCTATCTCTGACGGATTTTTTTTTTTTTTTTTTTTTTTTTTTTAAACTTGCATTGAGAGCTCCTTTGACTACATGCTGTGGGTTCACTGCAGCAGCTTCCAAATGCCACACATGGAAGCAACTCCAGACCATTTACCTGCTCAATTGATGAAGAAATGAGAGAATACCACACCTCTGTCCATGAAACAGCTTTTGAGTCAATTGTCCAATTACTTTTGGTCCCTTGAAAAAGAGGGGGCTACATATTAAAGAGCTGTAATTGAATACCCTCAAATTAAAGCTGAGAGACTGCACTTTAAGCCTATATTCCTTATTCAACTGTAACTTTAATTTATTTTGGTAAACAGCTGAAATAACAAAACTTGTATCTGTGTCCAAATATTTCCGGACCTAACTGTATATGTGTGTGAATATATAATATAATATAGAATCCCAGCTTGCTGCTTCTAAAAGGGTAATATATAAACCAGAGGGTAATGAAGCCTTCATTAGGACCCTTTTCTGTTGGACAGAAGTAGGATCCACTTAATCTAAAGAATGTTTTAAGTCTTTTAGCCAAAGACTTAAAGGGATATTTTCTAATTAAAAAAGTCTTGTAGCCATTCAAAAAATAAACTTAGTCCCATCTCTCAAACTTTTATGGTTTGAGAGATATTTGCAGCTAAATCTCTAATCTCCTGCTGTCAGCTTTACAGCTGACATCAGGAGAGAGGGATAATTGGCTACTCTGCTGCGAATTGCTCTCAAACCATAAAGGTTTGAGAGATGCGATTTGTGCCACATAACTTCATTTTTTTTAATCTACAAAGCATTTTTATTTGACATTACTGTTACTTTGTCTTGTGTATTATTGGGAACATGTCCTATAGTGGCTCTAATGTTAGACATAGGTATTCCTTTTGAATAAAATTGAATACCTGCAGGGATAATATGTATACCACCAATTTATACTTTATTAAAAATGCAGACTATAAAAAAAAAAAACAGGACTGTAAAATAAAAAGCAGGGGGAGAACTACGCTCAGATTGGTAAAGGGCTATGCCGCCTTATGGAATTAGGGATATTTAGTGGCTGCCCCAATATGTTAACAGTATCAAAATTAACAATAGTGTCTGACAGCATTATAATCTAATTTGAAATGTATAGGTAGGGGCTACACCAATATTGGCTACAAAGTTAACCTGTATTAAGCAATACCTGGCATCTTGACCCCATACACTAAATTGAATTTTAAGTGCAAGAATGTAATCATTAATGACCTCTCTACCATGTGCATGCATAATATTATTCAGCCTCTGCATATTTACTGGAATATCCATGAGTCTACCTTTCCCTCACTTATAAGGGATCCGCAGAAGAAGAAAAAAAATAAATAAATATATGTATATGTGTGTGTGTAACATTAAATAAAATAAACTCTCAAGCCCCACGTTGGGTGCCAATTGTAACGGGCAGTTATTCTCTACTATTTATACATATTCACCTACCCCTGATTTTGTATATGTAGAACAGTCTCACAATTCTTTAGAATATAGTGACTACAATAAAGAAAGGGGTGAGTGTTTCAAATCTGCTTACTAGAATTGCATACCTTTAGTCTTTCAATTTTCACAATTCTGTCTGTCACTTTATCATATGTGATCATATAACTAATAAGGTGCCAGGACCATCTGTGGTCTTTAGAGGACTGAAACTTGTGACGTTCCTGGCACGTAAATGGTCGTTAAAGGGATTGTAATGTCCCAAAAAAAGTATCTTCTAAATGGTAGCCACAATAAAAAAAATTTAATGCTCTTAATCCTTTCTCTCAAACCGTTATGGTTTGAGATGTAAGAAAATAAAGACCTCCGCTCCCTCCCTTCTCACGTGTCCGCTGTACAGCAGACCTCATGAGATACTGCTTCCAGGACCAAACGGCGGCTCTTCAGGAGTGCTGTCATCGAGATATCTAACTATAATTACTTCATCAGAATGGTCTACAACATGTGCTTGCAAGCCAGGCACACGTTGTAGACCATGAAGTAATTATAGTTGGATATCACTATGTCGGCACTCCTGAAGAGCCGCCTACAGTCGGTCGCCCGGATTCTGCCTCCGACAGCTTTACAGCTAGTCAGGCAGAAAGGGGAGGGAACGGAGGACTTTATTTTCTTATCTCTCAAACCATAATGGTTTGAGAGAGAGGATTAAGCACATTGTGTTTTTTTTTATATTGCAGCTACCATTTACAGGATTCTTTTTTTGGGACTTTACTATCCCTTTAATGGGTTAAAGCCCTTTTATAGAGGATTTGGTTTCTTCGGGCTCTATTGGGTTGTTTAATTTGCCTCTACCTTGTTTGTTCTGTCTTTGCAATTTTGGAGTTGATAGAAGTAGAAATTTCCCTCATGGAAATCTCCAGATTCGTGAACTACTTTTGATTAATAATGCTTAAAGGAGCAGTAAACTTTTTTTTATGAAAGATAGATATATATATCAGGGATTTTCCTACTGAGTAAAATAAGGGTACTCCCACTGCCGAGAGATTTCCAGAGTTATTACGGTTTAAACTTATTTTTTTTTTTATTTTTTTTCATTAGCAGTGCCCTCTAGTGGTCAAATTCTAATTAGATTTCCTGTTAGATTCTAATGATGGAGAGGAAAGTCAGAGACATACAGCTCTCCACAGAATGTGATAGAAACTGCCTGTCGCTTCCTGTCAGTTAGAACTATCAGGAAGTAAACACAGTAAATTCACTTCCTGATTATTTAAACTGATATATATAGATATATAGATATATATAAATGTGTGAATAAGCCTCATTGCATAATTTATGGTACCTCACACACACAACATAATTTGTCTCCTTAGAAAACACACACACACACACACACACACACACTGAACAGAATGCCTCGTTACATAATTTCTCATTAGGAGACACAACTACTATAGGGTGATTCAACGGGGAAGTTACTGCTCCCATTGGGTGCATGATTATCATACAGGGAGTTGGCCCACCCACCACTATCCAAGTGACTGAAAAAACAAAATGGCTGCCACTCGCTCCTACGACACGCACACGTCAGACACACGCACACATACGCTCGCTCCCTCTCGCACACTCTCACAAACCCACACTCTCTCACACCCCGATCCACCTTTTCACCATAGTGTCACTCACACTCACACCCCGGGAGCCAGCACAATCCACCTTTCACCATAGTCTCACTCACACTCACACCCCAGGAGCCAGCACGATCCACCTTTCACCATAGTCTCACTCACACCCCAGGAACCAGCACGTTCCACCTTTTCACCATAGTGTCACTCACACTCACACCCCGGGAGCCAGCACTATCCACCTTTCACCATAGTCTCACTCACACCCCGGGAGCCAGCACAATCCACCTTTTCACCATAGTCTCACTCACACTCACACCCCGGAAGCCAGCACGATCCACCTTTCACCATAGTATGTGAAATTACTACATTCATTTCAACTACATGAATGAATGCCACAGTGGAGGCATAAGTACAAACACAAACTCATTACAATGACACATAAGTCACCCCCTTATGACTCACTTCTGTGTGTGTGCCTGTGTGTTTCTCACTGTTTGTGTTGCATGTCTGTATCACACTCTGTGTCTGCATGTTGTGCATTGCATGTATGTGTGTATGAGTGTGTCACTCTTTATGCATCTCAGTGCATAATGCATAATTTATGGTACCTCACACACAGAACATAATTTGTCTCCTCAGAAAACACACATTGAACAGTATGCCTTATTACATAATTTGTCTCCTTAGGAGACACAACTCGTATTGGGTGATTCAATGGGGACATTACTGCTCCCATTGGGTGATTCAATGGGGGCATGTTTATCATACAGGGAGTTGGCCCGCCCCCTCCAGCTCGCCCACGGTACACACACACACACACACACACACACACACACACACACACACACACACACACACACACACACACACACACACACACACACACACACACTCATTCAGGATCATGACCCCACAAACACTGTTTCACCTCCCACAGATAATTGTAACCCTCCATACACTGTGTCAGTACGAGGGTGTAATGTTTCCATAAAATACAAACTCGGGGATAAACTTAATAGCAACTCTTTTATTTAACTCTTTAAATTTCTTCAGTCAACCTCACCTACTGTGTCTCTTTTCAACTGTTACTCCTCCACTTCCTGATTCCCGCCCTTTCTCCTTAAAGGGAGAGAGATGCTTTGCTGTATGTTAGAGGGCAAACCTCAAATACTTTCTATTTTTTTCCCTCAGCATATTGCTATGCTGATTCAACTGAAGAGCCACTGTGTGTTATATTGCTATGTTACCTCAACTTAACCCTTTGAGTGCCAGAGGGGTAAGCAAAGTAAGGAGGAGTTACTGCTCCTATTGGGTGATTCAATGGGGGAGTGATTTAAATCATGCAGGGAGTTGGCCTCACACTCTCTCACACTCTCTCTCACACTCTCTCTCACACTCTCTCTCACACTCTCTCTCACACTCTCTCTCACACCCCGGGAGCCAGCACAATCCACCTTTCACCATAGTATGTGCAATTACCACATGCATTTCAACTATATGAATGAATGCCACAGCACAAACTCATTACAATGACACATGTCATCCCCTTATGACTCACTTCTGTGTGTGTGTGTGTGTGTGTGTGTGTGTGTGTGTGTGTGTGCCTGTGTTTCTCACTGTGTGTGTTGCATGTCTGTATCACACTCTGTGCGTCTGCATGTTGTGCATTGCATGTATGTGTGTATGACTGTGTCGCTCTTTATGTATCTCCATGCATGTGTGTCTCTGTGTGTGTTTTGTCTTGCATCCATGTGTGTGCATTAATTCCCTATATATCCTGACTTGCAGCACCGTCCCACATTGCTAGTTTTTGAATAAAACATCTGACAGCAGTGGGAGTACCCTTGTTTTATTCAGCAGGAAATGTTCTAAAAAATTCTTTAAAAAAAAAAAAAAGCTTACTGCTCCTTTAAAGCAGAACTACCAACCCAAGCATGATTCAGCATGTATTAGTTCATCTGTCTACGTGTAAAAGCTCTGTTTTTTATTTATTTAATTTTTTATGCATTATAAAGGCATAAACAGTATAATAATTCTTTACCTGATTACTTATTTCCAAGTAGAATCGTTACTGCGCATGTTCGCTAAAGGCTCTGTTGTTCCTCCCACTCTGTGGCCAATCCATCCTGTGTCATAGCCCTCAGCAGAGACTTTGTTGTTGAGTGACAGGCCCAGGGACAACTCACGCATGCACAGTGGAACAAATTTGCCAAGATAGCCTGGTCTGCTCTGTCTTGCTGCTTGTAAAACTGGTCCGATTGTGCAATATAGATATACTTCAGGGGTGTTTGGCATACATATTCTTGTTGACTTGGGGGATATTTAGCTTCCTAGCTTGTTATGCTAGCATGGTAGTTCTGCTTTAAATGCCTGAATAATATCACCAGTTTTGGAACTCATCCCTTTGGTTTCACAATTTAAGCTTGAATATAGTTTGTGCAATAAGAGCTTGAGTCTTGCTGTCACAAACCTATTTCTACCTGTTCCAAGATAGTCCTGTCTACCTCCCTATTCAGAAGAATGTCTAACTACTTTTTCAAGGCACAGCTTTCCATTGTCCACTTAAGAGATCCAACTCGCATTTGCCTATAATTCAGGTCCCTAAGTCTGTCTTCTAGTGTTCTTATTTGAGCAAATCTATCCTATAGCTAATTCTTTAGCCTTTTTAATGCCCCGCTTAAGTTTTGTGGGTCAGCCAGAGATTCCGTTCATCTGTCACCCCGATTATTTAACTCGGAATAGTTTTTAATGCCCTCCTCCTTAATTGTACAGCTTAACATCCTCTCATTTAGCAGCCACCTCTTTTTAGCTATGTTACCCCTCTGGGGATTGCACCAGAAGTGTGACTGTATTAAGAAATCTTAGTGGAGCAATATTTCAGTACTTAGTATCCAGATCATTTCCCTATTATCTCAATGACACACTCTCCTCGGAGTAACACCATTGGATATTATATGGTTGAATCAAACTGTTATGTTAATCTCATTAACTACTTGTAATGTTTTAATTGGGCTCAAAAGTATCTCATATAGGAATAAATACAAAACTTCTCACCCTTGACATATTTAACCAACTTGTATGTTTGTATTTTGGAGGCTCGATGTATCTATTCCATGCAGAATCCTTTTAATCAGTAGTTTCTTGCATGGTATAGATATATCAGCTATGTGATCTTGTTGTGGATAGGTGACTTGTTCCCTACAAAAAATGTTTAGTATGTTGATAGTTGTTTTGGTGGCTTTAAAATTCACTATGCAGTTTGACAAAACTCTTTGAATTTATTATTATATACAATAATTTGTGTACAACAATATATAGGAAACCTATGGCTACAAATTATCTACATTATGAATCACAAAATGCTAAACATATATTAACTGAAAAATACCCAAGAGTCAGTTTGAGAGAAAAAAAAAATGTACAGAAGATTCAGAATATCAAAAAATGTAGGAGATATGTTTGAGTGGTTTACTCAGGTTACCCAAAAGATGTATTAATTCAGTCACTCAAGATAATTGATAAAATGCCTAGATCCCAAATATTGTATCCAAATCCTATATAATAATTCGCTAAGTTGTGTGTAACGCACAACATGCGCAGTAGACACTGCTGCGCGTGCGGCAGTCATGTGCACTACAGACTGCCCGCGCCGCGGCTGATACAGAGCTGGGCGCGGGCAGTCTCTACCGCGCGTGACTGCCACGCGACCCGCTGCCAGAGGCACTGTGGCCCGTGTAACGGGCTGTTCAATCCTATATAATAATTCGCTAAGTTGTGTGTAACGCACAACATGCGCAGTAGACACTGCTGCGCGTGCGGCAGTCATGCGCACTACAGACTGCCCGCGCCGCGGCTGATACAGAGCTGGGCGCGGGCAGTCTCTACCGCGCGTGACTGCCACGCGACCCGCTGCCAGAGGCACTGTGGCCCGTGTAACGGGCTGTTCAATCCTATATAATAATTCGCTAAGTTGTGTGTAACGCACAACATGCGCAGTAGACACTGCTGCGCGTGCGGCAGTCATGCGCACTACAGACTGCCCGCGCCGCGGCTGATACAGAGCTGGGCGCGGGCAGTCTCTACCGCGCGTGACTGCCACGCGACCCGCTGCCAGAGGCACTGTGGCCCGTGTAACGGGCTGTTCAATCCTATATAATAATTCGCTAAGTTGTGTGTAACGCACAACATGCGCAGTAGACACTGCTGCGCGTGCGGCAGTCATGCGCACTACAGACTGCCCGCGCCGCGGCTGATACAGAGCTGGGCGCGGGCAGTCTCTACCGCGCGTGACTGCCACGCGACCCGCTGCCAGAGGCACTGTGGCCCGTGTAACGGGCTGTTCAACTAGTAAAAAATAAACTAAAAGAGAATGTAGCATTAATTTTATTAGTAAATTAACATCTAGGGTTATTTAAAATATTGGCATATATAAGAAAATTAAGGATGTGGTAAAAAGGCCACCAAGATTTAATGATGACTACTTGGTTAACTAAAAATACAGTAAAACTTTAAATCTGGACGTTGCGCTTAATGTAAGTACACCACTAATACTAAATTTATAATATGTCAAAAAAGCAATGAATGCCTATCTGGCACAGAACAATATTGAAAATTATGACCGATTGCTTCAAAGCAGATAGGATATTGAGCCAGGGAAATATCTGACTGCCATTTGGAGTCAGGAAGGAATATATATATTTTTATTTTTTTTTACCCACTTGAAGCTAAATTAGAAATTGCTCCTTTTTTTTTTTTTTTATTTATTTTTTTTTCCCTTCCTCTGGACCAACAGGGGTGTGTTTGGCATGGGCTGGACTTGATGGACACATGTCTCTTTTTAGTCTCATCAACTGTTACTATAATCAAAATATTTTTTATGCAGCAGTTTATTGTGATGCAAAAGGAGTCGTACGTGCTCAAATGTCCATGTTCACAATTTTATATAGTGTACAACGAGAGCCTTAAAAGATTGCATCAATGAACATAAGCCGGCTATTAGGAATATAGAGAATATTAGGAACAGAAAATGAGGAGGAATCCTATGAATTTGGCTGTGAATTTTAGAGAGGCAGTACATGCTTCACTAGCAGTTATACAGTTCATAGGATTAGAAAAACGTAATTTTCTTGAAGAGGAGGGAATTTTAAGCAAACGTTATGAAGTGGAGACTTCTGCAGAGAGGATGTCTGCTGATCCTACCCCACTTACCAGGGGGACCTGGTCAACCTCCCAACAAAGGAGGATATACTTCGACTGGTGGATGAGGTGAAATCGATTGGTGTGGAAGGTGGTAGCAGAACTAAAGGGAGACCTGGTTGGGCCAGAGGATAGACCACGTTGAGGAGTCCATTGGAGTGCTCTTGAACCTTATTCATACACTGGAACAAGTCCTAGCAGACCAGCAAGAGACTAACACCCTCACTTACCATGGGAGACTAACCTCTGCATCTGGGGGGTTCCTGAGGGTACACAGGCTACTGACTACAAGGCCTGTTTGCACACATGTTGCAAGACCCTGATGGGGCTCGAATTGCTTTTAACCGTTTACACTGGACCCAGAGGGTGGACCCTCCCCTGACATCCCTCCCAGGGACATAGTATCCTGTATTCAGTTACGCCAACAAGGACCAGCTTATGGCCAAATCTCTCACTTTGGATAAGGAGTTATATTCTGGGGCAGATAAACAATTGTATCAAGACCTGATGCCCTACAACCTGTACTTGCGCAGGCAACTTAAGGCCCTCACTGAGCATTTACAAAACCTTGGGCTCAAGTACGGGTGGAGCGTTCCCTTTCAGTTGGTAACCCAACATAATGGTATCTTGTCCTCCCTGCACAGCCCAGAGGAGATCCCGGCTTTCTGTGCCACGCTGGGTATGCTTTGCAGGTAAGGCACAGATGGCTATGGGATGTTCTTGTGCATGCTGCTTTCACATTTCCATAGTAAACCACCAATTGCATTGACCTGCTGATGTTCGTTCTTATATATTATATGCAACAGGAACCGCCCAGTTGCTGTTTGACTCTTCCGGGGGGGCGGGTATGTATGGTGCCTCACCAGTAGGAGGGTGCTAGGGGTGCTCCAAGGGTCTGTTGCCTTCCCGGCGACTGGGCAGCTGGAGCCCTCCTCCCAGACACATACTACTGAGGCTGTATTTAAGTACTGTATGCTTGCCTCTCTCCCTTTCCCGTCTAACCCATCATCCCCTTTTTCTGTATGTTTGCCGCCTCTGCCTCCTTTCCATTTCTACCCCTTGCTGAATCTCTTATTGTTATGCCTGTTGCCGCAATTGTCTATTCTATTTGTTCTCTCCATATTTGGAAACTTCACCCCTGGCCTTCTGGCACAATCTGCCTCTGTGCCAGCTGGCCGGTGTGTGCACAAGTGCCACCTGCCCTAGTGAATGTTTTATTTAATTGGCCCCTTCATCCAGCCCCTTCTACATCCTCCTTCTGCTACCCCTGTTCTCCAACCCAACCCAGAGGGGAAAAAACCCTCAGGAGCAATTTCTAATTTGGCTTCAAGTGGGTAAAAAAGAATTCCTTCCTGACTCCAAATGGCAGTCAAATATTTCCCTGGATCAACATCCTATCTGCTTTGAAGCAATCTGTCATAATTTTCAATATTATTCTGTGGTAGATAGGCATTCACTGCTTATTTGAAAGCAGTTGCATTATCTGCAAGTGCAACGTGCCGAGGCAAAGCATTCCATAGCTTATGGCTAATAAATTTTATTCTGAGTCCTGGCACTCCTCTTCTCTAATCAAAAAGCAGGGGATGGTTACACTAATCCATGGGGATGCTCACTGGTGGCATTTCTGTTTCTTAAAGGGGACCTTTACAACACCAGTTACGATAGTTAAAATTTATTCTCTTGAGAATCAAGTCTCCTTTTATACCTGTACTTTTAAGAGTTTCTTCTCCTTCTCGTTTGGCCACCTGATCCTTGGAAAGAGACCTCCACTTCTTCCCTGACCCATCTCTGGACTTTGTCCGCTAGCTCTCACCTAAAATTTGCCACCTTTTGGAAGCTAAAATCTTTAAAGATATGCACCTATTATAGACACCTGGCACACTCTATTTCCCTCAGCAGGAGTACACCTTTTATTCTTCGGTCCACAAGACCTACACCCTTATAGATCGCCTCTTCCTAGCACAGCATGGACTTAAAACGCTTGCAGCGATGGGGACAATCTGTTTCTCACCATGCTGTTGTCACTGTGGATCTCCTCTTTGATTAACTTGGGGTTATCCCTTATGTTGGCGTTTCAACAAATCTCTGCTGAAGGATCATCAGATCCTGCAGGATGCCCAGACACAAGTATCTAATTTCTTCCACCAGAACCTCACAACCAATGTACCACTCCATGTGATGTGGAAAACCCACAAATGTGTTTTGCAGGGTTTCTTTATTCAGAGTGAGAGCAGAAGGAAGAGGGAATGCATGCTTCACATAAATTCCCTTTCTCTGTCGTCCAATACAGGTTACTGGTAACTCTGGGAGGTGTCAGCCCCTTTAAATAGACAGGAACATTCTCCAAATGTATGCGGGGGGGTGGAGCTTCCCTTCCCTCTCAGGCTGCAGCCCAGCTAGCCACTTCCAGAATTTTGTTCCTTTGGTGCAACAACACCAGGTGGAGAACATTCGTCATTAGTTTTAGTTTCTTTTTTTTATTTTTCTGTCCGATATGGAATACCACCATTAGGCGGATTACCATGACTGACAAATGCCCTCCAAAGTGGCTAGCTCAGTATCCAGGTGCTTTTTGGTGGACCTTAAGCCCTGAGTGGGAAAATCTTGGGTACAAGTGCTTCCCCATGGATTTGTCACGGTTTAAGAGTCTCAGTCGCAAGGTTAGGTAAAAACACAACCTTATTGAAAAGTTTAAGATAATCCCATAGGCTTTTATACACATGCATACAATGCATAGAAATGGCAAATAGGTAGTGACAATAACGAATCGGGCTCTACCGGCCCTACCAATATACCGGGCAAGGCAGCCTGGGCAAGTACTGGAAAAGGTGGCTCTACCGACCCTGCCAATATACCAGGCAAGGCAGCCTAATAGACAGTCAGGAGAACACAGGCTCTACCAGCCCTGCCAATATACCGGGCAAGGCAGCCTAACGGATCACCAGCTGGTCCAGGCTCTACCGGCCCTGCCAATATACCGGGCAAGGCAGCCTAACGGAATACCATAATAGTAGGCTCTACAGGCCTTGCCAATACCGGGCAAGGCAACCTCAGGATGGAATGATTGGAAGGTTCTACCGGCCTTACCAATATACCGGGCAAGGCAGCCTAAGGAGAAGGTGTCAACCACAGTGGCCTCAATAACTGTCAGATGACAATGACAGTATGAAGATGGTAGGTAGAGGCTACAAGGCCCAGTGGTAATACCAGGTAGTCTGCACACTCTAGTACCCATGTACCGAGGGAATAGCTAGCTGTCTAGGACTGGACAGCGCACTGGGAACCATCAGACTATGTGAATTATAAGCCGTGAGGCAGAGGAGTAAACCAGCGCCCTCACGCTGGGAACCAACAGGCTGGATGTTAAGTAGACCTCAAGGTCATAGAGCAAACAAACGCCCGTGCGTTGGGACCAACACTCTAATACAAATAAGCAGCAAGGCAGTGGAGCAAACCAGCATCCGCACGCTGGGAACCAACAGACTGAGTAAATAGGCCGGAAGGCAATGGAGCGAACCAGCGCCCGCGCGCTGGTAACCAACAGACTAGATATATCGTAGGCTATAAAGCAGTGAAGTGAACCAGCGTCCGCACGCTGGGAACCAAGATAGTTGTGTATTGAGCCGTTAAGCAAAGGAGCGAACCAGCGCCTGCGCGCTAGTAACCAACAGACTAGAGTGTAGTAGCCGCAAGGCAGTGGAGCGAACCAGCGTCCGCACGCTGGGAACCAACAATGGACGTATAGTAGGCCGTATGGTAGTGGAGTGAACCAGCGTCCGCACACTGGGAACCAACAGTTGTGTAATGAGCCGTAAGGCAAAGGAGCGAACCAGCGCCCGCGCGCTGGTAATCAACAGACTAGTTGTGAAGTAGCCGCAAGGTAGTGGAGCGAACCAGCGTCCGCACGCTGGGAACCAACAATGGAAATGTCGCTGGAGCGACCGAGGAACAAGGTCGCCACAGATGAAGGAACCAGGCGCAGGAGATGAACAGGAACCAGCACAATGATGGTCAACCGGATCAGGAACAGCAACGAAGACTGGCAGCAGTAAACTGCAACCTCGGACGATTTCAACCGGAACAGGCACTGGAACAAGTACAGCAGAACAGGACGAACTCTGGAAACCAGGAACACAGCAAAAAGGCCCATCAAGCTTCTGTAGCATAATGAAAGTGGATGCAGTCTGATACACCACGAAAGGGCAACCAAAGGGTGCCCAAACTCAGTTTAAATAGGCAATGTGAGGCGGGCTAAAGGCAGACAGCCAATGGAAGCCCCCTACAGGTGATAGACACAGAAATGCAGCAATCACGGGCACCGTGATAGGATTACTCTCTGAGGTAATCTTTTGATACATGGTAATCTGAAGACAGAAGATCTGCAGGAAAGGTGAGCTACCCTTTGAGTGCTGCAGGTCCACTTGTCCCACAGTGCCCCCTTTGCTGGGCTTGTATTTAGGAGTTCTCATTGCACACTCCTGCACTCATTGGGTATATATGTGTATGTCTGTTGGGTATTTGGAGCAGGTTTGTGGTAACTTAACCCTTTGTCTGCTGGTTTGACAGGTTTAGTGGGGTTTTCTGACACTTTCCTTACTGGGTTAGTGTTGTCTCAGTATGCACACATGTTCCCTGTATGTCTTTCATATTTTTAACTTGTAGTTTAACTTTTGTTAAAATTCTGTACTGTGCCTTTAAAGCACGCTTTACTGCATAAACGCCATTGCTCCATTTACTTTGTGGGACAACACTGTTTGGGACGTATCTCTGCAACCGATTCGCACAGCAACTTCAGCCAGGGCTCATTTTAATTGTCTACCCTTGCTCTATCATCCGGTTTATAGTCCATGTGTTGGAGGGGCTTCGGGCACTGTTTTGGGGTACTTTTTTTAGAAAAAAACTAAATTTCCCATGAGCGCTTGATTTGCGCTAATTTCTGATTGGCTCCCGTCGCGGCAGCCATTTTGGGAACTTTTCTCATTGAGTATCCTACACAGGGCTTGAACTCTCCTTTTCTCCTCTGCAGATTAACCCTTCACATGCCAGAAAAGTCTATATTTAGCGTTCTGGGGTGAAATATTAATCTTATGCACTACAATTGGGTGATTCATTGTACAGTTGGTTATTTTGACACTGTGAGAATGTCTATACCGCTGGAGCTAGGTGTTAGACCTAAGACTAAGGAGGCTGGGGTGTTAGTATCCCCCATTGCGCATTGCTCTTCCTGTCACACAGGGCTACCTAGTGAGTTCTCTGGTCATTTCTGCCCAGCATGTTAAGTTTCTGGCAGCAACCCAGGGCCTTCCAGCCATGCTAGTGAGCCAGCTTGGGTGCAAGAGTTTAAAGGGATAGTAATACTTCATTTTAACTTCATTTTATTTTGTAGGCATTAAAAAAACATGAAGAATGATATAAGTCTTATCTCTCAAACCTTTATAGTTTGAGATATTCACAAGCAAAGTTTCCCCTCCCGCTCCTTTTTCCTAGTGTAAGCTATCTCTTCTCAGATGTGAATCTGGTTGTATGACCAGACAGATAACAGAAGGGGACAATTTTCTTTGTATGCAAACAATGAAAGCCCTTCCTCCCTTGACAAGTTTTTCAGCTGTTTCACTTATCTTAATTGAAGATTGTCCCTCTCTGCAGTCTACCTGGGCACCTCCCTTCTGATCTGGTTGAACGGGGGGGGGGGTACTTTGTTTGTGAATATCTCTTAAACAATAAAGGTTTGAGAGATAAGACTTATCATTCTTCATGTTTTTTTCTTCAATTATGACAGACCCCCTCTACTATCAGATCCTCCCCCTCAACCGCAGGGAGCACCTGATGTGTCAGATTCTTCTGAGGAAGAATTGTTGCAAGATTCAAATGTTGAGGTTGGTACTATTTTGGGATCTTCCAGGTCTCCTTGGGACCCATTTGAAGCTGATCCTGAAACCTCTACTGAGGGCCTGATCAGGGCTATATTAACCATACTCAACATTTCCTTGGTTCAGGAGGTCCTTTCTGATCCCTCTGATATTTTCAGGAGCTTGCTTACTTATTTTCCTCCTAACCCCACTCTTGATGTTTGGGTTCTGATGTGTGGTAAAACCCGGACAAGTCTGCTTCTGTGTCCAGGGCATTTGCCAAGCTTTATCCCTTTTCTGAAGCTGAGCTGACTAAATGGGTTCATCCTCCTAAGGTGGGTGCTCACATTTCTAGACTATCTAAATCCACTGCTTTTCCTGTCTCTGACTCTGCGCTGCAAGACTGGACTGACAAGTGACTTGAGGTTTTCCTCAAGTCCATTTTTTGCTTCTATTGGTGCCGCTAGGCGCCCATCGTTTGCTGTTGCGTGGGTTAACCAGGCTATTGCAGTCTGAACTGATCAACTCTCTACGGCTGTCCATCAAGATTCGCCTACTTCGGAGACATTGCGTCTTCTTGCCAATATCTCTCTGAAGAGCAACACCACGTCTCTGCTGCTGAATTTTGATGCCTTCCGCATGATGGCAAGGGCTTCTACTACTTGTGTGGTGGCCAGGCGTGCACTTTGGCTCAAGATTTGGTCTGCTGACACTGCTTCCAAGAAAGTCTTACTTTCTCTGCCTTTTCAGGGTACTTCCTTGTTTGGGCCTAATCTTAGGGAACTAATTAGCGAGGCCACTGGGGGTAAGAGTTCACTTCTACCCTAGGTCTTTAAGATGAAGTTACCGTTTAAACTTAAACTATCCTTTCGTTCCTTTCAGACTGCCGCGTTCAACAAACCAGGCGGTTCCATCAGCTCTGCGTCCCTCCTCCAGGCCAAAGCAGCTATGAACAAGACTGCTTTGGCATGACTCACTGAACCCGGGTCCACATCCCGCTGTCGGTGGTCGTCTCCACCTCTTTCGCGGGATTTGGGAGGATTCAGTATCGGACCCATGGGTTTTACAGGTAGTGTCAGAGGGGTTCGAGATCCCTTTCTTTTATCTTCCTCCTTTTCGCATTCATATCTCTCGCTCTCTCGCTCTCTCGCTCTCTCGCTCTCTCGCGCTCTCGCGCTCTCGCGCTCTCGCGCTCTCGCGCTCTCGCGCTCTCGCGCTCTCGCGCTCTCGCGCTCTCGCGCTCTCGCGCTCTCGCGCTCTCGCGCTCTCGCGCTCTCGCGCTCTCGCGCTCTCGCTTTGTGATCAAGACTTACTATTGTCAGAAATCTCTGCGCATAGTGATCTCTGCCATGTCTCCGGGGAGTTTCTTGCTTCTCTGGACCTTAAGGATGCATATTTGCTCATCCCAGTTCAAAGAGCAGGCGGTGCCTGAGGTTTGCCTACGACAGGGGTCATGTTCAGTTCTCAGCTCTTCCATTTGGTCTGACAATGCCGACGCGCGCCCCCCCCCCCCCCGGTTTTCCAACTGGTTCTGGGGGCCTTGATATCCGTCCTCCATTGGGACGGCAGCAGAGTGACTCCCTGCACGACTTGCTTTTGAAAGCCTTCCCTACGGACCTTCTTCATCACCTGCATTCAAATCCTTACCCATCACGGTTGGTTTGTCAATTTGGACGAGTCAGTTCTTGTCCCATTCTAGCAACTGATCTTCCTGGGTCTTCTGTTCGATACTCAGAAGTGCATGGTGTTTCTACCGGACAAGGTAGCCCATCAAATTGCCAACACAGTCTGAACAATTCTTTCCTGGGATCGGGTGCCTGTTTTGACGTTGTCTTCTCTGGTGGGGAAGTTCATTTCCACGATAGAGGTGGTTCCATTTGCCATGGCACACACCAGGGAACTTCAGAGGTTTGTTATACAGACATGCAGGGATCGTCCAGATCATCAGAAGCGGTCGGTCTTCTTCCTCCTCATGTAGGGTTGAGCTCGGAGTGGTGGCTGGACCTTTCCAATCTCCTGAAGGGGAGATCCTTCCTGATTCCCTACTGGACCAAGGTCACGGCGGATGCCAGCCTCTTGGGCTGGGGAGCTGTTTTGGGTCTCTACAGAGTTCAAGGGAAAAGTGGTCCATGGAGGAGTCCCTTCTCCCTATCAACATCCTGGAACTTCGAGCAATATTTCATGGTCTCCGTCTCCGTGGGAGTCTCAACTGGAGGACTGTCCGGTCCGAGTGGAGTCCGACAACACAACGGAAGTGGCTTACATCAACGGACATGGCGGAACTAGAAGTATCGCTGCTTGGTTAGAGGTCAAGGCCATTCTGTCCTGGGCATAGGTTCATGTTCCTGTCAGTTCCGCAGTGCACATTCCAGTCTTATACAACGTCATGGCAGACTTCCTCAGTTGTCACACAGTCGACAGAGGAGAGTGGGAGCTACATCCCGAGGTGTTTCAACTCCAACGCAGAGATGGGGGATGCCCCTAGTGGATCTGATGGCTATGAGACTTAACAGGAAGGTTCCAGTGTTTTGCTCTCTGTGGAGAGACTCTCTAGCTCTGGCTGCTGACGCAATGTCCATTTCCTGGACATTCTCCCTGGCCTACATTTTCCCTCCTCTTCCAATGTTGATAAGGGTGTTACAGAAATTGAAAGTGGAACATTGTCCAGTACTTCTGATCGCTCCGAACTGGCCTCGTCAGTCCTGGTATCCGGAGCTTCTGGCCCTATCAGTGGTGCTCCCCGCTCCCCTCTCATCCATATCTTCTTCTGCAGGGTTACCTGTGGAAGGAAGACGTTCATCGGCTGAATTTGATGGCCTGGAGGTTGAATCCTCGATTTTAAGGAAGAAAGGGTTTTCTTCCGCTGTGGTGTCTACTATGCTTGGTGCTTGTAAGCCTGTTTCTCCAAGATCTATCACAGTGTCTGGTCGACATTTTTGTTTTGGTGTGCTGACAGAGATCTGTCTCATGACTTTGATCTTCCCACTGTCCTGGCTTTTTTGCAGGACTGTGTGGACATGGGACTCAGTCTGAGTTCTCTTAAGGTTCAGACTTCTGTCTTTCGAGACACACATTGCTATCCTTCCTGATGTCAGGGTTTTATTACAGGACGTTGCTCATGTGTCCTGCCTTTCAGAGTCCGGCTCCTCAGTGGGACCTTAAAGGGATAGTAATACTTCGTTTTATCTTTATTTTATTTTGTAGGCATTAAAAAAACATGAACGATATAAGTCTTATCTCTCAAACCTTCATGGTTTGAGAGATATTCACAAGCAAAGTATCCCCCCCGTTCAGCCAGATCAGAAGGGAGGTGCCCAGGTAGACTGCAGAGAGAGACAAGCTTCAATTAAGAAAAGGGAAAAAGCTGAAAAACTTGCCAAGGGGGGGGAAGGGCTTTCATTGTTTTCATACAAAGAAGTGTCCCCTGCTGTTATCTGTCTGGTCCTACAACCAGATTCACATCTGAGAAGAGATGGTTTACACTAGGAAAAAGGGGCGGGAGGGGGAAACTTTGCTGGTGAATATCTCTTAAACCATAAAGGTTTGAGAGATAAGATTTAGATCATTCTTCATGCTTTTTTAATGCTTACAAAATAAAATAAAGATAAAATGAAGTATTACTATCCCTTTAATTTGGTATCGGGAGTACTCAGACATCCTCCCTTTGAGTCCTTGGCTACTATTCCTTTACGTCTCTTGACGTGGAAGATGGCCTTTCTTCTGGCGATCGTGTCTGTTCGCCGTGTTGCGGAATTGCAAGCTCTGTCCTGTAAACCACCTTATCTGGTGTTTCATAAGGATAAAGCGGTACTTCGCACCTCTAAGGAGTTCTTACCTAAAGTGGTCTCTGAGTTTCACATCAATCAGGAGATTGTGGTGCCCTCTTTCTGCCCTAACCCCTCATCTGACAAGGAAAGATCTCCACTTGTTGGATGTGGTGCGTTGTCTCAAGTTTTATGTCCATCGCACTGAATCTGTCAGGCAGTATGACGCTCTGTTCGTCATTCCTGAGGGTCCTTGGCCAGAGAGACCTGCATCCAAAATGACTATTGCATCATGGATCAAGTCACCTGTTCATAGGACCTGCGAGTTGAGGAATAAGCATGTCCCTTTCCGGGTCACGGCTCATTCCACCAGGTCTATTGGGGCCTCTTGGGCCTATAAGAATCAAGCGTCTGCTGATCAGCTGTGCAGGGTGGCCACTTGGTCCTCTGTGCACAAGCACTACCGTGTGGATGTGCTGGCTTAGGCTGATGCCAGCTTTGGGAGGTAGGTCCTGGAGGCAGTCTTGACTGTTTAGGATCAGTTCTTGGTGCTTCCTTTTACTGTTGAGCCCTGTTGGCTGTAGTTCAGTGTGCTGTGTCACAGTTCCTGGGGTGTTTTTACCCCTGTTTGATGTCTGTTGACACTTCAGTTTTATTAAGCTCTCTGACCGGTTGGTTCATAGATTCTGGTGACTCTGGGGGCCTTGCGCCTGGTCCTTGCCTTCTTCCCGCCTCTGGGGAACTCAATGGTTGGACATCCCAGAGTTACAAGTAACCTGTATTGGACGACAGAGAAGAGGATTTTAGTCTTACCTGTTAAATCCTTTTCTCTTAGTCCATACAGGTTACTGGTCTCCCACCCTGTCAAGGGACCATGCTAAAACAATCTGAATGCCGCCACCAGAGCAATACAGAGTTATGTGTCACCATCAGAGTAATAAAGTTATAATATACATATATACACCTCCTTTTGACTCTTGATTCCCCCCTTTTGCATCTTTCTCACTCTTCATTCTCACCTTTTGCTTCATACTCCCCTTTTGACTCTTGAGCCCCCTCCTTTTTCTCTCCCTTTTGATCCCCCTTTCTCCCCCTCCTTGACTCTTGATCCCCCCTTTTGACTCTTTCTCCCCTCTTGGTCCCTCCCTCCTTTTGCCTCTTGATTGCCCCTCCTTTCGCCTCATGACCCCCCCCCCCTCCATTTGCCTTTTTTTTTTTTTTTTTTTTTTTTCCCCCCATTCTTGACCCCCCTCTGACTTTCACCCGCTCTTGATTCCCCCTCTTGTCAAGTTGCCTCTCTTTACACCTCTTGATCTTCCTTTTGCCATTCTCCTCCTCTTGATCCCCCCTCTTTGCCTCTTTCACCCTTTTGCCTTAATCCAGCCTTGACTCTTGTCTTGAGCCCCCTTTTGCCTCTCTCTCCCTCTTGCCTCTCTCTCCCTCTTGCCTCTCTCCCCCCTTCCTGATTCCCCAATTTAAACATTTCTCCCCCTCTTGAACCCATGTCTCCCCCTCTTGAACCCCTCCTTTTGCCTTTTTCTCCCCTCCCCCATTTTCCCATCTTGATCCCCCTTTTGCCTCTCTCCCCTTCTTGACTCTTGATCCCAACCTTTTGCCTCTTTCTCCCCATCCTGATCCCCCTTCCTTTTGCCTCTTGGTCCCCCCTCCTTTTGCCTCCTGATCCTTCTCCTTTTGCCTCTTTTTCTCCCTCTTGACCCCCTCTGCCTCTTTTACCCGCTATTGTCCCCCCTTGTCTGTCTTCCCCCTCTTACCTCTATATAAACCCTCTTGATCCCCCATTTGCCTTTCTCCCTGTCTTGATCCCCCCCACCCCCTTGCCTGTGACAGTGCCTGGCTTCTGCTGACGCTGTCTCTGCTCCCAGCCTCCCGCTCAGCTCTGTCTCCGCAGACCACACAATTACTTAAGGTAGGAGCGGCCGGCCTACCCGGTGCGCAGATGCAGTGCTTTTCACACTGCTTCTGATGTCACTGGGTCTAGGCCCGGCCTGCCTCCACTCGGACGCGGCCGGCGGTTGTTGAAAGCAATCATCCGTGGCCGCAAGGTAGGCGTTTTTAACAGTGATGAGGCTGAGCCCCCTGTAATCAATACAGGGTCTCTGTTCTGCTCTGTTTTTTTTTTGTTTGTTTGTTTTTTTTTCTCCTTCACAAAGAATAATCCAGTCTCAGCAGGAGAGGAAGACTTGCGGATGAACTCCAGGGACAGGGCATCCGCAACATACTCCTCCATGGTCTTTATTCTCCATGACAGAAAGATAGTAGATTTTACCTTGGAGGAATGACACCCGGTTGCAATTCAATGATACAATCGTATGGGTGGTGAGGCAGGAGCTCACCAGCCCGGCCCTTATCATATACATCATGGAACTCTTGGTACTCTTCAGGCAGTGAAGAGACCAGGGATGTGGTCAGTACTTTCACCACTTTCACTAGGCATGTCTTGGAACAGTTGGGTGACCATGCCATGACTTCGGCCCTTACTCACTCTAACGTGGGACTGTGTTTGTGCAACCATGGATAACCCAGGACCACAGGATAGTGAGGAGAGTGGATCAACTGTAATTGTAAGGTTTCATGATGGAGAGCCCCTGTAGCCATAGATAAACGAGCAGTTTCATGGGTCACCTGCGGCAGCTTTAGGGGACTGCCATTGATCACCTCAATGGCAAGTGGACTAGTACGGAGCTTCAATGGAATGGAGTGTTTCTGGGTGAAGGCACTGTTGATAGAGGCCTGCTGCACTGGAGTCGATGAGTGCCTCTGTAATAATGGAAGTCTTGCTCCAAGAAAGCCCAACAGAGACTAATGATTTATCCTTAAGGATAGCCAGGGACACTGAGATGCCACCTAAGGTCCCCTATAGAGCCTTAGGTGCAGGGTGTTTCCCAGACGTGTGGGGCAAGTTCACAGTAGGTGCCCTGCCTTACCACAGTAAAGGCACAGGCCCTCCCTCCTCTTAAAGCCCTCAACCAAAAGGCGAGTGAGCCCAAGCTGCATGAGGTCTCGAGTAGGAGGCGCTGAAGGAGAGGGAGGCACGGGTGAGGATGAAAAGCTTGGGGCTAAATGGATGGGATGCCTCTGCAGGTGCTCCCTGAAGGAAGGTCTCACTGATTCGGGAGTCAATCAGGAGCTCCCGGGCTGCAATCTCATCTTTAACCATATGCAAAAGCCCATTAGAGAGCGTCCACGAGAGCCTCATTCCAACCAACCTCTGCTACCAGGGTAAAACTCTACGGCATAATCTGAAACAGTCCTTGTATCCTGCCGGATGGACTTTAGTTGCTTGGCAGCCGAAGTGGAGCAAGCCAGTACATCAAATACCATTTTAAAGGATGCCACAAACTTTGTATACAATGGCTTTCTGCATCTCCCAAAGGCAATTAGCCCATGCCAAGGCCCTGTCAGAGTAAGGAAATCACAAGGCCCACCTTACTCCTGTCAGACAGGAATGCTTTTGGTATCCTCTGCAGATATACCGACCTGGTTCAGGAAACCTGTGCACTGGTTAGGGTCACCCCCATAATGCTTGGGAAGCGGGGCAGACCCAGTCATGCCTCTTGCAACATTGGAATCACAAATGGCAGCCGGAGCGGATGTGGCAGCAGCTATAGGGGCAGCCTGCGCCAGGGGTTGCTGAGGTGTTGGAGCCAGATGCGCAGGACAGAGCAACAAAGTCTGAAGGTCTAAAGCAAACTGGTCCATGAGCTCATTTACCAGGTCCAACCTGAAAAAAAAAAAACATTTGGTGGATTGCCTGCTCCTTCTGAGTTCATGACCCTTGTGTACTGTTAGGGACCAGGAACCAGACAGACGCAAACATTTTAAATGCAAAACACCTTTTATTAAAATAACAAAAGCAAACAAGCAAAATCGTGATCCAGGGTCAGGAACCAAGACTGGTACTCAGACAATCCGGGGTCAGGAATACGGAGATCAGCGATGTCAGGAACAAGCCAGTAGTCAGGAGCCAGAAGGGATGTCAGAGGAAGCCAGGTCATGCACAGATAATCAGCAGCTCAGCAGAACGCACTTGTAGCCAGAATCAGACACAAGGGCAAGGAGGAAGTAAGCCTAGCTGCTTTAAATACCCTGGAAGGGGTTAGCTGATAAGTCAGGTGAGTAACCATGAAAACTGAGAGGTCAAGGCAGCATCAGCCGACTCAGCCTGACATAGGGAAGGCAGCAGCAATCAGCAGGTAAGTGTTAGACCAGGTTAGTCGTAGCACGACATTCTGGAAATTAGTTGTGCACACTGACTTGGGGGTAGAAAGGCAAGTGATACCTCATTCGATGGAGCATGTTATCTGCTTTCCAAAATAGTATGGTTTTTGACTCTTCACTTCTGTAGTTATTTTTTGTACAGTCAAGTAATATTTGAGAAAATTTTAGAAAAATCGGAGGTTGTAGTAGGTGTAGTTTTGTACTTCTAGCACCCCCTGTGGTAGGTCAACTCCTACTGATGGGGTGCCATGATTATCCTAAAAGCACAAGCTAATGAATAAATTTGGAAATTCTATGGTTTTCAAAGATTTCAGTACATTTGAAGGGGCAGAAATCTAAACATTATAGAACAGGGGCGGACTGACAGGACCCAGGGCCCCTGGTCCAAAAAGAGGTCTGGGCCCCCTGCAGAAATCTCCACAATGTCCCTTCCACCTCCACAATGCCCCCATCATCTCATCGCCACAATGCCCCCTTCTCTCCACAATGCCCCCTTGATCTCATCGCCACAATGCCCCCTTCTCTCCACAATGCCCCCTTGATCTCATCGCCACAATGCCCCCTTCTCTCCACAATGCCCCCTTGATCTCATCGCCACAATGCCCCCTTCTCTCCACAATGCCCCCTTGATCTCATCGCCACAATGCCCCCTTCTCTCCACAATGCCCCCTTGATCTCATCGCCACAATGCCCCCTTGATCTCATCGCCACAATGCCCCCTTGATCTCATCGCCACAATGCCCCCTATCTCCACATTGCCCCCTTCATCTCATCTCCACAATGCCCCCTATCTCCACATTGCCCCCTTCATCTCATCTCCACAATGCCCCCTATCTCCACATTGCCCCCTTCTCTCCACAATGCCCCCTTGATCTCATCTCCACATTGCCCCCTTCTCTCCACATTGCCCCCTTCTCTCCACATTGCCCCTTGATCTCATCTCCACAATGCCCCCTTCTCTCCACAATGCCCCCTTGATCTCATCTCCACAATGCCCCCTTCATCTCCACAATGCCCCCTTCATCTCCACAATGCCCCCTTCTCTCCACAATGCCCCCTTGATCTCATCTCCACAATGCCCCCTTCTCTCCACATTGCCCCCTTCTCTCCACATTGCCCCCTTCTCTCCACATTGCCCCCTTCTCTCCACATTGCCCCCTTCTCTCCACAATGCCCCCTTGATCTCATCTCCACAATATTGCCCCCTTCATCTCCACAATATTGCCCCCTTCATCTCCACAATGCCCCCTTCATCTCCACAATCCCCCATTCATCTCCACAATGCCCCCTTCCACAATCCCCCCTTCATCTCCACAATGCCCCCTTCCACAATCCCCCCTTCATCTCCAAAATGCCCCCTTCCACAATCCCCCCTTCATCTCCAAAATGCCCCCTTCCACAATCCCCCCTTCATCTCCACAATGCCCCCTTCCACAATACCCCCCTCCATCTCCAAAATGCCCCCTTCCACAATACCCCCCTCCATCTCCAAAATGCCCCCTTCCACAATACCCCCTTCATCTCCACATTGCCCCTTCCTCAATGCCCCCATCTCCACAATGCACCCGTCTCCACAATACCCCCTTTCATCTCCACCATGCCCCTACCTGCAGTCCTTGGTGGTCTAGCGGCGTGGGGCGCGCCTCTAGTAATGCAGAGGCTGGGAGATGATGTCATCTCCCAGCGCTCTGTATTACTAGAACGGCCCGGCGGCCGTTGTAGGAGAGCTGCTGAGCAGCTCTGGAAGTGGCGGCGGCGGCGGGCCCGTGACCGAATGCCCGATGGTCAGTCCGCCCCTGTTATAGAAACATTTGTGCACACCAGACTTGGGGTAAGAAGGCAAGTAACCCCTCATTAGATGCATCAGGTTGTCTCCTTTCCAAAATGGTATGATTTGTCTACCATTTCTTCACTTCTGTAGTTATAACATTTTGTGTACAGGCAAGTAATATGAGAACATATTAGAAAAATCAGAGGTTGTAGTAGGTGTAGTTTTGTTGTTCTAGCACCCCCTAAGGTAGGTCAACTCATACTAGTGGGTTGCCATTTTTCTCCAAAGAGAAATGAATGCGCTAATGAATACAGTTTTGAATTTCCATTGTTTTCCAGATTTCAATATGTTTGAAGGGGCAAAAATCTAAAAAAATTTTGTTTTTGTTTTTTTTTTTGTGTTTTTTTTTTTTTTATAGCTCCACTTTTGGAAATATTTGTTCACACTAGGCTTGGGGTAAGAAAGCAAACTACCCCTCTTTTGATGTGTTAGGATGTCTATTTCCAGAACTATATAGTTTTATATAGTTATTACCCTGTTTTAGGTTAGTTTTACTACATATTGGTTCATAAAGTTGAAAATGCCATTTTGCTCTCCTGGTGATTAGGGCTCTGCGCTAGCTATGGGCGTAGGTAAAACTATACGAATGTGTTTTTTGTACTGGGGGGGGGACTTGGGGCTTTTTAAATAACTGAAACTTTCACAATCAAGGTAAATGTAAATAAATAAATTTGCTCTTTTTTTGGAATTGACATCATAGCGGTTTGCATGATTCCAAATTCACTTCACGTAAACTCATTCTGAAAAAAGTACCGTAAAATCTCGGGTATAATGCACACAATTTTACCCCACTTCACCCTCTGTGAAGTGGGGGGTGCGTATTATACACAAGATAATTTTTTTTGAAGATCTTTTTTTAATGCTGGCGATCCCTTCCCTCCCTCCCCTGGCGCTATCCGCTTTCATAATAAAGCTATAAAGCTTACTGAGGTCTGTGGGCAAACTGCATCTGGCTTTCAGGACCTTCTGCCTCCAGCCAATTGTAATGCCCTGTGTGCCATTGGCTAAGGGATTAAGCAGGGAAATACTTAAATCCTGACCTGTTGATGGCATGTGATATAGATAGATATATAGAGAGAGGTCAGGGCTCAAAATTTCAACTCCTGTGCTACTAGCCAGGCCTGAAAATTTACTCACCACCAGTTTCCATGCCTAGCCCCCCCATATTGCCACTTTTTTTTAGGCGGTGTTGCTGGGGGTGGGGCTAATGAGTAGAGAATTAACAAATTGTAAGGTTATTTCTGGACCCATTGGGAGGCTTTTTATAACAGAATAAATTATTAGTGTGCCACTTTTTCCTACATTTTCTAATTTTTGCCAGTCAGGTTTCAAATGTATAACTATGGAAACTGCCATATACAATAGGAGATGGCGACAAGTGAAAGAGTTGAGGGATATTAAACAATGGAGGGTGGAAACATAGCCGCAATGCTGGTCCTGCTTTTGGACTACAAATTAAACCATACTCCACTAACTTGTGAATGTTTAAGAATGTAGTTCAGCCCCAGTATTATGAGAGGAATTGGAAACAGCACAGCAGTTATAACTACCATCATCCTCCTGTCAGAATATGATGGAACTTGTAGTCCAGTAAGAGGGCCTTAGGTTTCCAAATCCTGTGACAGGGACAATATGAAGGGCAGACTGTGTTAATTAAGCAGTGGCTGTAAAACACACATACTGAAGTTTAACCCTTTAACACCTTAAGGACCATTGACGTGGCAGGACCGTCACGCTGGTCCGGCACTTAAGGACCAGTGACGGTCCTGGCACGTCACGTACTTTTACTCACCGCACTCCTGTAGGAGCACGGTGAGTAATACCAGTGACCTGAAGTTGATCGATCCAAGCGATCTTTCAGTCCCCTGTTCGGCGTGCCGCCCCACGTGATCAGTCATGTGGGAACGGCACGACAAACTTTCCTATCTGGTCCTTAAGGGACAGCACACCCCCGGGACAGCTGGTTAAGGACTGGGAAAATCTGAGGTCGTTTTCACTTAAGGACAGGAGCAACTATGACCTTTTTGACTATGTCTTTGTTCAACAGTGTTTTCCCTCTTTTATTCCACCCCCATAAATTATATACTGTTTTTTAAGCACAAATAGGGCTTTCTTTTTATACCCCATTTACTTTATTAAAATTAAAAAAAAAAAAAAGTAAAAAAAAAAAAAAAGCCATTTTTGTTTTCTCTTGGGATCAATTGGGTGCAAATGGTTACATTTTTATGGAGACTGCATGAAAGGTATGAACGGTCAGTGATACCTACAAAATGCGCAGTTTAAAGTGGCCACTGTCCCCCCCCCCTTTTTTTTTTTTTTTTTCTTTTTACAAAAAGTGCATCATTGCAGGTCAGAAATTGACCTGCATTTAGCCAGCCAGCACCAGAAATGAAGGGGTTAATACCCCCAGCTGCTGTATTTTTTCCCCTAGGTGTCTCCTCTCTGCTTCTCTCTCCCTTACCTTGATAGCAAGGGAGGCAGAGACAGATGACAGACATAGAGGCAACATACTGCCTCTATCACGCAGAATGCCGGTACATGTGATTGCTGCTACGGCGATCACATGACCCAGCACAAGCAAGAAGGGCTGAGACTGAACGCCCCGTTCTCGGAGCATCCAGTCTCAGCCTGGAATTAATGATAGCAGCGTGCACGGAGGCACGCTGATATCATTTAAGCCATGACGGTCCAGGACCGTCATGGGTCCTTAACCCCTTCAGTGCCAGAGGCTTGGGCCATTTCCTGTACCTTGCACGCCAAACATTTTTTCAGCATTTTTGCTATCCTCCTGTTTAGGCTTGATTTATTCTGGGAATTTCTAGTTACATGTGGAAAACTATATAATTTTTTTTTTTTTTCCCAGAACAAATTGAGCTTTCTCGTGGTTACCTTACGTGAAGAGAATTTTGCATCGTGTAAAAAGCTGATGTCATAATGACAAAAAAGTGAAAATGTACTTATTTTGCTAAAATCATACTATGCATCAAAAAACATTTACCTTGATTGCAAAAGTTTCAATTATATGGAAAAGCCCTGAGTCCTCAGAGTAAAAAAAAAAAAATATACCAAAATTTGTATAGTTTTACCTACGTCCATGGCTAGCACAGAGCGCTAATCGCCAGGAGCGCAAAATGGCATTTTCAACTTTAAGAACTAATATGCGCATTTCTGGGTTTTTGTGGTAAAGCTACCCAAAAACAGTGGAATAACCATATAAAACTATATATATTTCTGAAAAGTAGATAACCTGCCGCATCTAATGAGGGGTAACTTGCCTTCTTAGCCCAAGCCTGTTGTGCCCAAATGCTTACATTTCTGCCCCTTCATCTGTACTGAAATCTGTGAAAACCATGGAATTTCCAACTGTATTCATTAGCTAGTGCTTTTAGGAGAAAAATGACACCCCATTGGAATGAGCCAACCTACCTTAGGGGTGGCAGAAGCACATAACTACACCTACCTGTTTGCTTCCTCGAAAATGGCTGCTTGTGTTAAAATGTTCATAACTGTTAGAGACATGAAGGAAAGGCATAAAAGGTATACAATTTTGGAAAGTATACATTCTCCCGCATTGAATGAGGGTTCACTTGCCTTTCTATCCCTGGGATGAAGTGCACAAATATTTCCAAAATGTGGCGCTATAGAAATAAATACATATTTTTTTACATTTCCACCACTTCAAAGATACTAAAATCTTTGAAAACCATAAAATTTCCTGCTGTATTCAGTACCTGCTACCAACATGAGAAAAATGGTAGCCCATTTGTGTGGGTTAACATACAATATGCAGGTGCTAGGAACACGTACTTAAACCTGACACTTTTTTGTTTTTGAAATTATCTGATTGCACTAAAATGGTTATAACCATAATAAATATGCAGGAAAGGTAGAGAAACAATGCAGTTTTGGAAAGAAAACAACCTGCTGCATTTAATGAGGGGTCACTTGCCTTCTTAACCAAAGGCTGGTGTGCACAAATGCTTCCAGGAGGTGGTGCTAATGGAAAAAGGAATTTTCTTACATTTCTGCCCCTTCAAATGTATGGAGCTCTGTGAAAACCATGGAATTTTCAACTGCGTTTGTTAGCTAGTGCTCTTAGGAGTCAAATGACACCCAATTGGTATGAGTTGGCCTACATTAGGGGGTGCTAGAAGTAGAAAACTATACCTACTACAACCTCTGTTTCTAACATATTTTCTCATACCTGATTTGCCTGGACGAAAATGGCTATAACAGATTCAGAAGTGAAGAAAAGATAAACAATACAATTTTGGAAAGAAGATAACCTGCCGCATTGAATGAGGGGTCACTTGCCTTTTACCCCCAAGTTAGTATGCACAACTATTTCCAGAATGTGGTGCTACAGGAAAAAAAACAAACTTTTTTTTACACAACTCTTCAAACTAAATGGTTCAGCGTTGTTGGATTTCCTAGGAGGACTTCTTGCCAGCCTAATAAAAATGGTACCCCACTGCTGTGGGTTGACATACCAATTTGGGTGACAGGAGTGCAGCTACCAGTGAAACAGGGATGGGAAAGCAAACAGTGTGTTTTTTTTTTTTTTTTTTTTTGCAAACCGATGAAAGAAGCTAGGGTGTCAGCCGGTGTACGTGCGGACCTGTGACTACTAGTATAAACAAAGTGTGTGGGAGGGTGAGGGGTTAGGCAGTGTGTGTGGGTATGAACGGAGGAGCAAGGATAGTGGTGATGGGGGGGGCAGTGTCTGATAGTGTATATATGGGGGATCTGTGACTACCAGTGTGCACTGTATGTCCCCCTCATACAAAGTTTGATTCCCAGCCTGAATCTAGTGCATACTGGTACTGTGAGTCTACCAGTAGGCAGTGGAAACAGGCTGGGGTTCAGGCTGGGGAATGTGATTGCAGATGGCTGTGGAACCAGGCAGGGGCATACTGCACGTGTGTGTGTGGGGGGGGGGGGGGGGATTGGAGGCATTTTATGTGCATGCCACAGGGTTGCCCAATGCACTGCAAAGCAATGCGTTGGACCCCCTGTTGCACACAGTTTTTTTTTGTTTTGTTATTTTGTATTCATAACTCGTTGGGGGGGCGGTATCAGGAACACTCCTGGTGTCCCCCAAAAGCACTGCATTGGACCCCCCGCTGTGGCACGTGCATTTTTTCCCCCCAATATTTTTGTGTAGACCTCTTTGGGGGGCATCAGAACCCATACAATGAGGTCTGGCTAAAAAATAAAATGGGGAAAAAAAATAATCCTTTGTGGCACACAAAGGGTTAATTTTTTTTTTTTTTTTTTTTTTTTTTAAATCATTGTTTTGTATTCAGATGGCCACCAAACAAGCTCTGATTACAAAGTAATGATAAAAAGTCCTGCCCCACAGGAAGGGGGACTGCATTGAACTCCCAGTGGCACACAGGGTTAAATTTTTTATTTATTTATTTTTCATATTATAGACCTCATTGAGGGGCATCAGGACCCCCCTTGATCCCCCCCCCCATGAGGTCTTGGTCAAAAAAATATGTCTGCAAAAGAAGTGACCCTGAGTGCCACAGGGGTGTCCAGCGCATTGCAAAGCAATGCATTGGATCCTTGTGGCACTCAGGGTTAATTTTTTTTTTTTTTTTTTTTTTATCATTGCTTTGTAATCAGAGCTTGTTGGGGGGCCATCAGGACCACTCTTGAATGGCCCCAACAATCTGATTACAAAGTAATACAATCCCTGTGTGTGCCGCAGGAAGGGGGTGGGGGTGCATTAGACCCCCCTGTGGCGCACACAGGGTTAAATTTAAAAAATATATATATATTTTTAAATTATAGACCTCATTGAGGGGCATTAGGACCCCCCGATTCCCCCCCCCCCCAATGAGGTCTTGCAAAAAAAGTCTCCAAAAGAAGTGACCCTGTGAGTGCCACAGTAAAAGTAATGTGCTGGGGACCCCTGCGGCACTCACAGGGTTTCTTTTGCTGTCTTTTTTTTGTTTAATCAGACCTCGTGGGGGACATCAGGACCCGTCCTGGTGTCCCCTAAGTTATTGATCTCCCAGCTGATCGGCTGGGAGATCAATATGGCGACTGCAGGAGAGCAAAAGCTCTCCTGACCTTCTCTCCCACTACTGGACGGAGTGAATGGGACCGGGGAAACTTTCCTAACTTCAAAAAAAAAAAAAATGCCAGATTAGGAGGGCATTAGGGAGGTTTGTGTACACACTGACAGCTCTCCTAAACACACATGCTTTTATCTTAGCTCTCCTAACACACACCTTAACATTAACCATTTGAGTTCTAGAGGGGTGCACAAGACATTGCAATGCATTGAGTGCCTCCCTGGCATTCAAAGGGTGAAAAAAATCCAGAACTGAACTTCATGGACTTGTCTTTCAACCTAAATTACTAGGTAACTTTTCCCCTGGGCAGTCACGTGACTTGGTGTCACTAGAGATTCACGGCAGTGATTTTATCAATGCAGAAAACCTTATACAATAGACCTGCAGTGTGAACTTGTATTTGAGCTCATTTAAATAAACATTAGTAATGTACAGGAACAGAAATCCTTTCTGTCGTCCAGTATTGCTTACAGGTAACTCTGTGAAGGCGACCACCCCTTTAAGTAGGCAGGAACAATTCTTGGAAAGAATGCAGGGTGGAGCCTTCCTTCCCTTCTCAGCTGGTCACCAGCCAATCCCCAACCAGATTTGTTCCTTGAACAGGAAAGGCAAGAGAACAGTTCTGCATAGTTTTTAGCTTAATTTATTGTTTTGTGTTAGATATGGGATGTAGAAATCTCCCATTAGGTGGATTACCATTACTGACTTCCCAGTGGCGGATTGCTCAGTTAACAGGTGCTGTTTGTGGACCTAGGAGAAGCCCAGTGAGGCTGCTTCTTTATCTATGGTAGTCTGAAGACAGAAGACCTGCAAAAAAGATGAGCAACCCTTTGCGTGCTGAGGTCCACTTATCACACTGCTTCCCCTCCACACATTGGTCTCCTTTAGGAGTTCCTACTATGTACTTCTGCACTCACTGGGTTTGTTTGTCTGCTGGAGTTTTGGAGCAATTGGGTTTCTGAGGTAACTTAAACCCTCGTTTGCCATGTTGTGCACTTTTAAGGGTCCCCTTTCACTTTTCCCTTTGGGCTTAGTGTTTTTTCTACCTTTATTTCATGCTTACTGTGTGTTTATAACCTTTGGGCACACTTTGTTTTAAAATTCCTTATTTTAGTTCTGAGCGCTTCACCGCATAGACTCAATTTTCTATTCACCTCTATGGGACTTCTCTCTCTTGGGACATATCTCTGCAACTACTCAACGTGGCGAGTTCAGAGTGCTCATTCTCCTTGTCTGCACTTGTCCTATAAGCCGGTTAATGTTCTGAGTGTCTTAGGGGGCTCGGGGCTTCGGGCACTGTTTTTAGGGTACTTGAAGGGAAACTACATTTCCCATGAACGCCCGTTTTGCGGGCTAATTTCTGAATGGCTCCTGTCGCAGATGACATTTTCTGTCTTTCTCTTCACGAGTATCCTACGCAGGGCTTGGATTCTTCCTCACTCCACAGCAGATTAACCCTTCGCCTGCCAGTTAAGTGCATTTTAACTTTCTGGGGTGAAAATGTAATCTGAGACACAGTATTTGGTTTATTCCTTATGCTTTCAGATGCTTTATATCCTGTTAGGATGTCAAACCCATTAGGACCTGGGGTTAGACCCAAGACTAAGGACACTGGGGTGTCTGTGACCCCCCCCCCCCCATTGCTCCTCATTTCAATCAAGGCTTCCTAGAGAATACTCAGGTCATTTTGCCCTTCATGCACTGTGGCCCCTGCTTCTCCACCAGGGCCTTCCAGCAGTGTTGTAGAGCCATCTTGAATGCCAGAATTAAAGACCACTTTGCAACAACATCCCACGCACCTACAGGGGGTCCTCCAGGCTTGGAAACCCCCCCACGTTATTCAGGTCTTCAGTGCCCAAAACTCAGGGTTTACCTGATGTGTCAGACTCCTCTGAGGAGGAATTATTGGTGAACTCAGATGAGGGTGAATGCTCTGAGGGGATTTGCTGCCAGTTCTTTGGGGATGCTTTTGAGGCAGACCCTGAACCCTCTGCTGAGAGTCTTATCAGAGCAGTCTTCAATACCTTGAACATTCCCGGTTTCTGAGGATCCTAAGGATACTTCTGACATTTTTCAAAGACCTAAATAGCAGTGTACCTTTTTCCCACCTAATCACACTCTTGACCAGATTCACTTAGCTGAGTGGAAAAACACTGACAAATGTTTAACCTTGCCTAAAGTTTTCTAAGCTCTAACCTTTCTCAGAGGTGGCATTAGCTCAGTGGGCTCACCCCCCCTAAGGTAGACACCCCAGTATCCAGACTTTCCAAGGCCACGGCTCTGCCAGTGGCAGATGCTTCTGCTCTCAAGGATTTAACAAACAGGAAGCTTGAGGCTTTTCTAAAAGCAGTCTTTACAACTATAGGCGCATCTTTGCAACCCACTTTTGCTGCCGCTTGGGTAAATGGGGCCATTGTTGTATGGACAGAACAGCTTACTGATTCTTTTCGTCAGGGCACCCCCACAACTGACTTGCTTCGGCTCTTGGATTACATTCCTGAAGCTCAGCGTTATGTTATTAGGCTAGAGGCCAGGGTTTCAGCCATTTCTGTAGCAGCCAAGCGTGCCCTCTGGCTTAAAATTTGGTCTGCAGATTCCATTTCCAAGAAATCCTTGATTCCTTTTCCCTTTTTGGGCACTTCCTTATTTGGCCCGGAGCTGATAAACCTCATCAGTGAGGCTACTTTAGGCAAGAGCACTCTGTTGCCCTTGGTCCCCAAGAAGAAGCCTCAAGTCCAAAGGCAGGTCTTTCGTTCCTTACAGGCTGAGGCATGTGCTATGGCCCCAGCGGTTCCTCGGGCTCCGCGTTCCTCCTCCAAGCCCAAACAGCAGTGGAAGCCAAAGCAGTCCTCCACCAACCCAAAGTCCACCAAACCACCTTTGGCATGACTCTCTGAACCCTGGACCCCACGCGCCAGTGGGTGGCCGACTGCGCCATTTTCTCAGTGTCTGGACAGACACCATGGTGGATCCATGGGTTTTACAAGTGATTTCCGAGGGATATAGGATTCCCTTCACCTCTCTACCCCCTTTCAGGTTCTTCTTTTCTCACACTGCTCAGGGACTGGAAAAACAGTCTTTTCAATGGTGCTATCCAGACTCTCTTGGCCAAGGAAGTTCTGAAACCGGTTCCCGACCTGGAAATTGATTCCAGATTCTATTACAACCTGTTTGTAGTTTCCAAGACGGATGGCAGCTGCCATCCCATCCTGTACCTCAAGGTTCTAAATTCCTTTGTAGTCAAGACTCCTCATCACCAAGAGTCATTAAGATCAGTGATTGCGGCTATGTGTCCTGGGGAATTTCTGGCCTCTTTGGATCTCCAAGATGCTTATCTGCACATGTTTGCTTGTGACATGGGGCACTTCCAGTTTTCTGCTCTCCCATTTGGTCTAACCACAGCCCCCAGGTATTCACTCATATCCTGGGTGTGTTAATTTGTCATGCACAAAGAAGGCATTAGTCACTCCATACATGGACTATTTGCTCTTGATAGCCCAATCTCTGGAACTCCTTCAACAGGACTGTATCAACACACTTACCCATCATTGGTGGATCCTGAACATGGACAAGTCGGACCTGATCCCATCTCAGAGGCTAGTCTTTCTAGGTCTTCTGTTCGACACCCTGAAAGGCATGGTGTTTCTAATGGATGAAGTGGTTCACAAGATCACAAAGGTTTCCTCAGTCCTGGCTTGCTATTCTGTTCCAGCCAAGAAGTTGACCTCTCTAGTGGGAAAGTTGATATCCACAATAGAGGTGGTACCATTTGCAATGGCTCACACGAGGGAACTTAAAGGGATAGTAATGTTTCATAGTAAAAGCAGCTCTAATTAATCTTCATAGTATTTGGGCCATGGAGAGTGTTATTTCAGTTCTTTCAGAGTTGTAGTTCAAGAGTAACTCAATGACAAAGTGTCCCCCTCCTGCCCCTTTTACTGATGTAACATTGCTCAGCCAGAGCAAAAGGGAGGTGCCCAGAGTGGAAGGGAGGTGCACAGGTAAATTGCATAGAGGGACAATCTTCAATTAAGATGAGGGAAAAACCTGAAAAACTTGTCAAGGGGGGCAGGGCTTCCATTGTTCTCATAGAAGAAGATTGTCCCCTGCTGTTATCGGTCTGGTCTATGGACTGCTTTCCACATCTGAGAAGAGATGGCTTACACTAGGTAAAAGGGGCGGGAGGGGAAAATTTGCTTGTGAATATCTCTCAAACCTTAAAGGTTTCAGAGATCAGACTTGTATCGTTCATGGTTTTTTTTTTAATGCCTACAAAATAAAATTAAAGATGAAACAAAGTATTACTATCCCTTTTAAGAGTTTCGTGATCCAGGTTTGCAAAGGCAACACAGATCTCCTGAGACTGTCTGTTTCTCTACCCTTACACATGGAGCGGAGTCTCTCCTTGTGACAAGATCCCTCCTACCTGAGGAAGGGCAGACCCTTCCTAGTATCATACTGGACCATGGTGACAACAGATGCCAGCCTATCCAACTGGGGAGCGATCCTGGGTCACCTGAACGCACAGGGTCGATGGTCAGCAGAAGAGTCTCTCCTTCCCATCAGTGTCCTGGATATTTGTGCGATATTCCATGCTCTCAGATACTGGTCCTATTATCTTGAAGGCTGTCCAGTCTGACAACACCATGCCCGTGGCTTACTTCAAAAAGCAAGGCAGAACAAGAAGTCTCGCTGCTTGGTTGGAGGTCAAGGCTATATAAATCCAGGCAGAAGAACATGTCTCTGCCATCTCTGCAATTCATATTACTGGAGTAGACAACGTATTAGCTGAATTCTTAAGTTGACACACTGTAGAAAGTGGAGAATGGTAACTCCAACAGGAGGTGTCAGACCTCATAGTCCAGAAATGGGGTTTTCCCTGGATCGACCTGATGGTGACCAGGCACAAAGGAAGGTTCCAATGTTTTGTTCCCAATGGAGGGATCCTCTGGTTCTGGCAGTGGATGCCCTGTCGATTCCATGGCAGTTTCCTCTAGCATACTTCTTTCCTCCCATTCCCTGCTTCCCAGGGTATTGAGGAAATTGCGGTTGGCGGGAACTCTGGTCATTGTAATTGCTCTGTACTGGCCCTGGCAATCCTGGTTCCCGGAGCTCCTGGACCTATGTGTCCGAACCTTTTTGGCTTCCACACAGACCGGATCTCCTCCTACAGGGCGATCTGTGGAAAGAGGATGTAGAACATCTGTGTTTGATGGCCTGGCAGTTCAGTCTTCAATATTGAGGAAGAAAGGTTTCTGTTCAGTGGTCGTAGCCACTATGGTTTGTGCTTGAAAGCCTGTTTCTCCTAAGGCATACCACAGCATCTGGTCTATTTTCCACTCTTGGTGTGTGGATAGGGATCCGTCCTCCCAAGAGTTCAACGTCCACACTGTCCTGTAAAAAAGACAAGACAGTGGGGAGAAGTTCTTTGAAGGTCCAGACTTCTGCGCCTTTTTTTTTTTTCTCCCCCTGAGGTGCATTGCCATCCTTCCAGATGTTGGGTTTTCTTTCAAGGTGTTGCTCATGCTTACTGTTCCTCAGTAGGGCCTTTGTTTTGGTGCTGGGTGTCCTGTAGCACCCTCCTTTTGAATCCTTTGCCTCCATTCTTCTTCGTCTTCTGACTTGTAAAATGGTCTTCCTCTTGGCAACTGTCTGTTCGCAGATTGCTGAGTTGCAGGCTTTGTCCTGCAAACAGTCTTTCTTGGTGTTTCACAAGGACAAGGAGGTTCTTCACACTTCTCAGGAATTTATTCCGAAGGTGGTCTGAGTTCCACATCAATCAGGATATTTTCTTGCCTTCATTTTGTCCTGACCCTAAATCTGACAAGGAGAGGGATCTACATTTGTTAGATGTGGTACAATGCCTTAACTTCTATGTGCACAGTACGGAGTCCGTTCGTCAGACTGACACACTCTCCATCATTCCTGAGGGTCCCAGGGCTGGTAAACCTGCATCCAAGGTGATTATCGCCACCTGGATCAAGTCTACCCTTCGTAAGGCCTATGAACTCAGGAAGAAGCCTGTTCTATTTTTTATCAAGATTCATTCCACCAGGTCTGTTGGTGCCTCTTGGGCCTATAAAAATCAGGCCTCTGCTGGTCAGTCGTGCAAGGCAGCCACTTGGTCGTGTGTACACTTTCTCTAAACACCATCGTGTTGACGTGCTGGTGTCGGTTGACACCAGCTTTAGTAGGAGGTAGGAGCTTCCTGGGGGCAGCCGTGCCTGTCTAGGACTTTACTCCTTATGTCTCCATAATTTGACTGAGCCCGGTTGGCTCTAGTTCAGTGTGCTGTTACATTTAGTGGTGTTATATCCCAGTTCAGTGTCCGTTGACACTTTTCTCTTTTGGAGTTATCCTGATCTGATTAGTCCGTATGAGCTCTGGTGACTTTGGGGACCGGCACCTGGTCCTTGCCTTATTTCCCACCACTGGGAAACTAAATTGGTACATCCCAGAGTTACCTGTAAGCTATATTGGTCAATAGTTAGCGTCTCAAATCTATCTGGTTGGGGATTGGCTGGTGACCAGCTGAGGAGGGAAGGAAGGCTCCACCCTGCATTCTTTCCAAGAATTGTTCTTGCCTACTTAAAGGGGCAGTCGCCTTCCCCAGAGTTACCTGTAAGCTATATGGACTAAGAGAAAAGAAATTAACAGGTAAGACTAAAATCCTTTTATTCACCTTTACATGACAAGCACACGAAATATAGGTTGTACATTCAATTTTAAACCAGGGACAAAAGCAAGGACTTCATGAACTGGGAGTCAAAACAAGGAACTCTCCCTTGAAATGAGGACTAGTTGTCGAGCCCCACTCCCCCAAACATTCGCCTTCTAGCCACCAATGACTGTTCCTTCAAACAGCTCTTTCTAGACTGCCCCTCTGTTTCTTTCTGTACATGACGGCACTCTTTGTACATCCATCACCTTACCCTTCTTCCTAGATGTTTCCCTCCCCACTCAGTCTCCTGTCCCTTAGTACCTGCTAGCTCTCAGGAATTTCTAGCCAGGATCACCCCTTTCCTGACCGCAGCCACAGTATTGCCAAACTTGAAATATTAATAAAAGAAAAAAGTGGGGCTGAATATAAGGTGACAAATAGCTGTCCATCTCTCTCTCCCTCTTGTTGTCCAGGTGTCTATAGCAAGGAGATACAGGGGCTACATTGAATACATGCACACAATAAAAGCATAATCTCCTCACTGATGGCCCTCCCTCAAAACAGTAGAGAGGGCCCACTGACAAACCCTGGCGCCCTAGCGGTGGGTGATTAACCCCTTAACGACCCATGATGGTCCAGGACTGTCATGGGTAGAATCCCGTTATGGACCCATGACTGTCCTGGACCATCATGGAATTCCGGGCTCCCAGAGTGGCTGCACGCTGTTTGGGGAGCCCGGAGGCGGATACAAAAAAAAAAAAAATGGTTCGTGGTCCTTAAGTGATGGCCACAAGAGCGATCAGCTGTCCTTAAGGGGTTAATAAAACTGTTTAAATGTTCTCACTATTCTTATTTGTAGTGGTCTTTAAGTCCTACATATTGCTTCTGGCAATGACATATTCTGTGTAGTCATTTGTATAAATTTTGGGCGCACCGGTGATAACTTTAACTCCAGCCATTAACTGGGAATACCAGTTTAAACCTAAATTTATGTAAAGTTGTTCTAGTCAGTATGTGGTTTACCTGATCACTTCAGCAATATGTAGGACAAATCTGGGCTGTAGAACCGATTTCAGCTAGTTTTCGTGTGTGCTGTTTCACTTTGCTGAGACAGTATTTTGTCTCATTTCTATTGTTATCCTAATTTACTTTTATATTTTTTGATACTGTTGACAATCCCCCTTCTGTTATGCTTCCTTTTATAATAAAATTTGTATAAATATTTATATGTAGTAATATCTCCTACCTTTTAATGTTTCAACATTTTAAGATGTCCACTAGGCTTCTGCAGAGGGGTTATCTATTGTAAACATGAGTTGAATTGATTGTGTAGATATTAAAGCAAAGCCCATGATAGTTTTTTTTTTTTTTTTTTTTTTTAACTTATGAATTTTGAGCTTCTTTGCAGGAGTCAAGTGGGTCTCCTACCATTAAACGTGCACGTGGGCGTCCTCGAGGCAGCACCAAAAAGGTGAATACTGACAAAGATGCTACTAATAGCAAGGTGAGGTTTCATTTACTTGATTTTTATGAGTATGAAAGTATTTGTGTAAAATGTGTAAATTCATGAAGTTTGCCTTCTCAAACAGTGGCAAAATAAATGTCCTACTGAATCAATTTCCACTTTTTTTAATATTTTTTTTTTTTTTTAACCATTTCAAAAAGCTTTATTGAAGGGAAAAATCATGCAAGTACAAACAACATTAAAGGGATAGTAAAGTCCGTTTAAAAAAAAAAAAAAAAAAGTGTTGGCAAATTGATAGGAATCGGGGCATTACGTACTTTTTAATTGTACATATCAATTAAACCTTTATGGTTTGAGAGATATAAGAAAATAATGTCCTCTGTTCCCTCCCCTTCTCATGTGTCAGCTGTATAGCTGACGGCATGAGATCCTGCTTCCGGGACCAGATGGCAGCTCTTCAGGAGTGCTGTTATCGAGATATCTAACTATAAATACTTCATTGGTATGGTCTACTTGTTCCTGGATGCAAGCACATGTTGTAAACCATTCCGATGAAGTATTTATAGTTGGATATCTCGATGACGGCACGCCCGACCAGATTCTGCTTGTCCACTTTACAGCTCATCAGGCAGAAAGGGGAGGGAACGGAGGACTTTATTTTCTCATCTCTCAAGCCATAAAGGTTTCAGAGATAGGAATCAGGGCATTACGTATTTTTTAATTGTACCTACCATTTTGCCAACACTTTTTTTTTTTTTTTGTGGACTTTATTATCCCTTTAACATGGTTCACATATCCCATGTCCCCATATAACAGTCAAACAGTATGTGCTATATATCCAGACAAACTTTTAAAAAAGCAATAAACCTAAAGACACATACGTTGCACCTAAACCTTAATGAGCAGTATAGGAGACCAAAAAGATACTTGAGATAGAATAATATGTCTCAAGACACATCATTCACAGCTTCTCCCCACATACAAGAGAAAACTAGGGAGATAGAACATCTAGAGGAGTACTACCTAGCAGTGAAACTTCCACAGGCAATAAATCTGTTGTATAAGAAGAAGATAAAAGACATTTAAGACAGAAAAATCAGAGAGGAGTTAAAGAGAAGGGAAAGCCAAGGGATGTTGCCAGGGAAGGGGAAGGGAATAGGAGGGAGATGACCTGACCAGACACAAGCAAAGCCTGAATCCAGAAGTCTCATGCAGAGCAAGGGGCAAAGGCAAGCCAAGTGGCAAACTCTGATTCATAGTATGCCCCACGACCATTAAAGTAATTGTATAGGCGCTCCATATCTAGCGGGCCCCTGATATGGACCTTCCAATCAAAGATAGATGGTGGCACCATCTGACAGGTACTCAGGACCTAGCTGCTGTGACCAACATAACCCAGTGGCGGATAGAAACTGGAGGCAGAGGATCAGGACTGGGTAGTAGGATAGAAAGTAAAAGGATGCTGGGAGTGGAAGGAAACTGTAAACCCATCAGAACAGGAAGTGCAGCACTCATCCCTGACCAGAAAGAAAGCCAAGCCGGGCAAGACCACCAAATATGAGAGTACGCCCTGCAGGGCCAACAGCAGTCAGGGACAGTGGGGTCAAACAGAGAGATCCTGGTCGGGGTTTGGTACAAGATCATCAGTAGTTTATAGTTGGTTTCCCTCATGAGAGTGGTAGGAAGAAACCAATGGTGCCACCAACCACTGGCCATCTGTAATCTGAGAGCCAATATCTGCCTCCCAAACAGCCTTCCTAGGGCGGGATAAGACTGATTCGGAGGTGAATAAGCGATAAACCCTCAACAGACCCTTGGAGGCAGGTGGCACACCTACCAGCATCTTCTCAAAGCGTGAAAGTGGCCTAGGGCTAAAGGATCTTATTGGGTGGGAAAGAAGCAGATGCTTAACCTGGCAGTAACACCAAAATTCTCTAGATGGAAAGCCATAGGAGAGACAAAGTGTGTCAAAGGAGGGCGACCCACCGTCCAGAAGATGATCCAAATCCACCAAACCTGCTGTTTTCCAGCTCTCAAAGGCAGTGCTAGACAATCGCAGAGGAAAATCTGGGTTCCCCAAAAACCGATTACAACAGATGGGTGTAATGCAAGAGCGAGCTGAGCATTACCTTTGGACCAAGTCTCCAACAGCAAGCCTGGGCAAGCAATAAACATACCAAAAATCCCCCACATCTACCTCCACATGACTCATGGAGGCCTGATCCGACTCAAGCCACTAGAGGAAGTCAATTTCTTTCACGGAACATGGACACAGTGGGGGATTTTAAGCAGTATTTCAAAAAATTAATAGACTAATTTCAATCTCTTCTGTTTCTTCATGTCCAGGGTCCCGCTTGACATGGTAAAGGATCTTCAATTCAATCCCTGGTGGATATGAAAGTCCTGGCTCTAGTTTCTCCTCGGGGGGGGGGGGGGGAGATTCAAAATATTTTATTCCAGTCTCTTCATATTTGCCAAGAAGGACTGCTGCTGTCTTATCCTTGACCTGAATCATCTCCGTTTCTTTATTCCTACACCACTGTTCAAGATGATGCCTTTGCACTCCATCCTAACTGCTATGTGCCAGTGGATTGTTTGACTTTTCAAGACATAAGACACTTTTTACATAGTTGATGAGGCTGAAAAGACATGTCCAGTCCATGCCAAAAACTCCCCTGTTGAGCCAGAGGAAGGCATACTTCTGTTAACACGGATCAGAGTTTCCTTTGTGTTTGCCTTTCAAGATGCTCCTTTCCATTTCACCACCCTCCCAATTGGACTGATGTCTGCTCCACAGGTTTTCATGAAGATGATGGTGGTACTATCTGCAGTTGGATCTACTTCACTCTCTTGATGACCTTATCACAGAAGCCTTTCTCAGCAGAGGGCTTGTCTTCATTTTTAGATGTGCAAGTCCATATTGGAGCAGCACAGCTGTGTGAGCAGTTTCAAGAAATTCCCTCTGGTTCTGTCCTAGGTTCTAGATTTTCTCTGCATGAAATTTAGGATGGATCTTTCTGCCAGGAGACACAGTTCAGATGTTGTCATGGCAGATGTTATACCTTAGATTTCCTGCCAGTGGCTAAATGGGTCTGCAAGCTGGTTTAATCCAAAGCATATGAGAGGGTCTGGTCCTTTTTATTTAAAAAAAAAAAAAAAAAAAAAGTATATTCTTGTGTATTTGAAGGCAGGGGTTGGTGGTAGTCATGTTTGTCTTCCAGTGCCAGTTTTGGCCTTTCTTCACAACCAACTTCAGAAAGGACTTGGTCTTAGTTCTATGAATGGATGGCTGAAATCTGGACATTCTTTCAGAGGTGCAAACCTTTGTGCAACGGGGGTGGCTTATGCCTGACTTGTCTTTCAGGATCCTACTCATCCATGGAACTAAAACCTAGTCCTGGGAGTGCTTCAGAAGCCTTTAAGCCTTTTTGTTTCTCTTTCTTGACTCTCATTGTAGTATTTACCCCACAACTAACGGTCAGAGTAAAATCCTAGGCACATGGAGTACTCCCAAATTCAGGACAAGTAAATTAATATATTTGGGGTATTTTTTTTTTTCTCCCTTCAATATTCACTTATTGTGTACATATCAGGACAGGAAAGCCTATGAAATTTTACAGGGCTTTTTATGTATTCTCAAACTAAATGATGGTTTTGCATATAAATGACGTCAAAATAAATCCCTACTTATTCTTAAGAAAACTGTATATAATTTGTGTGGGTATAGTAAGTTAACTGGAGGGAAATATGGTTGAACAAAGCTTACTAAAAAGGCCAAAATTGTTCTTGTCCTGTAGTGTAAAAAAATCCCTGTTCATCCTGGGGTTAAATATCACAATTGTGGATAGTGTATTTGGAGGACAAAATTTTACAGTGTGTGTTTTATAAAGATGGATTTGTGGATCAGGATATGCTACATATCTTTGTCTATGCTTGCATTAAAGGGATAGTAATACTTAAAATGTAAAAAAAAAATATGTTGTAGGGTTTATCCCCCTGAGTAAAACATGAGTACTCCAACTGCTGAAAGGTGTTTCATTCAATAGTTATTAATTTTCAAAGTTGAATTTTTTAGGTGCAATATGACATTGGCCTGAAATTGTACAGTGGCGCTGTTGCTACACGATCCTATGGACGGCTCTGGTCCCAGGACCATAAATCTCCATAGGATGGTGTAGCAACAGCTCCACTGTACAATTTCAGGCCACTGTGATATTGCACCTAAAAAATTCAACTTTGAAAACTAATAATTTTTGAATGAGACCTTTCAGCAGTGGGAGTACTCTTGTTTTACTCAGGGGGATAAACCCTACAACATATTTTATTTTTATTTTTTTACATTTTAAGCATTACTATCCCTTTAACACCTGTTGCACAATGTTTCCTTACCAGGGGACTTGGACAGGATTTATTTTTAAACAGAGCTCCTACTTTAGGATAGTTAGGATGTTAATTCTTCAATATAAGACAAAAGGTGAGGTTTGGGTTAGATCACATAACAAGATATTTGTAGGAGCCAACTGTAGTGATCATCTTTAAACTTCATGGAAATCTTCCTGTAATATTACCTCAAGTTGATATGTTTGGATTTTTAGGGTGAGAGGTTCAAAAAGTTGTAGTAACTGATATGGACTGTAATCAGAATGAAAAAATTCTTGCTCCATGGTCCATCAGTTCTCAGACCTAAAACCACATTTTTGCATCAAATGCCATCTATTATAAGGTATTTTCAGCCAAAAATATTTTAGCGGCCATTTTTTTTTTTTTTTTTTGTCTTGGCGTAATTTTTTTCCCGACAACTTAAAAATTAACTTGGAGTAGACAATGCACTATTTAGCAGGAGTGATAATCGATAGTATGGAGTTAACTGGTACAAAGTGTTTCAAAATTTGTCATTTTAAAGACAAAGCAAGTTACTTTTTGAACATTGTTCCCTTAAATTAGGTTATGGTGTCTTCATAAATGTTCACAGGAGATGCTTTGCAAACTGTGGGCAGATTAATTTTATAAATGAGGAAAATAGAGGAGGGCTAAGGATGGAACACTGGGTACCCTACATGTTAGTGGAAGGCACTCAAAGGGCTATGCTCCAGTCTCACAAATATCCATTCCTGGAAAACTTTACCAACCTTTAAAATAGGTTGGTGTCCCCTGATTAGAAACTGGACATGTGAAAATTATGGACTCTGCCTTCTCCTAGAGAGATTCCTATGTGGATTATATTGTCTCTGCTTTTGAGGGGCTCTTCAAAGTGGTGTTGGAGACACTGCAGGTCTGAGACTGTGGATGGGGGCGGTCTACCTGTCCAGACATCTTCCAGAGGCATAAGACTGTCTTTCCCTCTAATAACACAGTTGATCAGGTGATTTATGGATGAATGGAAAACTCTAAATAAGAGACTTTTCCTTTTATAAAAGCTTCTCCAAGCTATACCCTTTTACAGCGGAGGCCCTGGCATAGTGGGCTTTTCCCACTACTGTTGACTCCCCCTGTCTCACAGTTGATGAAGAACACTGCCCTTCTCCTTGCGGATGCTGCAGGGCTCAAGGCCCAGGCTGACTAGAGGCTTAACTCATTGCTTATGTCCAATTTTGTAGCCATTGGGACAGCTTTGAGGACTATTTTTTTTGCCTCTGCCTGGGTCAATACAGTTACTGCTATGTGCTCTGGTGTCCCCAGAGAGGACGTGCTGATACTGAAACTCTTTGAAGCATCCAGATTTTCAGGAGAATCCTCTTCCTTTTCTGTTTCTACGATCAGCACCCTATTGATTAAGATTTGGTCTGCATTCCAATCTTCTAAGATGTCACTGGTGTCAAGGAAAGGCCCTGTCTGAGCCTGACCTGAAACAGTTCATTAGCAACGTTCGTTGGGAAGAGCACCTTGTTGCCTCAGATTTCCACCAAGAGGTACTTTCTGGCAAGCAAGAAGTGAGTTTCATCCCCTGTCAATCAGGGTTGCAGAGGGTGCAAATCCCTCAAGTCTCCCAAAGCCCAGACAGATTTGTAAGCACAAGATAACATCTTGGTTCTCCTGGTTCCCACTAAAGCTTCTAGGTCTGAAAATGTAATCATATTGGAAGAATTGACTGGAGCAATATGACTTCCAGCACAACAAAGGGAAATATATATATATATATGTGTGTGTGTGTGTGTGTGTGTGTGTATATATATATATATATGTATATATATGTATATATGTATGTGTATATATATATATATATATATATATATATATATACATTTTATTTTTTATTAAGTATGATTGACAGTTAACCAAAACATTCAACTTTAAAAAGGCTAATTTTACAAATCTAAAAAAACAGTATTAAAGGATGTCCAGTTGGATGTAATCTTCAAAGATAAAAATGCAAAAGGAATTAAAGTATACGCATCAATATATACCATTGGGGAATAAGCACAAGTGGAGTAAATTTGGCTTAATAACGAGGTTTGCAGGCAAATGATAGAGGTGGCTTTTAAAGTGTTTAAATAAAACTGGTCAGATGCACTTTTTAAAAAATAAAAAGAATGTAATAGAATCTGCAAACAAGCAATTTGGCTAGCTAAAATTGAAAATGAGACGTATTGCAAAAGAGTGCAAGAAAAATCCTAAATAATACTACAAGTATATTAATAGCAAATTTAAGGGACAGTAATGTCCCATAAAAAATGTTTAGAGTTCTGTAGAGATGGAAAAAAAAAAAAAAAAAAAAATGCTAAATGACACAAATCCGATCTCTCAAACCTTTATGGTTTGAGAGAGATCCTCCGTTAAAGTTCCCCTCTCCCTCCCCTTCTGACGTCCGCTGTAAGCTGACAGCAGGAGTTCCTGGTCCAGGGGCCGAAAATCTGCTTTTCTGCAGAGCCGCAATAGCTAGATTTAAAAATAAATAATTCTATGGAATGGTCTACAAAGTGTGCCTGGTTTGCAAGCACACTTTTTAGACCATTCCAAAGAAGTATTCTTTTCAAAGCTGAAGAACCTCCTTGTGTTGGCCGACAGGGGTCTCCTGTCAGCTTTACAGCTGACATCAGGAGAAGAGGAACTTTAGCAGAGGGTATCTCTCAAACCACAGCGGTTTGTGTGATAGGATTTGTGGCATTTAGCTTATTTTTTTAATCTCTACAAAACTCTAAGCATTTTTTTATGGGACATTACTGTCCCTTTAAGGTTGATATTGGTCATTTTAAGGCTGAGACAGGTGAATTTGACTAGTGATAAGGCTATGGCTGATACCCTAAATACATTATTTGCCTCTATACATAGGAATCAACAGACTGGCTATGGGCAAACAGAAAACACCACATAATTTCCTCCATTATGTACATGGCTTACTGAGGACAAAGTCCAAAAGAGACTGAAAAACTTTATGGTGAATAAAGCACCTGACCTGATGGTATACACCCAAGGGTATTTAAGGAACTTATTTCTGTAATAGTAAGACCATTGTACATAATATTTATTGACTTGCTTTGATCAGACATAGTGCCCTGTGATTGGACTAAAGCTGATGTAGTTCCATTGTTAAGAAGGCAAGATCCAAACCTGAAAATTATAGCCCTTTGAGCTTGACTTCCATAGTGGGTAAGATATTAGAAGGGTTACTAACTGACAGTATTCTGAACTATGTGAAAACAAAGTAGGAGTCTTCATGGGTTTATGAAGAATAGGTCATTTCAGACTAATTTACTTGCCTTTTATGAAAGGGTAAGTAGTAGTTTGGACAAGGGATTTGCTGTTGATGTAGTATACTTGGATTTTGCAAATCCTTTGATAGTGCCTCACAACAGGTTATTGCATAATTAAAAGGCTTCAGTTTGGGAGGTGATGTCTGTACATGGATTGAGAACTGGTTAATCTCTTGAGTTCCTATGACGTGCCAGGACCATCATGGGTAACCTTCCCTTAACCCTTTGAGTGCCAGAGGGGTACAGAAAGGGCACTCAAGGGTTAAGAACCCATGACTGTCCTGGCACATCATGGGTTAAATGATAGAAGCGTGCCTGTGCTCATGCTATCATGCTGGGAAGGCTGAAATGGAGCGCTTCAGGACTGGAGAGCTGTCTCATTCCCTCTTTTGCCAGTACATGTGATCAGTACTACAGAGATCACATGTACCGCCTTTTTAATTCACGAAGGAAATGTGTTTTACATTTACTATGAGAGTAAGGAGGAGATAAGTTGAGACTAGGCAAAAAATGAAACTGAAAGAGGGCAAAGTTGGTGGTATTAACCCCTTCGGTGCTGGGGGCAGTATGAATTAAGTCCATTTTTGACCTACTGACAGCAATTTTTTTTTTTTTATTTTTTTTTTTTTTTTTTTTTTTTTTTTTATAGTTGAGAAAGACCAGAGTATTCTCCAACATAGACTAATTTATAAACCCATCTACTGAAGTTTAAACAAAGATTAATGGGAGTTTTTTGTTTTTTTGTTTTTTAATTCAATTTTTATTGAAATTTTCAGGAAGATTACTAGGATACAGAAAAGGGGAAAAAAAAAAAAAAAGAGGGGGGGGACATTGAGGCCAATCAAGAAACAGATAAAAGTATATCAAATATGACTTAACCATGAGCATAAACTTACAAGAACAGAGAGGGGGAAAAAAACACCTCACATAAGGGGGTATAGGGAGTAAACAAAACAGAAACTAGACTAAACACCCAGGAGGGACCAAGTACCAGCACAACCCACAAGATCAGACTAGAAGCAAGTTGCGGTGAAACTCAGGTGGTACAACAGACTCTATCCAGGGCATCCAAATCTGGAGGTATGTAGAAGAGGAGTTGCGCAAATATGCTTTCAGTTTTTCCGTATGGAGCAAATGCCATATATGATTGTCTAGAGGGGCCAAGCTTGGTGACAAGGATTTCCAGTGATAGGAGATATGACATCGAACCATTGCACACACCCGAAACACCAACTTGTTTGCTACCTGTGAAAGAGGGGGATGTCTAGAGGACCTATTCAACAGAGCTGTCCAGGGATCCATCTGAAGGGTTACCCCTAAGGCCAGACTCAGCAAATTAAACAAGTGTTTCCAAAGGGGAATCACCATGGACATTAATGGGAGTTTTACTGTTGTGGAGCTATGTAATACACTTATGCACAATCTTATTTCCAAAAAAGTGGTAAACTAGGGAGAGAAAGAGGGACATGGGAATTTTCACCCCAGAGGGACAGAGCCTCCCTAAAACTGTGCATTTTTTAGGTATGAATTACTGGTCATACCTTTCATGAGGTTCCCATAAAAAATTAACTCATTGGGCACAAATGATCACAAGAACCAGTGAAAGGTTTGGGTGTTTTTTTGTGTGTGTTGGGGGGGGGGGGGGGGGTTATGGTTTTCTTTATTTTTAATAAAATGGTGGTTTATCCATATGAGTGTCGTATAAAAAGCCCTACATGTGCTTGAAATAAAGGTATATAATTTATGTGGCTGGAATAAGACTTAGAAGGAAAACACTGCTGAACAGAGGCCTAGTCGCGCGACCGATCTTTTATCTCCTAACTGTTGAACTACGAACGTGTAAGGTATTATACATAGCTCAAAAGGTTACTTTTAACATACAGAAGACTCTGGGATCAACTTTTAAAGCGACATTACTATTATGTATTTTAATGTTGCCCATAATTTTTCATATAGAGTGAAGCATATCAATACTTGTATTATCTTTAGCAAGTCCTGCATTATTTAGAAATTCAGCTTCTTCAGAGACTCCCCCGGCAGACGACAGTGCATACATCTTGCCAAAGAGGCTTTTGCGCTGTCCATCCCTGTCTCCTCTGTGAATTGGAAAGGGGGAGTTGCATTGTACCTTAAGGTACAGAAAGGGACAGAGCGCAGGTGCACAGATTCCTCTGTTAAGATCCCTCTCATTGAGTCTCTGAAGAAGTTGAATTTTTAAATAATGCCAAACTTGCTAAGGATAATACAGGTATGGATATGCTTAATGCTATATTAAAAATTATTTGGGGGGTGCATTAAAATACATGAAGGTTCTTCTGTAAGGGGTTAAATGATGGCAGAGAGTTGTAAATGGAACCTTTTCAAAGTTGGTTTAGCGTTGTAAGTGGGGTGCCATAGGGTTCAGTCCTGGGCCCAATGCTTTTTAATTTGCTAATGATCTAGAAGTGGGAATTGAAAGTAGTGTCTCAATCTTTGCTGATGACACTAAGCTTTGAAAGGAAAATACAAATAGGGCTGTTTTTCTCTGCAGAAGGATTTAGATAAACTGAATGGGCAGAAAAGTGGCAGATGACATTTAGTGTAGATAAATATAAGGTTATGCATTTGGGCAACAAGTATGCTACATATACAGCAAGGGCGGTAAAGCTATGGAATGCTTTTGCTTCGGGATGTTCTTACAGATACTATAACGCAGTGGTTCTCAACCTGTGGGTGGGACCCCTATGGGGGTCAAATAACTATTTGCCAGGGGTCGCTTAAAACCATCAGATATTTATATTTTGATTCATAATAGTCGCAAAATTACAGTGATGAAGGAGCAACAAAAATAATTTTACTGTTAGGGGTCCCTATAACTTGGGAAATGTTATCAAAGGGTCGCGGCACTAGAAAGGTTGAGAACCACTGCTGTAACATCTTCCAAAAAAGCAATGGATGCCTATCTAGCACAGAACAATACTGATAATTCTGACGATAGCTTCAATGCAGATAGGGTTTTCTGATCAAGGGAACTACCTGACAGCTAATCTGGAGTCAGGAAGGATTTTTTTTTTTACCCACTTGGGGCTTAATTAGAAATTGCTTCAATGGGGTTCCTCTCTCTGGATCAAGAGTGGTGATTTAGCATGGGCTGGACTTGAGACTGAAAAAAATAAATGCATCCATCATCAACTTTTACAATGTTAACTGGTACAGCCTTTTCTCTTTAGTCCATATGGATCACAGAACTCACATCGGAAACCTAGTTTTCCTTTTCTGGGCAGAGGAGTCTGAGGGGCTTAGTCTTAAGCGCTTTCTTTTCTTTTCTTTTCTTTCCTGCTATGGTTATTTTTTTTTCTGTGCTGCTTGTCCCATGAATCTGCAAGTAGGTGGAGGGTTGAGCTGGAAGAAGAAGAGGGAGTCTCTGCTCCAAAGACACTGTCTTTTGTGATGTGCCCTGCACTCCCGGAGGAGGATCTCAACCCCATGGTTCCCGTGTTCTATATGAATTAAAAAGAGAAATGGATTTAACAGGTAAGAACACCAAGATCCTATTTCTCTTATGTCCAATATGGAGCACAGGTACCATGGTGGTGTGTCCCTCCTTGAGGGTAGGGCACATAAAAAAGACAGGATCTTTGTGGTTGAGAGGTCCTCCTTATCCTCCAGCTCAAACCCCCACCTACTCCCACAATTTATGTGCCCTGCAAAGCTGTTCGAGGTGCAGTGGCCATCCTTTTAATTTTTCTTATGTTTTTATTTATTTTTCTTTAGATATGGGGCTGTGTGATCCCCTATTAGGAGGACTTCCATCACTGGGCTTCTCTGGAATTAGATTGCCCAGTTCACAGGTGTGTTGTGGACCTTTTTTGCTCTGTGGAGGTTGACTTTATGACAAGTTTTTTTTCCCCATGGCTGAATCTGATATTCTGCACTTGCCTTCAGGGTACCTGAAGACAGAAAATTAGTGAGGAACCCTTTGAGTGCCTTGGTCTATATGCCCCATGCTAGCTGTGCCTACTATAAATGAATGCACCGTTTTTTTTTTTTTTTTTTTTCTGTTTGTTTTTGTTTGGGTTTTTTTGGTCTAGACATACAAATGGATGCTGTATTTTATGGTAGATATAACCCTTTCTCTGTCATCCAATTCAGGTTACTGGTAACTCTGGGTAGGCGATCTGCCCCTTTAAGTTGGCAGGAACTATTCTAGAATTGTATGCAGGGGGTGGAGCCTACCTTCACTCCTTGGCTGCAGCTAGCCAACCAGCTCCAGAAAGATTTCTTCCTTGGTGAAGATAACTCGGGCAAGAGAACAGTTCTACTATAGCTTTAAAAGTTTTTTTTATTTTCTGTTAGAAATGGAATACCACCATTAGGCAGATTACCATAACTGGCAATGCCCTTAGATGTGGCTAGCTCAGTGACCAGGTGCTTTTTGTGGACCTTAAGCCCTGGGGGGAAAATCTTGGCTACAAGTTTTCCCCAGGAGTTGCTTCTTTAAACATGTTAATCTGAAGACAAGATGTGCAGGAAAGGTGAGCAACCTTTTGAGTGCTGCAGGTCCACATGTCCCACAGTGCCCCTCCACACAGGGTTTTTTCATTTGTAGTTCCTATTGCATACTCTTGCACTCATTGGGTCTATCTGTATGTCTGTTGGGTGTTTGAGTAGGTTTATGTGGTATATAACCCTTTAGCTGCTGGTTTGGCATTCATTTGAGGGGTGGGGGGGTTCTGACACTTTTCCTACTGGTTCAGTGTTTTTTGGGTATCCTAACATGTTTTAGTGATGTTTCATGTCTTAATATCACACCTTCAATTTTGTAAAATTTGAATTTCGGCGTGCTTTACCGCATAGGCGCCATTGCTCCATTCACTCCTATGGGACTGTACAGTTTGGGATATCTCTGCAACCATTTAACCTAGCGATTTCAGAGATGGATCATTTTACTTGTCTGCCCTTGCTCTATCATCCGGTTCATGTTTCTAGTGTGTTGGGGGGGCTTTGGAGGCTTCGGGCACTGTTTGGGGTACTTTTCTGGGAAAACTACACTTCCCATGAGTGCTTGCTTTGTGTACTTGTTTCTGATTGGCTCCTGCTGCTGCAGCCATTTTGTGCTCTTTCCAGAACGAGTGTCCTACGCAGGGCTTGGACTCTCCTTCTCTCCTCTGCTGATTAACCCTTCGCCTGCCAGATAAGTCTATTTTAGCGATTTCTGGGGTGAAACTTTAATCCTACATACTGTAATTGGGTGATTTCTTATACAGTAAGGTTATTGACACTGTGAGAATGTCTATACCATTGAAGTTTGGGGTCAGACCTAAGACTAAGGATGCTGGGGCCTCTATATCCCCTATTGCACATTGCTCTTCTTGTCATTCAGGGTTATCTAGAGAATTCTCAGGTCCTTTATGCCCAGCATGTTCTGATGTCCTTGAGAGTCTCCCAGGGACCTCCAGCCATGCATTAGAGCCAGTTTGGTTGCAAGAGTTCAAGGCTGCTATTAGGGACCTTAGGTCCACTTTGCAACTCTTTCCATCCCAGTTACAGGGGGTCTTTCATTCTTGGCAGACCCCCTCCTTTGTCAAGTCTTCCCTGACAAAAGCCTCAGGGTGTACTTGATGTGTTGGTGTCAGTCTCTGAGTAGGGTCAAGCGAGATTAGCAAGGTAAAGGGACTCAGGTTAACCAGTTCACAGTTCCTCTGAGTTCGAGACTGGATCAGCAGGTACTAGGAGGCTCGGGAAGGTTCAAGACCGTAGTCAGACTGCAGGACAGAGTTCCCTTTAATCGAAGGTCTCGAGGTTAAGATAAGGTTCGAGGCAGGTTCGAGGTCTTGGGGTATCGATGAGGTTCGAGGCAGGATCGAGGTCTTGGGGTATCGATAAGGTTCGAGGCAGGTTCGAGGTCTTGGGGTATCGATAAGGTTCGAGGTTTATGGACTACGAATCCTCTATTCTCTGCTGAATCGAGTTTGGACTCGAGGTCCAGGAAACTGGAAGCAGGTAAGGGGAATACGAGTTCCTACACCCTCGACTAGCCGGGGCAGTCACCGGAGCGGCCGGTGATGGCAACCCAAACCAGTCGGAGCCCCAGAGGTGAAGGAACGGTAGACTGGAACCAAACCTTGAGAGCAGCTGGAGGGACTCTCGTTGCGAGGCAGAAAGTTCCGAATGGGAAGCGTAGTCCGAGAATACTGGGTCAGGCCGGAATCGAATCAGGAACCAAAGGGGCAGACAGAGACGTGGTCAGGCAAAGCTGGGTCAAGATCCACGGGCAGAAGACAAGACTAGGTCGGTATTCAAGCAGGGTTCGGTACACGGAATCAGCAAACACAGGAACTCAACGACAAAGGTTTCTCTCAGACTTTTGGCGCTAAAATCGAGCAAGGGTTGATGGAAGATCCAGGTACATAAAGCCTACAGCCGCCAATAGGATTATAGGTAGGAGGAGCAGTCAGGAGCAGCATGACAGTGCCCCCCCTTCAACGGCCGACCTCCGGACGGCCTGGAGCATCAGGATGCAGGCGATGAAAGGTCCGTACAAGGACCGGAGCATGGACCTCAGTAGCTGGCACCCAGGAACGATCAGCAGGACCATAGCCCTTCCAGTCGACCAAATAGTGTAATCGGCCCTGAGACAGCCGAGAATCCAGAATCTTGCTGACCTCATATTCTGGATGACCATCCACCAAAACAGGAGGAGTGGCCGGTTGGTAGAAACGGTTCTTGACCAAGGGACGTAGAAGGGAGACATGAAAGGAATTGGCCACCTTCATGGTGGATGGTAAATCAAGAGAATAGGTGACAGGAGTGAGCTGAGTCTTGATAGGAAAAGGTCCAATGAACCTGGGACCCAATTTACCAGAGGGCTGCTTCAAGCGAAGGTGTTGGGTGGAGAGCCAGACCTGGTCACCAGTCTGGTATGAAGGAGCAGGTTGCCTTTTCTTATCCGCCGTGGACTTATAACTGGAAGAAGCGGCTGTCAAAGAGCGATGAACAGAAGCCCAATGAAGACGGAGATTTCGTACTCTATTATCCGCTTCGGGAACATCGGATACCGGGAGGTTGGGCAATGTCTGAGGGTGATAGCCTAGAGCGGCATAGAAAGGAGAACACTTTAAAGCGGAATGGTAACTGTTATTGAAGGCGAATTCGGCCAGAGGAAGTAATGATGCCCAGTTATCATGATGTGAGTTGACATAATGACGGAGGTAGATTTCTAGGGTCTGATTAGTTCTTTCAGTCTGGCCATTGGACTGAGGATGGTATGAGGAAGAAAAGTTTAATTGAATCCCTAGGCGAGAGCAAAAAGCCTTCCAGAATTTGGAGGTAAATTGAGTACCTCTATCGGAGACAATTTGAGCAGGGACTCCGTGAATACGGAAAATTTCTTTGAAGACATCTGCCAGAGTTTGAGAATTAGGCAATCCCCGGAGGGGAACGAAATGGGCTTGTCTAGAGAAGCGATCAACTACCACCCAAATCACAGTACAATGGTCTGAAGGTGGCAAGTCCGTGATAAAATCCATAGCCAGGTGAGTCCATGGAGACTGAGGAATTGGCAAAGGTTGAAGAAGCCCAACAGGTCTCTGATTGGATGGTTTATTTTGTGTGCAAAGCGTGCAAGCTTTGACGTAGGCTTCCACATCTTGTTTCAAGGAAGGCCACCAGAAGCGTCTAAGAAGAAATTCCGTATTCTTTGTAATGCCTGGGTGACCGGCCATAGTAGAACGGTGTGACCATTTTAGAAGAGAGGAACGAAATCGCTTGGGGACAAACAGCAGATGAGCGGGTTTCCCTTGAAAACGTCCACTGAAATGATGTTGAAGGGACTTGATCCTTTGTACTATGGACAATGATAGAGAGGCCACAATATGATTAGAAGGAATTATGGGTTCAGGAGGAGGGTCTGGCTCTGTAGTGAAGAGTCGGGACAGGGCATCCGCCTTCAGATTCTTAGATCCTGGAATGTATGTGATAATGAAATTAAAACGGGTAAAGAAAAGAGCCCATCGGGCCTGCCTTGGATTCAGGCGTTGTGCTTGTTCCAGGAATTGAATATTCTTGTGGTCAGTCTGGATTATGACTGGAACTTGGGAACCCTCCAAGAGATGTCGCCATTCTTCTAGTGCCATTTTAATGGCCAATAGTTCTCGATTTCCGGTATCATAGTTCTTTTCTGCAGAACTGAATTGTTTGGAAAAGTAAGAACAAGGATGAAGGCGGTTAGTGACCTCGTCCCTCTGAGACAGGACAGCTCCAGCTCCTAATTCAGAGGCGTCAACCTCAATGAGGAAAGGTTGTGTAGGATCAGGGTAGCGTAACAATGGTGCGGACACAAATAGTCTTTTTAAACGTTCAAAGGCCTCTACTGCCTCAGTGGACCAGACCTTGGGATTTGCGTTTTTCTTGGTGAAGGCTACCAGAGGAGCAACTATAGCAGAGAAATTTTTAATGAATCTTCTATAGTAATTTGCAAATCCTAAGAAACGTTGTACCGCTCTGAGTGATTGGTCGTGGCCATTGAGAAACGGACTCTACTTTAGAAGGGTCCATCCGTAGTCCTGAGTCAGAAACTATATAACCCAGGAAAGGGAGCTGGGAGGTTTCAAAGATGCATTTTTCCAATTTAGCGTAAAGATGATTTTCTCTCAGGCGATGTAACACTGTACGGACGTGTTCTCTGTGTTCGTGGAGCGAGGATGAAAAGATCAATATATCATCAAGATACACCACCACATAGGAGAGCAAAACCTCCTTGAAGATCTCGTTGACAAAGTGTTGGAATGTGGCGGGGGCATTGCAGAGCCCAAAGGGCATGACGAGGTACTCGTAGTGGCCGTACCTGGTGTTGAAGGCCGTCTTCCACTCGTCGCCATCTTTGATGCGAATCAAGTTATATGCCCCACGTAAATCCAACTTAGTGAAGATCTTTGCGTCTTTCAGAGCATCAAAGAGTTCTGGAATCAGGGGTAGAGGGTATCCATTTTTAATAGTCACCTTGTTTAGACCCCTATAATCTATACAGGGTCTCAAGGTTCCATCTTTTTTTTGAGACAAAAAAGAAGCCGGCACCTGCTGGCGAGGATGAATGTCTAATGAAACCCCTGGCCAGGTTTTCTTGTATATATACCAACAGGGCCTTATTCTCTGGTTCTGATAGGAGAAAAGTTCTTCCTCTAGGAGGCATGGTTCCGGGCAATAAATCAATTGAACAGTCAAATGATCTGTGTGGAGGTAGCTCTGCTGCCTTTTGTTTAGAGAATACATCGGAAAAGTCTCTGTAGGATTTAGGAATAGAATTCTCAGGGGTTCCTATGCCACCCACAAGGCCAGGTACAGGTATCTCAGAAAGGCAGTTCGAAAAACAGGAAGAACTCCAGTTTGTTATTTGCTCAGAACTCCAGTTAATTACTGGGTTGTGGAGGCGAAGCCAAGGAAGTCCCAAAATCACCGGAGAGGAAGGGCACTGTATGACATCAAGGTGAATAGTCTCGGAAGACTAGGTCTGAAGAAGTAGTAGCTGAGTCTCATGGGTAACGAAGCCCTTTCCCAAAGGAGCCCCATCCACAGTAGAGACGCGCAAGGGTTTGGCTTTCTGGACTAGTGGGATCGAGTGCTTGGAAGCAAACCCAGCATCAAGGAAAACTCCAGCCGCACCGGAGTCCAAGAAGGCTTTGGTGGAGACCGAGCCTCCTGCCCAACTTAACCGAACTGGAACCATCATACGGTTTAGGTTAGACAAGGAGGTTACGTTTCTTATGCTTAGGGAGTCGTCTCCATGGTTCCCTAAGCTTCGAAGTTTCCCGGACGGGTCGGACACTGGCGTAGGAGGTGGCCCTTGAGTCCACAATAAAGACAAAGTCCCTGACTTTTTCGCCGACGTTTCTCCTCCTCGGGGAGTTTAGTCACAGACCCAACATCCATGGGTTCAACAGAAGTCTGTGGTGTCTCGGTGGAAGAAGAACGTGGAACAAACTCAGATTTATGACGGCGAAAGCGATCTTTCTCAAGCTGTCGCTCTATTTGCCGACGATCCAATTCTAAGCAGATGGAAATCAGGCCTTCCAGATCATCCGGTATCTCTTGATTAACTAGGGCGTCTTTGATGCGCTCACTCAGACCCCTACGAAAGGCAGCTCGCAAAGCTCCATTGTTCCAGTCGGTTTCGTAGGAAAGGGTTCTGAACTCCACTGCATATTCAGCCACCGTGCGAGTGCCCTGTTTTAGGCCCAGTATACTGGCTTCAGCAGATGCCTGTCTTCCAGGTAGATCAAATACGGTCTTAAAGGCAGCGATAAATGCATTGGAGTCATCAAGAAGAGAAGATCTGTTCTCCACCAGAGGGGAAGCCCAAGCGAGGGCCTTGTCAGTCAATAGAGAGATTATGAATGCCACCCTAGTAGAATGAGAGTTAAACGAATGAGGCAAGGTCTGAAAATGTAACTGGCACTGGTTCAAGAATCCACGACAATGTTCAGGTCGGCCAGAGTATCTCTCTGGTAAGGGTATCTTGGGTGGCTTGTACCCTGAGGTGGCTCCTGTAGACCCTGTGGCCCCAGGGGGCTGTGGAGGAGCTTGAGCAGGGGTAGATGGAGAGAATGTTCGCAACATTTCCATCATAGCATCCAGCTTATGATTGAGGGTTTGTACTTGTGCTGCATGGGTAGACAGAACTTGCTCCTGTTGTTCCTGTCTGGAGGCTATGAGGGAAGCCTCAGCAGCATCCATTTTACTGGCTCGATTTTTACTGTCAGTCTCTGAGTAGGGTCAAGCGAGATTAGCAAGGTAAAGGGACTCAGGTTAACCAGTTCACAGTTCCTCTGAGTTCGAGACTGGATCAGCAGGTACTAGGAGGCTCGGGAAGGTTCAAGACCGTAGTCAAACTGCAGGACAGAGTTCCCTTTAATCGAAGGTCTCGAGGTTAAGATAAGGTTTGAGGCAGGTTCAAGGTCTTGGGGTATCGATGAGGTTCGAGGCAGGATCGAGGTCTTGGGGTATCCATAAGGTTCGAGGCAGGTTCGAGGTCTTGGGGTATCGATAAGGTTCGAGGCAGGTTCGAGGTTTATGGACTACGAATCCTCTATTCTCTGCTGAATCGAGTTTGGACTCGAGGTCCAGGAAACTGGAAGCAGGTAAGGGGAATACGAGTTCCTACACCCTCGACTGGCCGGGGCAGTCACCGGAGCAGCCGGTGATGGCAACCCAAACCAGTCGGAGCCCCAGAGGTGAAGGAACGGTAGACTGGAACCAAACCTTGAGAGCAGCTGGAGGGACTCTCGTTGCGAGGCAGAAAGTTCCGAATGGGAAGCGTAGTCCGAGAATACTGGGTCAGGCCGGAATCGAATCAGGAACCAAAGGGGCAGACAGAGACGTGGTCAGGCAAAGCTGGGTCAAGATCCACGGGCAGAAGACAAGACTAGGTCGGTATTCAAGCAGGGTTCGGTACACGGAATCAGCAAACACAGGAACTCAACGACAAAGGTTTCTCTCAGACTTTTGGCGCTAAAATCGAGCAAGGGTTGATGGAAGATCCAGGTACATAAAGCCTACAGCCGCCAATAGGATTATAGGTAGGAGGAGCAGTCAGGAGCAGCATGACAGTTGGATTCCTCTGAGGAGGAACTGTTGGTGGATTCAGATGTTGAGGAATTTTCTGCGGTGTGCTGCTCCTCCGTTTTTTGGGGACTCTTTTGAGGCTGCTCCTGATCCATCGGCTGAGGCCTTGATCAGGGCTGTTTTTAAATACCTTAAACATTCCCTTAGTGCAGGAGGTTCCTTCTGACCCTTCTGATTTTTCAGGAGCCTAAAAGGCCCCTTGCTTTCCACCTAACCCCACTCTTGACCACCTTGTGTCCTAAGAGTGGAAGTCTCCGGACAGGAAAACTTCTGTCTCAAAGAAATCTGCCAAGCTTTATCCCTTTTCTGAGGCTGTGCTTGCTCAGTGGGTTCATCCTCCCAAAGTGGATGCTCCTATCTCCAGGCTATCCAAGTCTACCGCTTTGCCAGTGTCTGATGCATCTGCTCTAAAGGACTGGACTGACAAACTTGGTCTCCCTCAAGTCCATCTTTGCGACTGCTGGTTTGGCCATGTGTCCAGCATTCGCAGCAGCATGGGTGAACCGCGCCATTGCGGTCTGGACTGAACAGCTCACTCTTGCTGTCCATCAGGATGCTCCTGCTTCGGATAAGTTGCGCCTCCTTGCCAACATTTCTGAGGCACAGCACTGTTTCTGCTGCCCTATTTGATGCCATCCATTTGGTGGCTAGGGTTTCCACCATATCTGTGGTTGCAAGACGGACCCTTTGGCTCACGATCTGGTCTGCTGATACTGCTTCTCAGAAAGCATTGCTCTCCTTGACTTTTCAAGGCACTTCTTTGTTTGGGCCCGATCTCAAGGATCTGATCACTGAGGCTACAGGGGATAAGAGTACACTTCTACCCTTAGCTCCTAGGAAGAAAACACCACTTAAGCGTAGCCAGTATTTTCATTCCTTTCAGGATGAGATATGTCTAGCAAACCAGATGGTTTCCTCAGCTCTGTGTACCTCCTCCAAGCCCAAGCAGTAATGGAAGCCCAAGGTCACCTCCAAGCCATCTTCGGCATGATTCACCGAACCTGGGTCCACACTCCATTGTGGGTGGTCGTCTGTGTCACTATCACAACATTTGGGAGGATTCAGTGATGGACCCATGGGTTTTGCAGGTAGTAACAGAGTACAGGATCCCTCTTGTCTCTCTCCCTCCCTTTCCTTCCCTTCCCTTCCCTTCCCTTCCCTTGCCTTGCCTTGCCTTGCCTTGCCTTGCCTTGCCTTGCCTTGCCTTGCCTTGCCTTGCCTTGCCTTGCCTTGCCTTGCCTTGCCTTGCCTTGCCTTGCCTTGCCTTGCCTTGCCTTGCCCTCCCCTCCCCTCCCCTCCCCGTGCAGACAAACGCCATCTGTTTGGTGCTGTTCAAGATCTTCTGGACAAGGATGTTCTAGAGCCGGTTCCAGTTCAGGACAGAGGTATGGGTTTTTACTCAAACCTCTTGGTGGTTGTCATCCCATTTTGGATTTAAAGGATCTCCATTCCTTTGTGACCTGGACTCATTATCACCAGGAGTCTCTATGGAAGGTGATTGCTGCCATGTCCCCGGGGAATTCCTTGCGTCTCTGGATCTTCAGGACGCGTACTTACACATTGCCATTCATCCATAGAGCTGGCAGTACCTCCGATTTTGCCTGTGACGGGGACATTTTCAGCTCTTCCATTTGGTCTGACAGCTCCTCTGGTCTTCAACCGTGTCCTGGGATCCTTAGTGTCCATCCTCCACCGAGACTGCATCAGAGTTACTCTATACATGGACGACCTGCTAATGAAAGCCTCATCTGCAGAACTTCATCAGCAGGTTCAGCAATGGATTCATGCTCACCCATCACGGGTGGATCATCAACTTGGACAAATCACATCTTGTCCCATCCCAGCGTCTGGTATTCTTGGGCCTCCTTTTCGATACCCAGAAGAACATGGTGTTTCTCACGAACGAGGTGGCTCACCAGATCGCCCACAGGGTTTCTGCGATATTGGTTCAAGATCCAGTTCCAGCCAATGTCGGGCTATTTATATGAAGGTATCCAAAGGGTTAAACAGAGAACCACTCAGGTTGGATTTCTTCACTTAAATAGGCAAATGACAATATAAAATAATTCGAGAACTTTATCTTTAATATGTACTGACACGCTACTTCACAGTAATGAATTGATCACAAGAATCAATCCTTCATATTTGTGCAAAAATATATATATTTTATTAAAATACAATATATATACAAGTATCAGCAACAATGAAATATATAAGTGACGAGCAATTATAATAGGTACACAGAAAATCAAACCACACTATTTATCATAACGATTACCAGCGGTGCAAGGGTTAACCACCTATAGGTATATTCAGAGGTATAATAACAATAATTGTATTCAGCAGCATAGAATAAGTTAATTGATTGTTACAATTAATATAATGTAGTTGGCTGCAGGGTCTCTTAATACCTCTGCCCCAGAAACTGTATAAACTATGCCAATTATGATGTAAGGGGTATTGTGAGATGAATTAAATAATTCCTCTAACAATTCCTTGCATCATATATCAATAATAATCAAATTTAGGGAATAGCTGGAATAAAATCCCAGATTTAAATCTCTATAATTTAATTATCTACTGAATTCAATATTGAATACTTCTGAATAAAATATATAAATTGCAATTAATATAGTCAAACAAAGATTATATAAATAATCTACCAGAATTAATCCAGTAACATATGTCTATAAAGTAACCAACTTCAGGCAACATATATTATGACAATAGCAACCTATATAAAACCTATAGGCACTCCAAGGGTTAATCCATACATTTAAAATAGATGCCACACCCAGCAGTTATTTTGTCTATTGAGATAATACCTTCAATTACCAAAATATAAGCCTGGCACATATATAGAGAATTCCAAAGAAAACACCACTAACAGACAAGTAGCGGTTAAAGGGTTAATAACTGGATTCAAAGAATATCCTGTATCAAATATTAACTATTATAATCTCCCCAGAATCACAAAATATTACTCTAGGGATACCAAGACTTATATTAGCTAATATAAATAACCCACGCTATATACTGTATTACACTGATTGGCAATTTATAACATTTCCCAATAACTATATATAGATTCTATTATTTCCAGAATTTAATAGCTAAATCTAGCTTATTATAAATTATCCCAAATGGTTGGCCAGTCCACTTAAGACAATTATAAAACTAAGTTTCTTCAAACAGAAGAAAAATTATTAAATTCTGGATTAAATGAATCTAAATGAATAAATGATATAGTTACCAATCAAAGTTTCTTTGTATTTCTCTGTGAGATGGCAGGATTAGGACTTTTATCAGCAAAGCCGCCTTTTGTCAGGAATCACCAGGAGTTCTTATTCAGGAAGTCACCCAAGAGACCTTTTCTGTTTCAGCCAGTTAAGTTTAGTCAAAGACCTTTTTTTAGGAAGTCCAAAGACCCTTAACTAAGAGTATTTGGGGATTATATTGACAAATTTTGCCTTATCAGTAATCCCCACCTTTTTCTGATGATTGGACAAAGATCCATCTCATTATACCGTGACCTAACCGGTCTGCCCTGATTGGATATTAATATATCCCTAATTATTCAAGGAATGTGTATAATCCCAGTCATAATGCTCTCAAAGACTCTAGATGGCACTCTTACTCTACTTTAGAATTTTACCTATAATCAGTTTTATGTCAGATCATGTGGCTTTCGTCAAGACTGAGAAAGGTCAGTAGGGTTATCAAAAACCTCATAAACTAGTCATTTTGCTATGTCTTTCACATAAGGGAGTCCGTCTCTCTCAGCCACATTGTCTCCAACTGACTATCCATCTGCCATTAAACTGACATTGTTGTTTTTACTCCCTACCTTGGACTAATGGCTCATTGTTCACATATGATGTAATTTGAACACATTTTAAACAGCATTTCGGCTAATTTATACAATTAGAATTAACCCTGTATGGTCCCCCAGGACAAAGTCTCTGACATGATCCCCCTTTTAGCAAAAGATTTTCTAACTTGATAAAAGTTCTAAAATATTATTGCTAAACTGGAGGAGACTGTTGTCATCTTCCTGTGACTGGGATCGTCTCTGAAGTTAATACAGTTCGCTTCAGTTCATCAACTACTTAATGGCATCGGCTTGTTCCCAAAAGACGAGGCACTTATTGTTCTCTTCAATAACTGGAACAATCTCTCTGATTAGGGAATCCATATACCAATTTTGTTGATAGGAAGACATTGTGTCTAATACGAATAGTTGCTTGGCCTACTCAAGGATCTCCATTGTTTTGGCTTGAGCTGAAAAGGCATGCAGATCATATCAGACTCCCAGTTTGGAACAGGTGGTGGGAGAAATAGCAAATTCTTCTTGGATGGTGATTTATGGTAACAGGTTGGCAGAACTCCTTTAGGATCCAACTTCTTCTCTGTTAGGATGGTCTTCGGCATCTCTTGCCCAATGGTTCTTGATTAAATACTGGAACCACGCTTGGCTGTGTCCAGAACTCCTGTCACAGAAGGATGACTCACATCACGGTATCTGGCTTTGGATGGAACTCCTGTAATCGAAGGAGGATGATCCACATCACGGCCTTGGACTTGACGTCCATAACCATGGCAACTGTCAATTGACCTCAGTCTTTTAAGAACTCTTCGGTCTAAAAGAAATGACACAAGTGATCTCATATTGATCCATTTGTTGCATGCATACGTACATGACAATACCGTTTCAATCAGTATCCCTATGACCATGGTACTGTTATGATTACTGTATATTAATTTTTGCACCAGTTTGCTTGTGGCCCTTGCTAGCCTTAAGCTAAACTATCATAAACTAACACTCTGTCTTTACTCTTCCCTCTTTTATAGAGGAATGACCCTCAGCTGTATGCTACAAACAAAACCTTGCTAAAAGGAAAAATAAAATTAGCATAACAACATTTTCAGAGAATCATAGAGCATAAAACCATTTGTTGACGAGATATGTTAGAGTATTAGTGGGGAACATACATGCCACACAGACAGACAAAAGAGAGAGCGGAGTATTCACTGAAACAAAAGACAAGAAAACCAAATATGACCATGTCAATTATACAATCAAGGATACTCATCCATCCAATGATTAATTAGGATCCTTGTTCTTCTTCCGCTTCTCCTTCTATGATCTGTAACTGAGATTTAGGGTGACAAGCACGCAATTGGTTTATATGAACCCACTTTTCTACAATTTCACCATTAATAGGGATAGAAACCTTATAGGCCACTGGAGATAATTTATCAGTAATGATATATGGCCCTCTCCATGAGGGTAAGAATTTCTTTTCTTTTACCTGGTTTCTTGCAAAATTGTACAGATAAACACGATCATTTACCTCATACTCCCTTTTGGTGGTTTTTAGGTCATAGTAAGTCTTATTACTTACCACAGCTTTCTCCAGATTCTTCTGTGCAAACGCATGTTGTAAATGCTTGCGTAACTGGTCTATGTATTGGTGTGTTGTGGAGGCATTAATTAGATTTTGATCGGACTCACGGTATAGCAAGTGCTGGGGAAGGACCATCTTTCTACCTGTCATTAATTCAAATGGTGACATTTTCGTGGCTGCACTGGGAGTAGCCCGAATAGCCATGAGAACTAGGGGTAGTTTAAGATCCCAATCCTTGCCTGATTCCTTAAGAAACTTCTTGAGAATGTTAACAATGGATTGATTATATCGCTCCACCCCACCACTTGACGCAGGACGGTATGCGATATGTAATTTACGTTTTACCCCCAAGAGTTTCCAAAGTTTGTTCATCACTTCGCTGGTGAAATGACTACCTCTGTCAGATTCAATCCTCTGCGGTAGGCCAAACCTGGAGAACACATGGTTAATTAACAAAGCAGCGGCGGTTTCTGCCGTATTATTGTTTGCGGGTAAACATTCAACCCATTTGGTGAACAGACAAGTAACTGTTAGCATATACTTGTTCCCCCTTGCTGTCCTAGTAACCGGTCCTATAAAATCTATTTGAATATCCGACCATGGTAATGACATCCCCCTCTTCTGTAGTGGTGCACGATGAGTGGGGCCAGATGGTTGGAATTGGGAACACACCAAACAACCTTGACAATAGGTTTGTACATCTTTAAGCATATGAGGCCAATATGCATAATCCCGGAGAATCTCATAGGTGATTTTGTCACCTTGATGCCCTGAAGTAGGTGCATCATGAGAGTGTTGGAGCATTAAACCTCTAAATGCAGTAGGTACAACCCATTGTTGTATTCCATTTTTAGAAGTTCTGATTAACAGACCATCTTGTATATGGAATTGGGCCTTGGATCTCATCAAGATCCTTAAGTCTTCTTTTCCCACCCAGTCCTCCTCAGAAATTGGGTGGTTTAGGGGGTCTTCTATGTGCTTGTAGAATAGCCCTATGATAGGGTCCCCCTTTTGACTTGTAATCAAGTCCTCACTAGGTGAGTCTTGAATCCACTGTGCTACCGGGGTGTCTGCTTCGTTACGGGCTTGTTGCCTAGTAACAGCATTTACCTGTACAGGACCCAATAGATGGGATATATCTAAGGCCTCTCCCTTAAGGGCGCCTTCTTTAGCCAATTGATCGGCTAGATCATTACCTTGTTTTTCAGGGCCTAGGACCTTAGAATGCCCCTTGGTCTTTTTCCAATAGATGGTAAGGCCATTTGATGTTACGAGATTGTCAACCTCACAAAACAATTTACCATGTTTCACTGGTTTATTATTGGATCGGAGCATATGGCTTCTTTTCCAACCTGGGAGGTATTCTACAAAGCTATGGCGAACGTAATTGGAATCAGTTATAATGACAAACTCCTTTATGTTATGCTCAATAGCTAAAAGGACTGTCTTATAGACCGCACAGAGCTCTGCCACTTGGCTACTCTGTGGTCCTAGACTATACCCTTTAGATAAAATAGGGCACTCACCTGTCCAGGTAATCCCGATACCTGCCACCAGTTTTCTTTTAATTGCCAGTAGTGACATGGTAGGAACACCCGTCAATGTACGCGGTTGGTAAGGTTGTGCAATAATTCTCGTCAAATGCCTTATAGGGGGAAAGCAATTGTTCCTCAAGGTAATTGTCTCCACTGGTAGCAGTCTCCATGGGAGGTGCTGAACAATCATGGAGCTCGGCGAGTCCTTGAGCTACAGGATTCTTCCTGTTTTGCTTATACCTAATTTCTAATGGCCATCCTTGTAGGGATAAAGTCCAAGAGGTGATCCTACTATTGGAGAGGTGTCCTTCCTTTATCCGGTCACTTTGCAAATACTGCAAAGGCTGATGAGCGGTTTCAATGATCTTCTCACCCTGAATAAAACTCCGAAAGTTCTGTAATGCCCAAACAGTAGCCAATAAAGCTTTCTCAGTCATTAAATTTAATTTCCATGGAAGACAGGGATTTGCTAGCATATGCGATAACCTTATTCAGGTTATCCTGCTTTTGATACAAAACCCCTCTGAGACTAAGATTAGTGAATCCTGTCTCAAGAAAAAATGGCTTACCTCCTTCTGGATAAGCCAGACAAGGAGCCTGGGTGAGTCTACTCTTGAGCTCAGATACGGCATGTTCCTGAGCTTCACCCCAGATCCACGGTTGATCTTTCTTCAATAATAACAACAATGGTTTAGTTATTTCTGAATAATTATCAATAAACTTCCGGGAATAATTCATCATGCCTAGGAAGGATCTCAATTCATGGAGATTAGTTGGTGTTTTAGATTTAACTATCGCTTCCACCTTCTTTCTTTGTGGGTTTAACCCTTCGGTGGTCACCTCATGACCAAGAAAGTTAACTTTGGTGCGGCACATCTGTGCCTTTTTGAGCGACAGTTTAACACCAGCTTCCTTTAGCTGATTAAATACATATTTAATTTCTGTGATATGCTTTTGGAAGGTAGTACTTTTAATCAGGACATCATCCACATAGCAGAGAGTCCCTCTAGCCATAGCATCAGGCATAGCCTTGTGCATAAAAACGGCAAATTCATGACCTGAGTTGATATACCCAAAAGGCATTCTAACCCAGGTGTATTGTACTCCTCCAAAAGTGAAAGCTAGCTTGTATTGGTCTTCCTCACTGACTTTAATGGTCCAGTACCCTTGGGCACAGTCAATTGCTGTAAAAATTTTGGACCCTTGCATCTGAGCCAAACATTGATCTATATACGGCACCGGCCAGCCGGACATATATACACGTTTGTTCAGTTGCCTTAAGTCAGCACACAAACGCCAGTGACCATTGGGTTTAAGGATTCCCAAGATTGGGTTATTATAAGAGCTGTGCACTGGCCGTATAATACCCCTCTCCTTGAGGTTCCTTATGATTTCTGCCAATGAGTCATAGGACGCAAGTGGAAGACGGTACTGTTTGACATATACAGGAGGTAACTTAGGGTCAGTTTGTATGCGGGCGACATGTAGGTTTGTTAAACCACAATCATAAGAATCCTTGGCAAACAGCTCTTGGAATTCCATAAGTATTTCCCTTAGCTGTTGGCGTTCAGAATCATCAGAGCACGCATCGGCTAGAGAGATTTGCTCTTCTACTAGCTCATTAAAACCTGGAAATGCTTCAGGCTTACCTAACTCATAAGTTTCCTCAAGCTGTGTAGATAAATCATGAGCATTTACTCTTACCTTATCCACAGCCTCCTGATACTCTTGGGCCTCTGGTTCCTCCATCTGGTGTTCAAATACCAGAGAGGATTCTTCAGTCCGGCATGTACCTGTATCAGGGCTATATGGATACACAGATTGAACGGAAAACAGTCCCTCTGGAAGGGAGTAAAACAATTGCTCAACAAGTTGCTCCTCAGACAGATAATTATCAGGTAGTAGGCCTATTACTTGGTTCTGAAACCCAAATGTATAGTATTCTGAATCCAGAGCATAACATATTACAGTTCCTTTCTCCAAGGTAATACTGTGTGGGGTTATGTTATTTACCACTATGTGGACTGGTGTTCTACGAATACTCACCATAGGGGTGTGTGATACAGAAATTCCTAATTGTTGAATCCTATTTGAGAGGCATATTAATGCATCAGGATTCTCAAGGTTCTGACCACTACAAACCTGCAAGGGTATGGGGACCTGACTTGCCCCACCAGGTAAAGTGACCTTATTAGCTACCTGTAACTTTACTGCATATGGCAACAGTTGGCATGACTTCAGGGCTTTTAAGTCATCCTGAAATCCACAAGGGTTCCCTTCTAACCTAGTCCATAGGTTGTTATTCACCAGATCAATGTGGGCGGCAAAACAATGTATTAAATCATTGCAAATATAGATCTGGTGGTGGGGATTCTCCACTACAAGAAAAACATGTTTGGCGGACCTGTCACCTAGAGATATAGATAACAGACACCTCGCAACAACGTTATAACTTATAGCATCGTCATCTAGGTCATGTACCAAATCATCATATGGCGCCAGATACTTAATAAGGATAGGATCTCTTACCTCCATCAGTAGGCTGTTACTAATGTAACTGTTTTCCAATTTCAAATTCAGTTTGGCCTGTTTGATCCTCCCCAAATCTTTAACCTGTAAGGAAACAAACAACTCACCCCCTGTATTGTCAATAGACGTCAGATATTGAGAATGATTCTCTGGATCTGCTGGTTCAGAGGGCGATCTGTGAAGAGAGATGGTTAAGACATCGCCTTCTAGCTTCACATTCTGAATCTGCTCTGGTAACGCCTTGATGGAGATATCACCTTCCATATACTCAGTATCAGTATTAGGTATCTGTAAAACAGTGAGGTTAGGGTTCTGGCTATTGACAAAATGAATTTCAATAGTATCCCTATTTTCCTCTACCACATGATCATTTCTATGGGGGCGTTGCAATGCCCGCTCATAATTGATTGGGGTTTTAACCTGCAACCAGATGACATTATTCACACAGTCTGACGGGACTTAATCGCCGCAGTAGATCGGCACCTATAATCAACCTGTTATAGGGAACTTTCAACTACTATGACCTTATGTGTGAATGATTTGTTACCGATTTTAAAATGTAACCATGTGGCTCCCAATACGTTTAAGGGATTACCTCCTACGCTGCTTAGGGATCCATCAAATGCCTTTAACACTGGCTTTACAGAAGCTTGCTCCATAATTTGATGGAAATGGGAGCTAGATAAGATGGTGGCTTGTGACCCTGTATCCAGGAGACTGGAAATAACTAGGTCATCAAGTCCCTGCAATGTAACATCAATAAAATATCTTCCTTCATATTCATGCATTTTACATAAATAATTACGATGTAAAATAGTCTTATAATTCCTCCACTGCCTGCAAGGGTTAATTCCTGAATTTACAGGAGCAGACTTGCTGACCATTGGGTCATGTTGTACAGCTGCAGCATCCCCCTTCACTCCTCTTCCTCCTTCAACCTGTTCTGGAAAAATGCAGGAAAAAGAAGTGACATCGTCAGGGATGGACTTATGTGTACCTGGCTGTGGATGAGATAAGGAAGAAATGTTAGTCACACAAAGCATTTACATCTTGTAAAGAAAATGTGTTAGCATTCCTGTTGGTTAAAACATTACCGGTTATTATAGGACTTACATAGGGTAAAGCAATGTTATTCTTTTCCTCTAAGGCCTGGTTACCATTATCCTGCTCTGTTATTGAGTGGCAGTCGCCACTCCTGGGGCTGTCCCTAAAAAAGGGTTAGATCCCTGCTGGGTATCAGAACTGGGACTTTGGCCTAGCTGTGCCATAGTAGCCATCATTTTTGCCATCATATCTGTAAGGTTGTTAACCTGGACCTTAAGACTCACTTGCTTCTGACCTTGGTTCCCAGAATCAGACTTATTATTCTGCTGATTTTGCTGGGCCCCCTGATTATTAGAGTTTTTACTCTTTTTGAACCTCCTGGGAAACTTAGATCTATTTTGGTTTTTGTTGTATCCCTGGGATCTCTTGAAAAATGGTTTCTGACCATTTGAATTATTAGACCCCTGGGAACTAACAGAGGCAGGTCCTTTCTGTCCTGGTACCTGTTTATGAACCTGTGGAGATTTTAACACCTCTGCATAGGTTCTCTTACCAGATTCAAAGGGCAAACTATCCTCAACCAATGTTTCTGCTACACACTGGGAGGCAGGCTTCTTGTCCCTAGCTGGGGTATTCTCACTCTGCTGGGCATTATACAGCTTAATAGCTTGAGTGAGTAACCAATCTAGTGATAATAGGGGTGAATAATCCCTAGCTAGATTCGTTTTCATGTATCTAGGCAGAGCATTAAAGAACAGTTCCCTGAACTCATATGAATGAAAATCTGCATCCCTATCTGCAAGGATATATGCACATTTTAGCTCTGACAAGAATTGCCTGGGGTCCTGGTCTGGCCTACATTTTAGTGCATATATAGCACATTTAGCCTCATGGCGAGTTTTATAAGGACCAAACGCTAGGATTATCTGTTCCACTGTTTCCTCCCAGGTATTGATATCCATCTCAGCTAAAGAACTGAAAGAAATTCTCTGAAACATCAAAAACCCAAGGCACATAATCCATTTTATGACGGTCAGAATGAAGGCCTAGAGATGCAAGTGTTTCAGTATAACGGTCTAAGTGACTCACAATGGATATTTTAGATTTTCTGTGGAAAACTGGCACGGTATCCCTCAGAAATCTTATTATCTTAGTTCCTTCAACTAAAAGTGACTGTTCCTCCTGTTCAAACCTACTTAATGTGGGCATTGGCCTCCTGTGAGGTTTGATCATTGACTCCCTGTTAGAGGGTAATCTGTGGCCTGTTAAAAGGCTCCGTGGTGCAGGGTGTGTGGCTTGCTCTGGGATGTTACCCTCATCACACTTCAGCAAGAAGTGTGACTTCTGAGGACTAACATCCCCCTCCTTCCCAGGTGAGTAATCCTGATGACTACTAGATATAGCTGGTTGGGTCTAAACTACCTTATCAGGACTAATATCCTGTCCCATCTCAGAGGAGGCATGGTCAGAATCAGAAGCAGTAAGGGCCTGCATTCTTTCTGACAATTCCTGGATCTGGCTGGACAGGACATTAAATATATCTGGATCCACTGATTTATCCCCCTTAGGGGCATTATCACTGGCCTGATATACCAACAGTTGCTCTCGCAATTCTATATTGTCCTGAACCCGCTTGTCTAAATGGGATTGGAGTTGCCTAATGTGTTCTTGCAAAATGTCTATCTCACCTTGTAGATCATACATCTTAGCATTAAGGGCAGTATTATGTGCTTTTGTAGACCACATTTCCTCAATAGCTGTTTTACACCTGCTCTCTAGCCCATTTACCTGGTGCTGGAGATACTCAATTTGCTCTTGTTGTGAGTTTGCAATTTTAACAAATTTACGCACCTCTTCCTCTAACTCAGAGATCTTTTCAGTCTGAGCCTTTAGTGCCTGTTTTAGTGGCTCTACACCCTTTTGATAAGCCTCCAATTTGTTTCTCTGGAAGCCTATAATAGTTAACAATTCAGGCACAATTAATAAAATCTGGGTGTCCAAATCCCTTGCCTTAGTTTGATCTATACACCTATTCAATGCTTGATAATAGAAGCTATCAGGCTGCCACATTTTATCAAATTGGGATACCACTCGTAGCTCAATGTCACTGCACCATTGTTGGGCATCACTTTTAATTTTGAGGCGAGAATGGATGGCATAAATTAACCTCCCTTCTACAGCCCATTTCATGTCTTCTTCTGGTCTCTGTTCCATTGGATCAGACACTGAAGAAGTTGCCTGAGACATGTTTAAGCACAAATATGTTACTGTGTAATATATCTGTCAATAAAATTATTTGACAAATGTGTCAATCCTATATAAAGATCTCGGTGGGACCTCCAAAAATCTGTCTGGCTATTTATATGAAGGTATCCAGAGGGTTAAACAGAGAACCACTCAGGTTGGATTTCTTCACTTAAATAGGCAAATGACAATATAAAATAATTCGAGAACTTTATCTTTAATATGTACTGACACGCTACTTCACAGTAACGAATTGATCACAAGAATCAATCCTTCATATTTGTGCAAAAATATATATATTTTATTAAAATACTATATATATATATATATATATATATATATATATATATATATATATATATATACATACAAGTATCAGCAACAATGAAATATATGTGACGAGCAATTATAATAGGTACACAGAAAATCAAACCACACTATTTATCATAAAGATTACCAGCAGTGCAAAGGTTAACCACCTATAGGTATATTCAGAGGTATAATAACAATAATTGTATTCAGCAGCATAGAATAAGTTAATTGATTGTTACAATTAATATAATATAGTTGGCTGCAGGGTCTCTTAATACCTCTGCCCCAGAAACTGTATAAACTATGCCAATTATGATGTAAGGGGTATTGAGATGAATTAAATAATTCCTCTAACAATTCCTTGTATCATATATCAATAATAATCAAATTTAGGGAATAGCTGGAATAAAATCCCAGATTTAAATCTCTATAATTTAATTATCTACTGAATTCAATATTGAATACTTCTGAATAAAATATATAAATTGCAATTAATATAGTCAAACAAAGATTATATAAATAATCTACCAGAATTAATCCAGTAACATATGTCTATAAAGTAACCAACTTCAGGCAACATATATTATGACAATAGCAACCTATATAAAACCTATAGGCACTCCAAGGGTTAATCCATACATTTAAAATAGATGCCACACCCAGCAGTTATTTTGTCTATTGAGATAATACCTTCAATTACCAAAATATAAGCCTGGCACATATATAGAGAATTCCAAAGAAAACACCACTAACAGACAAGTAGCGGTTAAAGGGTTAATAACTGGATTCAAAGAATATCCTGTATCAAATATTAACTATTATAATCTCCCCAGAATCACAAAATATTACTCTAGGGATACCAAGACTTATATTAGCTAATATAAATAACCCACGCTATATACTGTATTACACTGATTGGCAATTTATAACCTTTCCCAATAATTATATATAGATTCTATTATTTCCAGAATTTAATAGCTAAATCTAGCTTATTATAAATTATCCCAAATGGTTGGCCAGTCCACTTAAGACAATTATAAAACGAAGTTTCTTCAAACAGAAGAAAAATTATTAAATTCTGGATTAAATGAATCTAAATGAATAAATGATATAGTTACCAATCAAAGTTTCTTTGTATTTCTCTGTGAGATGGCAGGATTAGGACTTTTATCAGCAAAGTCGCCTTTTGTCAGGAATCACCAGGAGTTCTTATTCAGGAAGTCACCCAAGAGACCTTTTCTGTTTCAGCCAGTTAAGTTTAGTCAAAGACCTTTTTTTAGGAAGTCCAAAGACCCTTAACTAAGAGTATTTGGGGATTATATTGACAAATTTTGCCTTATCAGTAATCCCCACCTTTTTCTGATGATTGGACAAAGATCCATCTCATTATACCGTGACCTAACCGGTCTGCCCTGATTGGATATTAATATATCCCTAATTATTCAAGGAATGTGTATAATCCCAGTCATAATGCTCTCAAGACTCTAGATGGCACTCTTACTCTACTTTAGAATTTTACCTACAATCAGTTTTATGTCAGATCATGTGGCTTTCGTCAAGACTGAGAAAGGTCAGTAGGGTTATCAAAAACCTCATAAACTAGTCATTTTGCTATGTCTTTCACATAAGGGAGTCCGTCTCTCTCAGCCACATTGTCTCCAACTGACTATCCATCTGCCATTAAACTGACATTGTTGTTTTTACTCCCTACCTTGGACTAATGGCTCATTGTTCACATATGATGTAATTTGAACACATTTTAAACAGCATTTCGGCTAATTTATACAATTAGAATTAACCCTGTATGGTCCCCCAGGACAAAGTCTCTGACACCATGAAGCTGTCATCTCTTGTGGGGAAACTCCTTTCCACCATAGAGGCGGTACTGTCTGCCATGATGCACACCAGGAAACTCCAGCGGTTTGTGATCCAGGTGTGCAGGGGTCAGCCGGACCTTCTGAAGACGTCAGTGTCCCTTCCTCTTCATGTGGAACGGAGTTTGTCCTGGTGGCTCGACCTATCCAATCTTCTGAAGGGCAAGTCCTTCCTAGTTTCCTCTTGGACCACTATGACTGATGCCAGCCTCTCCGGATGTGGATCGGTCCTGGGTCGCCTGAGTGCACAGGGTCGGTGGTCTCCAGAAGAATCTCTCCTTCATGCCCTTCATCATTGGACATCTCAGCTTGAAGACTGTCCGGTCTGGGTAGAGTCTGACAATGCCGTGCCTTACATCAACAAGCAGGGAGGAACAAGAAGTCTCTCCGCTTGGTTAGAGGTCAAGGCTATTTTGTCCTGGGCAGAAGAACACGTTCCTGCTATATCTGCAGTGCACATTCCTGGCATAGACAACATCATGGCGGACTTCCTCAGTCGACGCGGTGAGTGGGAGCTGCACCCAGAGGTGTTCACCCTCATTGTTCAGAAATGGGATCTTCCTTACATTGACCTGATGGCGACAACACACAACAGGAAGGTTCCGAGGTTCTGCTCTCGATGGATGGACCCTCTAGCTCTGGTGGATGCAACGTCTTTCCTCCCCTCCCCATGTTGCACAGGGTGTTACGGAAATTACCACTGGAGCGTTGTCCAGGCATTCTGATTGCTCCGTACTGGCCTCACCAGGCTTGGTTTCCTGGAGCTTCTGGATCTGCCGGTGGCGGAGCCATTCCGGCTCCCTTGCAGTCTGGATCTTCTAGAGGGTTACCTGTGGAAGGAGGATGTTTATAGTCTAGCCTTGACGGCTTGAAAATTGAATCCTCCGTATTGAGGAAGAAAGGGTTTTCTTCTGGTGTGGTGGCTACTGTGCTCAGTGCCCGCAAACCTGTTTCTTCCAAGATCTATCATTGTGTCTGGTCGACCTTTTTATCTGGTGTGCTGACAGATTTGATCTGCCTACGGTCCCAGCCTTATTGCAGGACGGTGTGGATAAGGGCCTCAGTTTGAGTTCCCTTAAAGTTCAGACGTTTGCTCTCTTTTCTTTCAGAGGCGCGTTGCCATCCTTCCTGATGTCAAGGTTTTCTTCCAGGGCATTGCTCATACGCGTCTTGCCTTCAAGATTCCTTCAAAATGGCATTTCTCCTGGTGATTGTCTGTCCATGTTGCGGAGTTGCATGCTCTGTCCTGTAAGCCACCCTATTTGGTGTTTCACAAGGACAAGGCGGTGCTTCGCACCTCTCAAGAGTTTCTCCTGAAGGTGGTTTCAGAGTTCCACCTCAGGAGATAGTGGTGCCTGCATCCAAGGCGACTATTGCTTTTTGGATCAAGTCCACTATTCATAAGGCTTATGAGCTGAGGAAGAAGACTGTCCCCTTCAGAGTCACTGCTCATTCTACACTATCTATTGGGGCTTCTTGGGCTTACAAGAGTCAAACCTCCACTGATCAGTTGTGCAAGGCTGCCACTTGGTCGTCTGTGCACACCTTTTCAAAGCACTACTATGTTGATGTGCTGGCATCAGCTGACGCCAGCTTTGGGAGGAAGATCCTGGAGGCAGTCTTGCCTGTCTTGGATCTTCTTCGGTTCTTGGTGCTTCCTTCACTTTTAATCTCTGTTGGCTCTAGTTCAGTGTGCCGTGTAACAGTTTGAGGTGCTGTTGCCCCTGTTTCGTGTCAGTTGACACTTCATTGTTTGTTGGGCTATCTCTGATCTGATAGTTCATATCAGCTATGGTGACTTTGGGGGCCTTGCACCTGGTCCTTGCCTTCCTTCCCACCTCTGGGAAACTCAATGGTTTGACATCCCAGAGTTACCAGTAACCTGTATTGGACAACAGAGAAGAGGATTTTAGTCTTACCTGTTAAATCCTTTACTCTTAGTCCATACAAGTTACTGGTCTCCCACCCTGTCAAGGGACCATTCTTGGCTCTCCTGTGGCAGATCGTGGGGGTCCTTCGGGGTCATGCTCACAGGAGTCGTCTTTTCTTTCACTATCTAGTCAATAGTGTCTCAAATCTTTCTGGAGCTGGTTGGCTAGCTGCAGCCAAGGAGGGAAGGTAGGCTCCACCCCCTGCATACAGTTCTAGAATTGTTCCTGCCTACTTAAAGGGGTGGATCGCCTACCCAGAGTTACTAGTAACCTGTATAGAATAAGAGAAAAGTATTTAATAGGTAAGATTAAAATTCTCTCTTGCCATCTCTGCAGTGTTTATTGTGGATGTATATTGGGTTAGAGTGCTTTGGGGCACTTATTTCTGCCCCCCTCCCACTACTATTTGTTTTTTCACTCCCCCCAGGTGTACCTGGAGGTTTTGAGCTATTATTGAGCTTTATTTTAAAATTGAGATTGTCCAGTACACTGAGTGTCCACAGAGCTTGCTTCTGTCAAAGGCCAGAAAAACAGGCATTGCTAGGCAACAAGCAAGGGATAAAACTACAGTTCCCATAATGCCCTGTTTGCCTTTCTTCTGATATACTTACTGGTGGCAATTTTACTTCTACTTTCTTTATTCCGTGTAGAGGCTGACTCTCCTTGTTCTCTTCTCCATTTTAACCCTTTGCACACCAGATAAGTGGGTTTTCTGGGCCTTTCTAGGAGCTTTGCTTTAAACTGGGGCTAATAAATCTAGCTCGGGTTTAGTCACTCTAGGACATGTCTGACTCTAAGGGGCATATGGGGAAATCTAAGGCTTAAGGATTCAGGGGCTTCCCTTACTTGCCTTACCCACTGTTTCTCATGACATACAGGGCTTCCAAGGGAATACTTTGGGTCTCTATTCCCATCTTGTGCTGTGGACCCTACTACTCTTCTGGGCTTGTCCATCACTGAACAATAGCCTGCATAGGTTAAAACACTGCTTTTCTTCATTGGCACACATCCCTTCTTCAGTTCAAGGGGTCTTCCATTCCTACCTTTTCCCACCTTTGATTTAGGTTAAACCTGCACTCAAGGGGCACAATAGTTATTGGGGTGTTCTCTGATTAACAACTTAACTCAAAGGATGAGAACATGATCTCTTCCTTCTCTTAATGAGATTCCTATGAGGCTGATCTGGTCCCTGCTGTTAAGGGGCTCATGGAGGCAGTGTTGGAGACCCTTCAGGTTTCTGACACCGTGGATGGGGGAATCTGCCTCTATGGACATTTTCCAGAGGCACGTGTAAGACTCCCCTGCCCGCCCCCCCCCCCCCCATAAGTCTTGATCAGATCTTTGTGGGAAAACTCTCCATGCTGGAAGTCCAGGTTACCTATAAAAGGGAGATATATAGATCTATATTTAGTTTTGTAAAACATGGTGCACATGTTGCCAAGCTCTGCATATGTCTTGGATCAGAGGATTATTCCATGTATCCATTGCCAATTTAAAGGCAGGAGCGTGCAAGACATACTGTAAATGTAAGAGGGAGATCAAGCTACTGTGTCAGGCCATGCATGTGTAGATATCAGTTTCCTGCAAGCAGTTGATAACCACTTGAAGCAGACTAGAAACCTAGGGGCTGCTAAGTTATGCTATCAAAGGCCTTCTCTGTATCAAGTCTCAAGAGAATGCCTTGGGGGTCCCAGGAGGTTGACAGCAGTGTACCGCCAAGGCTCCCCTCATTGACTGCATGCAATGCCGGCTCTGAATAAATCCTGCTTGTTCCGAGGAGATCAAGTTTCGGAGAAAAGATTTCAGTCTGTTGGCCATAATCTTTGTAAGAATTTTAAAGTCCGCATTTAGCAAAGAAATGGGACAGTAGGAACCATCAAGGCTGGGGTCCTTTCCAGTTTTCGGCAAGACAATAATCCTGGCTTGAGTGAAAACCTCCTGGGACCCCCAAGGCATTCTCCACACATTAGGTCCACACATTGCCAGCAGGGTGGCGTTTGCTAGCTATATTCGTAATACCCTTGTGACGTTTCAGTAGAGCAGATAGAAGGCGTCCCAACTTGTTAGCCTCTTTAAAGAAGCAAAAACTATCAAAAAGGATTAAAAAAGGCGCTCACTGAGTACACAAATTTTATATAAAGTGCTCCAACCTCAGAATATATTCAATAAGAACAATACACAATTGTAACCATTAAATAATGATAGTATTGCTAAATACAGTCCATAAGTCCACTTTAAAACAGTACTTGATAATAGGAATGAAAGATGGAATAAATGAAATGAGTGAGACGTCTAATGGAAGTTAGTAGATGAATCGATGGTGATGATGGTTTCAAATATTCCTGTTAGTCATTCACCCCAAATGTGCGATCTCTGGCAGCTGTCAATTTACCCGGAGTCCTCTCGGGTTAATGCATACATGGAAAACAAGAAGGAGACAGCGCACAGAGAATCTCTAAGTGTAGAGGTTTAATAGACAATGGAACATATATAAATAAATAAACAATATATTGGTGTTTGATATACAGAGTGGTCAGGTTATACCGCATAACCCATATTCCAATGCTGAGAGATTATGAACCACATAAAAGGAGAACAGTTACGTGTGTATCAAATGGGACACTAAACGGGACTTTGTGCTGAGATCTATGCAGAGTCACTGGATCATAAGGGAGAAATACAGAAACTACATAACAATCAGGTATATGTTATGCGCTCACCAGATGCCTTCTTTCATAGAGGGCCCGTCTCACAGACGACTCGGTGATCTGTTAGAAGTCTCCGTTATCCGTGCAGTCCTCCTAGTTACCCCGTCTCCACAGTGAGATTCCTGTTCTGGTAATCACTCGTCAGCTTGAATGGTACTGCGTTATCTGACACACCACTTTCAAACAATTAAAATTTCCAATAAAATCAACGCGTTTCGGGAATCGGCGTTCCCTTTCTCAAGATTCGGAAAACTTCTAAAAAAGCCCGCGGGCTTTTACATAGTACATCATCCAATCATCACTCTCCCTCGGGTTCAAATGTTACAAGGTAACCGTGTTCCCGGGAGTGATTCATCTTAATAGATACAAAGCATATATATTGTAACATTACAACACAGAAACTTCCATAAGGCATACCAAAACAGATGAAATATTTCAACATAAAACAGTATACATACTGTTTCAAGGGCCTATGAATCTGTATAAACATATCTATACGATTTCCCTATAAGTTATTTATGAAGAGTTTTAACTGAATGGCAACTCCTATGTGTATATGGATACAAAGAATAATAATCTCTTGCATCTAAAGTGTCCCTAGAAAGTTAGCGATTTCCTCACGAAGTTTGAACACTACCTTTCATCCTAACTTCTTCTCTTTTTTCCGTTTTTGTTATTTTAAACTATCTTTTGATTCTGAAGGTCCTTGTGTCCTATATTAACTCATGAGGAAGTTCTAAATGCGCTTTCTTTAAGATGACAATAATTTTGCACCAACATTCCTATATGTTATAAAATATATAGAGGTCTTAAGAAATAATTATAATTTATTTTCTGAGTAGATATTTTTTTTTATATGAAAAAAATAGTGTAAAATGGTTCTCAATCTTCATGATAAAAAAAGTACAGGTCAAAAAACTATAAATCAGTCTGGACCAATTTCCTTTAGTGGTATACTTATATGTATCGATTACATTAAAGGAACCACTGTCCCATATATTGATAATTAGAAGACTTCCGACCAGCTACTGGCCTATCTAAAGATATTAATCAGAGGCACCACAGGTCAATTTCTTCATTAAGACCCAGTGGTGCTAGTGTGCAGAGTTTGAAGATCCAAAAGCTTTCTTGTTTGGACAATATTTTAACTCTATTGCCTCCCCTTGCTGTTGGTGGAATATGTTCTATTCCCACTAATTTAAGGTCTAAAATATTCTTGAAGGAGGGACAATTCATGCAATGCTTGGAAACTGAATGTTGACGGTTATGTTTTAAAATATTGTTCCTATGCTCTAGAAATCTTCTTTTTAATGGTCTGGTCGTTCTACCAACATATTGTAGTCCACATGGACATTCTAAAAGGTATACTACAAACTCCGTGGTACAATTCATAAATTGCTTACTTTGAAATACTTCCCCTGTGTGATGGGATGTGACAAACTTGCAAGCATTGTGAACATGATTACAGGTGATACACCTATTATGGCCACACCTGTAGGTTCCCATAACCGGGGTTCCTAAGAGATTGGTTTGTGGTACTACCCTACTCAGGTTTGGAGTAGGGTAGTACCACAAACCAATCTCTTAGGAACCCCGGTTATGGGAACCTACAGGTGTGGCCATAATAGGTGTATCACCTGTAATCATGTTCACAATGCTTGCAAGTTTGTCACATCCCATCACACAGGGGAAGTATTTCAAAGTAAGCAATTTATGAATTGTACCACGGAGTTTGTAGTATACCTTTTAGAATGTCCATGTGGACTACAATATGTTGGTAGAACGACCAGACCATTAAAAAGAAGATTTCTAGAGCATAGGAACAATATTTTAAAACATAACCGTCAACATTCAGTTTCCAAGCATTGCATGAATTGTCCCTCCTTCAAGAATATTTTAGACCTTAAATTAGTGGGAATAGAACATATTCCACCAACAGCAAGGGGAGGCAATAGAGTTAAAATATTGTCCAAACAAGAAAGCTTTTGGATCTTCAAACTCTGCACACTAGCACCACTGGGTCTTAATGAAGAAATTGACCTGTGGTGCCTCTGATTAATATCTTTAGATAGGCCAGTAGCTGGTCGGAAGTCTTCTAATTATCAATATATGGGACAGTGGTTCCTTTAATGTAATCGATACATATAAGTATACCACTAAAGGAAATTGGTCCAGACTGATTTATAGTTTTTTGACCTGTACTTTTTTTATCATGAAGATTGAGAACCATTTTACACTATTTTTTTCATATAAAAAAAAATATCTACTCAGAAAATAAATTATAATTATTTCTTAAGACCTCTATATATTTTATAACATATAGGAATGTTGGTGCAAAATTATTGTCATCTTAAAGAAAGCGCATTTAGAACTTCCTCATGAGTTAATATAGGACACAAGGACCTTCAGAATCAAAAGATAGTTTAAAATAACAAAAACGGAAAAAAGAGAAGAAGTTAGGATGAAAGGTAGTGTTCAAACTTCGTGAGGAAATCGCTAACTTTCTAGGGACACTTTAGATGCAAGAGATTATTATTCTTTGTATCCATATACACATAGGAGTTGCCATTCAGTTAAAACTCTTCATAAATAACTTATAGGGAAATCGTATAGATATGTTTATACAGATTCATAGGCCCTTGAAACAGTATGTATACTGTTTTATGTTGAAATATTTCATCTGTTTTGGTATGCCTTATGGAAGTTTCTGTGTTGTAATGTTACAATATATATGCTTTGTATCTATTAAGATGAATCACTCCCGGGAACACGGTTACCTTGTAACATTTGAACCCGAGGGAGAGTGATGATTGGATGATGTACTATGTAAAAGCCCGCGGGCTTTTTTAGAAGTTTTCCGAATCTTGAGAAAGGGAACGCCGATTCCCGAAACGCGTTGATTTTATTGGAAATTTTAATTGTTTGAAAGTGGTGTGTCAGATAACGCAGTACCATTCAAGCTGACGAGTGATTACCAGAACAGGAATCTCACTGTGGAGACGGGGTAACTAGGAGGACTGCACGGATAACGGAGACTTCTAACAGATCACCGAGTCGTCTGTGAGACGGGCCCTCTATGAAAGAAGGCATCTGGTGAGCGCATAACATATACCTGATTGTTATGTAGTTTCTGTATTTCTCCCTTATGATCCAGTGACTCTGCATAGATCTCAGCACAAAGTCCCGTTTAGTGTCCCATTTGATACACACGTAACTGTTCTCCTTTTATGTGGTTCATAATCTCTCAGCATTGGAATATGGGTTATGCGGTATAACCTGACCACTCTGTATATCAAACACCAATATATTGTTTATTTATTTATATATGTTCCATTGTCTATTAAACCTCTACACTTAGAGATTCTCTGTGCGCTGTCTCCTTCTTGTTCTCTTTAAAGAAGCAGCCTTGCAAATAATTGAGAGGCGTCCTGCAAGAAGTAATCGTATAGTTGCCTGGCCATCAAGTAGTGTGTCTTTTGATTAACAGTGTGGTGCGCATGTAAGAGCGGAACTGAATTCCACTAATTTTGAGTTTATCTTCTTGCATTTGTTTGCTACGTACAACATAATGCTACACAAACTGCTTTAGAGGCCTTCCAAATGATAAATGGGGACGATTGTTCTCCTCATATTTGAGCCATTCACCCACAAGGTACCTTTTAAAATTATCAGAGCTTTAAATGTAAGTAGGCATCCTCTAGTTAAAAGATGACTGAGATGAGCTTAGGGGCATAAATTCTATGGAAATAGGGGCATGGTCTGAGAGAGCAATATTGTGAATGCGAGCAGAGAGACCTTTCTGAAGAAGGGAGTCGGAGAGCAGAAAGTAATATATAAGAGTGAATCCCTGGTGTTGGTTAGAGTAAAAGGTATAATCTTTCTTGAGTGGGTGCAGGACTCTCCATGGATCTAACCACATTTAAGTGCTGTTGCAGGTAGGAAATGATTCTTATCCGTCGGTTCCGCAGGAGAGGCTCGGCTGTGATCCAAAGTCACCTTAGCTACTGCATTGAGGTCTCCCCCAAAGATCAGTGGCAACTGAGGTCTGGCAAGAAGTTTCTGGTGGAAGAGGCAAAATAAGGGTCAGGCACATTAGGAGCATAGACATTCAATAATAAATAGCATGTGTTAAGTTAGGTTCCGGAATTCCACTAAAGATAAAGAGACACACACAGAGTGGTAGTGAAAGCTATAATTACTGTTTATTAAATATGCATTACAAAAAAGGACATAAAAGATACTTGGCTACCGCCAGAGTTTTCAGCTGAATGGGAGAGCCCTCCATATGCCCCTTCAGCAACAATCTTTCAAACACACAGGATTGAGATCAGATACACACCGTCTCAAGAAGGCTCTGAGAACCTAGAGATGTGTCTCAACTTGTTAATATGAGGTACATACAAACTATGCCCTAAATGATATGATATGATCCTATCCTAGTGCAGGATAAAAAGCATTCCATAACTGAGGATTCCATAACTGTTTCTCTGTTTATTCTACTACGTGCAGAGAGTTAACCCTTGGCTGCCCACGAGGAGACCACAAAAAGTACCTCCCCTTACAGCATACACTATCAATCTTGTATCCTACCAGTACATATCTACCGTCCGAGTCTGATTCTATCTCCGTAAGCTTGTGCAGTTTTTATGAAGCAGAATAGTGACAACACACTTACTCCTTGAGAAAGATGAGGCAACTACCTCACCCACCTAGCCCTGCCGCAGCTTCCAATGTTCAGTGTCTTAGGTGAGTCTCCTGTACCATAGCAATCTGACAACGTGAAGAATTCAAACCAGAGCCCAGCAGGTCCAAGAATGTGCTCGACTCCTGGTCCACCATGGTTGTATTCTAAACATGTTGAAGTACTCTCCAGTGCTGCCCCAGGAGCTGGTGTTCCCCAGCATGAGGTTTACACCCTCCTGGAAAGGTCTTTTTGCCGGAGGACAAAAACATGCAAGATGTAGCTCAAGCTCTGAAGTAGCCCTCAGCCATGGTTAGGGAGTACATGATGGTTCTGGGCCGACTAGTGTCTACCCTAGAAGAGGTGCCTTACACTCTGGTGCACACCAGGGAACTCCAAAGACATGTCATCAAGACATGGCATGTGAATCTGGATCTGCTGGATCAGCAGCTCTCCATCTCTCCAGAAGCCACACTGGATCTGCAGTGGTGGTTGCAGCAGCATCACCAGGACCTGGAGAAGCCATTCGTGATCCCGGAATGGACTATGATAACATTGGATGCCAGCCTGAGCGGCTGCTGGGCAATGCTGGGTCACCTGGGGATCCAGGTCAGGTGGACTGAGGCGAAAACAATACAGCTGTGGCTTAAGTCAACCGTCGGGGGGGGCAGAGGGGGGCACTTGAAGCACCACCACCACCTGGCACGAGGTGAGGGACATTATGGGCTGGGCAGAAGCCCACATACCTGCCATCTCCGCCGTTCACATTCCAGGGGTAGAAAACATTCTGGCAGATTTTCTAAGTCGCCAATATGTAGATCCAGAACTGTTCAATCTGTGTGATGGTGGGCTCTGCTACTTACTGATCAACTTGATGGCCACATGAAACAGGAAGGTTGCAGTCTTTTGCTCCCAGTAGGTGAATCCTCTGGCCTTCACCATGGACACAATGCCAATTCTGTGGTACATCCACCTCACATTGTTCCTCCGATGCCTCCCCTTCCTTGGGTGCTCTGGAAGTTCAGGATGTATGGTGCTACCGTGATTCCGGTCTCTCCTTATTGGACCAAGAGGGTGATTTGTGGAACTGGTGAGTCTTTCCATTCAGGATCCATTTCCACTCCACCTAGACCGGACTTCCTCCTTCTGGGCTACCTTTGGAAAGATGATGTGGAAAAGCTGGCTTTGACAGCATGGCTGTTGAAGCCCACATCTTGAGGACAAAGCGTTTCTCCTCTGAGGTCATTTCTACTATGATTCAGGCTAGGAAGCCTGTTTCTTCTAAGACCTACCATAGGGTTTGGTCCATTTTTCATTCCTGGTATGTGGACAGGGACCTGTCTTTACGGGACTTTGACGTTCCAGTGGTTCTCTTTTCTCCAGGATGGTGTCAACAAAGGACTTGGCTTGAATTCCTGAGGGTTTAGATTTCTGCTGTTTTTTCCAGAGGTGTATTGCCACTCTTCCAAATGCCAAGGTGTTCATTCAGGGGGTTGCTCATGCTTTCACTGCCTACAAGGCTCCCATGTGTCTACAGTGACTCCCTTTGAGTCCCTAGCAACCATTCCTTTGCATCAGTTGATGTGGAAAATGGCTTTTCTTCTCATGTGGTCTCAGCCCGCAGGGTTGCTGAGTTGCAGGTTTTGTCTAGCAAGCCGCATTTTCTGCTTTTTCGTAAGGACAAGGCAGTTCTTCAGACCTCTCAGGAATTTCTTCCTAAGGTGATCTGTGTTCCACATCAATCGGGAGATTGGTGTGCATTCCTTTTGTCCTGACTCGAACTCTGACAAGGAAGGGCATCTCCACTTGTTGGATGTGGTTCGGTGCCTTAAATTTTATGTGCACCAGTCTTTTCATAAGACAGATTCCTTGTTTGTCATTTCTGAAGGCTCCATGGCAGGTCAGGCTGCTTACAAGGTCACTGTTGCCTATCTGATCAAGTCTACCATTCGTATGGTGTACAAACTCAGGAAGAAACCAGTTTTCTTTGTTTGCTGTGCTACTTTTTTTTTTTTTTTTTTTTTTTTTTTTTTTTTTTTTTTTCCATTCGCACTTAGTTTAGTTTGGGCTGTTCAGGTTCTGGATAGTCCTAGGGAACTCTGGTATCATGGGGACAGGAGTGAGGTCCTTCTCACCGCTGAGATCCTACTTTTGGTATATCACCATGGTACCGGTGTTCCAAATTGGATGATAGAGAAAATAGGATTTTAGTCTTGCCTGTTAAATCCTTTTCTCTTAGTCCATATGAAACACAGGTCTCCCTCCCAGAAAAAGGAACCTCTCTTGGTCTTTCCTGTGTGGTTGTGGGAGTCCTTTTAGGGTCTTTTATTTCTTACAGGATCTTTCTTCTTCTATCTGTCCATCTTTTGGTGTGGTTGACTCACATCATAACTGGAGGTGGGGTGTGGTTAGCTTGCAGAAGGAGCTGGGAGTCTACCCCCTCCAAAGAAGGAGCTCAATACCCCATGGTACCAGTGTTCCATATGGACTAAGAGAAGTATTTAACAAGTAAGATTAAAATCGTATTTTTCCATCCTGTGCATCTATACTCCTTTTTATACAGGATAGCACCCTATTGGCTCTAGCAACGCACACAGATGTGAAGTCTATATAGTCTCTATGCTAAATCTTGACCTAATAAGCATTCCCCCAAATCACTTTCTATTTAATGTGTATGTAGCATGTTTGTTTCTGCAGCCCAATTGTGTAACCTCACATTTTATTTATATTAAATTTCATCTGCTACTTTTCTGCCCATCAACTCAATTTATCCAAATCTTTCTGCAGAGAAATAACATCTTGGTGTGTGGGGTGTGTGGGGTGTGTGTGTGTGTGTGGGGTGTGTGTGTGTGGGGTGTGTGTGTGTGTGGGGTGTGTGTGTGTGTGGGGTGTGTGTGTGTGTGGGGTGGGGTGTGTGTGTGGGGTGTGTGTGTGTGTGGGGTGGGGTGTGTGTGTGGGGTGTGGGGTGTGTGTGTGGGGTGTGGGGTGTGTGTGGGTGTGGGGTGTGTGTGTGTGTGGGGTGGGGTGTGTGTGTGGGGTGGGGTGTGTGTGTGGGGTGGGGTGTGTGTGTGGGGTGGGGTGTGTGTGTGGGGTGTGTGTGTGGGGTGTGTGTGTGGGGTGTGTGTGTGGGGTGGGGTGTGTGTGTGGGGTGGGGTGTGTGTGTGGGGTGGGGTGTGTGTGTGGGGTGGGGTGTGTGTGTGGGGTGTGTGGGTGTGTGTGGGGTGGGGTGTGTGTGTGGGGTGTGTGGGGTGGGGTGTGTGTGTGGGGTGTGTGGGGTGGGGTGTGTGTGTGGGGGGTGTGGGGGGTGTGTGTGTGGGGGGTGTGGGGGGTGTGTGTGTGTGGGGTGGGGGGGGTGGGGGGGGTGTGGGGGTGTGTGTGGGGGGGGGGTGTGGGGGTGGGGGGGTGTGTGTGTGTGTGTATTATATAAATATTTTTTTTTTTTTTTTTTTTTTTTAACATAGCTTAGAGTCAATAGCAAAGATTGACACAATTCCATTGCGCACTTCTGGATTATTAGCTATCGACCACGTTTTGAAAATGGTACTAATCTGTTTTTCTATGCCTGATAATGAATCAAATATTAAAGGAATAGTAATACTTTTACTAATCCCGATTTTATACAACTTAAAAAAGATTAATGCCCCAAGCACACGTACAAGACCATTGACGTGAAATATTTTTTCTTCATTAACGAGATCTTGGCACTGCTGCAGAGCCGCTGGATGGCCCCAGGATCAGATTCCCAGGCAGTCAGCAAAAAGCTGATATCGGGGAGGGGGGAGGCTTTGAAATTGATCTTCTCTCAAACCATAAAGCTTTGAGAGATGTGATTTGGGGCATTGAGAATCTTTTTTTTTTTTTTTTTTTTTTTTTTTTTTATATAAAGTTGTATAAAATGGGGATTAGTAAAAGTAAAGTATAAGGGACTTTCTACTTAGTTCACCCTTAGCCATCAGACATCACACTGTGACCTTTTTCCAGTAATCAATGTACATGATGGAGTAAATTGTGATTCTTTCTTTTTGCCCATAGTCTGCCATATTGCTTCCTTTGTATATACAGAAGAAAAAATTGTATTTAAGTTGCCACTCATATCTTTATAATTAGTTTGTCTTGATTTGAAGGGAAGAAAAATCCATTGTAGGCTTTTCTCTCACTTTCTATTTTTGTTAGAATCTGCAGACATACAATTAGGCTATTACATTCTTTATTTTCTTTTAAATGATGCCGCTGACCCTTCTGACTTAAGCTCTTTATTAAGCTACAACTGGTCTTAATTTGCTCCTATTATATTTATTCTCAACGTTGTTGGTTACACCCTTGTTAAAGGGATTCTTATAGCAAACCATACCGTATCATGATCAGTTCTGCTCAAATGTTCCTTACTCTACTAGTTGGGACATGAAATTGTCAATAGCCATATTTAGAAAATATTTTTTTGTTATACTGAAAGTCATTTCTCCAGTCAATTTCAGGGTAGTTGAAATCACCCATTATAATTTTATTTCCTGAGTGAGAAGCCTCCTCTCCTTGCATTAACTATTTCAATTTACATCTTATTTATGCCTCCAGTGTGTGTTTCATCCTACAGGGCTTCTTCATTTTCACTGGGCCATTCATTAATATCTTCCCTTGTACTACATTTTAAGGCATGCTTTATATATAGTGCTACACCCACTACCTCATATTAACCATGTCCCTCCTAATAGCTGAATTATCCTCTAGATTGACTTAACAGTCATGAATCTCATCTAACCAGGTTTCAGTAACCCCAGTGAGATGATTCTGCTCTTTCATTGCAGTTGCTTCCAGTTCCCACATTTTACCAGCCAGGCTACAAGCATTTGCATGCATACGTTTTGTTACTGCAGTTCTTCAGAATTGTCGTGTTTTTTTTGGGGTTTTTTTTTTTAAATCGGGCAGTAATATAGGCATTTTCCATTTAGATGAACTAGCCCAACCCTCTCCATGCCTGTGACCTTTCTTTAATTCCATGTCCCTTACGAGGGACAATCTTCATGAGTATAAGGAAAATCCTGTGCCCCTTGATGGAGAACAGGATTTTCTTTATGCTTAGTGAATATTGTCCCTTGCTGCACTCCAATCCCAACAGGAGAGTAAAACATAAAGTAGCCAGGTTATGTTACATTACACTACCACAGTCAAAGGCAAACAATGTTGCAACATGGATAAAGTATAATGGTTAATTGACCATTAGGGGAAGTAATAATCTGTTGAAAGCCAAACCACAAGCAAACGAAACAGAAGAGGATGCAATGGATATCGGTCACCCCTGAGGAGGGACTTCAGATGCTTAGATCTCTCAAACTATACATGTTTGAGCGATGGGACATACCTCATTGTATTACTATTTTTAATGTCTACAATATTCAAATTTTGTTAAAAACAAGTATTACTATCCCTTTAGTAGCTGTTAATGTGTGGATGTAATAAATATTTACGGATCTCTAGTTCTACTCCTTTATAAGCCTATTCTTAGAAGCTATTGACTTTTGTTAGTTGCCTTTTCTCTGCAGAAATCTGAAGGAGCAACAGCAGGGACGGGCAGAGGAAAAAACACAAAAAAGCAGGTGAGATGTGGGAGGGAAACATTTGTAACAGTATTTAAGAAACCTTTTCTGTCATTGAAGTTTTAATCAGTAATGGTCACAACACAGAATGGTCCCACCCTTGGCAGGAAATAGGGTGATCACACATCCCGGAATGTCTGGGACTGTCCCTTATTGGGGGTCTGTGTCCCGGGTCACCCCCCACCGGGACAACAGAGTCCTGGTATGGAGCAACACGCACCAGTCCAGCCAGCCAATGAAATGTATTTGTTTTATGGTCCTCATTGGCTGGCTGGCTGGCTGGCTGGACTGGTGTGTGCGAGACAGCTGGGATGGAGCAGGTAAGCTGGAGCTGCAAGAGAGACCCGCGGCTGAGGATCCTGCCAGCTCTGTCCATCTTTCCAAGGCTGATACAGAGTAAGAAGTCCCACTGGAACTTTTACTCTGTGTCGGCCTCAGATAGATGGTCAGTGCCGGCGGGAGCCTCAGCCGTGGGACTAGGTTGACCACATGTCCCAGAATGGCAGAATGGAAATGTGGTCACCCTAGTAGGAAAGGGCTATTTTCCAAAGTAAAGCTTACTTTTTTATTTGAGCTCTGTATAATATTGTACCCAGAGGACACATTACTTGGTTTAAGTGGATCATACCAAATGCTAATGAGTTATTACATTATTATCTTCTTTGTAGCTAATTATTCCTGTTTAGGAACCATCTAATCCTCAGTACTCAGAGCTGGATCATGGGCAGGGCACCCTGGGAGCCTGCCTAGGGCCCGGTGAAGTTGGGGGGGCCCTGCCACACCAGAACAAGGAGACAATTTACCCTGGATTTAATAATTTCCACGAACTTAAAGGGATAGTAATACTTAAATTACTATCCCTCATCTTTAGCCAGTAAAAAAAAAAACTGAGTAACATGAGGCCAGCGGCATCTCTCAAACCTTTATGGTTTGAGCAATATTCGCTTTCAAAGTTAAAGTTCCCTCTCCCCTGACATCAGTATTCTAGCTGACAGCAGGGAAATCCAGTCCCCGGACCGGCGGAGACTCTGCAGCAGAGCTGAGATCACGGTAATAAAAAAGAAATCCTTAACGTGTAAAAAGGTCTTCTATGTGTGCTTGCAAACAAAGTACACGTAGAATAACTCTTTAGTGAAGGATTTCTTTTTTTTATTACCTTGATCTCTGCTCTGCTGCAGAGCCGCTGGCTGATCCCAGGAGAGGATTCCCCTGCTGTCAGCTAAAATGCTGACATCAGGGGAAAGTCAAAAAGAGAGAACTTTTAAAGCGGATACCTCTCAAACCATAAAGGTATGAGAGATGTAGCTGGTCTAATTTTACTCGGTTTATTGGCTACAAGATAGGGGATAGTAATTTTTAAGTATTACTATCCCTTTAATACTGATATTTTACATGAACTTGTGTTGGCTCCTGGCCTCACCTATCAACAGGCTGCAGGTAGCAGTTGCGAACTTTGCAGCTGTGGGGTGTTATCATTGTTAGGTCACATGACCATGCCTTCCAAGTGGGAGCTGACAGACTGATTCTGCTACTTTACAGCATACACCAGCCACAGAAAATAGCAGAGCAGGGAATTACACTGATAATGTGTCTCCATAGGCTTGTTGGTGCCCAGAATAGTATGTTTATCATCCGTTACCTAAAAAGGTGTGTGCCTGCAGTAAGTGTCCCATGTTTATATATAGATATAGATAGAGAATTTTAATTGAAAAAAAAAAAAAAAAAAAGTGTTGCATTGCTGCTTGTTTATTTTGCCAGAATTATCTTAAAAATTAGTGGTACAATTCTGGAGCAAAACAACTGCACCATAGGAAAATTGAAAATCCTACTGAGGCTTTGACTCCTAGATGGGTCTCCAGACATATCTAGCATTCAAAGGGTTAAAAATCCCATTTAAGGGGGTGTGGCCTGGCAGCCATACAGGACTGTCCTGTTTTGGAGCTGCTCTGTTTCCCAACTCTATTCTGGTGCCATCCTCACAGAGGAGTCCTTACTCTGCTATAAAGTGTCGGCTTTGCCTTCCTGTGTTCAGGACTACCTAACGCTACCTTTTTTGACTGATTCTGCACCTGTGGTGACTGGCTCTGTACAGGTTGCGGTCGCTCGTGGCGAGCTTGCTGGCCACAAACAGACGTCCTGCAAGGCAGCTTACACTGGGGCTAGTACGATACCGGAGGTGGCCCTTCCTTTCTACCAGGATGTTGTGGTCCGTTGTAACACCAGATGTGACCATTCCGAGGAAGCCTGAAGATCCACAATCTGTGACCGCTGCAGTGCTTATGTGGAGGTGTCCCAGCTGGGGGCCTTCTCTGAACCCGGCTACGTCTATACAACTAGTGGCTGTTCGGCGGAGATGTGCTTCTCTTCGCTTTAATGTCTGTGGTCTCGTGAGGCCTGATCTGGCTGTCTACACCTGTTCTTCAGTTGCTCTCTTTACTACCTGTGATACCGTGGTGGCTGTTCCCTACAGTGAGTAACCATACTAGGGGCTTAAGCTGGTACTATTGCTGATTCAGGTGACTCTCACAGCTGATATTGGACTTTCCTTTGTTATTGTGCCTGTGCCTTATAGCTGTTCCCCTCTTTATAGTGCTCCATCCTGCTTTATTGTTTTATCCCTAGTTCCATTTCCCTCCCAAAAGGTCTCCAGCTCCTTTTCTCTGCCAAAGAGTGTACCAGTGGCCCCGAAGCTGTCTGGGTTCCCTGCGTCCTGTAGATGCACCATCCAATCTAAATGGGAAGATCACACGGTACTGTGACCCATCCAGTTTGGCTGCTCCTTTCAGATGTCTAGTTGTCAGCGATAATGTAGATTTAGATATCAAGCCTATTTCCTATAATACTGGCTTCTCCAATTTAGAGTTGTTCCTCAAGCTGAACCTCTCAGTCAGACCTATGTTTGTGATCCTGATCTGTATTTGAGGTTGCACTTCAGTCTACATCCAATCTTTAGGGTCATCTTCGTGCTCCTGTGGCTACTCATCCCCACATTTCTTGTTTTCCCTTAATTGTACCCCATATCTGCCCCGTGTATTAACACGACCTTGTGGTGCTCTTTTGATTTAACAATTTGCATACTTTGGATTCTGCAAGCCTAGCTGTTTATGTCTTTACGGTTGTCCAAGAATCATCGCCCTGTTTATTTTTTTATTTATTTAATTTTTTTTGTCCCCCTGCTTCTCCCATGTATTCTTATCTCTGCAGCAACAACTAGGATGTTCCCTTCTGGATTGTAGCTTACTGTCATCGCACCAGTGTTTTACAGGGTCTCTGCTACCATGTAAATTATCCTGTGAATTTCCCAATCCTTTGCCTGTGGCATATAGGTGTGTGATCTTCCTGCTCTGTGCCCTCCCAGCTGCCTCCTCCAGCTGTGATACCAATCTGTTTCTTTTGACATCTTTCTTAATCATTTTGCTTCATTGCTGTCATCATGGAGCATTTTGTACAGTCTGCGGATCACGCTAAAACCCTGGGCCCCCAGCGTGGGGAAAAGAAGCAAGATATAAATAAGAACACTCAGGTCTCCCCTACTGAGGAACCCGCTGTGAACCCTTCTGCTGCTACAGCTATTATGTTGTGGACAATTGCTGAGGACACAGCCAAAGTGGTTCTTGCATTGTTTACGCCAGTCCTGGATGCTAAACTAGATGCAATCCAGTCTTCAATTCATTTTATATTAGGTGAAGTTAAGACCCATTGCGAACAGATCGCAAGTCTTACACAACGAGCTGATGAGTGCAAGATGCTTGTGGGTGATCTCCATGGTACTATCCTCATCTTGGAGGCCAAAGCTAATGCTCTTACAGATAAAATTGATGATCTGGAAAATCACAGCCGTCGAACAATCTTCGCATCATTGGTCTGCCTGAGACACTTCGAGCTAAGGATTTGACATGTTTTCTGAGCAAAGAACTGCCGGTACTTCTGAAAATGGAGGATCACAGCACTCCATTAATCATTGACCAAGCTCATCAGCTAGGTCAGACCATACCATCAGAGGGTGGTCGCCCTAGACCAGTCATATTCAAACTTTTACATTACGAGGGCAGACAACGACGACTCTTTACTTACAGAAAGCTAGACAGTTGAGTATCTTAATGCTCAACTCTTGTTTTCAGCCAAGGTTTCTGCACAGTGACATGGTTTTTCAGAGATCTGCAGCAAGGTCTTTAAGAGGAATATCAAATTTGGTTTATTATATCCTGCTTGTCTTAAAGTCCTGGATGGTACATCTAATCACTGGTTCGATATACCAGAGGAGGCTCAGGACTTTTATGAGAATGTCGCAGGCCAATAGCGAGAGGAGAGCGGGGGGGCATTGCTAATTTTGTTACACTCCACTCCATCAGTTCCTGGATCCATTTCACCCCAGATTTGAGTCTTCTTGGGAGAAGTTCTGTATACCTGTAGAGAATTTGTGTCCTTTTTTTTCCCCTCTGCCTCTTGCCATGGACACTTTCCTTTTGACACCTCTCTAGACACTTGACCATTTTGACCTGCTGGAGGATGTATTCACAGCTTCGTGGGCATATCTGGGATGGCTCACTGTTTTTGAGGCCCATCTCACTCCACTGTGCCCCATTTGTGTTGGCTGAGCGAATACTGCTATGATTCTGCAATATATTTCATGTGCATAGATTAGTTATGTTCTATGCAATTCCATTTTTAATTTTTTTTTTTATCTATTTCATTGCTGTTTCCTCGTGGTTGTTCTCAGTTATTGACTAACTCTCACCTCTCTCCCTACAGGTTATGGGATTCTGTTCTCTGTCTGGTTCCCTCTTTGGATCGGCTATGGTTTATTACGGGTCCTTTCTGGTTCGCCTGGGGGTCAATCAGAGAATCTGTTACAGCAGGAATTGCATGTTTTGAATATGGGAGATAGTGCTGAATTGGGTGCTCTCAGCTGGGGCTTCGTATCTGCCATGGTTGATGGTCGGGGGATGTTTTGAAGCTGGACTGAGGTTGAGTGGTGCACCCGTTAGGCCCCCTTGGGCTGTGCGGGGATGCCGGGCTTCCTCACTCCTTTCTTTTAGTTGTGATGTGGAATGTTTCTAATTTATGTCTTTTTTTTTTTTTTTTTTTTTTTTTGTAACTGTTGTTCGACAGAGCTCTTATGGAGGGGGCGCAGTGTAGTGGCAGAGATTGATTGATTGTATTGTTTGGCTTGATACTGAGCTCCCTGGTTTGTTATAATGCCACCAATATCATTTTATTGACAATATTCAATCCGGGATATGGTCCACAGGTTCATAAGAACTGGACGGAGTGGATAAGGGCCTCAGCTTGAGTTCCTTGAAGGTTCAAACTTCTGCGCTCTGTCTTTACAGAAGCGCATTGCCATACTTCCGGATGTCAAGATTTTCTTTCAAGGCGTTGCTCATGTTTGCCCTGCCATTAAGAGTCTCCCTCCTCAATGGGATCTTAATTTGGTCCTTACAGTGCCCTCCTTTTGAATCACTGGCCACCATTCCTCTTTGTCTTCTGACTTGGAAAATGGCTTTCCTATTGGCAGTTGTCTATTTGCAGAGTTGCCTAGCTTCAGGCCTTAACCTCCTTACATAGTGTTTCACGAGGACAAGTCGGTCCTTTGCACCTCTCAGGAATTTCTTCCTAAGGTAGTCTGAGTTTCACATCAATCAGGTGATTATAGTGCCTTCCTTTTTCCCTGACCCTAAATCTGACAAAGAGAGGGATCTCCACTTGTTGGATGTGGTGCGTTGTCTCGAGTTTTATGTACACCACGCAAAGTCTCTCTGCCAGACTGATGTATTTTTTGCCATCCCTGAGGGTCCCGGGGCTGGTGAACATGCTTCCAAGGTGACTATTGCTTCTTGGATCAAGTCTACGATTCGCGAGGCTTACAAACTCTGGAAGAAGCCTGTTTTCGTATTACAGCTCATTCTACCAGGTCTATTGAGGCCTCTTGGGCCTACAAGAATTGGGCCTCGGCTGATCAGTTGTGCAAGGCGGCTACTTGGTCGTCTGTGCATACATTTTCCAAGCACTACTGTGTTTATGTTCTGGCTTCAGCTGAAGCCGGTTTGGCAGGAAAGTCCTGGAGGCAGCCTTGCCTGTCTAGGACTTTTCTCTGCGTGCAACTGTATTCTTTAACTGTTGAGCCCGGTTTGCTCTAGTTCAGTGTGCTGTTTGTTACTGGTATTTTTCATTCCAGTTGAGTGTCCGTTGACACTGCCTTTCTTGGGACTTTACTGATCTGATTAGTCCGTATGACCTCTGGTGACTTTGGGGACCTGCACTTGGTCCTTGCCTTTTTTCCCACCACTGGGAAACCTATTGTTGGTACATCCCAGAGTTACCTGTAAGCTATATTGGATGACAGAGAAAAGAGGATTTTAGTCTTGCCTATTAAATCATTTTCTCTTAGTCTGTATAGCTTACAGGTTCATGCTCACAGGAGTCTTTTTTTTTTTTTTTTTTTTTTTCCTTCTTGCTACCTAGTCAATAGCTGGCGTCACAAATTTAACTGGTTGGGGATTGGCTGGTGACCAGCTAAGGAGGGCTCTACCCTGCATTTCTTTCCATGAATTGTTCCAGCCTACTTAAAGGGGCAATCGCCTTCCCATAGTTACCTGTAAGCTATATGGACTAAGAGAAACTTATTTAACAGACTAAAATCCTCTTCCCACCATTGTTTACATTCATCTGTGTCATCCCTCAAATTAAAGAAAAAAAAAATGTACTTATATCTCTGTTCTGGTCATTCTCCACTTCACTAATGGATTGCGAGATATTATTAAATAAATCTTCACTGAGTTTCAATCTGTTTCATTCTCTGTCTGAAAAGCACAACATCTTATATCCTCAAAAAACAGATATAGATCACCAATATCACAAAATCAGTATCACAAAAATAGTATCCGGTCAGCAGTTAATAATCCAAATACAGTTATAAATAGTTTCTAATACCAAACACAGTCCAAAATCGAAGGTGGAAGATCTTGTCAAAAGTGCTACACTTCAACAAGGAAAATCCCAGTAAAACTGTATAAAAAAGAAAGGGTGGTCTTTGTGCCGTAACTTCTGAACTTACCACCATAAAACAGGTTCTCACAAAATAAGTTGGTGGGTGTGCATATATATGCCACACAGGAGATATATATAGATGTATCACTCCAGCTTCTTAACTTTTCAGTGGACAGGCTGCTCTCCCAAACTTCACTCAGTCAATATGTACAGTATATGGTAAAAACAAAAGGAGGTTCCAGTAGTTCCTATATTAAACTGGTATATTCAAACTATAAATAATCCAATAGGAAATACTTACATTTGCCAGTTGCTGTGTACAAAAACAAAGTAACATTTATGAAACGTTTCCATCATTTGTAACTCAATATATCAGTGATATATGATCAATTAATGCATTTTTCAGAAAACATTGGAGGATTTTTTTGTAGAAAGATACCCTGCTGGCTCCAATAATACCCAAGTATCCAAGGATGGTTAATAGGAGAGCACCAATGTAAAAAAAAAAAAAAAAAAAAAAAAATATATATATATTATAAAAATAAGAGCGCTCAGGAGTGTAACATAAGAAATGATATGACAAATTAATTTGTAAGAGGCTCCTTTAAATGTGGAAAGAGTAGATGTGATACTTTTAAAAATATTAAACATGGGGTGAAGGACTTTACATCAAGAGTAGCCCAGGAACACTTTGAAATTCAAAACTTTGTCAATTGTGGGTCCATTTTTATTATGCATTTACCAGCATGTAGCTGTGGTCTTCAGATTATTGGATGCACAACACAATTTTTAAGATCACGGTGTGGACAACTTGTGAGGAATATACTGAGGATTCGCGCTAAATAGTGTATCAAGGCATGTCTTAGAATACCATAATAAAAGTTTGGAAGGTTTTCCAATTTTACCCACTGAGGCTATTGATCCGAAAAGTAGTGATAGAAGCCGGTTGTTAGCTTCAAGAGAAGCATTCTGGATTTTTAATCTGAAGACATTATCTCCTCATGGTCGTAATGAGGTGATAGATATGGTATGGTAAATTACATTTCACATACTTCAAGTAAAGAGTTTAAAGAGGAATCTGTATGTTTGAGATCAGTCAGGCCAATAACATCATAGAAAAAATATACATTAATCTTCTATATAGATAGAGGTACTTTATTAGTGAGATGGGATGTATATTACACTATTTTATACTGCCTTTAGTGTTATTTGATATAATTACTGAGGACATGGATTTACAAAACACATCTTCATTTATATTTATTTTTGAAATTTACAATTTTATTCTCACTTCATAATTCTTACTGCTTATTCACCACATTTAGAAGTAGTTTCTGTACTTTTATAATTGATTATCACCAGTTTTAGCAACCATATGCGCATATATATATTTTTTTGTATATTATACACAAATATTCAAGTCACCATATATTTTGGTATAGTTTTTTTTGTTTTGTTTTTGGTTTTTGTTTAATAGGAGCACATTATAAATAGGTTACAATTATGTATAGTGCCAATATTTATATGCACATATACTCATTATTTAAATAGTTTTTATTTATTCATATTAAATAGGAACATGTTGTAAATAGGCTGCAATTACACATTTCGTGTAGCTAATCAGATTACTCTTTAATATCTCATAGTAGTTAAGGACTATATCATATTGTCTGGGCGCTATTCCCTTGAGGTAATTATTTATTAACTATGGACATACTGGGACATACATTTGTAGTCCATAATGCCTTTTATTATCCTACTAGTTGAACAGCCCGTTACACGGGCCACAGTGCCACTGCCACCCGGTCGCGGGGCAGTCACACACAGTACAGACTGCCCGTGCCACGGCTGATACAGAGCTGGACGCTCCTTCGGAGCACCCAGCTCTATATCAGCCACGGCGCGGGCAGCCTCTACTGCGCATGACTGCAGCACGCGCAGCAGTGTGTACTGCGCATGTCGCGGCGTTACACGCGATTTAGCGAATTATTATATAGGATATAATAATTTGCTAGGATGTTTGTCAGAAGCAGTCATGTACAGTAGAGACTACCCGAATGCACAGAATGCTGGGAGGTGTAGGAATGCTGGGAGTTCTGTGCTGGGAGCATTCTGTGCTTTTGGCCCGTCTCTACAGTGCATGACTGCGTTGAAGGCAGGACACAGACTGGTCCCTTAACCCTTTGAGTGCCAGAGGGGTACACAACGCATTGCAAAGCAATGGCTTTCAAAGGGTTAACATCACCCGGACCTTGGCCCGTGTACATGGGCTTTTACACTAGTATATTCATATTCGTCCCAGGAAGTACATTATATAGTCTGGGAATTGATGCTTCCATTAGTGTTGTAAGTATTTCACTACTAGTCTTTGTTTTCAGGTTATGTCCTTATGTAGACCCTAGGGAGTACATTATAGAATTTCGTGTGTGTGTGTGTGTGTGTGTATAAAAATATTTCCTAGTATAGCAAACTAGTAGATTAGGTTATTTATATTATCGGCGGAATGTATCTGCAGTAATTGGGTGTATTGTATATACAGGTTGCAGACTGTATATTTCTGATGGAAGTTAGACGGGTATACATATTACGCAAGTTAGAGCGCAAGGCATCTGAGTACATATATACATTTTTTAGTATAGCATCATTGGACTAGCATTATTTGTATTAGATGGAAAGTATCTGCAGCAATTAGGTGGTATTTTGTATATTCACTTTTGAGGTAGGGATATATGAATCTTTATTTTTCTGGGTCTAGATAGATCTATATATTGGGATATATTATGTCCAGTATTGTTTTCACAATTTGTGTATTGATTATTGACCTTATGAGGACAGTTTATTCTCTCGCCACGTACTATGTCTCCATAGGCTCGTGTGCAGGAGGGTGTTATACATCATAGTCTGAGGTTACTATATTGCCAGATATTTTGGGCAACCCAAGTTTGGTATTCTTTCTGTGTACATGGTGGACCAGCTATGGTATAGGGCTGGGTAATATGCACATCTATTACATGGGGTGTTTGGTTAGTTTTGTATTTTCACATTTATATCTGTAACCTCACTTTGTCACATTATAGATTTTTTTTTAGGCAAGTATGTGAATGTTATGTTTAAACTGAGATATGGAAATGAGTTAGAATTTGATGGGTCTGCTAGTTATTTGATTAGTTTTTTGTTTTTGTTAGACCCCCCTCAGATGTCAGATCCGGTCAGCTGGTATAGGGGTAGTATATATTATACATAATCCCATGTACTTTCATTAACCCGTATGATTATAAAGGGTCAGTGGGACTGATATGACGTGTTTATACGAATATCTATGTCTGAATGATTGTATTTCATGACTGTATATTTCAGACGGGAGTTACAGATGGGTATGCCTATTATGCGCATTAGAGAGCAAGGTATTTATATATATATATATATATATATATATATATATATATATATAAGTGGAGATTTCTGCAGGGGGGCCCAGACCTCTTTTTGGACCAGGGGCCCTGGGTCCTGTCAGTCCGCCCCTGACTTCACATGAGACACTTTGAAAATGCAGAAAAAATAGTGCTCTTTATATAACTAGAAAGTTTTGGCCTCTGGAGGGCTGCCTTATGCCCAGCATTTGCTAAGGCATGTGTGACTACAGCCATGGCTATTTGGGGCAAACAGTTGTTGTAACTGGTTCATTCAGATGCTTCAAAAGCGTATTGTCCTCTCCATCTCTAAGAGTGCTTTGCTGCCCCAGGTTACACCTGAGCATGTCTCCTCTTCTGAGATTTCCATCCTCTGACATGTTTGGACTTCCATGAGTGATATGGAAGCAGTCTGCCTCAGGCAGTTGAAGGGTATCTGTGTCTATACTTATAAGTGGGCTCTTTCTAAGGGGGAACCATGGGTTCTAAGAGTGATTTCAGAGGGTTATAATATGGATTGCCCCCTGGTGGATATGCAGGTTTTGTGTCCAGTTCCACCTTGGAAGAAATTCATGGGACTCTATTTCAGTCTCTTTATAGTCCCTAAAATGAACAGCAGCTGTCATCTGGTCCTGGACCTGAAGCATCTCAGTCTTTCAATTTATTCTGTCTCAAGATGGAGTCTTTGTGCTTAGTCATTGCCACTTATGTGCCCAGGTGACTTTTTGGCTTCTCTGTACAGACTTTTTACTTGCATGTTCCTGTTCATGCAGCTCACCAACATTCCCTTCGCTTAGCCTTTCAAAGCTACCATTTTCAATTCACTCCCCTTCTGTTTGGATTGGCATCCATCCAGGGTGTTATCTATTCATATTCATTCACTTGGGATCTTCTTTGCTCCTTATCCGGATTCTGTTGCTCAAGGGTCCTTGAGCTGTGGAGGACTTGGGTCTTCATTTTCAGGTGTGTGTCCATACTGGAGAAGCACAGCTGGGTGGTTAATTTCAAAACATCCTCTATGGTCCCATCGCAAATTCTAGTCTCTCTGCATGAAATTCAGCACCTTTCATAGGTGGGTTTGTCTGCCAGAGGACAAAGTTAAACATTTGTCTCAGCAAGGGTTTCAGACCTTGGCTTCCCATTGTTTATGGTACAGCACTACATGAGGGTTTTGAGGTATCTTATGTCAGCCCTGAAGGCAGTTTCATTCACCTAATGCCACACTCTGGAGCTGCAGCTGAAAGTTGTCAGGAACTGGTCTAGACAGCACTGTCACCTCTCCTACATGATGTGTCACTCAGACTAAATTAGGGTGGATCTATGCTGGTGGCTTCAGGAATCTCACATGACACTGGGTGGGCACAGCTCACAATCCATCTCTCTCCATTGTTAACATTCCAGGAGGAGACTGTATGTGGATTCTCATCCATCAGTGTTGGGTTCCTGGTGAATGGAAACTGAACCAGACAGGCCTTCTGGTTCTGGAGCCAATAGCATCTCAGTGGATGCGCAGGCTTCCCGTATTTTGGTCCAGGTTCCATGACCCTCTTGCTCTTAGTGGGTGTGATGAGCATTCTTTGATTTTCCTCTGGCGTATGGCAAGTCAGGATGGAGCAGGCATTCGTAATCCTTACTGGCTTCAACTGGTATGGCTCTCTGATCTAGTCTGTGTATTATTGCTGAGCCATATCATCTACCTCTTCTCCCTGACCTCCTGACACAGTCCTCTATGTCACCCAGATGTGAAAAGGCTAGCTTTGATGCCTTAGCTCTTGAAGACAGCGTTCAGAAGAAGGCTTTTTTAAGCCTGTCACAGAGCATGCTGAAGACCCCGGAAGCCAGTTACATATCATAGGATCTGGGCTGTGGCCATTATGAGGTTTTTTGTTTGTTTGTTTGTTTTTTGTGGGGGGGTTTTCTCTCCAAGTGGTGTGAAGTATTGTGCAGGCCAGGGAATGAGGCAGTCCTTTTCATTTTCCAGCTATAGGCTTTTCTTCAAGACAACCTTGACTTAGAGACTTAGGCCTCAATTCAGTTCCCCCAGTGCAATAAAAACAAAGCCTTTGGCAATTCTTCAAACACGATAACCAATACAATTACCTGTGCTATGAAGAAATACTGGCTACGAAAAACCCACCTTGGTTGATATTGCAGGAGCTTTCGCCCATTGACACAACAAAATGCTGAAATATACTATTCAATTCCATACGTTGGCACTAAGATGCGTTAAGGGACCCACTTTAACGTGTGAAAATCTGAACCCTGTTTTTCTGGACACAGTCCCTTAATGTGTCTCAAATATGCTGTCACAGGAAAACAGTGGATGTATTGATATGGGACCATAAGCTCCATATAAATACATCCAAAGCAATCCCAAAATGTGTTAAATGTTAGTAAAATTAACCTCACTGGCACTCACAGGGTTAATCCAGCTAAGCTATATAACAGCCCCTGACAAGAAACTCCACAAATCCGGGTGCTGAAGACTGTTTTACATCAGGATCAGCTGCTGTCGATCTGCTACTTTCCTTTTTTCTGTAGGTATTCTCTTTCAAATCTGTCCTAAAAAAATAAAAAAAACTGCAATTAAAGAAGTTTAAAAAAAAAAAAAAAAAAGCTCCAAAGATATGCCTGAGTTAACCCTTTGAGTGCCAGAGGTGTACCTCTCCAGTGCTGAAAGGATTAAATACAGTCTAGCATCTCTTAAAACAAATATGCTGCCATTTTGGTTTAAAACAAGTTAATTCTTTAGTCTAATAAAGGCGACGGCAGGAATGTATAGTGGCTCCCCCTACACACACACACACACACATAACCTTTTGGGCAGTTGCCCGAGTCCAAATGAGGGAATTTTGAACAGACTGGCTTTTTATATGGCCTATATCTATTCAAAATGGATTCCAGCCTACAATTGGTTGGGATGTGTGCTTACACCAGCCAATCTGCTTCGGGGGGGGGGGGGGGGGACAAAACTCACTAGAGCTGGTTGACTGGGAGGTGCGTAAGCCAATTGTAGGCTGGAATCCATTTTGAATAGACTGGCCATATAAAAAGCCAATCTCTGTTCAAAATTCCCTCATTCTGGCTCAGGCAATGGCCCAAAAGGTATAGGCCTTTTTTTTTTTTTTTTTTTTTTTTTTTTTTTTTTTTTTTTTGTTGGTCGTAGCCAATTTTGCCTTACCGCATGTTTTAACACACAATTGAATCAAGCCCTTAGTGTTAGTTGTATTTGAAGGTTCAGAACCCAGCCCTATTTATTCATTTTCATAAACTTATTGCCTTGCTGCTGGATGTGAAAATCTTTGTACAAGGGTTGGCTCATGCTTTCCATCTCTTGGGATCCCACTCCTCCATGGGACTTGTCAACTTTAATTTATTTTGCATAACTGAAAACTTTATTCAAAACTGCCTGTGTCACGTTCACCAAAAGTCCAGCAGATGTACTGGCCGGCTCCAAAAGGGACCGACAGCGCAGGCGCACGGACGTCACTATGACGAGATGTTCGTGCTTCCTGCTACTGTGAGCCTCTGAAAAACTGGAAAATCTTTGAAACCAGGTAATATTTCTGGCGACTAGTGCTACTAAGCAGCTAGTTGCCAGATGAAGAATTAATTAATGTAAAGTTATTGCGGGGTGGTAGTTCCCCTTTAATTCCTTGTTTACATATATAACCCTATATTATCTTCAGACAAAGGGTAACTGTTTACTTCCAAAAAAGTATTGCACATATATTTATTGCACATATATTTAAAAAGTATATATTAAATGAGTTACCCTGCTTCATAATAGCCAAGTCTACATATTTGTGTATATGATACATACTGAATAAGCATTAATATGTTTTTAAAAATAATCATATTTTACCGTTCAACAGATCACCATAATCCAAAGTACCAGCGAGTCTCAGATATTACCAATAACTAATCCACTCCACCTGCATATCCCTGCACAGATCACTAAGATTGAAGTAACTTAATAACTGGATATGTCACAGGCTTGCCAGTTTTAATAACAGGGATCTACAAATGAACTGGCCCAATATAACAATAAACATTTACAACTCATCTACTCTAGACCTAAAAGCTATTCCAAACCATAGCTTTCTGAAAATGTCTAAACAATGAATTAAATTAATAAAAATATGCATATAAATCTAATCGTGGATGTCTCTTACTCATCAGAGGCACATAACTAGGCATCCAGTAGCATACTGTGTACCAGTCAATCTCGTGCTAATTACCAGACTGGTCAATTCAACTTGTTCTCTTTCTGCATTAAGTCCCCTTGGTTGAATAGTGTTCAAATAAAAAAATCCACCTACTTGACTTTTTAGGTCCACTCTTCCAATCTTTAAAATTAACTAAACAGGTTATTCATACATTGGGAAAATGTAATCCTAAATTTGGAGCCCTTTTTGCAAACTATTTTCTCTAAGCATATCCCAATGTGTTGTCCAATTTGCTTAATTCTTTTGCATACAAGAATACATTCAGTGAATATAGCTAATCCATAATCTTTCACCTGAAACTTTATCTTCTAATAGAAGAACCTTTCTACAATTTTATTCATAGAATTTTCTAATACATCCCCCCCAGTGAATGGCTTCTTCAAAATTACTTCCTCTTAAAACACCTACTCCTCAGAACAGTTTCTTTTTAACTAGGCAGCAATGGCTATTGGCCAGAAGAAAAAAAAAAGTACACCTACTTAATAGCTAATAGTCCCTTCAAAAAATAAAGAAATAAAAAAAAAATGTATAAAATACACAATCCCATTAGTTGATGCTTTATCGTGGTGGGAGTATTTGTGTCAGTGAAGCCGTGAACTATGCCATTTAGTGCATATACTCCTTGTTGGATCTCCCAAGGTGGACAGATCAAAGTTAAGACACCAGACTTAAATTGATCCAAAGTCTGCCAATCCACACTGGACCAGAGTGGCAAAATATGGTCCATTCCTTCAGCATGGCTTCACAACAAAACAAACATCCCTTACTCCCCGGAGGCTTGCTAGCTACTTCCTACACCAGCAGGAAGACCAGCTCAACGGCAGAGGGTGCTAAGAATTAATGGGATCTATCAGGTTGCCTTTGGTTTCTAGACATTGGAACTCATAACATTCAATCTACGAGCACTGTTTCATGCTTAGAGGAACTAGTAGAAGAACAAAATATCATATTTTTTTTATAAGATGGACACTGGCTATATTATAAGAAAACAATGATAAACCATGTGGAGGAATCGGATTCATTAAGTTTGTCCCTGCAAGTAGCCACAGTTATGATGAAGTTGGAGAATTTTATGATCATTTAGTACACCTCTACAAACAGTACAATTACCACTACAAGTTTATAATTGGAGATTTCAATGTGAGAATTGGTGAGATCCAAAGCTGGTGAAAAATCTGTTACCACAAAATTTGGACATCTTTAATTCATTTAACAGGAAAAAGGCCCAGAGAAAATGGACATGGAAAAGCCCTGATGGGAATAAAAGCCTTCATACTTGCAAATATTAAAACCACTTTAACTGAATGCTTAGTCTTCAGTAGTTTTACTGCTGGAAGCCACCATCGTCTAGTGAGATAAAAAAAAAAAAATCAAAATTGAGTGCAAGAAAAGTCAACAAATGTGAAGGTAGACACTAGCCAGCTATTGAAAATAGCACCATGTAATCACGTCAGTGTTCTGCAAGACAATGCCCATGCCCTTTCATTTACTGTGAAACAATAAAAAAACCTACACATCTCCATCCATCCAGACAGCCAATGTTATCTGTGCTTTTGCCTAGAGCTCAGAACGTTACCAGTTCACAGTTCTGCAGTTTGGCCTGGCTTCCGTGCCCTGAGTTTTCACCAGTCTTGGGAGCCTTAACGACCTTCATTCACACCAGGAGCATCTCCCTGACACCTTATCTGGATGATCTTTTGCTCAAAGTGCCCTCAGAGGAGCTCCTAGCCCAGGACATCCAAGATTGTGCCTGGCTTCTGGTATACCACAGGTGGATTCTGAACATGCTGAAGTCCCTTCCAGTGCCTTCTCAGGAACTGGTTTTCCTGGGGATGAGGTTCGACACCCGCCAAGGGAAAGTTTTCCTACCAGATGAGATCTGTCTGGTGGTGCTGGAGGTGTTTCAGGCCTTGGAGTAGCCCTTCACCACGATCAGGGAGTATGAGTGTTGGGCAGGCTAGTGTCAACACTAGAGGCTATACCTTACTCTAAGGTACACATGAGGAAGCTTCAGTCGCATGTTCTTCAGAGTTGGTCAGGGGATCTGCCACACCTGGATTGCCAGATCTCCCTCTCTGGAAGCCTGCAGAGGCCTTCAGCGGTAGCTGCACAGGAGCAATCCAAAACAGGGGAAACCCTTTGTGACACCAGAATGGACTCTGGTCATGACAGACTCCAGCCTGAGCAGTTGGGGTGCAGTTCTGGGTCACCTGGTTGACCAGGGCAGGTGGACTGCAGAGGAGTCTCTAAAGTCCATCAGTGTTCCGGAACTCTGCACAATTTGGCTGACCATTGTGTACTGGACCTCACACTTGAAGGGGAAGCTGGTGAGGGTTCAGTCAGACAACGCCATGACATACATCAACAATCAAGGGGGCATTCAGTGCCGCTACCTGGTTCAGCGTTGGGTACATCCTCTGTTTGCCAGAAATACACATTCTGGCCATCTGTGCTGTGTATATTCTAGGGGTAGAAAAAGTGCTGGCAAACTTTCAAAGTCTCCAGGACATGGATCCTGGAGTGTTCTACACGTAGAGTGTTCTACGTAATTGTGCTTCAGTGGGTTGTGCCCATAATAGATCTCATGTCCACGGGATGGGAGATCCTTTGGCCTTCACCACGGACACGTCAATTTTGTGGAACTTCCATCAAGCTTATGTCTTTCCTCCAATTCCTCTCATACCCAGGGTACTCTGGAAGATCAGGATGGACAGCACAACTGTGGTTCTGGTCTCCCCTTACTGGACCAGGAGGGTGTGGTTTGCAGACCTGGCCAGTCTTTCCATTCAGGACCTGCTTCACCTCCCTTCCAGGCCGGACCTCCTACAGGGTTACCTATGGAAAAGATGGCTTTGATGGCATGGCTTGTTGAAGCACACATCTTGAGGGGAAAAAAGGCTGATTTTTTTTTTTTTTTCTTCATACCTGAGGGTCCTAGGGCAGGGCAATCTGCTTCCGAGGTCACTGTGGCCTCCTGGATAAAGGCTACTATACACCAGGTGTATGAAGGGAATAAGTTTATTTCTGAGTTCAATGTCACTGCACATTCCCCTAGGTCTGCGGGGGCTTTCTGTGCCTGCAAGAATCAGTATCCTTTTAAAAGGTCGCACGCAAAAGAACGTGCGACCATATGATATATTAACCATGTTGCAGTAATAAAAATGTCAACATAAGAATCTCACACAACGAGAGATTCTCATGCCGCACTGTGCCAGTGCAGGACGAAACGAATTGCGTCCCCCTCTGTCGCTCAAGAGTTCATATGCTTTTGTCAGCTGATTCAAGCAACTTGTCCTCTTCGTGAAAGTATCTATCACATGTATGTGAGAGCCGGGGCAGCACTCAACTTATGTTTGCTTATTAAATTACACTCTGAGCAGTTGCCACTTAAAGCGCTCATAAAGACTGAGATGCAACCTTTCAATAGGTGGCATGGGAAGTTTGCTCTGTCATGCAGTGCGAGATTCTCATATCAACATCTTTTTTTACGGCGACATGGTTAATTTATCTTGTGGTCACGTGCTCTTTTGCGTGCAACCTTTTAAATGTAAACCCAATAATTTGGTCTTGGCTGAGTAGTTGTGCAGGGCAACAACTTGGTCCTCCCTGCACACCTTTGCTAAGCAGTACATGGTCTATGTTCTGGCTAAGGCTAAAGCCATCCTTCGTCCGTTCTTCAGGCAGCTTTTACCTCCACACTTTATTACCATACTGTTGTTCAGTTGTTTGAGCCCTGTTGGCTCTTGTGTGTTTTGACTCAAGACGCTCCCCCCCCCCCCCCCCCCACCACCACCACCACCACCACCCTTTTTTGGCCGTTCCGATCCTGGATAGTCATAGACAACTCCAGTATCATGGGGACAATCATAAGGTCCTTTCTCCTTTTTTCCTGTCGCTGGGAACTTAGTGTTGGTATATCCCCATGGTACCTGCGTTCCATATTGGACATAAAAGAAAACAGTATTTTAGTGTTCTTACCTGTTTAAATCCTTTTCTCTTTAGTCCATATGGAATACAGGTCTCCCATGCAGCGAAAGCGACCTTTTGTGGTCTTGCCTGTCTGGTATGTGGAGTCCACTTAGGGCCTTATTTCTTCTGACAGGAGTTTTCTTCTGTTGCTCATCGGTCACATTACTACTTGCTAGTAGGAAGGGCTTGAGCTGGAGGAGTGGCTGGGAGTCTCCACCTACAAGTCTTTTGAGATATGTCCTACCCTGCTAAAGGAGGAACTCAACCCCCATGATACCAATGTTCCATATGGGCTATAGAGAAAAGGATTTAACCGTTAAGAACAATAAAATCCTGTTAGTGGTCTAGGGAAGTGAGGGCTTGGTGGACTTCGTATGAAGGGGCTGGAATGTACCTGAAGAAAGATGAATGTGATCTCCTCCATCTCTGTATAATATGTGGGGGAGCATGGTTTTTTTTGATGCTCATGAGGCTGAGCCAATTTGGAAGGAGTGACCTGAAAATTGGGTTGGAGCACAACCTAGTCATAAGAATGGTGGGAATGTATTTAGTAAAAGACTATTATGTGAGGACCAGAATCTGTAGGTAATAATGGGCTGTGATTGGGCTTGACGTCTTGAATACCTGGAGATTAAACTGAAATAAGGCATCGGCTGCCACATTATGGTAACCTTAAATGAAACTTATATGGTGAGTCAAGTTTCTGAAGGAATGTCATGATGAGAGGGATCAACCATTATTAGCCCTTTGAGTGCCAGAGAAGTTGCATACCCCTCTGACACTCAGAGGGTTAATAAGGTGAGTGGTGGCTAATGTGTCGGTAAAAAAGGTCACTGCCTTGGCTTTTCATTGGTGATCCCAAAGGGCTGCCTCCGCCATGATGGAGTAGAGCTCAAAAAAGAGAAGTGGAGGAAAATTGTGGGAGATACAAAGCTTATTGTGGCAACATTTCAGAGAACCATTCTGGACTGCAGATTTTATACCAGCCCCATTTGCAGCATTAGAATAAACAGAAGTGGGGCGGGGAGGCGGGAACATCAGACAACTGTTCCAATGATGAAGGAATTTAGACCACCTAAGGAGTCCTGATTTGGCAGGACTACTTAGGTATATAATGATGAATTGAAGGCGAATGAGAGGAGGGTGTGAAGGTAAGAAATAAATGATCTATCTTGTGGAATTACTTTCATAGCAAGACTGAGGTGGCCGATAAGTGGCGTTCTACGTTGGTGAGCACTGTTTTTTGGCATGGAGTACAAGTGACCTAATGCGATTGATTGTGAAAGAGAGAGGCGTTTGTGTAAGGGGGTAGAGAAGAGGGCTTCTGGCCTTGCGTACAGTTTAAGAAATGAGGGGTCCTTCAGCCTTTGTGAAGAGGTAAGGAGCTAGGAGGGGAGCATCCAGTTTCTGTGAAGAGTTAAACTATGGGACTTTCAGCCTCTGTCAAGAGGTAAGCGATTAAGGGAACTTTAAGCGTAGGTGAAATGGATAGGAACTAAGGGGGAACCTTCAACCTCTTGTGAAGAGGAAAAGGAACAAAGGGGAACATTCAGCTTCTGTGAAAAAGGAAAAGAACAATGGGGGACCTGCAGCCTCTACAAAAAACGGTAAGGAACCATACTAATGTCTTTGCGTAAGGGGGAGGCATGCCTATAGGGACCTACTGCCTCCGAGAAGAAGAGTGGGACTTGTAGTGATCCTTCGGCCTTTGTGGATATTTAGAGACACTAAAATGAGGGGGGGGGGTTATGAACCCTATATGGTATAGAAAAGGGTTTAAGTTTAGACCAGGAGGTGCTGAACAGTTCAGTTCCTAACTGATAATAGAGGTAGTGTGTTTATGGATATAAGCCTGGTAAGCTAAGGGCTTAACATAACAATGGATTGGACACTGGCCTTGGGAGAGGTAAGACCAGGGGAGGGTGGGTCTTAACTGAATAGATGAGTTAGTGATCAGGTGGCAGACCTTCAGCCTCTTTGAAGAGGTAAGGCATAGTGGGGATGCATAAAAGGTGAATAATACTTATAAGTAAAAATAACAGGGAGGAATAGTCAGCTAGCAGGGGAAGGTCAAATCCAGTGAACGTGTGCAGGGAAGTGATATGGAAGACAGTGGGAGATTGACAGGATGGACCTGGGGGTGTGGAAAATAAACATACATACCTGTCTGGTGTAGGAAAGATATGAACTACAGAAGAAAGATGTTAAGCTAATGATAGGGATGGCTGGTATGAAGAATGAACTAGCATTCTGAAAATATGTATATTCCACAATGTAAAGAAAATCAATCCACATACAGCTGCTTAATGCTCACTTGCCACAAAGTTGCAGGTCTTTCTTAGCAAATCTTCACCCCACATTGCCTTTCATCACTATTGCTATAAGGTGCTCTTCTGTTATTGTGCCAATACTTGTGATTGAGTGTGATGTGAAGAGTTTCCCATTGGAGCTAAATATGAGGGTATGATGGACATGCTATCCAACAACAAGGGGCTAGATTCTATTGCAGGTGCTACATGTTAACACCAGTTTTATCAAACATTTTCCTTTTGAAGTCTATAGGGAAAACTGGAGATAAAAGCAGAGCTAAAATTAGCACTTGTAATAGAATCTAGCCCAAATTCTCTTAACACTGCTTATACTCACATTATTCTTATTGTCCTTATTTTCCTGTATCTACATGCTTTGGAGGGCCATGATGCAATCCAAGAGGATATAATTACACAGGTGCAGCCATGATGTCTGTCCACCGCACTGCAACCAAATATATTGGATACATGTCTGGCACTAATGGACTTAAAAAAATTAAAAGTAGAATTACATGTAAGAGTATTTTCCCTCACATCTAGTTGAATCCAGAAAGGAGGCAATGTTTTTGAGTGACTTATTGAATTTTCAGTGCTTAGCACTCTCAACTCCAAAAAGGTGTGTAATGCATTGCAAAGCACTGGGTTACGCCATTGTCAATCAGTGAGTGTGTGTGTGAGCGAGTGTCTGTTTTGTGTATTGCGTATAGCTAGCTGTTTGTGTTTTGCTTTTTGTGTTGTGCATTGCATGATTGTATATGATTGTGTGCATGTATTCTCTGTGTATTGTGTGTGTGTGTGTGCATTGTGTGTTTGTATAGAACTTCAGGCAATTCCTTTCAGAGATTTTCACGGGAATGGCCATGAGAGCCTCGCGCCCCCCCACACACACATACACACACCTCCCCAGCCACTCCTGTGAAAATCACACACACCAATGAATGGACCTATAGGAGTGCCAGTATGAAGGCGATCTGAATAACTCTCCCCTGGTTGTGTCAAGCACACAAGTCTTTTATCATATAATAATGTTTGTGGGTAACCATGTAATCGCAAAAAGCCACATAGCAAAAACTGTGTGTTTTTTGTTTGTTTGTTTTTTTGTTGTTTTTTTTTGTTGTTTTTTGGGGGGGGGGGTTTTGTTTGTTTTTTTTCTTCAGTTTTAAAATTCAGCAACTCCCCTCCCAAATCGGTTGTCTAAAAAGCCAGAGCACCAGATCTGCCCTAAACAGTTAGTTCCGAATCTAACTCCTTTCTATGGGGTATTTTAAATAGTTATATAAAGTTCATAATATAGATAATAAATACTTCCTGCAGCTCTAGTAGTATTTGACACTGTAATATTCATTTTAACTGGCTTCTTGTAATTTTTGTCATCGTTAGTAATACACAAATAAGTGTTTCTTAGGTAGTTTGGCCTCTCTTCAAGCCTCCTATGTCACGCCTCTTCACAACAATGGACTCCAATAGAACCAAATGAACCTTAAGGGAAATAAGTCTTTGTATATAAACAGATGACCGTGGACTACAAGAAATGAAATGCATAAAAAAAGCTACATACATACATGTATCTGACCTCTTAATGTAGCCAGTTTATTACTAGGCATTAGTTTGTGAAGCTATGACAAATCTAGTTGGTATCATTTGGGCAAAGCTAGATTTTGAAAATCTAAACTGACACTATGCTCAGTTTTGAGTTTATTTTGGGATACAGTGCATTAAAGGGTTAAGACTGTTTACTTTAGCCATGTGAATCTAACCACTAATGATGGCTATTTATTTTATTGCCTGTTATGGACTTTGACATCAACATTTCCACAAATGAATGCAGCTATTGTTTATAAAATAATTGTATTTTATATCCTTATTCCCATAGGAGAAAGAGGAAGAGGAGGGGAGTACCGCAGAATCAACAGAAGAACCATGACCACGCTAATCAACCCATTGTTATGTTTTCCATGTAGCTCATACACTTTTTGCTAGACTCCTAATTCATTTGGGGGATAACATGATCCTTTAGTTCTAGAACAGATTGTTTAGGAGGTTTGTGTGTACAAAAGCAGAAATCTTTGCTGGCTGACTTACTAATTGTGTACTTTTTTTTTTTTTTTTTTTTTTTTTTTTTGGTTTGGTTTTTTTTCTCTGCTGGGATGTCAGAATGGAGATGTCAATATCACTACACTGCAAACTTCTTGATTTGGCATAGAAACCTTTAATGGTGTGGGTAAGACCAAACAATAGAAGTCTGTCCTTGGTTAGTCCATACTGAGCTCTGTAACATTCCAAAGACACTAAAATGAACTTTTACTACTTTTAATATCTGAAAACATTACAAATAAAAGTTGATTTAAAAGGACAAGGATGTTTTTGTGTTCAAAAGAGCTATATTGAAATAATATACAGCAAAATAAATGCACATGAACATATACATGTTACAAACATAGAGAGTCATGAGAGATTGGCTTAGGCATCATACTGTAAACAGGAGCACGGGTAGCAACCTCAAAGGGGTGCACACTTCTGAAACAATACAATATAATGGGACAATCCGTATCGCCTCCCAGGACATCATGAGAGGTTTACATAAAGAAAATTAGGCAAACATCGAAATTTGGTACTATATAACCTACTCCCATGATATGGCTCTAAATTGGATAAGTGGAGAGAAGAGTAAGACAAAGGACAGAGCGAAGACTGAAGGAGAAGAAAGATGGGAAAGAACAAAGTCAGGAGGGGGTAAAGAAAGGGAGGCAAAAGGTAATACTAGAGTGTCCAGCTGCACAGATTAGGTAGACAGTGCCTGGGATGGAAAGCGGCAGAGAACCAGAGGTCCATATGTTCCTCATAATGCCATGTCAGTCTTTGTCCCAAAATGGAACATGAGGTTTTTTTATGTATGTTTTGTTTTTTTTTTGTTTTAGTTTTTAGTCGGTGCTTGTGTTTTCCTGCCCAATCTGGAGGTGAATGGCTTCTTCGGAGGTATCAAAAGTTGACACTGGTTTCCAGTATAAGAAACCTAGAGGTGTACCTAGCATTGATCTACTATTGTACTGTGAGCCCACATACCTGCACCACTGTGAGAGATTGTTTGTGGGGTTTTGGGGGTGTTTTTTGGCTGTTTACTCTGGCACATTGGATTTGAAATGAAAACGGTGACAAAGCATTCAGACTGTCAGCTTTAATTTGAGGGTATGTATATCCACGAACAGTGTAGGTCTGTAGTTCTAGTCCTTACATCAGAATTGCTACTCTTCTGTCTTATAATTTATATTGCCCATTGAGTTCAAAGGAAAATAGCTTACTTGTGCTTGTTAACCACTTGAGGATCAGAAGGAAGTACAGTTCATTGCTTAGCAGTGTGTTGTGCACCACTCTGGTCCTCAAGCAGTTAAAACACTGATCAAGAATGGTAGCATTTTGATATCTCAAATGTATGTTAGATTTGAAAATGCAGTGTGCAGGGTCTCATTTTCACTCCTTGGCTGTCGCAAAGGTATCCAATGTACTGTGAGGCCTCTAGCATCTAAGGGGTTAATTTTATACTAGAGGCTGAGAGAATTAAATATATCCCATTTAAAATTGATGGCTTGGTTGTACTTTAATAGTGTCCAAGTTTAAAAAAAATAGCACTTTCTAAAGAAATCCTTCCAGTTTGGAGGTGGTTGCTGTCTGAGTGCCTGCACCATCAGTCCCTTCCGGCTACCATGTGGTCACTGCAGTGCTTCTCAAAGGAGACTGGGACTGACCACACAGGCACGTAGACAAGATGTCTGTGCTGTAGCCTGGGTTCAGGTCTCCAAACGGCAAGCATTTCTTTAGAATGTGGTTTTTTTTTTTTTTTTTTTTTTTTGTTTTTTTTAATTTGATTTCCAAGCTATTTGCCATACACTTAATGAATGTCTGGTGACTTGGTACTATCCGAAGGTTTCACATTAAAGGCAAAATTTGGTGGTGGTAATGGAGAAATCTGCAGTTCCATATGTCCCAGTGATAGAAGTGAAATAAAAACTGTCTTTGTTATCCGTATAAATCTGTCTGATTGCTCATTCGGTTTCCAGATGTCTTTCAGGAATACCTGTGTCAAGATATTGTCAGTAAGGTCAGAGGTCTTGACAGAGAATGAAAGTGTATCAGAAGGGTCATTTCATTTGAACAGGTTTTCTGGTCAAACAGTTGAAAATGTGATTTCCAGGGGTGCACCCAGGAGGTGGGCTTATAAGCCCACTGGCATTCAGAAGGTTAAAAAGACATTTTGTAGTACTTTATTTTTTACACTGGTTTAAAATGGAACTGTTACTTTGTTCTAAATACGTGTTTTTAACCATTTGAGTGACAGGTATCCATTGCAATGGATACCTCTGGCACTAAAAGGGTTAAAAGCTTTCATATTCATTTGTTTGCCATGTTTTATTTAAAGCAATAGTTTGAAAATGTAGCTTTATTTGCATAGTAATGTTTCATAATAAAAGCAGCTCTAATTAATCTTCATGGTATTTGGGCCTTGGAGAGGGTTATTTCAATTCTGTCAGTTGTAGTTCAAGGGTAATTGAATGGTAAAGTATCCCCCTCCTGCCCCTTTTACTGATGTAACACTGCTCAGAGCAGCAGGGTGTGTCCAGTTAGATTGCAGAGAGGGACAATCTATCACGGTGCCCGTGATTTGCTGCAGTTACTTGTCTGTCACCAGTAGGGGGCTTCTATTGGCTGTCTGCAGATAGCCCGCCTCTTATTGACTATTTAAACCTGGATTGGGCACCCTTTGAGTGCCCTTTCGTGTTGTTTCTGACCTTCTTGCTATCACTATGCTAGTGATAGCTGGGCCTCTGTTCCAGTGTTCCTGAGTTCCTGATCTCATGTGTTCCTGAGTTCCTGATCTCTACTGTTCCAGTGTTTCCTGCATGCTGAAGTACTTCCAGTCCTGGTTCCGGCCTAGTCTCTGGTGTTGCAGTTCCTGCTGAACTTCTCTGCTGTTTTCTGACCTGACTGATCGTTGCTGGTTCCTGTCATCTCATCACCTGTCTTCAGTATCCTGGCGACCTTCTGCCTGGTCGCGTTGGTGACATTGCTACAATTCCGTGTTGGTCCCAGCGTGCGGACGCTGGTTTGCTCCCAAGCCTTGCGGCTATACAAACTCACTTGTTACACCAGTGTGCGGTCACTGGTTTGCTCCAAAGACTTTCAGCTATACAAATCTGTGTTGGTCCCAGCGTGCGGACGCTGGTTTGCTCCTAAGCCTTGCGGCTATACAAACTCGCTTGTTACACCAGTGTGCGGTCACTGGTTTGCTCCAAAGCCTTTCAGCTATACAATTCTGTGTTGGTCCCAGCGTGCGGACGCTGGTTTGCTCCTAAGCCTTGCGGCTATACAAACTCACTTGTTACACCAGTGTGCGGTCACTGGTTTGCTCCAAAGCCTTTCAGCTATACAAATCTGTGTTGGTCCCAGCGTGCGGACGCTGGTTAGCTCCCAAGCCTTGCGGCTATACTAACTCGCTTGTTACGCCAGTGTGTGGTCACTGGTTTGCTCCAAAGCCTATCAGCTATACTAATCTGTGTTGGTCCCAGCGTGCGGACGCTGGTTTGCTCCTAAGCCTTGCTGCTTAACGATTCTGCTAATTTGCCAGTTCCATCTGACTGCTGCTATTATCTCTGGGCTGCCCTGCCCGGTATTGGTAAGGCCGGTAGAACCTTTTACCACATTCCATCTGAGGTTGCCTTACCCGGTATTGGCAGGGCCGGTAGAGCCTACATTGTGTATCTATTGAGGCTGCCTTGCCCGGTAATTTGGTAAGGCCGGTAAAACCGTTATGCTATTCCATCTGCAGGTTGCCTTACCCGGTATTGGCAAGGCCGGTAGAGCCTAAAGACTGTCCTGTCCGGTATATTGACAGGACCGGTAGAGTCTGCCTTCTGTCTGTGCTATATTCTGTATATATATATATGTATGTTATTGCCATCCTAAGTTATCATTTATTATTTCAATAAATTGATTTTTTTTACCTAAAACTTGTGTCTGAGAGTCCTAATAAACCGTGACACAATCTCCAATTAAGATGAGGAAAAAAACTGAAACATGTCAAGGGGGGGCAGGGTTTTCATTGTTATCACAGTAAGAAGACTGTTCCTTGATGTGAGCTGTCTGGTCTATGGACTGTATTCCACATCTGAGGAGTGGTGGCTTACACTAGATAAAAGGGGCAGGAGGGGGAAACTTTACATTCAATTACTCTTGAACTAAAACGCTGACGGTATTGAAATAACTCTCTCTATGGCTCAAAAACTATGAAGATTTGAAGCTGCTGGTATTGTGAAACATTACTATCCCTTTAACACTTTGGTTTCCTTAACTTGAATTTACAAGAGCTTTTCAAAGGGGAACTGATTAACCCTTCTTTCTCTAGTGCCAAGCAAATTATTGCCTCAGGAAAAGATTGTGATCTCATCTGCATTTTCTGTAAAGCAGTAACCTTTAGGACTGGAAGAGAAAATGACTGTCTCTGAATTGAACTATATCTCAGTAACTAGCAACTTGTATGGGGTACTTTAATACTATGTGAGAGACAATAGCAGAAGTGGAAAGAAGAGCTCAGCCTATGAAGGAATGAGAGAGGTGAAGGAGAGAAAGCTGAGTGCAGAGAGTTTACAATTCATCCAAACTACTGGAGGCATACTAAGTAGGAGGAGGCAAGGACAGTCCAAAATAAGCATACCACTTGGACCATGAAGTTGCAAACGGGGATACATTCCATAGCACAGAAGCATGTTGAGTATCTAAATCGAATAACGTGGGGGGGGGGGGGGTGCTGCATCTTTCCAATTTAGTGGAATGCAGGCACGGGCTTGTTAGGTGGCTAGCATCCATTGGCACTTAATGTGCTTTTGAGGAAAAAAAAAGATGAGGTGGGAGAAGATTTGGCAGTAATGATTTGGGAGTGGTGGGAGGCAATTCTAGGAGCAAGAACTCGCACAGTTCCGTCCCAGTACTCCTGTATTAGGGGGCAAGACCACCAAACATGGAAGTACATGCCTTCAGAGGTTTGACATCTCTAGCAAATCTGAGACATGGTATGGAATAGCTTGGCCAACCCAGAGGGAGTGAGATACCATCTTGTAAGAAGTTTGTAAGTGGTCTCCCGCAAGGACGTGGAGAGTACACATTTGGTTTTCAAGTGGAATGCTCTGATTCAGTCCTCCGCAGAAATGTGACTCTGCAGATCCCTATCCCATACCTCCGATAACTGAAGGGAGATTCCAGATAATATTAATTTATACATGCGACACTTGTAGGAAATGCCACCACTCTGAGTCAGGCAGTGGGAATTTCTGTTGTAGTTCCCAAAATAATACACCTGTGGCTGTCAAGTCATCAATCGAAATCCTTAACCAGTTCCTAAAAGCCCTGTAATCCAGACCTGGTGGAAAACCTACATAGTAACAGTTGAGTCTGAAAAAAGACATTTGTCCAAGTCCAGTCCAGGTCAAAACACCCCTGTTGATCCAGAGGAAGGCAAAAAAAAAAAAAAAAAAAAATCCTCTGGAGCAATTTCTAATTTAGCCTCAAGTGGGGAAAAAAAAAATTCCTTCCTGACTCCAAATGGCAGTCAGAAATTTCCCTTGATCAACATCCCATCTGCTTTGAAGCCGTCATAATTTTCAACATTGTTCTGTGCTAGATAGGCATTCATTGCTTTTTTGAAAGCAGTTGCATTATCTGCAAGTACAACATGCCGAGGCAAAGAATTCCATAGGTTTGCTGCCCTTACTGTAAAGAATTCCCTGCCTTTGTTTTAGTCAAAAGCACCTTTCCTCTAGTCTTAACGGATGACCTCTTATTCATAGCTCAGCTCTTTGCGTAAATAATTCATTTGCTAGTTCTTTGTATTGACCTTGAATGTATTTGTAAATGGTAATCCTATCACCCCTTAGACATCTCTTCTCTTACAGTTACCCACAAGCTGCATGAGGGGAAAGGGGCCCAGTGATGTTGTGAGTTCAATGTCTGCCACGTGGACAGTAGATGTCAGATGATGGGGTGTTTGCGGCACATTCCAGGAATGTTGGAACATTTACTCCATGGCAGCTGACATACTTCCAAACCCTGAAAGGAGGCATTAAGAAAATGAACCCAGCATGCCCTGTGATAAGCTGGGAGAGCAGGATGGTAGACTCTAGACTTGTGCGAATTCATTCGGAGACATTCAGATTTAGTCGAAAATGGGGTCATTCAGAGACATTCGGCCAATCCGAAACTCAAGGGTCATTCGGAAAATGATCTGACTCCGAACAGCCCAGGACCGAAATTCATCGAAACTTTCGGCAGTCCACAAATTTCCAAAAGTTTTGACTACTTTCGACCAGGACTTTTTTGTACTTCCTGTACGCGCTCAATTACTTTCCCTCCATAATTTTCCCTCCATGTCTCTAGTCCAATTCCATTCTCCGTTTCATGCACTACTTCCCTCTTTTGTCTGTATTCCAATAGCCTTCTTCGTTTCATAATGGGGGTTGGACTAATGACACAGTCACACAGACAGACAGCCTGCATTTCCTCATTGCGTTGTTGGAGCTCAGAGAGAGAAGAGATTAGTGTCCAGTTGTTGTGTAGGCAGGCAGGTAGCATTAGGCTAGGCATAGGTAGGAAGCCAGCATTCTTTCCAGTTATTGCCACTGCAAGAGCGAGTAATATTTGTTCCTGTGGAAAATATAAAAAAATATTAGGTATTTGTTCAAATACAGGGCCGGCCCTTACATGGGTCCTAGTGGGTCCATGGACCCAGGCGGCACTTTGACAGGGGTGGCAATTTGCTGTCCCATAGCATGTTTATTTTGTGCGCTTCTGCCAGTTCTGTGTTGCAGGGTGTCCCATCAGTGTGACTGTCAGCAGCCGGGCAGCCCTATGCTCACTCAGTGGCGATGCCTGCTGGCTGCTTCAGTGACGTGAATTATGTGATAGTCGAACATTATGCCTATTTTGTATTGTTTATCGCCCACCTAAAGTCAAGACTTGAGTAAATAGGTCTACCTTCCCAGATTTGCTAGAGAGGTTTTACAAATACAGGAGGGTGCCCCCTGTACAAAATGAGTCTAAACATTTGGGATCCCTAGTATGAGTGCACGACAGTGCATGATGTGTCCTTAACAGGATTGCTGTAAGGTGTCTCCACCCGGAAGGTGCTGGCCGGGCTGAGCTTCAACATTGTGACAAGTGACCAACTAAGCACCGTGCCAGACTTAATCTGCAGCCATAGCATCACCCCCTCCTACTCTTCGGGTCCCGCTGACTGGCAATAACAGGTGAGTCACTAAGAGATCTGAAGCCTTTCTGGAAGTCCTTTCACTTGGAAAGGGGCTAGGTATTACTTGGGGGAGTTGCCTCGTGTGTAAATAATTACTAGGTGGGAGATGAATGTGCATCACTTATGTGTTTCCTAACAGTAGTTAGAATACAACTCCCATCGTCCCCTGATTATGACGTTGGGAAATGCCCAGCAATTACCGTAGAGCCCTGTATTGCACACTCACGGAAAACGGTGATATTACTATACTAAGACAATGCTGTGGACCCCTCTTCAGTATAGATGTCAAGCATTTTTTTTTTATTTCTCTCCTGTGTTGCAGTTTGTTCACAACAGAATGTCTCAGTTTTTCTTTTTAACACATTACATCTACAGTAGTACAGTTGGATATTACCTATACAATAATACAACATGTAATTATTTAATCCTATAATTAAATAATAGCAAACACTGGTAAGATTGTAACCTTTTCATCTATGGATGACAAGCACAGAAAATATTGGATTGCATTTCAATGTTAAGGTCAGGGACCAAAAGAGCCTGTTGGGTCTAGAAAGTCAAAACCAGGGACAGCTGGCAGGTGTGCATTATGGTAAAGCGACCAGAGTCTTAAAATTAAACCTGTAAACATTTTTTAAACAGTCAAATAGTGAAAACCATTTTATGAACATATTCTTCACAGATTATACATCCATTTTATTTGGAGTGAATGTATCATATATACTATATCCCATTCAAAAAACAGAAAACATTTTATTTTTTGGCAGGATGTCGCTGCAGGTGGAACAAGGCTGGGAAAGCAGACAATGTAATTACGATCTATGGTTACTAATGGAACAAGGGTGGGGTGTCTGACAGTCTATATGTGGTGCTGTGGCTACCAGTAGAATGCCACTAAGGAAACAGTGCATGTAGGTTCTACAGCAGTGTTTCACTGTCGTCCAATACAGGTCACTGGTACAATGGGAGGCGATCCGCCCCTTTAAGTAGGCAGGAACATTCATTCAAATGTATGCAGGGGGTGGAGCCTCCCCTCCCTCTTAAGCTGCCCTCAGCCAGAGACCAGCTAGATTGATTTGTTCCTGTGTGCTGTGCACACCAGGTGGAGAACATCTCTCATTCAACTTTAGTTTTTTATTGTTTTTCTTCAAATATGGAATACCACCATTAGGCGGGTGACCATGGCTGTGAATTGCCTTCTCCAAAGTGGCTAGTGCAGCTTCCAGGGATTTTCTGGTGGACCTTATGCCCTGAAGAGGGAACAACTTGAGTCAAGTAGCTTCCCTGCTGGGGAATTTTCCTCTGATTAATCCCCTTTTAACATGGTTACCTGAAGACAGAAGTCCTGCAGAAAGGTGAGCCACCCTTTGAGTGCTGAAGGTCCACTTGTCCCACAGTGTCCCTTCTTTGGGCATGTATTTGGGAGTTCTCATTATGCACTCCAGCAATCATAGGGTGTTTTTCTTATATTGCCTGTATTTATGCAATGTCTGTGGTATTCCCTGGGTTTTGGAGCTTTGGGCTATTGTTTTATCATGTTTTACATGTGTTTGGTGTATGTTTGGTAACTTTTTTTCTCTCAGGATAAATTTATTAATAGTTAATGTTCCGCGCCTTTAAGCGCGCTTATTCCCGTATAGACGCCATTGCTCCTTTACTCTCTATGGGTTTACACAGTGTGGGACATATCTCTGGAACCGCTTGTCACAGCGACTTCAGAGAGGGCTCATTTTGATGGTCTTCCCTTGCTCTATCATCCGGTCGCATGATTCGGTGTGTTGGGAGTCTGGGGGGGCTTCGGGCACTGTTTTGGGGTACTTCTGAGAAAAACTAAGATTCCCATGAGCGCCCGTTTCGCGCTCGTTTTCTGATTGGCTACCGTCGCGGCAGCCATTTTGTGTGTTATTCTCAGCGAGTATACTACACAGGGACCGAGCCTTCCTTCTCTCCTCAGCAGATTAACCCTTCGCTTGCCAGATAAGTTAAATTTTAGACATTTCTGGGGTGAAATTTTAATCTTTCACACTTCAATTGGGTGATTTTTCTTAGTGGAGTATATCTGACGCTGTGAGCATGTCTACTCCACTGGAGTCAGGGGCTAGACCCAAGACTAAAGAGGCTGGGGTGTCAATTTCCCCCATTGCATTTTGCTCCTCTTGTCACTCTGGGCTGCCTAGAGAATTTTCTGGTCATTTATGCCCAAAATGTGCAGAAAGTCATGACAGCAACCCTGGGCTTTCCAGTCACGCCATTGAGCCAACTTGGGTGAAAGAGTTCAAGGCTGCCACTAGGGATCTCAGATCCACTCTTCAACTCTTTCCCTCTCAGGTTCAGGGGGCTCTTCAGGTTTGGCAGACCCCCTCCACAGTCAGGACCTCCCTGCCTAAGCCACAGGGGGCTCCTGACATGTCTGATTCTTCTGAGGAAGAACTCTTACAAGATTCTGATGCTGAGGAAGGCACTGTTATTGAATCTACCAGGTCTATTGGTGACCCTTATGAATGTGACCCTGAAATCTCTGCTGAGGGTTTGATCAGAGCTGTGCTAACCACGCTCAACCTTCCTCTGACTCAGGAATCTACTCATGATCCAACTGACGTTTTTCAAAAACCGTCTAAAGCTGTTGTATGTTTTCCTACTAACCCTACTCTTGCTCGTTTAGTCTCTGATGCGTGGAGGAATCCTGAGAAATCCTCTTCTATGTCCAAAAAGTTTGCTAAACTTTACCCCTTTCCTGAGACTGAACTGGCAAAATGGGTTCATCCTCCCAAAGTGGATGCTCCTATTTCTAGGTTATCCAAATCTACTGCCTTAGCTGTATCTGATGCCTCTGCCCTGCAGGATTGGACGGACAAAAAGTTAGAAACTTGTCTTAAATCTATTTTTGCCTCTATTGGCACTGCCATGCGGCCAACCTTTGCAGTGGCGTGGGTTAACAGGGCTATTGCGGCCTGGACTGAACAGCTTACTGAGGCGGTTCGCCAAGATGCGCCAGTATCTGAGCAGTTACAGCTTCTTGCTAATATATCAGAAGCTCAAAATTATGTTTCTGACGCTGCCTTTGATGCTGTGCACATGATGGCGAGGGCCTCCACTTCCTCTGTGGTGGCTAGACGTGCTCTTTGGCTGAAAATTTGGTCTGCTGACACCGCTTCTAAGAAAGCTTTGCTTTCATTACCCTTCCAAGGCACCTCACTGTTTGGATCTGAACTTAAGGAGATGATTAGTGAGGCTACTGGTGGTAAAAGTACTCTTCTACCATCAGTCTTCAAGAAGAAGTTTCCAGCCAAATGCGATCGGTCCTTTCGTTCCTTCCAAACTGAGACACGCTCTGCGCCCCAGGCGGGTCCGTCCTCTGCGCGCTCCTCCTCCAAGCCCAAACAGTCCTGGAAGCCCAAAGTTGCCCCCGAGGCCAAGACCTCCAAGACTGCTTCGGCATGACTCGCCGAACCCGGGTCCGCATCCGGCTGTAGGTGGACGTCTCCACATCTTTTGCCGGGTTTGGGAGGAGTCAGTGATGGACCCATGGGTTATTCAGGTGGTATCAGAGGGATACAGGATCCCTTTCTCTTCCCTTCCTCCTTTTCGGTTCCATTTTACGCGTCCTTCTCAGGAGCCTACAAAAAGACGTCTGTTCGACGCTATTCAGGATCTTTTGGACAAAGAGGTCCTGGAATTGGTTCCACCAGAGGACACAGGTTCAGGATTCTATTCCAACCTGTTCGTTGTGGCCAAAAAGGACGGAGGTGCTCGTCCTATTTTGGATCTCAAGGATCTCAATTCCTTTGTTGTGAGTTCCCACTATCGTCAGGAATCCCTGCGTTCTGTGATAGCAGCAATGTCTCCAGGGGAGTTCCTTGCCTCCCTGGACCTTCAGGATTCATATCTTCACATCCCTATTCATCCAGAGAGCAGACGGTATCTCAGATTTGCCTGTCACAAAGGCCACTTTCAGTTTTCAGCTCTTCCCTTTGGACTGACTTCAGCTCCTCAGGTCTTTCAGAGGGTATTGGGAGCTTTGATAGCTGTGCTTCATCGAGATGGAGTCAGGTTGACTCCTTACATGGACGATCTGCTCCTGAAAGCTTCATCTGCGGAGATTCTCCACCAGCAGATGCAGTTTGTGCATACAGAAACTCAATCGCCACGGCTGGATTGTGAATCTGGACAAGTCAGATTTGGTTCCATCTCAGCAGATCCTATTCTTGGGTCTCCTGTTCGACACTCAGCAGTGCATGGTGTTTTTACCGGAGGAAGTGGCTCATCAGATTGCTCTCCGTGTATCCAAGATCCTGGAACTCGACAGGGTTCCTGTGCCGAAGTTGACTTCTCTGGTGGTGAAGTTCATTTCCACGATAGAGGCAGTGCCATTTGCTATGGCACACACCAAGGAACTTCAGAGGTTTGTGATTCAGACGTGCAAGAATTATCCAGATCATCAGCATCTGTCAGTCTCTCTGCCTCCTCATGTCGAATTGAGCCTGGAATGGTGGTTGGACCTGTCTCATCTCCTGAAAGGGAGATCCTTTCGGGTTCCCTATTGGACCACAGTCACGACGGATGCCAGCCTCCGGGGATGGGGAGCAGTGTTGGGTCGTTTCAGTGCTCAGGGGAAATGGGGACTGGAAGAATCTCTTCTCTCCATCAATGTTCTGGAACTTCGTGCCATCTTTCTTGCCCTGAGGCACTGGGAATCTCAGCTGGAAGGCTGTCCAGTCAGAGTGGAGTCCGACAACGCCACCGAAGTGGCCTACATCAACAGACAAGGTGGCACAAAAAGTCTCACCGCTTGGTTAGAGGTCAAGGCCATTTTATCTTGGGCAGAAGCTCATGTGCCCGTCATCTCAGCAGTACACATTCCAGGCGTAGACAACGTCATGGCAGACTTTCTCAGTCGTCACAGTCGACAGCGCAGAGTGGGCGCTTCATCCAGAGGTGTTTCACCTTCTCACCCAGATGTGGGGGGTACCTGTCGTGGATCTGATGGCTACCAGACACAACAGGAAGGTGCCAGTGTTTTGCTCTCGGTGGAGGGACCCTCTTGCTCTGGCAGTGGATGCTTTGTCCATCCCTTGGGAGTTCCCTCTGGCATACATCTTCCCTCCTCTCCCTCTGATGATCAGAGTCATCCAGAAGCTGAAGTTGGAGCGTTGTCCTGTTATCCTAATTACTCCAATTTGGCCTTGTCAGTCCTGGTATCCGGAACTGCTAGCCATGTCTGTGGCGGATCCCTTTCCGCTTCCTGCTCGTCCAGATCTACTTCTTCAAGGATATCTGTGGAAGGAGGATGTTCAGCATCTCCATTTGATGGCTTGGAGGTTGAATCCTCAATTTTAAAGAAGAAAGGGTTTTCCTCTTCAGTGGTTTCCACGATGCTTAGCGCTCGCAAGCCTGTGTCCTCCAAGATCTATCATCGCATATGGTCCACCTTTGTGGCATGGTGTACTGATAAGGATCTATCACTTGATTTCCATCTTCCCACGGTCCTGGCCTTTTTGCAGGATGGGGTTGAGAAGGGACTCAGCCTGAGTTCTCTCAAGGTTCAGACTTCTGCTCTGTCTGTATTTTTCCAGGAACAGATTGCTATTCTTCCTGATGTTAAGGTTTTCTTCCAAGGTGTGGCTCATGTTCGGCCTGCCTTCAAGAGTCCAACTCCCCAGTGGGACCTCAATTTGGTGCTGGGGATTCTTCAGAGACCCCCGTTTGAATCCTTGGCTTCCATTCCTTTGTCTTTTGACCTGGAAAATGGCCTTTCTTATGGCTATTGTCTCAGTTCGCCGGGTAGCTGAGTTACAAGCTCTGTCTTGTAAACCTCCTTACTTGGTGTTCCACAAGGATAAGGCAGTGCTTCGCACTTCCAAGGAGTTTTTACCCAAGGTTGTCTCCGAATTTCACATCAATCAGGAGATTGTGGTGCCCTCTTTCTGCCCTAACCCTTCCTCTGACAAGGAAAGAGATCTCCATTTGTTGGATGTTGTGCGTTGTCTTAAATTTTATGTTCATCGCACTGCGTCTATCAGGAAGTCTGACACCCTGTTCGTCATCCCTGAGGGACCTAGGGCAGGGAGACCGGCATCCAAGGTGACCATTGCATCTTGGATAAAATCTACCATTCGTGAAGCTTACAAACTGCGGAATAAGCACGTTCCCTTCAGGGTTACTGCTCATTCCACCAGATCAATTGGGGCCTCTTGGGCCTACAAGAATCAGGCGTCTGCTGATCAACTGTGCCGGGCGGCCACTTGGTCCTCTGTGCACACATTCTCGAAGCACTATCGTGTTGATGTACTGGCCTCAGCTGATGCCAGTTTTGGGAGGAAGGTCCTGGAGGCAGTCTTGCCTGTTTAGGTTCTTCTACTCTGTGGTTCTTAGTGCTTCCTTACTGTTCAGCCCTGTTGGCTCTAGTTCAGTGTGCTGTGATAGTTCGGGGGTTCGTTTTTACCCCTGGTTGGTGTCCGTTGACACTTGTTATTGGGCTGTATGATTAATTGGTTCATAGCAGTTCTGGTGACTTTGGGCCTTGCGCTTGGTCCTTGCCTTACTTCCCACCTCTGGGAAAGCTCAATGTTTGTACATCCCATTGTACCAGTGACCTGTAATGGACGACAGTGAAAATAGGATTTTAGTCTTACCTGTTAAATCCTTTTCACTTAGTCCATACAGGTCACTGGTCTCCCACCCTGTCAAGGGACCATGCTTGGCTCTCCTGTGGCATTCAGTGGGAGACCTTCGGGGCATGCTCACAGGAGTCTTCTTTTTCCTTCTTACTCTGGTCAGGTTAGTGTCTCAAATTAATCTAGCTTGTCTCTGGCTGAGGGCAGCTTAAGAGGGAGGGGAGGCTCCACCCCCTGCATACATTTGAATTAATGTTCCTGTTTACTTAAAGGGGTGGATCGCCTCCCATTGTACTAGTGACCTGTATGGACTAAGTGAAAAGGATTTAACAGGTAAGACTAAAATCCTATTTTCTCAACTCCTGTCCTCAGGACCCACTAACAGGCCAGGACTTAGGGATTTCTCTGCTAGTGTGGTGATCAGAGGCTCATGCACATTGATTAACTCACCTGTGCTCTAACAAAGAAATCATCAAATCCTGGCCTGTTAGTGGGTCCTGAGGACAAGAGTTGAGAAATACTGTTCTACAGCAACCACTGGGGCAGTGGAACAAGGCTGTGGCTGTTATACAGTGTATATGTGGTTCTGTGACTACTAGAGGACAGTAGAACAAGGCTAGGGTGTTAGAAAATGTATGTTTCATTCTTTGCCTACTAGTGGTACCATACTAGGAGCAGACAGTGTAGATGTTGCTCTGTGGCTACTAGTGTAGCAAAGCCGCCAGGTCTGTGTTTCAGTATGTCCCATCATTGTCACTCTCAGCAGCTGGGTGGCCCTATGCTCACTCAGTGACTATGCCCGCTGGCTGCTTCAGTGATGTGAATCATGTGATAGTCAGTGTCAGTCCACACAGACACACCACCAGGCTCAGTTCCGGAGTGTGCTATGCCTCACAGCTTACCCACACGCACCATCGCATCACCAGCCAATTAAAGAGGAGCATATTTGCTCACTCAATATGGTCCATCCACATTGGCTGGTTGGGGTGCGTACCGTGCGTGTTGTGTGAAGACCGTGCATGATCTGACTGTTGCTGTGACTCTGTCCTGCTGAATTCTGAGCTGAGACAATGAGTGAGTTCACCCAGGGCCCAGGGGTAGGACGCTATGGTTCTGAGATGGATAATGGCTTATTATTTCCCTCATCTTCCTATTTTCTTCCATCCCAAGTCATCAGGGGCTGTAAATGTGCTCTCTCTAATTTACAATATGGCTGTAGACACAAAGTCCAACCAAGTGTAAGGGCATAACTGCTATTTAGTCTAAATATCTGTTACGCTCTTACATTTGATTGGTGTCTACAGGTATATTGTAAATTAGAGAGAGCACATTCACAGCCCCTGGTGACTTAAGCTGTCTAAGGACAGAAGACCCCACCATCATATTTACTGGCTGAAATATTGTAAATCAGAGTGCATGTTTACAACCCTGGTGACTTAAGATCTCTATGGACACAAGACCCCATTATAATGGATGTGGGTGTGTTTTGGTGGGCGTGTTTTTTTTTTTTTTTTTTTTTTTTTTTTTTTGAGGGGGCAGCATTTAATCCTTGGACCCAGGCAGCGCAATGTATTGGGCCGGCACTGTTTGAATAATTTTCAATGTCACATCAACCAGTCTGACAGTCCTATAGGCAGGCAGGGTGCCTTTTCGCCACCGCAAGGGGGTCATCTGTGTTTCTTAAAAAAAAATTATAAAAAGTACAAGTCATTTGACTGAATAATCTTCAGCATCACACTGCCAGTGTCACAGTTGTATAGGCAGGCAGAGTGCCTTTTCGCCACCGCAAGGGAGAGTCACCTGTGTTGGTTTTATTAAAAACCTACAAAATACAAGTGAGTTGTCTGAATAATCTTCAGAGTCACACTGCCAGTGTCATAGTTGTATATGCAGACAGGGTACCTCTTTCCTCCTCCATGCTGAGGTAATGGATCAGCAGCACACCTCAGATAACATTTGCAAAGTACTGCAGAACATGGTGGCGCAATGGCTAGGGGAGCAGGCAGGCACACGGGTGCAAATGGGGTTTGTGGTTACTGATGGTGCAGCTAACATGATCAAGGCTTTCCGGGATGGCAGATTTGTGGGTGTGCGCTGCTCAGCACATGTTCTGCATCTAGTAGTGAAGGCTGCTCTTGAGGATGGCAGTAACACTGGAAGGTTGTCAGCACTTCTGGAGTCGTGCTGACAAATTTCTGGCCACTTCCATTGGAGCGTCAAAGATAGCCAGCTACTCAGGGAGGAACAGAAAAAGGCAGACCTCCCAGAGCACCGCCTAAAACAAGATGTTGGGACCAGGTGGAACTCCACCTTAGATATGCTAGAGCATATCCTGGAGCAGAAAAGGCAATTCATGCAATGTCATGTCACCATTTCATTGACCGTAACGGAACACTGGGCAGGGCTGACTGGGCCCTGATGGAACAGGTAGTGACAGTCCTTACGCCTTTCCGTGCTTTGACGGAACTTTTGAGCAAAGAGAACACTAGTCTGACAGAAGTCATTCCCCTCTTCACGCACCTCTCCTTAAAATTGGATGATTTCCTTTCCCATAGGGAACGCTTGCCTGGTGCTGAGGGTAATATACTTCCAGATGGTGCTGCCCTTCTAACGAGGTTGAAGAAGGAACTTACTCGGTGCATGGAAGAGCGCATGGACAATTGTCCCTAGTTAATGCTTGCCACAATTTGCGATCCTCGAATCAAAGGCAAGTTGGCACTTCGTTCCAATTCTGTCAGTCTCTGAGAAGGGTTAAGTGAGGTGATGATTTAGCACAAGATTAACCCCTTAATGACCGGCCGCGCGCATGTGCCCGGCACTTAACTACGGATTTTTCTTCTTCATTCTAGCGAATGACTTCCGGGACTTACCAGGTAAGTCCTCTGTCACTAAGTGACAGTTTTTGCGGGACGTACCTGGTATGTCACTTGTCGCGATGGGGTTGATGTATTTTCAATACACAAATTAGTTTAGACAAACATACTGCAGTTTAAACAATCATTGATGTTTATTCTTGATGTAGTATGAAACACTACAGTGTATATACACATAGACTTATCTGATATGAGGGGAAATCAGGATAGGAAAACGAGAGAGAGGAATTTGGGTACTAAAGAGGGACAGTAGGGTAGGAGGCTGGTACCAGAAAATGAAACCTTAATCTTTACCCATGTACTAACATAGAATGTGACATGTAGTTTGTCCATGTTCGAGTCGACCACTTATGTTGAGTAGGATGTGACGGGCATGGGTTTTCGATGTTCGGGCATATGCTAAATTGAATGACAGGCATGGGTTTTCGATGTTCGAGCATATGCTATATTGAAGGACAGGCATGGGGTTTCGATGTTCGAACATATGCTAAATTGAATGACAGGCATGGGTTCTCGATGTTCAACGTTTGCATTGTGACTGGCATCCCATGCTGGAGTAGAGGTGACGTGCACAGACTGGCAATGTACGACAATGTCTGTTTTTGGGATGGATCTTTTTCTAAATACACACCCTGTCTGCAAAGAATGATAGCAGCGTGCACGGAGGCGCACTGCTATAATTTAACCCATGTTAAATTCGTCCGAATAATTCGGAATGGATCAGAATTTCGTTCGAATCGAATAGGCCCAGTCCGAAATAAGGATCATCCGAATTAGGAAAAAAAAAAAATCGTTCGAATTTAATCGAAAATTTTGCCCGTGCACAAGTGTAGTAGACTCACATGCTTTATAATAGGAAAGGAGATCAGGAGTCCCTAAGCCACCTCTCAAATGAGGGTTGATGTAAAAGGGTGTGGGGTACTCTAGATCTTTTAAAACCATATAAAGGACATACACATTGATTGTAGAGCAGCAGTAGTGCTAGGAGGTACCCTCAGTGCAACTGACTGAAAAAAATACCTTGGGAAGAGCCAGGGCCAGCACAAGCATAAGACTACTTAGGAAACCGCCTTAAGGCGCTGCAGCAGAGGGGTATGAAAATGGGGGGGGGGGGGGAAGCTGCAAAAATTATATCCCCATTTATATATCTGCCACAGTGCCTTGAGGGACCGCTGATTTACGCTTCAGTAGCATTGCTGGGGGGGCCGTGAGAATGTCTGCCCACCCCCGCTAGCTTGATTCACTATCAGTGCATAGTGAAGCCATTTCCTTACTGAGCATGCATGAGTGGCACTTCATGTGCAGGATGTGATCACACTGCTGGTGGCATATAACTGTGCGTGATTAAAAAAAAATATATGGGGACTGAGCCCGAAGCATAGCGCACCAGAAGCACAACTCCTCAGTCTGTCCGCTGCATTTGGGGGTGGGCACCGTGGTGGACAATGTGTGAAGGTGAATAATCTGGAGGTGGACAATAGATACTCAATATGCAATGGGGTCAGTGTGGAAATGTGGGGACAATGTGGAGATGGATGGGGGGGGGGTATGTGGAGATGGACATTGGGAGGCAAGGGGGGGGCAACACACACACACTGACGCTTATACACACAGGGAACATGCATACATTGTCACTTATACATGTACATGGAACACACACATGAACATAAACATATAGGGAACACACTGACACTTATACACATACAGGGGCGGGGCATAAAGGGGAGGAGCTAGGGGTGGCAAAATGAGATTTTGCCTAGGGTGGGAAGAGCTACCATCTTTATCACCTGAACATGCCCCAACCATGAGATGTAAAGTCAGATTTCAGTGTGGAGATTAGGGAATAGAAATTTGTCAACTAACTCTATTAGATTGAAGGCCAATTTAATTCCCAAGTATTTAATGTTGTTTGAGGCCCAGTGAAAGGGAAATCGTTGTTGCAAATGTGTCAGGTCTGGAGCTGGAAGGTGAATGTACAGGAATTAGGATTTAGTCACATTAATTGTAATATTGTATAGAGAGAGGCTAGAGAAATGGGTTAGAACTGCCATCAGTTCCGGGATGGACTACAAAGGGGCAGTGAGAAAAACTAACACATCATCTGCAAAGGCAACCAGTTTGAACTCAGAGGATTGGATACATACTTCCTGAATGGTCAGATTGGAAGGAGTTTGATTAAGTACGTAACTGAATGATTTGCACATAACAATCGGAGAAGTGTGGCTTACATTAGACTGTTAACTTCGGTCCTGCACTCTGATTGGCATAAAGTTATCAGACAGACCTAACCACCGCAGATATCACGGCTTGGAAACACCGCGTGGGGATCATGGTGTGGAGATCAGTGTATGGACCTGAACGGGTTAAACTCGCTCTGATAAGGCACAGCACTTACTTTGTATCCAAGTAAGGGCATTCACTATTGGGGCAATCCTTGAATTTGCTGAATACCACCGATAATACCTTTGTATGTTTAGACTTTGTGTTTAACCCCTTAAGGACCGGCTGCGCACAGGTGACCGGCACTTGGGGACCACTGACCATTTTTTTAATTTTTTTCTGCATCCGGTTCTGGGCTCCCCAAATGGCGTGCAGCCCGGAATTCCATGACGGTGGCATGTCATGAGTCCTTAACGCAAAACAACCCATGACGTGCCCGGATCGTTAAGGGGTAAAGCATTATTTCATTGAGCAACATTACATTACAATCATTTGGTCATGTGTTGGTTTAATATTCTTTGCATTTGCATTTTTATATACTAATACTTATGGGACATGGTGTGACTATACTGTGATCCCCTATATGTTTTACATATTGGACTTATTTATAGATCCGTTTCATAAGATTATATCTATCTATATCTATATATATCTATATCTATAGAGAGAGAGAGATAGATAGATAGATTCTCTATATCTATCTATAGATATATCGAGAGAGATATAGAGAATCTATCTCTCTATCTCTATATCTATCTATATCTATCTATCTATATCTATCTATCTATATCATAGATAGATATAGAGAATCTATCTCTCTCGCTCTATCTCTCTATCTCTATCTCATAATTCACTAAATCGTGTGTAACGCTCGACATGCGCAGTAGACACTGCTGTGCGTGCTGCAGTCATGCGCAGTAGAGACTGCCCGTGCCGTGGCTGATACAGAGCTGGGAGCTTTGAGCGCCCAGCTCTGTATCAGCCGCGGCGTGGGCAGTCTCTACTGCGCGTGACTGCCCCGTGACCAGGTGGCAGTGGCACTGTGGCCCGTGTAACGGGCTGTTCAACTAGTCCTATATATATATATATATATATATATATATATATATATATATATATAAATATAATCGGGTCATTTGTTACATTGTTTGTGTCATTGTTTGTGATTTTAGTTTCTATTTTGTGAGTGCAGCAGCCATCGCTTTATTAGTATACTAATTTGTTTTTTATTATATTATCGGTAGTGGAGTGAATATTTTCCTATGTTGTAACAGCCAAGATTCAATTTTCGCAGCCAGCTGGAACACAACTTATGTGTTGTTGTTGCCATCCTATATATTTATTAATTCAAATCAAGTCGGCGCTGCCAAGCATGCATCTCCCAATCGTCCCTATAAAAAGATGTATATACACACCAGTATTCAATAATACAAAGACTCTGATCTAGCGAATGCTAAAAAATAGTATTTAGAAGACAAAAAATAACAATATCCCAATAAAATGTACCGTGACACTACACAGTCGCATACAAATATAAATCACATATATAAAAAACAAATAATGAAACACTTGCATTAGCAGTAACTACTGTAGACTCGTGATGTACAATACAATCCCCCGGCTGGTAACAAGGTACTGCATCGCGTTTCACATGCACACCATGCTTTATCAAGCAGAAAAAAGAATGCACTGCACATCACGAAACCAACAGCTATTTAAACCCAGACACTAGTATGATGGTTGGACACTTCCATGATCGTGAGTATTGTGTTTGAATCAAATCAAGACAATCATCTTCCCGAATCTGGGAGATATACAAAAGAACTAATACAAATCTATTTAAAGGTATCGTCTCGATGCAACTATAAACTCAACCAAATCTGGTTCTATATTTCAACATCAGTGTGTTAAAAGAGACGCTCTTAATGACTAGCACTAAAAACAACAAAACCTCATAATACATACATATATTTATAATACATATCAAAATATTTAATTTTATTTAATTATTCAATGTCATAGGAAGGAGGCCAACTTGATGTTCTCATTCAGGCCACCCGGGCTCAGGGTGCCCAAAATAAACATCCAGTAAGCCCCTCTCCTATTCAGAGCTCTATCAAAATTAACCCCATAGAGGCATGATGACAAAACCTCAATGACATAACCCTTGGCCAATGAGTATCATGCAGGAAAAACTACCAGCGCCTGTAACCATGACAATTCCTTATGTATCATAGAGCTCTTAGTAGTGCTGTTTGAACCTTTGACATTGTAGGATATTAAATAGGCGATGCCATGGGTCAAGTGGTATAGAGATGAGGACGATGTCTCAATAGGAGAGTAGGGGGTGAGGGGAAAGAGAGGCAGGAGAGAAGAAAGAAGAGGAGGGAGGGGAGGAATAGAACCTAAAAGCAAATGATTGCACCACACCAAAGCACCCACGGCAGGCATGTCCAACCCTGGTGCTTCAGGATGGGCAATGTTCCTACACAAACATCCTTTGTGAACCAAATAGATAATCGTACATTAACAATACAAAAAAGTATTGCATGCTGGAGGGGGTCCAGTCACAATATGCGACAGGGCTTCCCAGAAATAACATGTGAGGAGGCCAAGGGGTGGAAATTCTTAGTTGAACACAAAATTGTCAGAAAATGAACATGAACAAATATAGCACACACAAAGTGCATGAAAACACCATACAATACATGTGTACCATAATGTAGCAAATACATATAACTACTCACCAAAATAGCCACTTAATATTTGAAGTCAGAACATATGGGCCCATTCAATTAACCTCCGGGATCCCTAAACTGAGAAAGGATAGCCTAACAGGAAAGGCCGTATGATTATCAGATAAGAACACAAGGACATGGGTTATATGGGTATTCTGAGGGCAGGGTTCAGGCCTATCATGACCTCCCCCACCTGCACTAAGTCTATATAATATAATATAATACATCCCTAACCCACCCTAATCTGTTGCCACATGGAGATGACAAACTCCAAAGATCGCCATAGAGCAGATAGAGTAAATAAGCAGCACAAAGTGGAAAGGCCCTAACAGAGGGATGGGATGTAACAGATAAAATACCCCCATGTCAAATCAATCCCTAACTATCAGCGATGTGGCACAGTGGATAGAATAAGACCCCTTTCGTTAAGTCTAGGACCTCAACTCTCACTATGTTCCCAAGAACCTAGTGACAAAGTATCACACAGGTACATAGTGCCAAGTATCATAGTTCTAGTAGTTTAGGTTGAAAAAAGACGTGCGTTCATTAAGTTCAACCCTTTTCCTATTCTTGTTTACTGCTGTTGATCCAAAAGAAGGCAAAAAAAAAAAAACCCTTATTTCCGCAATTTCAAATTCTTCCTTGAATGGGGGGGGGGGGGGAATTCCTTCTTGACTCCAAATGGCAATCTGATTTCTCCTTGTATCAACAAGCCCAAAATAAATATTCATCCCAATACTAACATACGTAGCCCTCTATAGTTTGCTCCTTTAACCCTTTGAGTGCCAGAGTGGTATGCAAAGCATTGCTTTATAATGCGTTGTGTACCCCTCTGGCACTCAAAGGGTTAAAAAAGTATCCATGCCCTTTTTAAAGGCATCTAATGTATTCAGTAGTACCACCTCTTCAGGCAGTGAATTCCATATCTTTACTGTCCTTACCATAAAGAATCCCTTCCGCATTTGTAGACTAAATCTCCTCCTAGAGGGTGACTCCTTGTCCTTTGTACGGTTCTCTTAAAGGAATAGTAATACTTCATTTTTACTGTCCTCCATGTTGTAGCCCTTAAAAATCAGAACTAAACGAGACCAGCGGCTTCTCTCAAACCTTTATGGTTTGAGAGATATCCGCATTCAAAGTTCCCTCTCCTCCTCTCTCTCGCCTGACGTCAGCGTTATAGCTGACAACAGGGGAATCCGGTACCGCGACTGTTGGTGGCTCTGCAGCAGTGCTGAGATTGAGTTATAGAAACAGAAATCCTTCACTGAAATTGTCTTCTACGTGTGCTTGCAAGTGACCGGATTCCCCTGCTGTCAGCTACAACGCAGAATCCAGGGGAAAGGGAACTTTGAATGCGGATATCTCTCAAACCATAAAGATTTGAGAGATGCCACTGGTCTCGTTTAATTCCGATTTTTAAGGGCTACAAGAGGGGGGCTGGTAAAAATGAAGTATTACTATCCTTTTAATCAACAGGTCCTTGGGAATGCCCTTTGTATGGGCCCTGAACATATTTATATAATGTTATCATATCCCCTCTAAGACAGTTTCTCTAGTGTGTACAAATGTAACTTTTCTAGCTTTTCTTCAAAACTAAACATTTCCATTCCCCTTATTAGTTTTGCGGCCCTCCTCTGCACTTTCTCTAGTCCCATAATGTCCCTTTTCAGAAAAGGCACCCACCCAGACTTTATTATCCTACTTAATTTTGTGTCATCGGCAAACATTGATACATGGTTTCCTATGCCCACTGGGAGATCATTAATAAACAAATTAAAAAAGAAGAGCTACCAGGATAGATCCCTGAGGTACTCCACTTATCACGTTTGTCCAATTTGAGAACTTCCCATTCACCACCACTCTTTGAATTCTGTCTTTCAGGCAATTTCCAATCCATGCATAAATGTTTGCCCCTAAGCCTATTTCAGTCAATTTGTACAGTAAACATTTGTGTGGAACTGTATCAAATGACGTATCAAAATCTAAATAGATCACATCAATCACAGCATCCAAATCTACATATTTACTCACTTGTTCATAAAATGCAATTAAGTTAGTTTGACAAGACCTGTCTTTCACAAAGCCATGTTAGCTCCTGCTAATGATATTCCAGTTCAAGATGATTTCTTGAATATATTCTTTTAGCAAACCTTCAAAAAGTTTCCCCACCACAGATGTCAAGCTTACAGGTCTATAATTGGCTGGATTTTGATCCCTTTTTAAATATGGGCACCACATCTGCTTTATGCCAATCTGTGGGCACCATACCAGAAATAAAAGAATCCCTGAAAATTAAAATTAACAGTCTGGCCAGGTCCTGGCTTAGCTTTTTAAGTGCTCGAGGGTGTATACCATCTGACCCCGGAGCTTTGTCTACCTTAACACCATTTAATTGTTTAAACACTTTTTCTTGTGTCAGCCAATCACATGCTTGCTGTTACTGCTCTGTAAAAGTAGTTTGCAGGTTCTTGTCCATCGGGTCTTTTTTGGTAAAAACAGAAGAAAAGAACTTAATTTAAAATATCTTTCTCTCTGTCCCCACTGACCATCTCACCCATTTCACATAACAAAGACCCAACATTAGCAGACTATAACTTTTTGCCATTAATGTATTTGAAGAATTTTTGGTATTGCGCTTGCTCTTCATCGCAATTATTTTTTCATTCTACAATTTAGCTAATTTAATCACCTTTTTACAGGCTTTGTTGGCATCATTTTGCAAATGCCTCTGCTGATCCCTCAGCTTTATAATGTTTGAATGCTACTTTCTTCTTATTAATTTCATGACTTACTTTACTATTTATCCACGTTGGTTTTAATCTGTTTCCAAAGTGTATAAATTTATATGTATAGTTTTGTAATGTTATTTTGAAGGTATTCCACTTACCTGTGTTTTTTTTCCAAAAAAATATTCCATCCCAGTCAACGAGATCAAGGGATGCATTAAACCTGCTAAAATTGGCCTTTTTAAAAGTCAGTGGCTTGGTGGAACCCATACCAAATAGCTTTTTTTAATTAATCTCAAACTATACCATGTTATGATCACTATTCCCCAAGTGCTCGCTTACTTGGATGTTGGAGATCCAGGTATGCATCCCCTCTGGTTGAGGTCTGTACTAGTTCAGACAAAAAAATTGTCATTCAGGAAGTTCAGAAACTTACAGCAGGATATTCGAATCAGCTAACTCGAGGAGTCTCTGCAGCAGAGCCAAAATCACATTATTTAAAAAGAATTCAATGGAACAGTCTACAAAGTGTGCATGCAAACCAGGCACACTTCATAGACCATTCCAATGAAATAACACAATTTCGGCTCTGCTATAGAGCTGGCAGCTGGTCCCAGTACCAGAATCTCCTGCTGTCAGCAGAGCACTGACGTCAGGAGAAGGGGAGGGAGGGAGGAACTTTAGCGGAGAATATCTCCCAAACCATAAGGGTTTGAGAGATGGTACTTTCTCCAAGTACGTTATTATTGTAACCTCTACAATATTAAATAAAGTTATAAATGGGCATTACTGACCCTTTAATATTTTCTGGGCAGTTTCACCCCCATTGACTATTTCAACCCACAAGGACTTCACATGTTCACTACTGCCTTCACAAATATCTTCCTGCAAGTGAGGCAATAATGCCAGTTTGACAGACTCATCCACCTCTTTTGTTTGACCTATCTTTTCAGTACAACATGTAGCCCTCCAAATTGATTGACCAATCATGTGTGTCATCCCACCAGGTTTCTGTTATGCCAGTCAAGTCATAGTTTTCGATTTCAGCTACCAGCTGGTGTAGCGCTGGCACAGGTATTATCTCTGAGAATACTATCTTGGAGGTCCATTTCCTAATCTAAATCCCCAAAATTACCTTTTAGAACTCTCCATCTTCCTCTTACTTTGTCATTGGTACCAATATGCATCAAGACAGCTGGATCCTCTCCAGTCCCTCCCAATAATCTGTCCACCCTGTCTGCAACAAGCCGAACCCAGGCACCCGGTAGACAGCAAACCATTCATTTGCTGTGATCAGAGCCACAGATTACCCTATCTGTTCTTTTAATAATAGTCCCCTACAACCACAACCTGCCTAGGCTCCTCTTTCTTCTGGATCCCCTCTATGCTGGAGGAGCTGTTGTCTTGACTGTTAGAGAGAACAATTTTCTCCAGCAATTCCACTTCTGAGTCTGCCTCCCCAAGATCTTAATTTAAATGAGCAAATTTTTGGGGATGGAAAAACTAAGGACTGGCTGCTTTCTTCTCTCCCTGCTGCAGCTACGTCTGTCACCCAACTATGTGCCTGGTTCCCTTCTAGCTGATCTCCTCCCTCTTTGCTGGGTGACCCAGCTAAATTCTTCTCAGTGAGCAAGAGACTCCTCTCAAGGTTGTCAATATCTCTGTGTTGCAATATGCCTCTCCAGATCTCCAATCTGAGCTTCGAGAGAGATCTCCAAGCTTGCTCATCACGTATGGTACAAATGTATGTCCTTATGAATGTAACCCTTTGAGTGCCAGAGTGGTACGGAATGCATTGCTTTGCAATGCATTCCGTACGACTCTGGCACTCAAAGTGTTAATTAATTTTCCTTTGTATGTTTAACTCTTGTGTTGCACTAACTGCTGTGATGCATCAACTTTAGATTGTAAGCTCTTTAGATTGTAAGCTTTCGGGCAGGAACCTCGCACCCAATGTTTCACTCTACAAAGCACCTGTAACCCTGTATTGTTTAAACCCTGAAATTGTAAAGCGCTGCGTACACTTGTGGCGCTATATAAATAAACATATTCATTCATTCATTCATTCATTATGAAAAATAAAGCACTTTTGAAAGAAGCACGCTTACTGTGTTCCCCTTGGCAATCTCCTGTGTTTGAAGCCCCTGCTGTTTAAATTCCCAACACTTACCACACTTCAGCACTTGCACACTGAGGTAAGAGTCACATGTTCAAGTATTCACCGTCTATCTGCCTTAAAGTGTTAGTAATGTCCAATTTTTTTATATAGATTTGTAGAGGCTTAGAAAAGATAATTGCCACAAACCCCATCTCTCAGACCGCTATGGTTTGAGAGATATTGACAATGAAAGTTCCCCTTCCCTTGATGTCAGCTGTAAAGCTGTAAAGGGATCTGTGTCGGCCAATATGATGAGGCTCTGCAGCAGAGCAGAAATCCCGTTATTGCAAAATAATTACTTCATTGGAATGGTCTAGAAGGTGTGCTTGCAAGTCAAGCATACTTGGTAGACCTTTCTAATTAAATAATTATTTTGCAATGACTGTATCTCAGCTCTGCTGCAGAGCTGCAGGACTGGGATCTCCTGCTGTCAGCTAGATGCTGACATCAGGAGAAGGGGAGGAAAGGGGGAACTTTCATTGCCAATATCTCTAAAACCATAGCGGTTTGAGAGATGGGGTTTGTGGCAATGATGATCTTTTTTTTAAGCCTCTACAAATGTATAAAAAAAATTGGACATTACTGACTCATTAAAAAGCAGAAAGACACCATGTACAACCCAGCAATTAACCACTCCCACCACACCAGACTCCAATCAACCTCCTTCAAATGTGATTTTTAACCCCTTGGATGCAGTCTAATGCATTGGGGACCTCTCCATCATCCAAGTGGTTGTTATGATTATTATTATTTTTGCAGTATTCTGCAATTATTTTACCCCACAATTGCCTTATTTTTCTCCTCAAACATATGCTAACATATTTTCTTGTATGTGCTGGGTGCACTGTGTGTTCAGCACTCACTCTCACGCCTTAGGGGACTGACAGTGACTCATATTGCCCCCCTCACATTGTCCAACTCACAGGGTTAAATTGACCAGCTGGCCGGCCCACCACTACTTACCCCTTTTGTTGGCTCCAGTCCACTGCCAAGGCTCTTCTGCATGCTTGTCCACAGAGGCATGCATCCATACTGAGCTGCAGTTGGGGCAGGCTGAACAATCATTGGCTGGCTGAGGCACTTCAAGTAGGAAGTGGCTTTTTTAAAAAAAAATCTCTGCACAGCAACTGCAGCAGGGCTGGCAATTTAACAACTTGTATGCAGGCCAGTGGCCGAATTGGCCACCATTTCTGCGTTTGTCTTGGTGGCCACATGCAAACCTCTGGACTATAGCATCTTGTCCATTAGACACTGGAAGTGTCTATGTAGTACTGTAATTTTGTATTCATAGGAGCAACCTGAAATTTTTATCTTTTGGAACTGGGAGTCTGTAATTAGGGTTGCCACCTTTTCTTCAAAAAAATACCGGCCAAGTCATTCCTTCCATAGACTTAACATTGGAAAGAAGCCAATTTTTTACCGGCCTGCAGGTAAAATACCGTCTGGGTGGCAACCCTATCTGTAATGCATTGTGATGGCTTTGAACACACTTTGTTACACACCAAGTGCATTATTTAGTTCTTGTTTTGATGACTTGGGTGAATTTTATACCTGCCGATGCATTTATTTAACCATTTGGTTGATTCCAGATATTCTTGCCAGATAATATTCATCTATGTCAGCACGTCCATTTAAAGGGATAGTAATACTTCAAATTTATTAACCCCTTAAGGACCAGCGGTCCTAGGACATTTCCGTCCCATAAGGACCACTTTGATCCTTGCCAACGCTCCAGTACATGTGACCTGTTGCGTGTATCGGCGCACCGCTTTGGGGCCTGAAACATATCGCTCCAGTCTTGGAGCGGTCAATTTTAGGCCCCATTTTTACTTACAGTGCTCCCGGTGGAGCACTGTAAGGAAACAGTACGTCACGTACTAAGGCCATCATCGGTCCTTAAGTATTTAAGGACCATGATGGTCATAGTACGTCATGTAGTCCTTAAGGGGTTAATCCCCAACTTGTACAACTTACAAAAAGAAATTAAATGCCCCAAATCACATCTCTCAAACCTTTGTGGTTTGAGAGAAAACCAGTTTCAAAGTCTCTCCCCTCCCCTTTCCCTGCGATCAACGTTCTAGCTGACTGCAGGGATAGTCTGTCATATGACCATCCCGCGGCTCTGCAACAGAGCCGAGATCGCATTAATGCAGAAAAATTAATTCACTGAAACGGTCTTGTACGTGTGCTTGGAAACCAAGCACACGTACAAGACCATTTCAGTGAAGGATTTTTTTCTGCATTAACGCGATCTCTGCTCTGATGCAGAGCCACCGGATGACCCCAGGATCGTATTCCCCGGCACTCAGCTAGAGGCTGATGTCAGGGAAAGGGGAGGGAGGGGGAGACTTTGAAACTGATTTTCATACCATAAGGGTTTGAGAGATGTGATTTGGGGCATTTAATTTCTTTTTGAAAGTTGTAGAAGTTGGGGAGTAGTAAATTTGAAGTGTTACTATCCCTTTAAGTATTTGATTGAATTAGGTAAATGCAGATGGGTATAGTAACACATTTGTCTAATAATCATGGTCTATAAGATTTTCATTTAGAGGATAAGTGACACATTTTCTAATTTTTCCCCTTTTCTTTATTATTTTTAGGCCATGGGTTAGGTTATTTCTACCCTACCGGTCACATTAATTATCATATATATATATGTATATATACTAGTATTGAAGGTCTGTGTGCATGGGCCAGGGTGCTGCCCGGCAGCCTCGGCTGTTGCCTTGGGGGCGGGGACGGGTGGTGGGTGCTCAGGGCTCCCCGCTTCGGATTGCCCGTGCTTCGGACTGGGGGCCGGCGCATTCGGGCAGTCTCTGCTGTGCATGATTGCGTCATTCAGGCAGTCTCTACTGGGCATGTGCATGTTATGCACACAGGGAGCTTCGCATCCTAGCAAATTATATTATAATAATTTATATAAATAAAAGAGAGGCTCATTACATAATTTGTCTCATCAGGGTACACACATCCAGGAGCGGCAGTAAGGAGGAGTTACTTCTCCCACTGGGTGATTCAATGGGGGCGTGATTTTCACAGGAGCTGCAGTGAGTTGGCCCGCCCCCACTATCCAAATGACAAAAAAAAAAAAAAAAGGCTGCCACTCGCTCCTACACTGTAGACACACACACACACACACACACACACTATCCAACTCAGAGAAAAAAAAAAAAAAAAAAAATGCCTGCCACTTGGTCCTACACCACAGACACACACACACTTACTATCCAACTCAGGAAAAAAATGCCTACCACTCTGTCCTGCACCACACACACACACACACTATCCAACGCAGGAAAAAAATGCCTGCCACTCGGTCCTACACCACAAACACACACATACACATACACATATATACACATATACAAAACAAAAAATATGTTCGGGACAAAATCTGAATTGCCTCCCCACACTGTGCTGTCCGCACAGCACACATCCAGCACTGGATCCATCGGACTATGCCACAACACCACTCACCCTGCTCTCACCTCCGAGCCTTACAGCTGAGGAAGAGGACATAGGTCGCTGCTGTGGTATCCCTGCACCCACAAGGTACACAACCGACGCATCCCACTACCGTTCACTATTGTTACATAGTTACATAGTTACATAGTAATTTAGGTTGAAAAAAGACTTGCGTCCATCCAGTTCAACCCTTTTCCTATTCCTGTTTACCATCGCTGACCCAAAAGAAGGCATCCGACTCCAAATGGCAATCAGATTTCTCCCTGGATCAACAAGCCCTAACTAAATATTAATCCCAATACTAACGTGCATAGCCCTCTATATTATGCTCTTTTAAATAAGTATCCAGGCCCCTTTTAAAGGCATCTAATGTATTTGATAGCACCACCTCCTCCGGAAGTGCATTCCATACCTTTATTGTCCTTACTGTAAAGAAACCCTTCCGCTGTTGTAGACTAAATCTCCTTTCCTCAAGTCTAAGCGGGTGGCCCCTTGTCCTGTGTACTGTTCTGTTAATGAACAGGTCTTTTGAAAGCCCTTTATATGGGCCTTGAACATATTTATATAGTGTTATCATATCCCCTCTAAGACGCCGTTTCTCTAGTGTGTACAAGTTTAACTTTTCTAGCCTCTCTTCATAACTAAAACATTCCATTCCCCTTACTAGTTTTGTAGCCCTCCTCTGCACTCTCTCTAGTTCCATAATGTCCTTCTTCAGAAAGGGCGCCCAGAATTGAACAGCATATTCTAGGTGGGGTCTTACCATGGACCTGTAAAGAGGCATAATTATATCTTCCTCCCTTGAGTCAATACCCCTTTTAATACATGCCAATATCTTATTGGCCTTTGCAGCTGCCAGCTGGCACTGCATGCTACTGCAAAGTCTATTGTCTACCATTACTCCTAAATCCTTTTCATTAGTAGATTTCCCCAGAGAAACACCATTTAAACTATATGTTGCATTTTTATTATTATACCCAAAATGCATAACTTTACACTTGTCTATATTGAATCTCATTTGCCATTTGCCTGCCCAGTTACTCAATTTGTCCAAGTCCTCTTGTAATGAAGACACATCCAGTTCAGACTTTATTACCTTACTTAATTTTGTGTCATCGGCAAACACTGATACATGGCTTCCTATGCCCTCTGGGAGGTCATTAATAAACAAATTAAAAAGAAGAGGACCCAGGACAGATCCCTGAGGCACTCCACTTATCACGTTTATCCAACTGGAGAACTTGCCATTTACTACCACTCTTTGCATTCTATCTTTCAGCCAATTTCCAATCCACTCACAAACATTTTCCCCTAGTCCTATTTCATTCAATTTGTAGAGTAACCTCTTGTGTGGAACCGTATCAAATGCCTTGGCAAAGTCTAAATAGATCACGTCAACCGCCTCTCCCTCATCTATATTATTACTTACTTTTTCATAAAATGCGATCAAGTTCGTTTGACAAGACCTATCTTTCACAAAGCCATGTTGGCTATTGCTAATGATATTCCTGTTCCAGCAGAATTCTTGAATATATTCCCTTAGCAACCTTTCAAACAGCTTCCCTACCACAGATGTCAAGCTTACGGGTCTGTAATTTCCTGGCTGGGACTTTGATCCCTTTTTAAATATGGGCACCACATCTGCTTTACGCCAATCCATGGGCACCATACCAGAAATAAAAGAATCCCTGAAAATCAGATATATCGGTCTGGCCAGGGTCTGGCCTAGCTCCCTAAGTACCCGTGGGTGTATACCATCTGGCCCCGGAGCCTTGTCTACCTTGACACCATTCAATTGTTTTAACACTTTTTCTTGTGTTAGCCATTCCCATGCTTGCTGTGCCTGTTCTGTAAAAGTAGTTTGTAGATTCTTGTCCAATGGGTCTTCCTTGGTAAAAACAGAAGAAAAGAAATTATTTAAAATATCTGCCTTCTCTCTGTCACCTTTGACCATCTCACCCGTTTCAGCTAACAAGGACCCAACATTATCAGACTTTAATTTTTTGCCATTAATGTATTTAAAGAATTTTTTTGGGTTGCTTTTGCTCTCCTTAGCAATATTTTTTTCATTCTCCAGTCTAGCTAATTTAATAGCCTTTTTACAGGTTTTGTTGACATTTTTGTATTCTGCAAATGCCTCTGCTGATCCCTCAGCTTTGTAATGTTTAAATGCCGCTTTCTTGTTATTTATTTCATGAATTACTTTACTGGTTAGCCACATTGGTTTCAATTTGCTTCTTTTGTATTTGTTTCCAACAGGGATAAATTTATATGTGTATTTTTGCAATATTATTTTGAAGGCATTCCACTTACCTTCTGTGTTTTTTCCTGAAAATATTTTATCCCAGTCAACGAGACCAAGGGATGAATTAAACCTGCTAAAGTTGGCCTTTTTAAAATTCAGTGTTTTGGTGGAACTCGTATCAACTTGTTTTTTTGAATTAATCTCAAACGATACCATGTTATGGTCACTATTCCCCAAGTGCTCCCTTACTTGGATGTTAGAGATAAGTTCTTCATGGTCAGTTATTACCAAATCCAGACATGCATTCCCTCTGGTTGAGGTCTGCACTAGTTGTGACAAAAAATTGTCATTCAACAAGTTCAGAAACTTGCTGCTTTTAGCAGAGTTAGCTATTCCATTTTTCCAGTCTATTTCTGGATAATTAAAATCCCCCATAATTATAGTTCTCCCTATTTGGGAAGCCTTTTCTATTTGCATTAATAGCTGTGTTTCTTCAAGGTCACCAATGTTTGGTGGTTTATAACAAATACCCACTAATATTTTCTGGGCAGTTTTATCCCCAGTGACTATTTCAACCCACAGGGATTCCACATGTTCACTACTGTCCTCACATATATCTTCCCGCAATTGAGGCAGTAATGCTGGTTTGATATACAGACAGACCCCACCACCTCTTTTGCTTGACCTATCTTTTCTAAATAACATGTAGCCCTCTAAATTGATTGCCCAATCATGTGTGTCATCCCACCATGTTTCTGTTATGCCTATCAAGTCATAGTTTTCAATTTCAGCTACCAGCTCCAGTTCCCCTATTTTACCAGTTAAACTTCTGGCATTTGCAAGCATACAATTTATGCCACTGCTGTGTTCCATTTGTGATTTAATTTTGTTGTGGCTTATAGTCTTCTCCCTATCATCTGTACTAACCCCGCCCCCAGATCCTCCCACCTGGTTATTAACTACATCGCCTTCCCTTTCTATACTATCTATCCCAGTATTTATTGGCCCCTCCCCCCCCCTTCCTAGTTTAAAATCTCCTCCAACCGTCTGGTAATCCTCTCCCCAAGCACTTGAGACCCTCTTGCATTCAGGTGCAATCCATCCCTGCTATAGAGATTGTACCCCAAAGCAAAATCAGCCCAGTGCTCTAAAAACCCAAAGCCCTCCTTCTTACACCAAGACTTCAGCCATGCATTGAGCTCCCTAATCTCCCGCTGTCTCTCTGGCGTAGCGCATGGCACAGGTAGTATCTCTGAGAAAACTACCTTGGAGGTCCTGTTCCTAATCTTACTGCCTAAATCCCTAAAATTACCTTTTAGGACTCTCCACCTTCCTCTAACTTTGTCATTGGTACCAATATGCACCAAGACAGCTGGATCCTCTCCAGCCCCTCCCAATAATCTGTCCACCCTGTCTGCAACATGCCGAACCCGGGCACCCGGGAGACAGCAAACCATTCGGTTGCTGCGATCAGAGCCACAGATTACCCTATCTGTTCTCCTAATAATAGAGTCCCCTACCACCACAACCTGCCTAGGCTTCACTTCCCTCTGGATCCCCTCTGTGCTAGAGGAGCTGTTCTCCCGGCTGTTAGGGAGAACAGTCCTCTCCAGCAATTCCACCTCTGGGTTTGCCTTCCCAACATCTTCACTTAAATGAGCAAATTTGTTTGGATGGAAAAACTCAGGACTGGCTGCCCTCTTCCTCTTCCCTCCCCCACTGCAACCACTTCTAACTGTCACCCAGCTATGTGCCTGGTTCCCTTCTAGCTGATCTCCTCCCTCTTTGCTAGGTGACCCAGCTAGACTCTGCTCCGTTAGCAAGAGACTCCTCTCAAGGTTGTCAATGTCTCTCAATGTTGCAATATGACCCTCTAGAGCTCCAATCTGAGCTTCTAGAAGGGCCACTTGCTCACATTTGCTACAGCGGTATGGACCCTGGAACTGCTGTTCCAAGCATGCATACATATGGCATGATGTGCACTGAGTGAGATCTCCAAACTTGCTCATCTTGTATGGTGCAAGTGTGAGTTCCTAAAAATGTAAGCAATTAATTTACCTGTGTTGCACTACCTCCTCTGTTTCACCAACTGCTGTGTTTCACAAACTGTACACTTATTACAGAGCACTTAGGAAAGAGCACACTCTATTTGTGAGCAAGCTCTGTGAGTCCTGTACCTAGATTTATACAGGCCTACACAGGGGATTGTTCACAAACCCCACCCTTAATTAATTAATTACACACACTCCCAGAGAAAAACACAACCTTTTAAACTTTAACCCTTTAACCTTCTTACTGATCTAATGGCTGCAAGTGGACGGCAAAGTTGCATCTGTTGAGATGGAATGCAGGGAAGCAGAGTTTAACCCTTTGAATGCTACAGAGGTAAGCAACGCATTGATTTACAATGCATTGCCTACTTGTCTGGCACTCAAAGGGTTAATATGGCACTAACTCCGCATCAAACTCCCATCATCCTCAGCCTCATTGTCCTCTGGGAGGGTCTATCTTTTAGTTGTGCCTGCAGCTTCATTGACACATTAAACACTGCCTCCTTTTTACCTCATTGATGATTTCATTCAGGCCTGTGCTCTTGCCACAGTTAACTCTCACCCTCTGAGCTAATTTTTAACCACTGTGTCACTATCCCCATGTGTAATAAAATGGACTTACAACTGTCACCTTCTGTTGTCATTAGTTGAATGGGCACGGTACAGCTCTGAACGGTACAGCTGTCAATCGCCTCCGCTCCCCCTCCTCTCTTGTGTATCGTTCCCAACACCTCCTTACATACAGACCTTCCATTCACATGACCTGGACATGCATTTTGCAGTTGAGAAGGAGGTGGGACACACAAGAAAGGAGGGGAAGAGGAGGTGATTGACAGCTGTACCATACAAAGTTGTACCGTGGCAATGCAGCTAAGGACAACTGTAAGGTAACACTTTAAACAGTTGTAACTCCGTTTCATTACACATGGGGAATATGTGTAACATGCCTGCATAGCAAGGCTAAATAAAAGTACAAACTTTAACATTACTTGCAAGAACTTGCTTCAGTACAAAAAAAACATAGCTTAAATTCAGTTTTAGCCCTGCTACACTGGACTAATATCAACTTTGCCTTCTTTCACTCTCCTGCACATCACTGACAGCCCTCAACACCCTCTGCCTTCCCCACTGTCATATCTCTTTTCTCACTTGTGAAGAAAACACACTCTCTCTCAGCATGACGACCATAACATCTCCACCACCAGTGGCTTCTCTTCTTGCCCATCTCATAAAGATGTATAACACTTTTAATTAAATCTAACTCACCCCCCCAGTGGTGAATTTATGACCAACACTGTTTTTCCTCTTAATTTCAATTCAACACTTTCAGTCCCAGAGACGTATCCAACGCATTGCTTTGCAATTGCATTGGATACCTCTCTAGCACTCAAAGGGTTAAAGCACATTATACATTTAATACATAACATGATGGGCAACACCGTCCCACATTGTTAGTATAATTAGAATACACATCCTATAATATAAAAGGCCAGATGTATGTTTGTCCAATGCAGTCATTTGCAGTAGAGACTGACTTGCTCTTGGGCTCCCCATAGTGGTCACTGCCACCACTGCATCTTCCATTAAACAGGTAAGCTGCATCTTCCACTAAACAGGTAAAAGCATCTGGGCTCCCCATAGCAGTCGCTGCCAGCGCTGCATCTTCGAGTAAACACGTCCCACACCCGGCCTTTTATATTATAGGATGTAGTAATGAACTGTCACTTCAGCCTAAGCGACTGTAGCTCTATGTAAATTGCACTGTATTTGCAATACCCTTCCCTAATCATCTTCCTGCTTTACAACCCAAACATCGATCCGCTGATGTGCGCTCCGGTCAGGAGTAAGATGTTGTGACCAGCAGTGGAAGTGATGATTGGCAGGGCTCCAGCTGGGGCAGCAGTGACCCTGACATTCACTGACACTAAGGACTCCTTTCTGCGACTCACACCTGAGCTCAAAGAGCAGTTCTGCCTGGAGCAGGTAAACAGCACCACATACTCTCTCACCTCTTGGGCAACCTGTGGCTCCCAACCTGCTGTTGTACTTTAATTCCCATCAGCCCCAGCTTGCCATTGGGAACTGTAGCAAAGCAACATTCAGCTCCCTCATTGCACAGTGTAACTAATGTAGTCAGCTCCTCTTACCTAATGACAGGTGTCACTCACTGAGACTAATGTACTTTCAAACGTGGTGTACCATCATCATATCATAAAAAATATAAAAGACCAGATGTATGTTTGTCCAATGCAGTCTCGCACCGTACAGACTGCCTGAACGCACAGAATGTTGGGAGGTGTAGTTCTGTGGTACAACAACTGCCATTATATAGCCGTTATAACAGCAGGTGTACTACCGCAGAACAACACCTCCCAGCATTCTGTGTGTTCGGGCAGTCTCTACTGTGCATGACTGCATTGGACAAACATATGCTGGGAGGTGTAGTTCATCTGGCCTATTATATTATTTTATGATTCTTTATTTTGAAAAAATATATATCTTTCTATTAAATTACATTAAAAGATTGCCACAATATATTAAAGGGATAGTAAAGTCTAGTAAAATTAAAAGCTAATGTAGCAATTAATATTATAAACTAAGTGATGATGACCTTTATGGTTTGAGAGATACATGGAGATAAAGTTCCCCGCTCCCTCCCCCTTCTGTGACATGCTCTCTAAAGCCAGTTGTAGGATATTCTGATCCTAGGACCAGACGGAGGCTCTTCAGCAGAGCCAAAATAAGAGGATTTTAGTCTTACCTGTTAAATCCTTTTCTCTTAGTCCATACAGGTTACTGGTAACTTTGGGTATGCGATACGCCCCTTTATCTAGAAATACTGTGTCACCAACACATAATAAATTAAAATATCCAAATTTATTTATACCAATTATCTCAAAAGGTTTTAAAAAAAAAAAAAAAAAAGTATATTGGTACAAACAACGCAACCCATGAATATAAAATCCCAAAAAATCCTATAAGTCAGAAATATATCACTATGACCCCCTAAATAAGTGTCAAGTAATATTTTATAATCTATAGAGATACTAGTGTAAAAACCTGTATACATAGGCCAAAGAAAGACATTTTCAGAGTGTTAAAGGGATAGTATAGTCTAGTAAAAATAAGAGCTAATATTGTAGCAATTAAAATAATAAACTAAATGATGTTAGTCCTATCTTTTAAACCTTTATCTTCATATATCTCACAAACCATAAAGTTCCCCCCTCCCTCCCCTTTCTGTGATATGAGCTGTAAAGCTGTCAGCCCGAGATTCTGGTCTCAAGACCAAACAAGAATTTTCAGCAGAGCCGAAATAGCGCGATCGTGACACAAATACTTAATTGGAACTGTCTACAAAGTGTGCCTGCAAACCAGGCACACTTTGTAGACCGTTCCAATGAAGTATTTGTGTCACGATCTCACTTTCTCTGTTGTCCAATACAGGTTACTGGTAACTTTGGGTAGGCGATCTGCCCCTTTAATTGTAGGCAGGAACAATTCTAGGGGTGGAGCCTACCTTCCCTCCTTGGCTGCAGCTAGCCAACCAGCTCCAGAAAGATTTGAGACACTATGACTAGATAGTAGAAGGAAAAGAAGACTCCTGTGAACATGATCCCGAAGGACCCCTGGTCTGTCACAGGAGAGTCAAGCATGGTCCTTTGACAGGGTGGGAGACCAGTAACCTGTATGGACTAAGAGAAAAGGATTTAACAGGTAAGACTAAAATCCTCTTTTCTCTGTTGTCCAATACAGGTTACTGGTAACTTTGGGATGTCCAACCATTGAGTTTCCCAGAGGCGGGAAGTAAGGCAAGGACCAGGCGCAAGGCTCCCAAAGTCACCAGAGCAGATATGAACCATCAGATCATAGCTAGCCCAACAAAACAAATGAAGTGTCAGACACTGAACAGGGGTAACACCCCAAATTGTTACACAGCACACTGAACTAGAGCCAACAGGGCTCAAAAGTGAAGGAAGCACCAAGAACAGAAGAAGATCCTAGACAGGCAAGACTGCCTCCAGGGTTTTCCTCCCAAAGCTGGCATCAGCCAATGCCAGCACATCAACACGGTAGTGCTTCAAAAAGGTGTGCACAGAGGACCAAGTGACAGTCTTGCACAACTATCAGCAGAGGCTTGCTTCTTGTAAGCCCAAGAAGCCCCAATAGATCTTGTAGAATGAGCCATGACCCGAAAGGGGACAGGCTTCTTCCTCAGCTCGTAAGCCTTACGAATAGTGGACTTGATCCAAGAAGCAATAGTCATCTTGGATGCAGGTCTTCCTGCCCTGAGACCCTCAGGAATGACAAACCGCGCGTCAGATTGCCTGATAGACTCAGTGCGATGTACATAAAGCTTGAGACAACGCACCACATCCAACAAGTGGAGATCCCTCTCCTTGTCAGAGGTGGGGTCAGGTCAGAAAGAAGGCACCGCAATCTCCTGATTGATACGGAACTCCGAAACCACCTTCGGAAGAAACTCCTGAGAAATGCGAAGCACCACCTTGTCCTTGTGAAACACCAAAAAAGGTGGTTTACAGGACAGAGCATGTAACTCCGCGACACGGCAAACTGACACAATTGCCAGGAGAGAGGCCATTTTCCACGTCAACAGGTGAAGAGGAATAGTAGCCAAAGACTCAAATGGAGGGCACTGAAAAATGCACAAAACCAAGTTAAGATCTCACGGAGGAGCGGGATTCTTGAAGGCAGGTTGAGTATGAGCAACGCCCTGGAAAAAAACCTTGACATCAGGAAGGATGGCAATGCGCCTCTGAAAGAGAGAGCAGAAGTCTGAACCTTAAGGGAATGCAAACTGAGGCCCTTATCCACAACGTCCTGCAAAAAGGCCAGGACCGTAGGCAGATCAAATTCCTGAGACAGGTCCTTGTCAGCACACCAACATAGGTGGACCAGACACGATGGTAGATCTTGGAAGAAACAGGTTTGCGGGCACTAAGCATAGTGGCCACCACCCCAGAAGAAAAACCTTTCTTCTCAATATTGAGGATTCAATTTCCAAGCCGTCAAAGATAGCCGATGAACATCCTCCTTCCACAGGTAACCCTGTAGAAGAAGATCCGGATGGCAAGGGAGCCGGAATGGCTCCAACACTGACAGATCCAGCAATTCCGGAAACCAAGCTTGGCGAGGCCAGTACGGAGCAATCAGAATGACTGGACACTGTTCCAGTTGCAATTTCCGTAACACCCTGTGCAATATTGGGAGGGGAGGAAAGATATAGGCCAGAGGAAACAACCAAGGAATGGACATTGTATTCACCGCCAGAGCTAGAGGGTCCCTTCACTGAGAGCAGAACCTCGGAACCTTCCTGTTGTGTCTTGTCACCATCAGGTCGATGTAAGGAAGACCCCACTTCTTAACAATGAGTGTAAACACCTCCGGGTGCAGTTCCCACTCTCCACTGTCCACTGTGTGTCGACTGAGGAAGTCTGCCATGACGTTGTCTACGCCAGGAACGTGCACTGCGGATGTGGCAGGAACATGTTCTTCTGCCCGGGACAAAATAGCCTTGATCTCTAACCAAGCAGTGAGACTTCTTGTTCCGCCATGCTTGTTGATGTAAGCCACGGCCGTGGTGTTTTCAGACTGTACCCGGATTGGACAGTCTTCCAGCTGAGATGTCCGATGACGAAGGGCATGAAATATCTCCCAAAGCTCCAACAAGTTGATGGGAAGGAAAGATTCCTCCGGAGACCACCAACCCTGAGCACTCAGGTGACCCAGGACCGCTCCCCAGCCAGAGAGGCTGGCGTCCGTCGTCACCGTGGTCCAGAAAGATACCATGAAGGACTTGCCCTTCAGCAGATTGGAGAGGTCAAACCACCATGACAAACTCAGTTCCACATGAAGAGGGAGGGATACGGACATCTTCAGAAGGTCCGGCTGACCCCTGCACACCTGGATCACAAACCTCTGGAGTTCCCTGGTGTGGGCCATGGCAAACGGGACCACTTCTATGGTGGAGATGAATTTCCCCACTAGAGAGGACAGCTTCTTAGCTGGAACTGGATCTTGAGCCAGAACCACAGAAACCCTGTGGGCGATCTGGTGAGCTACCTTGTCTGTGAGAAACACCATGCTCTGAGTGTCAAAGAGAATGCCCAGGAACAAAAAACGCTGGGATGGGACAAGATCTGACTTGTCCATGTTGATGGTCCACCTGTGATGGGTGAATGCATAGTTGAACCTGCTGATGATGAAGTTCCGCAGAGGGGGCTTTCAAAAGCAGGTCATCCATGTATGGAGTAACTCTGATGCTGTCCCGGTGGAGGACAGACACTAAGGGGCGCCCAGGACACGGTTGAAAACTTGAGGAGCTGTAGTCAGACCAAAGGGAAGAGGTGAAAACTGAAAGTGCCCTCGGTTGCAGGCAAATCTGAGATACTTTTTGGAGACCACAAAGAGGTTTGAGTAAAAACCCATACCTCTGTCCTGAACTGGAACCGGCTCTAGAACATCCTTGTCCAGAAGAGCCTGAATAGCACCGTTGAACAGCCGGCGTTTCTCCGCACCCTGAGCCATATGAGAAGGAAAGAAGCGAAAGGGAGGAAGAGAGACAAAAGGGATCCTGTATCCTTCCGCCACCACCTGTAAAACTCACAAGTCCGCCACAGAATCCTTCCAGACACTGTGGTAGTGACGCAGGAGGCCACCCACAGCAGAGTGGGGACCTGGGTTTGGTGAGTCATGCAGAAGAAGGCTTGGAGGAGACCTTGGGCTTTCAATGCTGTTTGGGCTTGGAGGGGGCACGCGGAGCTGAGGGAACTGTCTGGTTCTCTGGACGTGTCTCAGTCCGAAAGGAACGAAAATACCAATTACGCTTAAGCTGCGTTTTCTTCCTGGGGACCAAATGTACAAGGATACTCTTACCCCCAGTGGCCTCGGTGATCAGTTCTTTAAGATCTGGCCCAAACAAAGAAGTACCTTGAAAAGGTAAGGAGAGCAATGCTTTCTTGCAAGCCATGTCAGCAAACCAGATCTTGAGCCAAACAGCCCGTCTGGCAAGAAAAGACATGGTGGAAACCCTGGCCACCAAACGGATGGCATCAAATAAAGCAGCAGAAACATAGTGCTGTGCCTCAGAAATGTTGGCAAGAAGGTGCAACATATCTGAAGTAGGAGCACCCTGATGGAAAGCCAGGGTGAGCTGTTCAGTCCAGACCACAATGGCCAGGTTCACCCATGCTGCAGCGAATGCTGGACGCACGGCAGTACCAGCAGTGGAAAAAATGGACTTGTCAGTCCAGTCTTTCAGAGCGGACGCATCAGAAACTGGCAAGGCAGTAGACTTAGATAACCTGGAAATAGGAGCATCCACCTTGGGAGGATGAGCCCACTGAGCAAGGCTGTCTCAGAAAAGGGATAAAGCTTGGCAAATTTCTTGGACACAGAAGGTTTCCTGTCAGGAGATTTCCACTCTTCAGACACAAGGCGGTCAAGAGTGGGGTTAGGTGGAAAGCAAGTAAAGGGCTTTTTAGGCTCCTGAAACACATCAGAAGGATCAGAAGGAACCTCCTGAACTAAGGAAATGTTTAGGGTAGTCAAAACAGCCCTAATCAGGCCTTCAGCCGAGGGCTCAGGATCAGCCTCAAAGGGATCCCCAAAAAACTGAGAGAAGCGCACAGCAGAACAATCCTCATCATCCGAATCCACCAGCAGTTCCTCCTCAGAGGAATATGATACATCAGGAACTCCATGTGGTTTTGGCAGGGAAGACTTGATGGAGGAGGGGGTCTGTCAGGAAAGGAAGACCCCCTGTAACTGGGATGGAAAGAGTTGCAATGTAGACCTGAGGTCCCTAGTAGCAGCCTTGAACTCTTGCATCCAAACTGGCTCTAAGGCATGGCTGGAGGTCCTTGGAGACTCTCAGGGACATCAGAACATGCTGGGCATAAATGATATGAGAATTCTCTAGGTAACCCTGAATGACAGGAAGAGCAATGCACAATAGGGGATACAGAGACTCAAGCATCCTTAGTCTGAGGTCTGGCCCCAAGCTCCAACGGTATAGACATTCTGACAGTGTCAAATAACCTCATAATAAAAGAAATCACCCAAGTACAGTGTGTAGGATTAAAGTTTCACCCCAGAAATCGCTAAACTAGACTTACCTGGAAGGCGAAGGGTTAATCAGCAGAGGAAAGAAGGAGAGTCCAAGGCCTGCGTAGGATACTCGTTCTGGAAATAGCACAAAATGGCTGCCGCAGCGAGAGGCAATCAGAAACAAGCGCACGAAGCAAGTGCTCATGGGAAATGTGGTTTTCCCAGAAAAAGTACCCAAACAGTGCCCGAAGCCCCCTGAGCCCCCAACACACTAGAAACATGAACCAAATCATATAACAAGGGCAGACAAGAAAAATGAACCATCTCTGAAGTCTCTAGGTTAAGAGGTTGCAGAGATATGTCCCAAACTGTACAGTCCTATAGGAGTGAATGGAGCAATTGAGCCTATGCGGTAAAGTGCGCAGAACTCAAATTTTACAAAATTGAAACAGTAAAATAAAAATGCATGAAACATCACTAGAACATTTTAAGATAACCAAAAAAACACTGAACCAGTAGGGAAAGTGTCAGAAACCCCCCCCCCCAAAAGATGCAAAACCAGCAGCTAAAGGGTTAAGTACCACATAAACCTGCTCAAAAACACCCCACAGACATACAGATAGACCCAATGAGTGCAGGAGTGTGCAACAGGAACTCCAAAGGGGCACTGTGGGACATGCAGCACTCAAAAGGTTGCTCACCTTTCCTGCAGATCTTCTGTCTTCAGACTGCAATGTATTAAGAAGAAGCCTCGGTGGACAACTCCTGAGGAAAGAATTTGTAGCCAAGATTTTCCCCCCAGGGCTTAAGGTCCACAAAAAGCACTTGGTTACTGAGCTAGCCACATCTAAGGGCATTGTCAGTAATGGTAATCCGCCTAATGGTGGTATTCCATTTCTAACAGAAAAATAAAAAAAATTCTAAAACTATAGCAGAACTGTTCTCTTGCCTGTGTTATCTTAACCCAGGAATAAATATTTCTGGAGCTGGTTGGCTAGCTGCAGCCAAGGAGGGAAGGTAGGCTCCACCCCCTGCATACAAATCTAGAATTGTTCCTGCCTATAATTAAAGGGGCAGATCGCCTACCCAAAGTTACCAGTAACATGTATTGGACGACAGAGAAAGCGAGATCGTGACACAAATACTTTATTGGAACGGTCTACAAAGTGTGCCTGGTTTGCAGGCACACTTTGTAGACCATTCCAATTAAGTATTTGTGTCACGATCGCGCTATTTCGGCTCTGCTGAAGAGCCTCGTTTGGTCTCGAGACCAGAATCTCGGGCTGACAGCTTTACAGATCATGTCACAGAAAGGGGAGGGAGGGGGGAACTTTATGGTTTGAGAGATATATGAAGATAAAGGTTTAAAAGATAGGACTAACATCATTTAGTTTATTATTTTAATTGCTACAATATTAGCTCTTATTTTTACTAGACTATACTATCCCTTTAACACTCTGAAAATGTCTTTCTTTGCACTCTTTGGCCTATGTATACAGGTTTTTACACTAGTATCTCTATAGATTATAAAATATTACTTGACACTTATTTAGGGGGTCATAGTGATATATTTCTGACTTATAGGATTTTTTGGGATTTTATATTCATGGGTTGCGTTGTTTGTACCAATATACTTTTTTTTTTTTTTTTTTTTTAAACCTTTTGAGATAATTGGTATAAATAAATTTGGATATTTTAGTATCATAAATTATGTGTTGGTGACACAGTATTTCTAGATATTCTGAGAAGAATTTGGGAGGTCCTTCGTCACCCATACATTTTTTTTTGCTATTTATATGTAGAATAATATGTATGTAATCCTCTGCAAGCGGCCATTATATATTTACAGTAGGAAAATGGGCAGACTAGATGGGCCGAATGGTTCTTATCTGCCGTCAAATTCTATGTTTCATAGGAAGAATGAGAGGCAACACCAGTGGGAATAATTCCAAAATCTTTATTAATTGGACAAAAAGGTAGATGTTGATAAAGATCCTGTCTTAGGATAGAAACGTCAACCTTTTTGTTGCCTTTTGCCCAATTTATAAAGAATATAGAATTAGTCCCACTGGTGCTGCCACTCATTCTTCCTATGTGTGTATGTTTGTGTGTATGTTTGTGTATATATATTATATATATATATATATATATATATATATATATATAGATAGATATAGATATATATATATATTTCTTTGAGATACTGCTTTGCTTTCCATACTTATGTACTTAATTATGTGATATCCTATATAATAATTCGCTAATGTATGTTTGTCAGTAGCTGTCATGCACAGTACAGACGGCTGAGTGCTCTGCAGTCATGCGCAGTACAGACTGCTTGTGCAGCGGCTGATAACGGAGCGGGGCACTTAGAATTCAGAACTATGGTCTCTACTGCGCATGACTACACCGCAGCCATTGATGCCTGGCACTGTGGTCGTGTACATGGGCTGTTCAAGTAGTATCCATATAATCTGTCTTTTGTTGGATGAATCTGCTTTTTCTTATTTTATCATTTATAATACCTTTGTGGGTGACTGGGTTACCATAAGTGCTTAAGTTTTAGTTTTTTTCTTTAATATTTGGTATTTTTATACTCAAGGAGTTCAGGGCTTTTACAAATAACAAACTTTCAGCGCAGACATATTTGCATAGTGACATCTGCGCGCCTGTGCTGTCAGTCCCAGTCTGCTCTAGGAGGCATTGCTAGGTACCATTAGGTACCGGAAGGGACTAACGGCACAGGCATGCAGATTCTTTTAAAGCACTGTTGCCTGGCCATCTAGGGAGCAGTGGAATTTAGCTATAAGGAGGTAAATATTCTGGCAACTAGTACTATTGTTCAGCTAGTTGCCAGATGGGTAATTTTGGGGGTTTAACTTTACGTGGAGTGGTAGTTCCACTTTAAATGTTTTTGATATACAGTGTATGATATTGGCAAAATAGGTCATTTTTTTACATCTTTTTGTATTTATGAAATCATAGTTTGTATTTTCATTTGAGGCACCATGAAAAAGATGAATTTGTTCTGAAATAAATAATATATAAAACTTTCCATATATAACTAGAAGGTTACCTCCAGGAATCATACCTTAACAGATAAAAAGCAAAATACTGAAAAAAAAGTGCCTGGCCACCTCAGTGGACAAAATTCCCCAAACTTCTGGCACTCAAAGGGTTAAAACTGTGCTTAGCAGGCAGGGTTAAAGTGGAAGGGAGGAGGTAGTGTCACGATCCCTGCTCCTTTGTTCAGGATCCTCCCCCCTTGTCATGCCCTGGATCTTAAGGTTTATAGGAGGAGGCTTTTTCATCAGCTCCTTTGCGATTATTTGGTTCATGTAACTCAGTTTGCCTTCTGTTGCTGACTCCGAATTCCCTTTGACTACTCTCTGTCTTATCCTTTGGTTCCATACTTAATTGTCTGTGTGTGACCCAACTTGCTTGATTTCTTTTTTTTGTCTCCTTACAGGTAAGGTAATATTCTGTTTCCCTGTGTGGACTCAGCCCGAAATTGACTCTGTTTCTGCCTTCTCCCAGTATTGTGCCTTGTGTGCCCTTTCCGTGTATGGTCATACACAGAAAGGGCACACAAAGCTTGGATGACCTACAATTGCTTCTGTGTTTGCTGTACTTACCCGTGTGGGTTCCAGCCGCTTCTGCGTCCTCCTGCTGACAGCACCTGGTAGATTTCTGTTCTAATTGCAGCTGCTATTGGGTCCTCTGCTAGGGGGTGAGAGTTCCGAGGCTTGTGTCTCAGCTGGCAAATGAATTCTGGTTGCCGAGGTGACAAGTCAACAGCTGGTAGGATATCGGTGTGGCCAGTCGGAAGTCTGCGGACTTGCCCCACTTATAACAGAGGTTGTCCATATCAGTATATTTATTGTGGTGGTTGTTGCGGTTTGATCTGCTTCCCTCAGATACATCCCTGAATTTACAGAGGTGCCTAGCTTCCCTCAGTGATATTGGTTGTTGGCCTTATTTTCCCCCTTGTGGCGGTTCAGGTTCCCATCCCTGAGGCAGACCCAGGAGGGGCCTATTTGCCCATCCTGTTCCTACGTTTGCATTAGAGCTATATTGGCTGTGTCCATGTGGGACCTATTTGCCCACCTTGTTTCCACATTTGCATTACAGCCATATTGGCTGTGTCCAGGCGGGACCTATTTGCCCATCTTGTTCCCACATTTGCATTACAGCTATTGAGGATGTGTCCAGGTGGGGCCTATTTGCCCACCTCTCTCCTCTGTTGTGCATAACTACCTCTTGTAAGCAGTGTCCAGGTGGGGCCTACTGGTTCACCTCTGTCCTGGGTTTTGAAGCCTTGCTGTGAGGCAGGCATTCCTCCTCTGGTGACAATGGTCTTGTCTAAGAGACAGTCTTACCCAGTCAGTTTTCCTAAGGATTCCTTCCTGCGCTCCCTTTCAAGTGGAAAGAGAGGTAGGCTGCTATATCTCTTCCTAGGGACTGGTTTCTGTCCTTGTAGTATTTTTCCTTCCCATAATGTGAACGAGTTCAGGGTCTTTGATCTTTTTTGGAATTGGTCTAGGGATACACTGTTTTCTATATCTCATCCAGGTCAGGGCCCCGGCGCAACTGGGGTCAGCTTCACGACCAGAGCCTTTATCCAGCTTTGGCCACAGCAAGGAAAACTAGTAACTGTCAGAGTACTCAAAGTTTTCCAGCTGCACTCTCTAGCAGCTATATCCAAGATCATAGCCGTGACAGGTAGTGATATTTTTTAATGTACCCTTCCCTCCTAGAGGAGACTTTATCCATGGTTGCTGTGTTCCATATTTGACAATAAAGAAATTAGGATTTTAACTCCTTCATTGCTAGATAAGCCTTTAACGCATCGGAAACCTCCCAAGCATTCATGGTGTTAAAACCCTTATTTAACCCTAAAATGATCTGTGGTTACACACACTCAAATACCTTGTACTCCATGTTCATATCTATAAAAAGGCTCTGTTTTCGGCTCCCATTACCACAGCTCTCTTGATAGGGTGCCTAAGAAGTGATTGTTCTGCATTGTCTTTAAATGGACTGAGAAGGTACCAAGTTTTCTGAACAGACGAACAGGAGGTGCTTATCAATACAGTAACAATATCTATGCACAAATAAAATGTCTATATAGGATAGTCTACAAATGCATTAAAATGCTAATTTAGGGTTAGATTTTAGGGATCTAACATAAAAATACATTTTACCAATGCTAGCTAGAAGAACATGGTACTTAATGTGCCTTTAAAGCAATTAGCATTGTAAAATGTGATGCAGGTGGTATGCTCCAGAAATGCACATCTTTAGCTTATTAAATTTGGCCCTGAGTGCCTAGTAATAGCATAGTATATGCTATACACCAGTTTTTCAAACATGCCCCTTGGTGTGCCTCTATAGGACAGACAAGAAAAAAAAAAAAAAAAAAAAAAGAGGATTTTAGTCTTACCTGTTAAATCCTTTTCTCTTAGTCCATATAGCTTACTGCAAGCTATTCTGGATGACAGAGAAAACTGAATAGCTTTTACCGGTGCTACTATAATGAATGAAGCAGTGGGAATGCAAATGCCATACACCTCTGGCACTCAAAGGGTTAACATGGAAAAACTATATAGTACAGGAGTTATCCTGCTGATTAAAACATGGTTAATCCCACTGCTACAATATTTTTGTTCAAGAGCACAGGAAAAAAAAACAACAAAAAAGAAAACACATTTTTTGGTTGCAGGACTTCAATGGCCTAAAATATTATGGCAGCGCTGTTGCTACAGCAGTCTAGACAGCTATGGCCAATTTACCACAAATCTTCATAGGATGCCGTAGCAACAGCACCAATGGTAAAATATCACGCCGTGGAAGTACTGTACCAAGAAAATAGGATTTTAGTCTTACCTGTTAAATCCTTTTCACTTAGTCCATACAGGTCACTGGTACTCTGGGAGGCGTAAGTCCCCTTTAATAGGCAGGAACAATTATGCAAATAATTTGCAAGGGGCGGAGCCTCCCCTCTTACTTAAGCCACCTTCTGGCCAGAGCCACTCATATTGATTTGAGACCCCAAGAACTGACCTCAGGTAAGCAAAAAGAAAGACTCCTGTGAGCATGCCCGAACGGTCTCCCACTGAATGCCACAGGAGAGCCAAGACTGGTCCCTTGACAGGGTGGGAGACCAGTGACCTGTATGGACTAAGTGAAAAGGATTTAACAGGTAAGACTAAAATCCTATTTTCACTGTCGTCCAATACAGGTCACTGGTACTCTGGGATGTACAAACATTGAGCTGATTCAGAGGCGGGAAGTAAGGCAAGGACCAGGCGCAAGGCCCAAGCCACTAGAACTGTTATGACCAGTTGATAACATAGCCCAAACTGTAAGTGTCAACGGACACCAACCAAGGGAACAATCCCTGAACTAACACAGCACACAGAACCAGAGCCAACCGGGCTCAACAGTAAAGAAGCACTAAGGATCACAGGGCGGAAGACCTACACAGGCAAGACTGCCTCCAGGACCTTCCTTCCAAAACTGGCATCAGCCGAAGCCAGTACATCAACTCGATAGTGCTTAGAAAAGGTGTGCACAGAGGACCAAGTGGCCGCTCTGCACAGTTGATCAGCAGAAGCTTGATTCTTGTAGGCCCAAGAGGCCCCAATAGATCTGGTGGAATGGGCAGTCACCCGGAAGGGAACATGCTTATTCCTCAACTTATAGGCTTCACGGATGGTAGCCTTAATCCAAGAGGCAATGGTAACTTTGGAAGCCGGTCTTCCTGCCCTAGGCCCCTCAGGAATGACGAATAGAGCGTCAGACTTCCTGATAGACTCGGTGCGATGAACATAAAATTTAAGGCAACGCACCACATCCAACAGATGGAGATCTCTTTCCTTGTCAGATGAAGGATTAGGGCAGAAAGAGGGAACCACAATCTCCTGATTGATGTGAAACTCAGACACAACCTCGGGTAAGAATTCCTTGGTAGTGCGAAGCACAGCCGTATCCTTGTGGAACACCAGGTAAGGAGGTTTACAAGACAAGGCCTGTAACTCTGCTACCCGGCGCACTGACACCACAGCCAAGAGGAAGGCCATCTTCCAAGTCACAAGACGTAATGGAATGGAAGCCAAGGATTCAAACGGTGGTCGCTGTAGAACTCCCAGCACCAAATTGAGATCCCACTGGGGAGCAGGACTTTTAAAGGCAGGTCGAACATGAGTCACACCCTGGAAAAAGACTTTCACATCAGGAAGGACAGCAATCCGTTCCTGGAAAAACACAGACAAGGCAGAGGTCTGAACTTTGAGGGAACTCAGACTGAGCCCCTTATCCACACCGTCCTGCAAGGAGGCCAGGACAGTGGGAAGATGGAAGTCAAGACAACTTCTTGTCAGAGCACCATGTCACGAAAGTTGACCATATGCGATGATAGATCTTGGAAGACACAGGCTTACGAGCACTGAGCATCGTCGATACCACAGAAGGAGAAAAGCCTTTCTTAGCTAGAATCGAGGATTCAACCGCCATGCCATCAAATGGAGAGAGTGAACATCCTCTTTCCACAGATACCCCTGAAGAAGCAGGTCCGGACGGGCTGGAAGTGGGATTGGATCCTTCACTGACATGGCCATCAATTCCGGAAACCAGGACTGGCGAGGCCAGTTTGGAGCAATCAGGATGACAGGACAACGTTCCCTCTTCAACTTCTGGATAACTCTGACCAATAGAGGAAGAGGAGGGAAGATGTAAGCCAGGGAGAAGTCCCAAGGGATCGACAAGGCATCCACTGCTAGAGCAAGGGAGTCCCTCAACCGGGAGCAAAACACCGGAACCTTCCTGTTGTGTCTGGTAGCCATCAGATCCACCACAGGCATCCCCCACCGTTGAGTGAGCATGTGAAACACCTCTGGGTGCAGAGCCCATTCTCCGCTGTCGACGGTATGACGACTGAGGAAGTCTGCCATGACGTTGTCCACGCCTGGAATATGAACCGCAGAGATGACAGGCACGTGATCTTCTGCCCAAGACAAAATATCCTTGACCTCCCATCAGGCGGAACCGCTTCTTGTGCCGCCTTGCCTGTTGATGTAAGCCACCGCCGTGGCGTTGTCGGACTCCACTCTGACTGGAAGACCGGTCAATTGAGACTCCCAGTGCCTCAGGGCCAGCCGGACAGCTCGAAGTTCCAGAACATTGATGGAGAGCATGGATTCCTCCAGACCCCATTTCCCCTGAGCACTGAAGCGACCCCAGACTGCACCCCAGCCCCGAAGGCTGGCATCCGTAGTGACTGTGGTCCAAGGAGGAACTAGAAAGGATTTCCCTTTCAGGAGATGAGAGAGATCTAACCACCAGTGCAGACTCGACTCGACATGAGGAGGAAGAGAAACAGACAGATGTTGATGATCTGGATGATTCCTGCACGTCTGGATCACGAATCTCTGAAGATCCCTGGAGTGGGCCATGGCAAATGGTACTGCTTCGATTGTGGAAATGAACTTCCCCACTAAGGACGACAACTTCGGAACTGGAATCACGTCCAAGTCCAGAATTCCAGCCACTCTGACAGCTATCTGGTGAGCCACGTCCTCTGGAAGAAACACCATGCATTGGCGAGTGTCGAACAGGAGACCCAGGAACAGAAGCCTCTGAGATGGAATCAAGTCCGACTTGTCCAGATTCAGGATCCAGCCATGACGGTTCAGGGTGTGCATGCACATCTGTAATTGCTGGTGGAGAAGCTCCGCTGAGGAGGCCTTCAGTAGGAGATCGTCCATGTAGGGGGTCACTCTGATCCCATCCTGATGGAGCACCGCTATCAAGGAGCCCAACACCCTCTGGAAGACCTGAGGGGCTGAAGTCAGCCCAAAGGGGAGCGCTGCAAACTGAAAGTGTCCCCTGTGGCAGGCAATCCTGAGATACCGCCTGCTCTCTGGATGAATAGGGATGTGAAGATAAGCATCCTGAAGGTCCAGGGAGGCAAGAAACTCCCCTGGAGACATTGCTGCAATCACAGAGCGCAGGGACTCCTGGCGGAAGTGGGAAGTCACCACATAGGCATTGAGATCTTTGAGATCCAAGATGGGACGGGCTCCTCCGTCCTTTTTGGCTACCACAACAGGTTGGAATAAATCCTGAACCTGTGTCCCCCTGAGGAACCGCCTCCAGGACCTCTTTGTCCAAGAGATCCTGAATAGCGTCGTCGAACAGACGCCTTTTTGTGGGTTCCCGAGAAGGACGAGTAAAATGGAACCGAAAAGGAGGAAGGGAAGAGAAAGGGATCCTGTATCCCTCTGACACCACCTGAAGATCCCATGGGTCCGCCACTGACTCCTCCCAAGTCCGGCGAAAGATGCGGAGACGACCGCCTACAGCCGGATGCGGACGCGGGTTCGGCGAGTCATGCCGAAGCAGTCTTGGAGGTCTTGGCCTTGGAGGCAACTTTGGGCCTCCAGGACTGTTTGGGCTTGGAGGAGGAGCGCGTAGTGGGAGGACCCGTTTGGGCCGAGGAGCGTGTCTCAGTCTGAAAGGAACGAAAGGACCGATTGCGTTTGGCTGGAAACTTTTTCTTAAAGACTGAGGGTAGAAGAGTACTTTTACCGCCAGTAGCCTCACTGATCATTTCTTTGAGTTCAGACCCAAAAAGCAAATTCCCCTGAAAGGGCAAGGAAAGCAAAGCCTTCTTAGAGGCTGTATCAGCAGACCAAATTTTCAGCCAAAGAGCGCGTCTAGCCACCACAGAAGAAGTGGAGGCCCTCGCCATCATGCGCACAGCATCAAAAGCAGCATCAGCAACATAGTTCTGAGCTTCAGTGATATTAGCAAGAAGCTGCAACTGTTCAGATACAGGCGCATCCTGGCGAACCGCTTCAGTCAGTCGTTCAGTCCAGGCCGCAATAGCTCTATTAACCCATGCCACAGCAAAAGTGGGGCGCATGGCTGTGCCAATGGAGGCAAAAATAGACTTAAGAGAGAGCTCTAGTTTCTTATCCGTCCAGTCCTGCAAGGCAGAGACATCTGAGACAGCCAAAGCAGTAGATTTGGATAGTCTAGACACAGGAGCATCCACTTTGGGAGGATGAACCCATTTTGCCAGCTCCGCCTCAGGAAAAGGGTAAAGTTTGGCAAACTTTTTTGGAGACAGAGGAAGATCTATCAGGATTCTTCCATGCCTCAGAGACCAGACGGGCAAGAGTAGGGTTAGTTGGAAAACAAACAACAGGCTTAGATGGCATTTTCTGAAAAACATCAGTAGGATCATAAGTGGATTCCTGAGTCAGAGGAAGGTTGAGCGTATTCAGAACCGCTCTGATCAGACCCTCAGCCGAAACTTCAGGGTCACACTCATAGGGGTCCCCAATGGACCTGTTAGATTCAATAACAGTACGTTCCTCAGCATCAGAATCCTGTAAGAGTTCTTCTTCAGAAGAATCAGTGATATCAGGAGCTCCCTGTGGCTTAGGCAGGGAGGTCCTGATAGTAGAGGGGGTCTGCCAGACCTGGAGAGCCCCCTGTACCTGAGAGGGAAAGAGTTGAAGCGTGGATCTGAGATCCCTAGTGGCAGCTTTAAACTCCTTCACCCAAGATGGCTCAATAGCGTGGCTGGGAAGCCCAGGGTTGCTATCTTGACCAGTACAATTAGGGCATAGATCCCCCACATTATCGCCATCCAGCCCAATGTGGCAAGAGGAGCAAAACGCCATGGGGGTAGCGGACCCCCCATCCTCCTTAGACTTGGGTCTAGCCCCTAGCTCCAGTGAAGTAGACATGCTCACAGCGTCAATATACCCCACTAATAACACTATCACCCAGAAAAAGTGTTAAGATTAAAGTTTCACCCCAGAAATGTTCTAAAAACGGACTTATCTGGCCAGCGAAGGGTTAATCTGTTGAGGAGAGAGAAGGCTCGGTCCCTGCGTAGTGTACTCGCCTAGGAAAAGTACCACAAAATGGCGGCCGTCGTGACAGCCAATCAGAAACGAGCGCGAACCAAGCGCTCATGGGAAATGTAGTTTTTCCCTACAAGTACCCCAAACAGTGCCCGAAGCCCCCCTGAACACCCCACATAAATAAAACACATTCCGGATGATAGAGCAGGAGCCTAGAATTAAAATGAGCCCTCTCTGAAGTTGCTGTGACAAGCGGTTCCAGAGATATGTCCCATACTGTGAATTCCCATAGAGAGTAAAGGAGCCCTTGCGTCTGAGCGGGAAAAAGCCGCGCTTAAAGGCGCGGAACACCATTTTTAATAAAGTTTAAGAAAACATTAAAAAGTGCCCAAACAAGCATGAAACACATGAGAAACATAAATAAATGAATACCCAATGCTCCAAAACTCAGAGAATAACACAGAAATTGCATAAACAGTAATAATGCAATAAAAACACCCTATGAGTGCTGGAGTGTATTAAAACTCCCAAATACAAGCCCATCAAAGGGACACTGTGGGGACAAGTGGACCTTCAGCACTCAATGGGTGACTCACCTTGCTGACTTCTGTCTTCAGGTGACCATGATAGGGAGGGAAAGAACCAGAGGTAAATTCCCCAACAGGGGAGCTGCTTAACACAAGCTGTCCCCTCTTCAGGGTATAGGTCCACAGAAAATCCCTGGAAGCTGCACCAGCCACTTTAAAGAGGGCAATTCACAGCCATGGTCACCCTCCTAATGGTGGTATTCCATATTTGAATAAAAAATAATAAAATACTAAGATGCATAGATGTTCTCTACCTGGTGTGGAAGCACACCAGGAACAAATCAATATGGGTGGCTCTGGCCAGAAGGTGGCTTAAGTAAGAGGGGAGGCTCCGCCCCTTGCAAATTATTTGCATAATTGTTCCTGCCTATTAAAGGGGACTTACGCCTCCCAGAGTACCAGTGACCTGTATTGGACGACAGTGAAAATGCAAGTTGCTGCAATAACTTTTGAATAAAACCTCTCTCAGCAGTGGGACTGCCCTTATTCTCCTCAGCAGGATAGCCCTACAATATTTTATTTGCAAAAGGTTTACTACTCCTTTAAACCAACATGTTGGTAAGTATTGCCTAGATTACATTGCAGTTAATAAGGGTTTATTTTATCTAACAAATTGTCATTGATAATCTTTGGAGAAATCTGTAAATAAAACCCTTTTATCAACAGCAGTGTAATACAGGCCAATGATGGATGCCCTCTAGCAGATCAGATCACATATGATGAAACAAAAGCAAACACAATTCCATTGACACAAATTGTTTATAAAATAAAAATAAATTAACAAGTTTCTTATTAATTACAAAATGTTCATAATCAGACAGCTGATTAACAAACGTAAGGAGAATGCACAATCTTATACATTATTGTACATGATGGAGCTGTTGTCCCCCATTTCACCTGAAAGAGCTACAGTACTATGAAAAGTAAGCCATCTGCACCACTGGAGCAAATAAATATACATTTTAATTTAACTAGGGCTTTTAACACTTTGAATTCTAGAAAGGTCTCCAAGGTATTGCTTCACAATGTGTTAGAGACCTCTCTAGTCTCATTTAAATCAATAAGATTTTTATTTGACCCTATGTCACACGTGGCTTTCTCCAGTATTGTACCTCTTTAGCTTAATGAATACTGCCCTATATACAAGGTGGAGTGTACTAACATACTGAAAAATATGTACAATCAGTGTATATATTTTTATGTACGACTACATACACAATTGTATATACGAGTACAAATAGACTCCAACAGGAAATGCCCTGCTCGTCTGTGGGTACTGCAAGAACTGTCATAAAGGACACTGTTCCCCTCCATGTATTGGGAGATCCAGGAATTGTAATAGATTATGATGGCCATGTATATGCTGAGTCCAAAGTCAGAATCTGTCCAATTTGGTAATGGACAGTTACATCTTACTAAAGTGCAAGCTTAGTTAGTTATATTTTAAATAAACGGACTTCTTGCAAAAACTTCTAAGAGGACCAGTATACATATGCTCACTGTGCTTTTCTAAGACAAACTGGATCTGTCACTTTAACCTCTTAAAAACTAACCTCTCCTAATAATCACCCCAAACCTTACTATGGCTATACAATTCTAATGCCCCCTATGAATTTTGCCCTTGTGAAAGAGATAATATCTTCAGTCGGCCTTGGATGTCATGTCAAAGGAGACAGACATTGCAGTTGTTAGTAGGATCACACCTCAAAACTCACTTCACATGGACACACCTCCCCAGATCTCCTTAGAAAAATTCCATATTAAGACTATGTATTTTCTAACTCTACACACACAGGGAACTAGGGAGGTCCTTGTCTGGCCCCACCACCATACAACATACTGAGCAACAGAGCAGGCAAAGTCAGCCACTGTAATGAGTTCTGACAGTAGTGTCTGGCTAGGGCAAGCTGCCGTAGCTTCAAACTAAAGCTAAAAGTCATAAGAATTTTTCCTGCACTATCTCTCAATATGAGTGGAGAGGGTGGGGGCCCTTTCAAACAGGCACCAGAGGGGGTACAGTGGCTGTATCCTCACTAGTGTTAGCACAACATGGAGGCTGAGAAATTAAGCTTCCCAGCTCCAGGAACCTGCCAGATAGAAAACAAAATAATGACTACCTGAAAGTACTGCTGTCTGTTATAGTATTAAAGCACACATTGTATACGTTAATACTATCAGATGTTGTGTGAGGTTTTGAATGTCCCTTTAAGGGCCAGAGGGATGCGCAAAGCATTACTTTGCAATGTGTTGTGAACCATCTTGGTCCTTAAATAGTTAAATAGGTTCATATACTCTGCTTGAATTTGAAGGAGAAAAAAAAAAAAAAAAAAAAACTACCAGCAGCTGTCATGTCCTACTCCATAGGCCTGATTGAAGGGCTATCTGTTGAACAAAGGCACAACAGCAAAAAAAAAAAAGGGATTGTGCACCCTAAAATGCATAGTATTGGCGTTATTTTAATAAATTAAATAATAAGATTTACAGAGCATGCTGCTTATTCCTTCATGAGAGGGACACCGTGCATACCCTGTACCCTATACACCGGTTCTTACATTTATCAGCCGGTACAATTAAGAATATGTAGGTAAATGCTCCCTTTTATATACATGTTGTGCTGATGTATTATACACTGTAGCCTGCGCTTCCCTCTTTTTTCATTTTAGAAAGGCTCTTTGGAGATCACGTTTGGTTAACTGGGAGAGCAGCGTCTACAGGCTTCATGACCATACACTGAATGAGGGCAGTGAGTCCACCATACTCTGTTCTGACTGCTAGGTATCAGTTTTTGTAAATGTGAATATATGGTGTTATAATGGAGACTACTCTGGTCCATCATTTGTGCACTAGGAGAGCCCCTCTTGTTCTTTTTTTTTTGTGCAATGAATTCTGGGATGGCAGATCAGCGAGCAACTGTGCTGCCATCCCAGAATTCCATGACGTGCTAGGACAGTCACTGGTCCTTAAAATCTGGACCGGTGTGACTGTCCTGGCACATCATGTGTCACTAAGGGGTTAAAATCCATATGGGCCAATAAGAGCTAAGGCCAGAGTAATTTATGTAGGATGTTACCAGGAGGTGTTAATTTGCTTTTAAGGATTAGTTTGCTTTGCAGTGTGTTACACACTGCAAAGCATTGCTTTACACACCTCTCTAATCCTTAAAGAGATAGTAATGTTTCACAATAAAAGCAGCTCCAATTAATCTTCATAGTGTTTGGGCCATGGATAGTGTTAGAGTTGTAATTGAATGATAAAGTATCCCCCTCCCGCCCCAAACCTGTAAAGGGGGCAGTGTTTTCCTTATGATCACAGTAAGAAGACTGTCCCTTGCTGTGCCTGTCTGGTCCCAGGACCAGATTCTACCTCTGAAGGGAGGTGGCTTACACTAGGTAAAAGGGACAGGAGGGGATATTTATGATTCAATTACTCTTGAACTACAACTATGACAGTAAAATAACACTCTACATAGCCCAAATGCTATGAAGATGAATTGGAGCTGCATTTTTGTGAAACATTACTATCCATTTAAAGGGTGAAGACAAATTTACTTTGTTTTAGACAACTATCACCTTGAGGACAAGAGGGATGTGCTACTCATTGCTTCACAAAGTGTTGAACTCTCCTCTGAACCTCTAATGGTTAAAAATCTGAATATATATATTTATTGTACTAGCCATTTTTCTGGAAAGTAAACGTATTGGTGGCACAGTGTGGCACTTTATGCTAATTATATGCATAGTATTCTAATTAGTTCTGTTCAAAGCCAAGCTTACCACTCGCTGTGCTCATAAAAATGTCCACCCTATGTGTGGGTTAGTGGGTCAAGGTTCATGCATGTGTGGTAATATACTGGTCCAGGACAAAAACTAATTGACATAAAGCGCCAGTCTGTGCCACATTAATTTCACAAAATACATTTATCTTACAAACACACCGCTAGTACAACATATAGGTGATTTTTACTTCTCTTTAAAATTAACTAAATTTGTCTTCAAGTGAGAAGTCCACTATAATGGAGTTGAGAAAGCTAGTTTCATTGTTTTACTTGAACCATTATCCACATTGGCCAAATTCTGTTCTGTTCTTTATCCACAACATATAGTTTACATAGTACATTTACTATTAAAATTGCTATTGGCGCCAGGGAAAGGGTTATTGGATCAGTGCACTGTAGATTCCCCTCCAGCCCACATCCAGTGCAGTTGTAAGAGAGATGGAAGGGGTCAGGCTGTCACATCCCGTATTGATGCCGTCTTGTACTGGTGATACCCACTTGTCCAGCCATGTAAAACCTGCAAAAAAATCAGGCAAATACAGTCATGAAGGTTGCAGGAGTACTAAACAAAGTAAAATATAGAAATTGGTTTTAAAGGGATAGTAATATTTCACAATACAAGCAGCTCCAATTAATCTTCATAGTATTTGGATCATGGAGAGTGTTATTTCAATACTGTCAGAGTTACATAGTAACATAGTAAATTAGGTTGAATAAAGAGTCCATCAAATCCAACCTTCTCCTCATACCCCAGTGACTGAGAATTGTATAGCTTTCCTACTACCAATTAAGTTAGTCTTTATCAGACCTTCCTGATCTGCCTATTAAAAAACAGTATAACTCTGTATGTTCCCTTTTGAGAGAAATATATCCATTGTATCTGCCATAACCACCTCCTTGGGCAAGGAATTCCACAATTTAACAGACCTTACTGTAAAAAACCCTTCCTCTGCTGAAGTTTAAACCTCCTTTCCTCTAATCTCAAGGGGTGTCCCCTGGTCACCTGATCAAGCCTTGGAATAAATAGTTCACCTCAGAGATCCTTGTATTGGTCTCTCATATACTTGTACAATGTGATAAGGTCTCCTCTTAGTCGTCTTTTCTCTAGAGTAAATAAAGTTTGTCTAGTCGTTCCTCATACGTCAAGTTCTCCATTCCCTTAATTAATTTTGTTGCTCTCTGCTGTACCCTCTCTAGTTCTAGTATATCCTTTTTCAGAACCGGTGCCCAAAATTGCACTACATACTCAAGGTGAGGTCTTACCAATGATTTGTATAACGGCAAAATAATGTTATCCACTCTTGCTTCAATACCTCTTTTTATGCAAGACAGGATTTTGTTTGCCTTTGCTACTGCTGTTTGACACTGGTCACTGTTTCAAAGTTTGTAGTTGACAAGAATACCCAGGTCTCTCTCTAGCAATGAGTCCCCTAAAATGATTCCATTAAGTTCATAAGTAGCCTTGGGATTATTTCCTCCCAAATGCATGACTTTACACTTCCCCACATTAAACTTCATATTCCATTTGTTTTCCCAATTTGACATTGTATGTAAGTCCCTCTGTAGAGTTCTGAATTAATTACCCTGCATAATTTAGTGTCATCTGCAAATATTGTTTGAAGTTTGCTTTCTATATCCATTTCCAGATAATTTATAAATATGTTAAAAAGCAGTGGACCAATTACTGAACCATGAGGTACTCTACGCTCAACTTTAACTGTATTGGAGATTTGTCTATTTACAACCACACTGTTCTCTATCCAACTGCAAAGGATATCCCCTAGCCCCAATGTCCTTATTTTATACCCCAGCCTCCTGTGTGGCACTGTATCAAATGCCTTTGCAAAGTATAGATATACTACATCTACTGCCTTGCCATTTTCAAGGTTGCCGCTTACTTTCTAATAGAAGCTGAAAAGATTAGTTTGGCATGATCTTTTCTTCATAAAACCACGTTGATTTGTGCTAATGATCTTATTTTTTGTGTTGTAATCCTGAATATAGTCCCTTATTATCCCTTCTAGCAGTTTTCCCACTACAGAGGTCAAACTCTCAGGTTGTTTTAGTTTCCTTCTTAAATAGAGGCACTACGTTGGCTCTTTGCCAGTCCTGTGCCACTGAGCCTGTGGTGATAGAATCTTTAAAGAGTAAATATAGGGGTTTTGCTAACACAGCACTGAGTTCCTGAAGAACCCTTGGATGTATACCATCAGGACCCGGTGCTTTGTCAGTCTAAATTTTGTTCAGTCTTCCCATGGCATCTTCTTGAGTTAACGCAATATCTGATAATTGTATTGTTTTATTGGTTACTTGTGGAGACTCTTCTGCCATTCCTTGCTCCCTTGTATACTGATGCAAAGAGAGTGTTTAAAATATCAGCCTTTTCCTTATCCTCACTAATCAACTCACCCATCTCATTTTTGAAAGGTCCAATGCACTCCCTCTTAAGTTTTTTGCTATTTATATATTTGAAAAACTTTTTTGGATTAGTCTTGCTTTCCCTTGCAATTCAAGTTTCGTTATCTATTTTTGCTACCCTAATTGCCTTTTTGCAATCTTTGTTGCACTCCCTGTATTTTAAGAAAGATTGTTCAGTTCCTTCAGACTTAAATAATTTGAATGCTTTTTTTTTTCCTTGCCATTTCCGTCTTTACATGTGCTGTTAACCACATTGGCTGTGACTTACGTCTTTTGCATTTGTTCTCCATTGGTATATACTGTTGGGTACATTTCTGCAACCTAAATTTGAATTCTGACCATTTTTCCTCAGTATTTTTGCCTTTAAATTAAATATCCCAATCTATTTGTTGCACTGAAGCCCTTTACAATTTGAAGTTAGCTTTTTTAAAATTAAGAGTTTTGGTTGAACCTATACAGAGTTGTAGTTCAAGATTAATTGAATGATAAAGTATCCCCCTCCTTCCCCTTTTACTGATCTAAAACACTGCTCACCTCAGAGAAGCAAGGCTGTCCGGATGGATTGTAGAGAGGGACAATCTTCAATTAATATAAGGAAAAAACCTGTCAATGGGGGCAGGGCTTTTCTTTTGTTCACAGTAAGAAGACTGTCCCTTGCTATGATCTGTCTGGTCCCAGGACCGGATTCCACATATGAGGCGAGGAGGCTTACACTAGGTAAAAGGGACAGGAGGAGGGATACTTTATTACTCTTGAACTACAACTCTGACAGTATTGAAATAACCCTCTCTATTGCTAAAATACTATGAAGATTAATTGGAGCTACTGTTTTTGTGAAACATTACTATCCCTTTAATCATAAGAAATGGCAGTATTGGATATTATGGCACTGAGAGAATAAGCATTGGGACACGGATGCTACATACCTTAGTCTCTTGCCCCAGCAGTTCTTGCTCAGCCTCATGTATCTCTTCTGCAGGGTCATAGCTGTATAAGGGTAGGAGATGGTGCCTCAGTCGATCTACCCTACAAGAGAGCAAGATGGAATGGATTTGATGAGCATGTAAATGTACAAATAAGTAACGAAAAGAAATGTCTAAGAAAAATTGTTATCAGGAATGCAGGGTCTGGGGTTACATATGACAGTTTACTAGTTGAGGGTTCTATATTTGGGTCCATCATACTATATGAATCAGTACCTCTTCCTCTTCTTTATGTACATGATCTGCAAAGAAAAACAGAAATTTATTAACTTGTACATAGAGAGAGAAAAAATAAAGACGCACTCATTTAAGTGCTCGCCTGAATAACAGTTCAAGTTTTCAGGATATTTTCAATGAGCAAAATGAGGTCTGTTAAGTGGCACAGTCATTTTGACACAATCACCCTTAGTTTAACTGTGGATTTTCTTCAAAATATACACTGCTGGCAAGGCTTTAGAACTGACTAAGAAACTATGACTAAAACTATGACCCATATTTATAAAAGCAAACCAGAATTATACTGTTGTAAACCAACAGCACCAAAGGGGAAATATAGAAACTCCTGTTAAATTGAGATTTTTAACCACTTGAATGCTAGGTATGTCTCCAGTGCATTGGAGACCTCTATACAAATGCACGGGATTTCAATAATCTTTATTTGACCCCTATGGTGCAGTTGGTTTATTCCAGAATAGTTTGCTTTTATAAATATGGCCCTAAGTGCCTTATGAGAAATCTAAAGATGAGCAATTCTGGAGTAAACAACTGCACACCGCCCAACATTTTATATGGCCAAAGTTGAACACTTTTGTTTTAGGCATTGTTGATGGGTGTGGGGCAATGCCAAGAATTGTTAGGTTATTTCATGAACTCATACCGCTTTGTGTAAAGTATTTTATTTACACACACTAATACACACCACACAGTCTGATCTCCTAAAAAGAGGGTCACCATGGTCAGAAAGAGGGACAGAAGGATTTAGGTCTCAAAGTGGGATTCTCAATCCTAAAAACAGGACACTTGGGAGGTATGCAACTGTGTCATACTTGTTTACTGTGCAGCCCACTTTTTGAATGTCCTGCCATCCAGCATCTCTCCTACCCACCTTACTGCAGCATAGCGTTGCCACTATCAAATTTTCTGTCTAAAGACCAGGTTGCACTGGTTCTGAAGACTGGACAGAATTATTTATTATTTGCAGGCAGCTGGAATGATCCACAGCAGAGTATTTGTGCTAGATTCTAGTGGGTTAAAGGATCTTTGCTGACATCACCAGTGTGACTGCAGTGTAGAGATGAGAGTGGCACAGTGAGAGAGAACTCTAGGTTGTACAGAGCAGGGATGGAAGGAATGTGAGTAGAGGTTAAAGCAGATAATTTGGGACTTTTTATTCTTAAAGTGGATTTATCACCTTCATTCAAGTTTGCATATTTGAAAACTACAATAAAAACTGCTTATATGTCATGTTAAAGGGATAGTAATGTTTCATAATAAAAGCAGCTCTAATTAATCTTCATAGTATTTGGACTTTGGAGAGTGTTATTTCAATTCTGTCAGAGTTGTAGTTCAAGAGTAATTCAATGATAAAGTATCCCCCTCCCGCCCCTTTTACTGATGTCACACTGTTCAGCCAGATCAGAAGGGAGGTGCCCAGACAGACTGCAGAGAGGGACAATCTTCAATTAAGATGAGGAAAAACCCTGAAAAAACTTGTCAAGGGGGGCAGGGCTTTCATTGTTCTCATAGGAAGAAGACTGACCCCTGCTGTTATCTGTCTGGTCTATGGACTATATTCCACATCTGAGAGGAGATGGCTTACACTAGGTAAAAGGGACTGGAGGGGAAACTTTGCTTGTGAATATCTGTCAAACCATAAAGGTTTAAGAGATAAGACTTATATCGTTCTTCGTGTTTTTTTTTTTTAATGCCTACAAAATAAAATAAGGATAAATCGAAGTATTACTATCCCTTTAACCAAAAGCCCAGCAGACGTATAGTTTAGGAGATATTCGCACTTTTATTTCTGGACAAAGTGAAACTAAACACTTCCTGGTACTGCACAGAGCTGTATTAGTATATGAAACATCATTGAAACCTCTATTAGCATATGACACATCACTGAAAAAGGCTTCATTAGCATATGCAACATAAGTGATGAAAACATCATTCATGACACACTGTGCCTCAAGTGTGAATATCTCCTGAACTGTACATTTGCTGGCCTTTTAGTTAACATGACATATAGGCAGTTTTCAATGCAATTTTCAAATATGCAAACTTGAATTAAGGTGACAGATCCACTTTAAATACTCTGGAACTGGTGCCTATAGGTGCTACAATAAATAATTCTGGGCACTTTATTCCCTGGATAATGCAAGTATTTTGGAACTGTTCATGTTGTTAAGTTCTGTAGTGCTACTGTGGCTGATGTAATAACATAAACTGGTGCAATTTTGGTGCAATCTGAGTCTACTATAGGTAAAAGATAAAAATGTTCCAAATTCCCATTGATTAAATGGAGGATTTAACACACTGAATGCTACAGAGGTCTTCAAAGCACTGGAAAGCACTACTTCTGCATGAATGTTTAGATTATATTTTATATATAAGTGGATTTTTGTGTCCTTACTGATAAATCTTTTTTTCTTAGTCCTTGTGGAACACAGGAACCATGGGGTTAAGTAGCTACCACTATGAGGCAAGGCATTTGCAGACAAAAGCTCTCTGGAGAACAAGACTCCTTGCCAGCTCTACTTAATCCCTGCCCATCAGCAAAGACATAGAAAAAAAGAAAGAAGGCAGTCTGTATGCCAGAGAACACTGAGGACATCCCTACCCGGAATTCAAATCACATGTATTTCACCAGGAGGGATGCCCTCTGTTTCACAAGGAATAAGAGAAAAGGAATTATTGATATGTATACAGAACTCTTTTCTCTTTCGTCCCTTGTAGAACACAGAAACCATGGAGACATACCAAAGTTGTCACAACCAGAATTCCAGGGGAGTTTAAAAAAACTCCCATCTTCAAAAACCAGTCTCAAAAGAGTCAAAACCAGCACCAACCATGAACCGTCGACACCACACACCAAAATGAGTAACAGAAAAAAGGTAAGAGACAGGAAAGGTGATCACCTATGCAGGCTTTACTACCTGGAGGACTTTCCTTCCAAAACTAGTCTCAGCCATGGCTAGCATGTTGACTGTAATTTTTTTTTACAAACAGGTAAAGAGATTACCATGTTGCCACCTTACATAGCTGCTGCGCAGAGGCCTGATTCTTGTGGGCAAAAGAGCAGCCACCACTGTAGTGGAATGTGTTGTTACCCGAAACAGCACTGATCTCTTTCTAATTACACAGGACTAGAGAATGGTTCCTTTAATCCATGAGGCCGCTGTCATCTTAAACACCACTTGGCCCGCAAATGGGCTTTTAGGAAAAACACAGAGAATCTGACTTGTGAAAGGATTCAGTGCAATAAACTTAGTATTTAAAACACCTAACTACATACAAACAGTGAAGGTCCTGTTGTGCCTATTAGATGGGCCAGGGAAGAAAAGAGAAGGAAGCACAACCTCCTGATTAATATGAAAATTGCAACAACTTGGAGAGACACCCAAAACAAATACACAGAACCACATAACTGCAAGAAAAATTAAAAAAGGTAGAGCTGTATAAGACAAACCTGCAGTTTGGCCAATGTCTGCTTCCATAGTATGGCCAGAGCCCAGCTGCAGCATCAGGGAAGAAAGCAAAAGCAGCATGCTAATTTAAAGGTGCTGCAACCTAATAAAATGTAAAAGGTCCTAAGTCACAAATAAAGGCCTCGGAAGGACCAAAAGAAAAGAGAACAAAGGAGACGGACATAAAAATAAAAGAAAAATAAATGAGTAAGTTGGCAGAAACAGTAGACCACAGGACAGACCTCAGATTGTGGCCACCTGACAGAAAAACAGACACAGGGACAGAAGTACATAACTCCTAAACCCTGGACCTATGGCTCTATAGAAATGGAACTGGAGACAGTGGCATTCCAGTAGGATAGGCCATCACACTGGGCAGATGCTTTTCTGAGTCATGTTCAGCTCTGCAAGCAAGAGGAAAGGACACTTAACTGGGGCCATGATTAGAAATAAACGAAAAACAAAAGAAAATCTGAAGAGTAACAAAGGTCCCATGAACTCCTGTAGACAAGATGCATAAAACCAGTGCAGCTGATGGGAGGGGCTAAGTGGAGCTGAGGGAGAGTGTACTGCTCCTCCAGACAGCTCTTTGTCTGCAAACACCCAGCCTCCTAGCAGTAGCTACTTACCCCCATGGTGTCTCATAGTGGATGAATGAGAAATATATATAATACACATACACACTGTGTGTGTATGTTATGTATAATATATATATATATATATATATATATATATATATATATATATATATATATATACACATAATGAAATTGTACTGGGAACCACATGAGCAAAGGTGGGTTAGTAAGTAAGTAAGTAAGATAATGTAAGATAATGTAATGCAATATTCAATTATTCATTATAATTTTATATAATGAGCCGTACCTAAATGTCCATATCATTGTATTCTCCTTGCAATTTTAAATTGAAAGTTTCCCTCTCCCGTCCCTTTTCCCTAGGTCACTCAGTCTCCTCAGATCTGAAAGCCGGTCTGGAGGGACTGCAATGAGGGACAATATTGTGTCAGCATAAGGAAAACCCTTCTTCCCTTTATAAATGGCGGAAGGGTTGCCTTATACAGACACACACAATGTTGCCCCCTCACTGCGATCTGTCTGGTCAAGGGGCAGGATTCTAGATCTGAAGGGACTATGAGTGACGTAGGGAAAAGTGGCAGGAGAGGGAAACTTTCAACTAAAATTACAAGGAGAATACAATGATATGGACATGTAAAACGGTACGTGTATTACATAAATGTATAATGAATTATCAAATATTACTTTATCTGGTGACATTACTATCCCTTTAAAATTTTAATTTAAATATTCCATCTGGCTGCAAAATGTTTTATATCCTGATGGCTATAGATGTGACACAACCGCAGGGGCAATTAACATGCCAATAAAGGTTCTAGAAAACACACAAAGGTACTCTTACTGCAGTGTTTCCCATATATATATATATATATATATATATATATATATAAAACGTTCACCAGGAAAACTAGCATAAGTCAGGTACTTATTTATTGAAAAGGCAAGAACAAGGTCATACCCCAGACTGCAGGCACTCTGGATCAAGACTATCATCTATACAGCTAACTACTGCTCTACTATGTGGGTCCATTAGGGAGACAGAGATGTAATGATAGAGCCTGTGCTAGAAATAAGCATGGAGACAGAGGTGCAATCTGACAGATCCTGTGTGTGTATAGTCAAGCAATGAAAGCTTTGTGTGAGCAGTAACCAAGTAGAGGAGGAGAGGATGCAGTGACAGTTGTGTGTGTACTAGAGTACAAAATTCTACTTACCACAGCCACTATTACACCAAGCACAGTGATGAGGAAAAAAGGCACCAGCACGATTCCTCCCATGGAATCAGCGTCCATATTACTTGATCCCGAATCAGTGGAGTTACTCATTGTAGTAATGAGTGCATGAGTGTGAAAGAATATGCTCTGCCACAGTTAAAATCTAATGAAACAGCAAGAGAAAAATCAATTTAATATACATTGATTCTAACCTAAAAAGATAGATACATAGATGACTGACAAAAAGAAATCCATTACGTCAACCTTTGCCAAATCTCTTTGTGTTGATCCAGAGAACACATTGAAGTTAAAATTCATTTTGGTCACGAGGTGGATATAAATGGGTTCTGATCTGATTTTCTCCCTGGAAGAACCCCGTACTATATTTTCCTACACAGCTAGGGAAGGAATTCCGCATCCTTGCATTCTTACTTTAAAGAGATAGTAATGTTTCACAAAAAAGCAGCTCCAATAAATCTTTATAGTATTTGGCCCATGTGTTATTTCAGTACTCTCAGAGATGTAGTTCAAGAGTAATTGAATGATAAAGTATCCCCCTCCCACCCCTATTACCTACTGTAAGCCATGTCCCCTCAGATGTGGAATCTGTTCACTTGACAGGACAGGTCGCAGCAAGGAACAATCTTGCCCGGGTTTTCCTTATGTTCTCTGAAGGTTGTCCCTCTCTGCAATCCATCCGGACAGTATTGCTGCTCTGAGCTGAGCAATGTGTTACAGCAGTAAAAGGGGCAGGAGGGGAATATTTTATCATACAATTACTCTTGAAATACAACTCTTACAGTATTGAAATAACGCTCTCCATGGCCAAAATACTATGATGATTATATTGGAGCTGATTTCATTGTGAAACATTACTATCCCTTTAACTAAAAAATAAAAAAATTCCTCTGCTGTAGTCAATAGATTCGTCTAACCTTAACTTTCCAGTCAATGCCTGGCACAGAAAATATCCTTAGACTTTAACACAAAAACATGAAAAACTCTTAAATAAGGTTCTTGGTAATAGCATACTTTAATGAAAAACCCAGTCAAGGTGAGGCCTAACTACGAATTATGTTTGTCTATACCTTACCTCGTTACACAATAATAGCTATCTCTTGTAGCAAATAACCACACTTTTTGAGAAGTCTAATGACTACAAGTACTCCTTTCTCCACTACTACTGTTCCATTTAGTAGATATAACTTGTTTCTGTAATCTAAATATATAATATATTACATTTATCTCTGTCTATTTTATATATGCACTCACAGGACTTTCCCCACAATATAAGATTTATTTATTCATTTGCCGTTTCGGTCCGGTAAGGACCTTTCTCAAGAACACAACAAATTAGTAATTTGTTGTGTTCTTGAGAAAGGTCCTTACTGGACCAAAACGTAGAATGAATAAATAAATCTTATATTGTGGTGAAAGTCCTGTGAGTGCTGGCCTTCTGTGGACAATATTTGAAAAATGCCAGAGCACCCAGGCATCTGTATCAAGAAGATGTGAGTGCCAATCCTGGGAAGAAATAGGAAACTCACAGTGCCAACTCACCTTAACACATCCATACAATAAATACAAGTTTAAGAAACTTATAAATATAGATATATAGAAAACAGCATGGAATGAGGGGGGTCTCCAGTACCCCAAACTGTAAAGCTGTCAGAAGGAGAGCTGCAATCACTTTTTTTTAACCCCTTAACGACCCATGACGTACATGTACGTCATGAGGTTGAGGTCCCTAAAGGACCAAGGATGTACATGTACATCATGGTATTCCAGACTCCCCGCGTGGATGCACGCCGTTCAGGGAGTCCGGGATCGGATCAAAAAAAAAAACAAAAAAAAAATGCTCCGTGTTCCTTAAATGACCGCAGTGTGTGTGCCGGTCCAAAAGGGGTTAAACAGAATGACTATATTGCAATGGTCTACTAAGTGTGCTTGCAAATAAGGCACACTTTGTAGACCATTGCAATGCAGTCATTCTGTTTAAAAAACACGATTGCAGCTCTGCTGAAGAGCCTCCGTGTCGGCCGACACGGATCTCCTGGTGACATGACGTCAAACTTTGAATGAAGATATCTCTCATATCATAGCGGTTTGAGAGATACGTTTTTTTTGCATTAAACTCAGCATTTTAATCCCTACAAAATTATAAAACCATGTTCTGGGACATTACTATCCCTTTAAACAATTGTTATGTTTAACTGATTACAAGGACCCCCTATTTCCACCCATTATTTATACAGTATTTGACGTATACAAATATATATGCTCTCCACCAGACATACATACATCAGGAGTACAAACATGACAGACTGTGCTCTTTTACTGTCATTCTTTGAACAAGCCTTTCCCAAACTTCTGACCATGATCGAATTTTGCAAATAAAGATACTGTTCCATTGCATAGAAATGTGAAAGTCTGGTGCCAAAACAAAGCCTAACACCCTCTTCTCACCACCCCAGTTTGGGAATCACTTACCTACACTCTCATAATACAAAGATATTTATGACTGATCATGCTAAGTAGCAGAGAGCGGCATGTCACATACACCGCTCTTTCCACATTATGTGTAAGCACTCACACAAATTTGTAACCAGTATTTGTGCCCTTATCATTAAAATGTTAAACACGACATGGCCAAAAATATATGGACATACCTTCTAATTAGTGGATTCAGGTATTTCATCACACCCACTGCTGACAGGTGTATAAAGTCAAGCACGCAGCAATGCAATCTCCATAGACAAACACTGGCAACAGAATGGCTTGTACTACAAAGCTCAGTGACTTTCATCCTTCCAACAAGTCAGTTTGTCACATTTCTGCCCTGCTAGAGGTGCCCCAGTCAACTGTGATGTTATTGTGAAATTAAAACATCTAGGAGCAACAACAGCTCATCAGTGAAGTGGGAGGCAATACAAGCTCACAGAATGGGACATTTGAGCGTTGAAATGAATAGTGTGTAAAAGTAGTCGGTCCTAAGTTACAACTCTAAAAAACTGCCTCTAGAGAAGCAATGTTAGGGGAAGACCTGCTGGTTAGGAGCTTCATGAAATAGGTTTCCATGGCTAAGCAGCCACACACACAAGCCTAAGATCACTGTACAATGTCAAGTATCACCAGGAGTTGTGTAAAGCTTGACGCCATTGTACTCTGAAGCAGTGGAACAGTGTTCTCTGGAGTGATGAATCACGTCACCATCTGGCAATCCAATGGGCGATTCTTGGTTTGGCAGATGCCAGGAGAACGATGCATAGTGACAATGGAGTTGGAATAATGGTCTGGGTCTATTTTTCATGGTTCAAACTAAGTCCCTTCATTCCAGTAAAGGGGCATCTTAACCCCTTGTGTGCCAGAGGGGTATGCAATGCACTGTTCTGCAACCCGTTGACACCCCTCTGGCACTCAAAGGGCTAATGCTACAGCATACTATAACATTATAGATAATTCTGTATTTCCATCACTGTGGCAACAGTTTGTGGAAGGTTCTTTCAAGGAAGGTTTTCAGAATGATATTGCCCCACATGTAAAGTGAGGTCCATTCAGAAAAAGTTTGAGATCAGTGTCAAGGAACTTGACTGACCTGCACAGACTCTGACTTCAACTCAATAGAACACCTGTGGGATGAACTGCAGTGCCAAATGCAAGCCAGACTTAATCGCCCAACATCAGTGCCCAACTTCACGAATACTCTTGTGGCTGAATTGGAACATCCTTGCAGGGATTTGTAGCCAAACAGTGGAGACTTGTATAGCAGCAATAGGGGGACCAACTTCATATTAGTGCCCTTGATTCTGGAATGAGGTGTTTGATGACCAAGTGTCCACATACTTTTGTCCATGTAATGTAGGTTTTTTATGCTTACCACAGTGACAGCAATAGCCTTACATAAGTTTTAAAATGAACCATTCCATAAATAAGCCAGTAATTTAGTTCTATACTTCATAAACCATGATTGACTGCTTTTCAACACATAATCCTAAATACTGTACCTTAGTGGAATTTATCCACAATTCTAAGGCATATCTTTTGGACACTTTTTGAACAATTGTACAATACTTGCTTTCTTCCAAATCTCATAGCAGATCTTTAAAACATTGGTCCAGTCATTAGCAAAATACTTTTTTGTATGCCATCTGCCCCAGGTGCTTTGACAGACACAGTACAAAGATTATACGTTATGGTGAACAACCACATGACCAAGGTATTTTTGTGATTATATGTTCAGTGTGTTTGTTTTCAAGGACCGAACATTTGCCATTTGTAAACATCTTTGTACTGTGTCTGTACCTTAGCGCTTCAAACAGCAAACCTGGAAATTAATAAGACTCCAGGACCCAGAAGATATGTATCACCATGTATGACATATTGCATGTCTGTCTCCTCATTGGAGTTATATTGAACTTTTTTTTTTTCTTTCAGTGAGTGTCAAATGCATTGCAATGCATTAGGCACCCACTGGCATGCAAAGGGTTAATGAGAGTAGCACAAGGTCACACACCACTCATCGCGGTAGGAACCAGCCAGGGCTCTCCTTATCAGAGATGTGGACATTGTGAACTTGGCTCTCTTTGCAGCAGCCAGTATTTGGTACACATGCAGCTCATTGTTTAAAGCAATGTATTGTATACCCCTCTGGTACTCAAAGGGTTAATCAAACATACTGTCCTGGACAGAATGAGAAAAGAGGCTCCTAGCAATGACTCCTAGATCCGGCTGGGACTGACAGAGCAGGCGCGTGGACGTCACTAGTGCAAGATGTCCGCGCTTCGTCTTGCTGTCAGTCCATGAAGAATAGAGATTTTGCTTTAATCCGGTAAGAATTCTGGCGACTAGCGGTACTGAGCAGCTAGTCGCTAGAGGGTCAATGATGTGATGCTATCTTATTTTTGGGTGATAGTTCCGCTTTAAAGGGATAGTAATGTTTCACAATAAAAGCAGCTCTAATTAATCATCATAGTATTTGGACTTTGGAGAGTGTTATTTCAGTTCTGTCAGAGTTGTAGTTCAAGAGTAATTCAATGACAAAGTCTCCCCCTCCCGCCCCTTTTACTGATGTAACACTGCTCAGCCATAGCAGAAGGCAGGTGCCCATGTAGACTGCAGAGAGGGACAATCTTCAATTAAAATAAGGGAAAAACCTGTTCAGTGTCAGCCCTTTTTTCTTGTGCTGGTTCATGTGATCGCCGTAGCAGTGATCACATGTACCGGCATAGTGAGAGACAGAGTCAACATGCAAAGCATGCTGTCTCTGCGTGTCTCTTCTACCTCTGTCTCCTTTGCTATCAAAGTAAGGGAGAGAGAAGTAGAGAGGAGACACCTAGTGGTAAAAGAAAATACAGCAGCTGGGGGTATTAACCCCTTGTTACAAAAAAAATGTTATTTAAAAAAAAAATATATATAATTAAACAATATTGGAAGTGTGATTGTTGTGGAGCCATGTAATACACTTATACACACCACCAAATGCCAGGGATAAAAAAGTGTCAAAATAGGGTGGGAAAAAGGGACATGGGGATTTTCACCCAGGGGGGACAGTGGCACTTTAAACTGCACATTTTGTAGGTATGACTGACCGGTCATACCTTTCATGTAGTCTCCATAAAAATGTAACCCTTTGTGCCCAACTGATCCCAAGAGAAAAAACAAAAATGGTGGGTTTTTTTACATTTTTTTATAAATTTTAATAAAGTGAATAGTGGGTTATCCATATAAGTAGGGTATTAAAAGAAAGCCCTATTTGTGCTTAAAAAACAGTATATAATTTATGGGGGTGGGATAAAAGACTTAGAGGGAAAACGCTGTTGAACAAAGACATAGTCAAAAAGGTCAGAATTGCTCCGGTCCTTAAGGGAAAACGACTTCAGATTTTCCCAGTCCTTAATCCCTTAAGGACTATGTGACATGGTATGACCGTCACGGTCCTTATACCCTTAAGGACCAGTGACGGTCATAGCACGTCACGTACTTTTTACTTACAGCGCTCTACCTGGGAGCTCTGTAAGTAAAAACGTGGCCTAAAATTGATCGCTCCAAGACCGGAGAGATCTCTCTTAGGCCTCCAAGTGGCGCGCCGGTACGCGTAACAGGTCATGTGTACCGGCGCGTCGGCAAGGATCAAAGCGGTCCTTAAGGGAAAGTAACTTCCCTGGACCGCTGGTGGTTAAGGGGTTAATGATGCTGCAACATGTCAACAACAACGGCTACAAGTATTTATGTGGCTCGAGGTGCAGTGCCATTGCCATTTACTATTAATACTGAAATGTGGTAAAGCAGGATTACATCTCTGCACATCTTCATTGAGATCTCACCTTAAACAGACACTAATGTCCCATAAAAAATTCTTCTTGTTTTGTAGCATTTAAAAAAATAAATTATGTGGGACAAATCCTATCTCAAACCTTTATTGTTTGAGAGATATTCGCATGTAAAGTTTCCCTTTTCCTGATGTCAACTGTAAAGGATTGGAGTCGGCCGACTCGAGGAGGCTCTTCAGCAAAGCCGAAATCGCGTTATTTAAAACGGAACGGTCTACGGTTTGCTTGCAAACCAGGCACACTTTGTAAACCTTTCCAATTAAGTGATTATTTTTAAATAACGCGATTTTGGCTCTGCTGCAGAGCCGCCAGCTGGTCCCCGGCCTGGGATCTGCTGCAGTCAGCACAGCGCTGATGTCAGAAGAAGGGGAGGGGAGAACTTTACATGTGAATATCTCTTAAACCATAAAGGTTTGAGATAGGATTTGTGCCACATCATCTATTTTTTTAAACAGTACAAAACAAGAAGATTTTTTTTATGGGACATTAGTGTCCCTTTAAGCACAACCACAGGTCTGACTGGGAGACACACCAGTAGCATGTTAGAGGTGTGACAACTAGCAGCAGTAGCAGCACAGCTGAAACTGAACAGTGCTGAGTTATACATGACCAGTTGAAGAGCTCGTGTACACAGGCCACTGTGCCACCCAGCAACGGCCACAGTGCAGTCATGCACAGTAAAGACTGCCCGCGCAGCAGCTGATAGTGAGGGGGCGCTCTGAATTCGAAGCCCCGCTCCGTTATCAGCCGCAGCGCATGCAGTTTGTAGTGCTCATGACTGCAGCGCTCGCAGCCGTCTGTATTGCGCATGATGGCTTGTGACAAACAATTTAGCTAATTACTATATAGGATAGTAGTATTGGAGATGTCTCTGGGAGTGGGACAACATTTTCCTCAGAAACAATAACACCCGTGTCTCCTACTTTTGTTATGCAAATGCAAAAGCAATGAGAAGCATAACTGTTTAGTCAGATGTGACAAGAGTTACTGAGTCCCCACAAGTGAGAAACCCGCTACCACCATTTCGCATTATTAAATTAATTACGTTGTACAGTTCTTTTATGAGCTGCCAACCCACACTTAATGAGGTCATACTGGGGTCTTAGAAAGTAAAAAAATGCACAAAAATAATCGAAAAGTACACCTGTGGAATGGCAATCTTGTCAAAATGTTGGTAGTTGACATCTAGCTCTGTTTTTTGTAGAAAAGAGAGGCTTTATAGAACTAATGTCTTGTATTGTACCCCAAAGACATATCCCAAGCTACAGTTATTTTTCAAGAATGGCTGAGCAAGATATGAAAAAGCACGTGGTTATTGTTGTAGGCAAAGGAATGGAAACATTGTACATCAAGTAAGTTTACTTGACCACAGATAAGTACAGATTATATAACTCATTTTCTCTGTGAGCATCTTTCCCATAAGTGAGCAGCAGCATGTACGTCACTGTCATAGTTGTCTTTGGTAATAATAGTAAACAGCAGCAGCAGGGTAATCCATACGATCAGTATACCACTTTGTGCATATATATATCTTTGTGAAACAATCCCAAAAAGCAGCAGATGTCTTAAAGAAACGGCAGCAGGTTATAGACGAATGGCTTCTACCCAGATCCTTGAAAGCTGGCTTTGTTTCGGCTGACAATGGCTCCAATATAATAGCTGCCTTAAAAAATAGCAGTGCTTTGCCCGTGTCCTAAATCTTATTGTTAGTCATTTCTTCTCAGAATTTCAAACCATGACAGAAATTATTATCACCAGCAACATCTGTGCTCATTTTATCCAGTCCTATAGCGCTAACAATGCATTTGTTACATTCCTTTAAAGAGCGCAACCACCTGCCTCCCACCTGCTTAAAATGGAGGTCCCAGCCAGGTAGAATTGCACATTGTACATGTTGGAGTGTTTGCATTAGCAAGACAAGGCCATTGTAGATTACACAACTCATAACTGGAAGACTTTGGAGTGGGCTTCCTAGTTAATGACCGCTAATGTGTGACTTATGCGAGTTCCTGAAGCCTCTTAAGGAGGCCACCTTGCTGGTTAGTTGGGTCAGGTCAGGAATTAGTGAGATACTTCCATTGGTATACTTCCTATAGAAAAAAATTAAGAGCATAGCTGATGATTATTGCAATAACGACAACATGGACATGAACCAGATGGTGAATCAAATGTTGGCATGCTTTCAGCAGGATCCTAGTATATTAACCCATGCCATTTCTTTCTTTATCTTCTCTTTGTGTGTTATTGAAAATATTTTAATAAAAATGTTTAAAAAAGCAATGAGGAATACATTCTTGCTACACTGTTGCACCCTTGCTTTAAACATAACATTTCTGAATTTGTGTCAAGGCTTGAACAGCAGCATTCCAAGGAATATGGATTATGTGGAAGCATATAAAGAAATCCTTATAGATCTTGTAGACAATTGTATTGTGGAGTATGAAAGAGAGAAATGGAAACAAGCAAAACGATTATACCAATGGCATCAGCAACATCATCATCACAACATTTTACAGACCGCATATCATCATCATCAAGCAATTGATGAGTCTCAGGGAGACAATCTAACATTTATGGTAATGGTGGCAGCACTGGCACATCTCTACAGGACTTGTTCCCTATATATAAGGAGTGGTTAAACACCAATGGTATTATAATCTCACTTATAAATACTAGAGTATATAAAACCAGATTAAAAAAAACAAACCTTGTTGCTAATGATACTCAACAAGGTCTGCAAATATCCGATACACTTAGTGCTAGATACAGTTACACAAACATAATAATACTGCAGCAGCTATTACGGTGATTTCTCAGTTTGAATCAATTATCCACCGCTAAAGTCCTCTACTTTATGTAGGAACTATAATATAAAATATCTAATTAGTCTAGGGTCGCTAAATAATTAATCAGCTATTTTGCAAAGGGTCCAGGAACTATAGTGTAAAGGGCATTACAATTTATAAAATGACGAGTGCTAGGCTTCTATGCTAGGCAAAGTAATGTCAAGCCGTGGATCTCAGTGGAGGGCCCCTATTCTACTGCACTAGTGGCCATCTGAAATTGGTGTAACACAACGGTAGCCCCTACATTAAATTCCAACGTCTACAGATCGATGGTGGTCGGCACTGTTAGTGTAAACTTAACCCTCTGAGTATCAGAGGAGTACAGATCGCATTGCAAAGCAATGCGTTCCGTACTTCTCTGGCATGCAAAGGGTTTATAAATTAAAAATGTTCCTGGTATAAGATAGAATGTATCCAGGAACACAAGGTAAACATTAAGAACCAGTCAACAAATGGAACATAAGGAGAAAACATACCCACGCTCCCTGTGATAATGTAGCTACGAAACTTATGCAAGCCCTGGGAGAGGAATACAAATATGTTTGACAAACGTCTTCCTGTTAATTCCCCAATTTTTCCCTTATTTTAGAAATTAGGATGTGATCCTTAGCTCTCACCCTTCAGCAAGCTATATATACACCTTTATGTGGTTCATATACCCTTTAGTAATTTGTATTTAATCCTGCTAATCTAGCCTTGGGCATTATGCATTTAAAGGGAGAGTAATACTTCGTTTTATCTTTATTTTATTTTGCAGGCATTAAAAAAAACATGAAGAACGATATAAGTCTTATCTCTCAAATCTTTATGGTTTGAGAGATATTCACAAGCAAAGTTTCCCCTCCCGCCCCTTTTACCTAGTGTAAGCCATCTCTTCTCAGATGTGGAATCCAGTCAATAGACCAAACAGATAACAGCATGGGACAATCTTCTTCCTATGAGAACAATGAAAGCCCTTCCCCCCTTGACAAGTTTTTCAGGTTTTTCCCTTATCTTAATTGAAGATTGTCCCTCTCTGCAGTCTACTTGGGCACCTCCCTTGTGCTCTGGCTGAGCAGTGTTACATCAGTAAAAGGGGCAGGAGGGGGATAGTTTGTCGTTGAATTACTCTTGAACTACAACTCTGACAGAATTGAAATAACACTCTCCAAAGTCCAAATAATTTGATGATTAATTAGAGCTGCTTTTATTATGAAACATTACTATCCCTTTAAGTTGGGTTTTAAGAGTTAGTTTTTTAAACATCTAAAGTCACAGCTCACAAAAATATGAAGCAGAGGGAGATGAATGGCTCCCACTAAGTAACACTAATAATTAGGGTGATTTGGAAAGGGCTTTCAAAAGCATCTCTATTTAGGTTAGTCAATATATACTAAACTACAGTTTTAAATAATGAATGGCTTTCATAAATATAGGTTATTTTGAAAGCCTTTCAAAAATCACCCAAGTCATTATATAAAGTGTTCCACTTTAATCCATCTATAGGAATGGATATAAAACAAAAAAAACAAAAAAGGTGTGGCAAAGCTCTTAAACGGAAAGTATCATTCCGTTATTTTACTTTCAGTAATTGTTCATTAAATGTTATTATTGGTATCTGATCATTTCTTACATTTGCAGTTTATTTTTAACATGCTATGAAGCTTATAAACCCGTAGTGCAAAGTGACTGAAAGAAATGAAAGATGTATGTAAAGTGGATCACTTTGTGGCTTTTTTTTCTGTGATGTGTCAGTGACCTCTCTACTACAAGGTCACCCATCCCTCCTTGCTACATTTCCTTTTCTATTTGGTCAGTCTGTTGTGGACAGATGTGTGGATGTGTCTCCGAATATGCAACAGCTAAATGTGTGTATGAATGTGCTCACACAAATGTGTGTGTTCTAAAATGTGTATGACCACAAATATGTATGTGGGCGATTGTGTCCAAATGCAAATGCAAATATGTTTGCTTGAATGTGAGTGCATAAATGTGTCCATGTGCAGATGTGTGCAAAAGCACATACATTTGCACTTGCACACGAACGTGTGTGCACATGGAAATGTGCTCTCGCATGACAATGTACAGTGATGTGCAAAAGTTTTAGGCAGTTATGAAAAAAGGCTTTGAAGTAAGAATACTTTCAAAAATAGACATGTTTAAGGGGATGTATCACCCCTGTACAAGTTAGCCTGGATCGTTAGATTATACACTGAATACAAGGGGGGTTTTTTTGTTTGTTTTTTTTTGAAAAAAAGCTCCTGTTGGTCTAAAATGCAGTTATAAATTCTGTCCTACACTTACTTCCGCATAGACTGCAGTTACCTGCTCTGCCTATGCTCCCCTCCCTCTATCCAGCCTCCTTCGAAGATGCAGGCTTTCTGCCTATAAGTTGGAGTGGTCTCAGTCGCAGAGATCGATATCTAGCCAATGAGACTACTCCAACTTACATAAAAAAAGCCTCCGTCATTGGAGGAGGCTGGATAGAGGGAGGGGAGCAGAGGCACAGTGATGGACTGAGGTTACAGAGCTGGTAACCACAGTCTATATGGAAGTATGTGCAGGGCAGAGTTTATAACTTTCATTTTAAAAAAATTAATACACTTTTACTTATATTTGGTGTATAATCTAACAATCCAGGCTAACTTGTATAGGGGTGATAAATCCCCTTTAATAGTTTAATTTTATAAATTAACAAAATGCATAGTGAGTGAACAGAACAAAAATCTAAATCAAATCAATATTTGGTGTGACCATCCTTTTCCTTGAAAACTGCATCAATTCTTCTATGTACACTTGAACACAGGCTTTTTTTTTTCCCTTTTCAAAAGCTTTATTGAAGAATAATGGAATTCACAAAAATGCAAAACCATCAAATGACATGTAAATAGCAAACAAATTCCATTCCACATACATCCGGCCATTAACATAGAGCATGTCCATAAAAACATGAAAAATACAAAAAAATATGTGAGTGAATTCAACGTAGACAAAAACCCTATTTCTAAGATCAGTTATAGGCTGAACTAGAGTCAGCTCGATGGATTCAAAATATGGACATTATAGTAAATAACGACAGGATACAATATACATACTAAGAAATAGTACACGGATAATAGGGAAACAACCCTGTAGGAAAAGATGAAGGTTGGAAGTATAATCTGTCTGTTGAAAAAGAGAAAAGGACCACACTGTACTTGTAAACAAGTGCTCTTAGGGCTTATAATGACATAGCTATATGAAATCGAAAGACTGAATATCAGCTCAAGAACAAGTGGCCTTAGTACAGAAGTAATGCATGGACAGAATGGCAGGGCAACTGACCCTGTATCCTGACAGAAAATCACGCAGTGACCTGCAAGAGCTCCGGGGGGGGGGGGGTGGAGAGAGATTACAAGTATGGACTGAAAAATTACAAGAAGCTGAAGGGACACTAAATTTTCCGTTCAAACCATAACTGAAAATTGAACGTAAACAAGCGTTATTCACATATCAGAACAAGTAACATCGCAGGATAAAGTGAGATTACTCATAGCGATTATTATACGCATAGTGCATGTACACACGTCTTAGAGCAAAGGTGCAAACGTCATAACAATCCCTAGACTGCTGCTGAACCTGTGTCAGATAGTCTGGCAACCTAGCAGCAGATACCAGCAGAATAAGAATAGCAAGGCAAGTGATATACACATAACCATTAAAGAGCAGAACCCTATTACATAAGATTAGTAGTACCCCATATACTAAATAACCCCCTAAATAAGCTAACCTCCCTTCCGCAAAACTTTCTCAATAATCTAAAGGGACTTGAAATACTAGAACACAGCTAATCCCCCCGGGCCCTAGACGGACCATCCGCATCATCAGTGGACAAACAGTCAATCTCTGGGGAGCTGACAAACCATAGGAGGGTAAAGGAGCCATCGATCCATAAACAAAAGGGTCCGCATATATAAAAGTACAAAACAGAACGATAAGGACGTGGAGTATTGTCAAACACACTGCCGTCAGCGGTTTGAGCGAAACCAACAGGCACACCTTAATGTCCTACATCATGACTGCATCCACAGTATGGAAGAACAAAGATACCAGAAGAACTCAACAAATGAAGGGTAATGATTCCCATGCGTAAATGTCCCAGCAGGACAGTTGAAGAAGCAGAGCAGGAAAGAAAGGTAGGTGATCTTCCAGAACTGTTTCGGCCTCCCACTTAAGCAGCATCCCAGAAAACAGCCACTGCTGAGGGTCCTTCAGACCTCCCTGGAACCGAATCAGAAGCAAGTCCAAAGCAGGTAACAAAGGCCTCACATACCCAGTCATAGGCATGGTGGAAATATAACGAACACCACTCCCACTCCAGTCTTCTTGTACGGCTTGGCAATCAACGAAGTGAACATAGGCCTCAGTATGGCTGCACAGGTTAGATTCGGAGTACACAGTATAGGAAACCGGTACTACAATATGTTGTTCCAATATAACAACGTTCTGGTCCAACCTCCCATATTCTGGCCTCAAGTTCACTAGTTCATCTCTCAGCTCTGAAGTCATCCAGGATGGCCTTGAGGTTGCCCTTCATTGGTAAGTACATAATGTCCTCCTTCGTTAAAGGCTTTCCAGCCGCCATAGTGTTCAGACACAATGTGTAGGACTTACGGCACGCAAGGAGAGGCAAGAGAATACTTGGCTCCCCTACGGTACTGTTATAGCGTTGTCCACTCTGAAATCTCCCAGAACAGTGTAGAAAGCAATGGCCACCAGAAAATAGTAGTAAGAAACAATATACAGCGAGTTAAAAAATTATTTGATCCCCTGCTGATTTTGTACGTTTGCCTACTGACAAAGAAATGATCAGTCTATAATTTTAATGGTACGTTTATTTGAACATTGAGAGACAGAACAACAAAAAAATCCTTAAAAACGCAACTCACAAAAGTTATAAATGAATTTGCATTTTACTGAGTGAAATAAGTATTTGACCCCTTTATAAAACATGACTTAGTACTTGGCGGCAAAACCCTTGTTAGCAATCACAGAGGTCAGACATTTCTTGTAGTTGGCCACCAGGTTTGCACACATCTCAGGAGGGATTTTGTCCCACTCCTTTTTGCAGATCCTCTCCAAGTCATTAAGGTTTCGAGGCTGATGTTTGGCAACTCGAACCTTCAGCTCCCTCCACAGATTTTCTATGGGATTAAGGTCTAGAGACTGGCTAGACCACTCCAGGACCTTAATAGGTTTCTTCTTGAGCCACTCCATTGTTGCCTTGGCCGTGTGTTTTGGGTCATTGTCATGCTGGAATACCCATCCACGACCCATTTTCAATGCCCTGGCTGAGGGAAGGAGGTTCTCACCCAAGATTTGACGGTACATGGCCCCGTCCATCTTCCCTTTGATGCGGTGAAGTTGTCCTGTCCCATTAGCAGAAAAACACCCCCAAAGCATAATGTTTCCACCTCCATGTTTGACGGTGGAGATGGTGTTCTTGGGGTCATAGGCAGCATTCCTCCTCCTCCATACACGACGAGTTGAGTTGTTGCCAAAGAGCTCGATTTTGGTCTCATCTGACCACAACACTTTCACCCAGTTCTCCTCTGAATCATTCAGATGTTCATTGGCAAACTTCAGACAGGCCTGTACATGTGCTTTCTTGAGCAGATGGACCTTGCGGGCATTGCAGGATTTCAGTCCTTCACGGTGTAGTGTGTTACCAATTGTTTTCTTGGTGACTATGGTCCCAGCTGCCTTGAGATCATTGAAAAGATCCTCCTGTGTAGTTCTGGGCTGATTCTTCACCGTTCTCATGATCATTGAAACTCCACGAGGTGAGATCTTGCATGAAGCCCCAGACCGAGGGAGACTGACAGTTTTGTGTTTCTTCCGTTTGCGAATAATCGAACCAACTGTTGTCACCTTCTCACCAAGCTGCTTGCTGATGGTCTTGTAGCCCATTCCAGCCTTGTGTAGGTCAACAACCTTGTCCCTGACATCCTTGGATAGCTCTTTGGTCTTGGCCATGGTGGAGAGTTTGGAATCTGATTGATTGATTGCTTCTGTGGACAGATGTCTTTTATACAGGTAATAAGCTGAGATTAGAAGCACTCCCTTTAAGGGAGTGCTCTAATCTCACCTTGTTACCTGTATAAAAGACACCTGGGAGCCAGAAATCTTGCTGATTGATAGGGGGTCAAATACTTATTTCACTCAGTAAAATGAAAATAAATTTAACTTTTTTGGAATGCTTTTTCTGGATTTTTTTTTTATCTTTATTCTGTCTCTCACTGTTCAAATAAACCTACCGTTGAAATTATAGACTGATCATTTCTTTGTCAGTGGGCAAACGTACAAAATCAGCAGGGGACCAAATAATTCCCCCCCACACACACACTGTAGAAGCAGTTATGCCATTTAAAGTAGTGACTCAGCCTCGGAGCTGTTCAAGATGCTTCCATCTCTTTAGATAGTTCGCTCCGTGGCCCTTAACACAGTTTTTTTAAGGAACTCAGCAAGTAGGTTGTTCCAAACATCTTGGAGAACTAACCACAGTTCTTTTGTGGATTAAGGCAGCCTCAGTTGCTTCTCTCTCTTCATGTAATCTTAGACAAATTTGATGATGTTGAGATCAGGGCTCTGTGAGGGCCATACCATCACTTCTGGGAGTCCTTGTTCTTTTTTACACTGAAGATAGTTCTTAATGGCTTTGGCTGTATGTTTAGATCCATTGTCATGCTGCAGAATAAATTTGGGGACAATCAGATGCCTCCCTGATGAAATTACATGATGGATAAATATCTGCCTGTACTTCTCAGCATTGAGGAGACAGCTAATTCTGCCAAATACCTAACAATTTGTAGAAATGCAGCAAACTTGCATGGAATATCAACCACATTTCACTGTTGCCTACAAACACCCATTCTTTAAACGTTCTCCAGCCCTTCGGCAAACAAACTGCCTTCTGCTACAGCCAAATATTTCAAATTTTGACTCATTAGTCCAGAGCACTTGCTGCCATTTTTCTGCACCCCAGTTCCTGTGCTTTCCTGCATATTTGAGATGCCTGGACTTGTTTCCACCTCAGAGGTATGGCTTTTTGACTGCAAGTCTTCCATGAACACCACTTCTAACAAGACTTCTCCAGACAGTAAATGGGTGTACCAGGGCCCCACTGTTTTCTGCCAATTCCGAGCTGATGGCACTGCTGGACATTTCCTTTTGTGAAGGGAAGTAAGCATGATGTGTCTTTCATCTGCTGAACTAAGTTTCCTTGGCCAACCACTGTGTCTACAGTCCTCAGAGTTGCCAGTTTATTTGTGCTTCTTCAAAAGGCCTTGGACAGCATATCTGGAAACCCCTGTCTGCCTTGAAATATCTGAGTGGGAGAGACCGTGCAGACGCAGTATAACTACCTTGTGTCTTGTTGCTGTGCTCAGTCTTGCCATGGTGTATGACTTTTGACATTAAATTGTCTTCAGCAACCTCACATTGTTAGCAGAGTTTAGCGGTTCCTGACCCAGTTTTATTCCTCCTACACAGCTGTTTATTTCACTTAATGAATGTGTTTCAACCTGCATATTAAATTGAGGATCATTAGCAGCTGTTTGACATAACTGTTTAATCATACAGCTTACTATATGTCTACAGAATCTCTGATTGTGCAAGTGTACGTAGAAGAATTGATGCTGTTTTGAAAGCAAAGGGTGGTCACACCAAATATTGATTTGATAAGAATTGTCTTCTGTTCACTCACTATGGATTTTGTTAATTGATGAATATAAACTATTAACATGTTTGTTTTTGAAAGCATTCTTACCTTACAGCATTTTTTTACACCTGCCTAAAACCTTTGCACATTACTATACGTATATATACTGCACACATGAGTGCACAAATTCTTGTTGATGTGCAGTATATATAAGTATATATACTGCACACATAAGTGCACAAATTCTTGTTGATGTACACATTTGCATGTGTGTGAATATGTGTCTGTGAGAATGAGCTTGAATGTGCATGTGTGTGTTTAAATGTACTTGTAAGAGATCCAACTGTATTGGAATAGAACTACTGGGCAGCTAAAGATGACGGTATTTGCATTCCATCAAAAGCTGGAGAGCCACTGCTTGTCCACAAGAAACATTAACGGAAAAGGGAAGGGGAGTGGGGAATAAACATTTAGTATCCATTATAAAGAAAAGGTTTACCTCACTTTCTACATTCCCCACCACATAAGTACCTTGCCATCTCTAGTAGGGACTTTTGATGCCCTTGTTACTTGTTTTTAGGGAGAAGATGAGGAAAATGGCATTTTTTTTTATTTTTTGTTTTTATTTTTACTGACCATGCATTGTTTGGTCATTTCTCCAAATAGCTGCATCCAAGGTAATGGATGGGAAGAGAATGCTGTCCATAGAGAACTCATCTTGAGTGCCCTTAATCTGTCATTTATATTATTTTACTCCCTTTAGTGTGCATTATGAATTATATTTCTGTATTCTCATTAACTCGTCTCCAATTGAACCTGTGGTATTTTGTACCCAAACTAATTTAATAAGGATTACAATTAATCAATGTATTTATTTATGTTTTATTGTGCTATCTTTTTTGCAAGGTAGCTGCTGATATGCACCAAATCAAAAGATGCATGCAAATCACTGGGAGACAATGCACACAAGAAGCAACACAAAAAAAACAAACACAACAGTGGTAGACTATACACACAAAATACACCACTCAGTAAATGCAAAATGTTACCACTCTGCCACTGATATCATTTGAATTCCTAGCAAGACATAGTACAAGCTGGCAGCCATAACACTGTGGAGACAAGAGGGCAGATCTAAAGGGGAACTTTCACCCCACTTGCAATCCATTTCATTTAATGCCTCTCAGTCAACTATTTCTAGCTTGTTATATATATGTTTAAAAATTTGCTACATTTATTGAGTTATTGAATGTAAAAGTTACCTGGTGATGTAGTTTTGATGCTCGCTGCAGTACACTCTGTACCACATGGCTCTCCAGTCCATCCCCTTGCAGGTCAAAGCCTACCCATAACCAATACCATGTCCCGAACACCGTGGTGCACTCCCTTCATTATGTGCATGTCCTATAACACAAAGCCTGCCCTGTTACGAAAATGAAGGCTTATAATTGTAGAATGCCGTCTGTTTGGAGGGAGAGTACTGCCAATTATGTGATGCAGTATCAACATGGCTGCACTCCTCCTCTTGCTACCGGGCAGCAAGAGTAATAAAGTTTAACCGTATGGTACAAATAATAACAGATTCATACCGGGGATTATAAAGTGATAGGAGTGATGAAGCTTTAATGTGAAAGTTCTGCTTTAACCTTTTGAGTGCCAGAGGGGTATCCAATGCACTGGATACCCCTCTGGCACTCAAAGAATAAATGGGAGGTGATATTGACATGACTGAGCAGGGGACCCAAGGCAAAAGTTTCATAGAGGCACTGATTTTGTAGGAATGGATGGGGGTAGAAGGTCCCCTTGCCAATCCTATCAAAATCAATGCTGAAAATTGCACAGGAGTGGTAATTTGGACATGAGTGGACTGTACAGAGTTGCCAGCAGGAGGTGATTCTGATAGGAATAACCCCTGGCTAGTCTTGTCAGAACCAGTGTACACACCTTCCCCATTATCCCCCCCTTTTGCCAGTTCATCTCCCCATTATCCCCTCCCACCCTTTTGCCACTTTGCAACCCCTTGCCTTTTGCCCCTTTCTCTCGCCCTCTTTCCCTAGCACATCTCCCCCCAGTTTTGTCGCCATCCCTCCCTTTGTCATCCACATTCCTTCCTTCCTCCACTTTTCCTCCCCATCGCAGTTATGGCTCTTTCTCCCTCACAACCCTTTTGCCTGTTCAACTCTCCCCACTCCGCTTACCTGTGGCCACACAGAAGGTTGCTACACACTGTATGGAGCAGATGTAATCCACTCCATGTAGCATATATAAAAGATAGAGAGACACAGACCATTGTGTTTTTATTGCTGTTTTTTTGAAAGGGGGTGTTTAACCCATTCAGTGCCAGAGACATAGCTCTCTGGCACTCAATGAGTTAATGAAAGGACAAGGCTGTGTCTCTATTGCTAGTAAATAATAAAATATTAATATTTCCCCAAAATATAATCCATACAATCAATTTAATACATGGTGGAGCTGTAACATAAGAACAGAAGATGGCTGTACTACAAATAAACTGGCAGATTGCTGCCAAGTAAATGCTGACTTCTGAAGAATATATATTACACAAATACATAATAAAGAATGTAATGCACAGCACAGAGAAAAACAGATGGCTTGTGGGAAAAGGTACAGAGAAAAGAAGATATATATGTTTGCTATAGATAAGCTAGTGATAGAATTGTTACGTACTACTATGTTTGAGCTTATATAATTATGTTAGTATATAGACCAATGTATTTTGGTTAGGTAGGTCATAACAGACTAGAAATTACATTAAGTATCTTTATTCCAAACGATGGCTAAGCTATAGTCATATAGTAAATGGTTTAGGTTTCTACAGATAGGTTGTGGGTCTGAGTTTCTGATATTCGGAACAAGGATAGTTAGGTTATGTGTTAGATATACAGATTCCAAAACTGCTATTGATTTACTTAAGTAAGAGTTTAAACACCCTAAATGCTAGAGAGGTCCCCAAACAATTCTGAAGCAACATGCAGGGAGAGCTTTCTAGCATTCAAGGGGTTAAACGTCCAATTTACATCAATGGAAATCTTTATTTCTCGCCTACTGTGCTGCTGGTTTGTGCCAGTATTACTCTTTTTCTTTTACGTATAAAGGTAGACTTTACAGTTTTTTAGTACACTAGTGAATGGTGCACGGCACTGGGCACACCATGCATGTCAGAAAACCAATAGACCACTGCAGCAATTTTCATGAGTGGGCGGGGGCATTTTACCCACACACTCCTATGAAAATCTCCACTACTGATTCGCTGCATGTGGTTGATCTCCGTCCCCACACTGGAGCAGACAGCGAACCAGAAACCACATAGAATTTTATTTACATACTATAGATTATAATGAAGGTCAGAGGGAGTCCAATAAAAAACAAAGTGGAAGTAAGTTTTGCCACAAAACTGACATGCTACACATGAGGAGAAAGTTCTGCTGAAAAGAAGGAAGAGCTATGAGAGGCACAATAGCTCCTTTCTGTATTTATCAAGGGAAAGTTCCTCTGGCAATGGATGTTGTTAACATGCAGGGCCTCTGTCCCCACATCTAACAATATCCAGTGCCAGTCCCAAAGCATTTGTTTGTGTTGGTGTGTGTTTTTTTTTTTATATATATACATATACACTAGCAATGTGGGACGGCACTGCCCGTCAGGATATATAGGGAATTAATGAACACACACGGATGCAAGACAAACACACACAGAGACACACACGCAAATGCACACGCATGCACTGAGATGCATAAAGAGCGACACAGTCATACACACATATATGTAATGCACAACATGCAGAGAGTGTGATACAGACATGCAACACACACAGTGAGGAACACACAGGCACACACACAGAGAAGGGAGTCATAAGGAGGTGACTTATGTGTCATTGTAATGAGTTTGTGTTTGTACTTATGCCTCCACTGTGGCATTCAATCATATAGTTGAAATGCATGTGGTAATTGCACATACTATGGTGGAAGGTGGATCGTGCTGGCTCCCGGGGTGCGAGTGTGAGTGAGTGAGTGGCATTCATTCATGTAGTTGAAATGCATGTGGTAATTGCACATACTATGGTAGAAGGTGGATAGTGCTGGCTCCCGAGGTGTGAGTGAGTGTGAGTGAATGGCATTCATTCATGTAGTTGAAATGCATGTGGTAATTGCACATACTATGGTAGAAGGTGGATAGTGCTGGCTCCCGGGGTGTGAGTGTGAGTGCCATTATGGTGGAAGGTGGATCATGCTGGCTCCTGGGGTGTTGTTGAGTGTGAGTGCGAGAGTGAGTGATTGCGTGAGTGTGTTAGATTGAGTGAGAGAGAGTGTGTGTGAGAGAGAGAGTGTGCGAGAGAGAGAGAGTGTGTGTGTGAGAGAGAGAGTGTGAGAGAGAGAGAGTGTGTGAGAGAGAGAGTGTGTGAGAGAGAGAGTGTGTGAGAGAGAGAGTGTGTGAGAGAGAGAGTGTGTGAGAGAGAGAGTGTGTGAGAGAGAGAGTGTGTGTGCGAGAGTATGAGAGTGAGTGGGAGTGTGTGATTGAGAGTGAGTGTGAGAGTGTGTGAGTGTGCGAATGAAAGAGTGTGAGAGTGTGTGTGATTGAGTGAGAGAGGGTGAATTATTGTGAGTGTGTATGAGAGTGTGAGTGATTGAGTGTGAGTGTGTTTTTTGTCTGATGTGTTTGTGTCTCTGGTGTAGGAGAGAGTGGCAGCCATTTTGTTTTTTCAGTTACTTGGATAGTGGTGGGCGGGCTGGTTAGTGGGGGCAGGCCAACTCCCTGCATGATTTAAATCTCTACCCCACTGAATCACCCAATGGGAGCAGTAACTCCTCCTTACTTAACCCTTTGAGTGCCAGAGGGGCACGCAACACATTGCTTTGCAATGCGTTGCTTACCCCTCTGGCACTCAAAGGGTTAAGTTGAGGTAACATCTCAATATAACACACGGTGGCTCTTCAGTTGAGTCAGCATAGCAATATGCTGAGGGAAAAAATAGAAAGTGTTGTTTGAGGCTTGCCCTCTGTAACATACAGCAAAGCATCTCTCTCCCTTTAAGGAGAAAGGGCGGGAATCAGGAAGCAGGAAGTGGAGGAGTAACAGTTGAAAAGAGACAGTTAGTGAGGTTGACTGAAGAGATGAAAAGAGTTAAATAAAAGAGTTGCTATTAAGTTTATCCTTGAGTTTGTATTTTATGGAAATGTTACACCCGCATACTGAAACAGAGTGTATGGAAGGTTACACTTATCTGTGGGAGGTGAAACAGTGTGTTTGTGGGGTCATGATCCTGAGTGAGAGTGTGTGTGGACTGGGAGAAGTTATTGATATCCCCTACTTCAGGAGCGAGTGGCAGCTATATTTTTTTTGTCAGTTGGATAGTGGTGGGCGGACTGGAGGGGGCAGGCCAACTCCCTGTATGATAAACATGTCCCCATTGAATCACCCAATGGGAGCAGTAAAGTCCCCATTGAATCACCCAATAGGAGTTGTGTCTCCTAATGAGACATAAATTATGTAATGAGGCATTCTGTTCAATGTGTGTTTGTTTTCTGAGGAGACATAAATTATGTTGTGTGTGTGAGGTACCATAAATTATGCAATGAGGCTTATTCTTTTATAGCGAGAGAGAGAGATATACTACTTTTGTGTGTGTGTGTATATATATATATATATATATATATATATATATATATATATATATATATATATATATATATATATATATATATACACACACACACATACACACATACAAAAGTAGTATCATATGTGATGATAGCTGATGCAGGCACTCGTAATAATATTTTATTGACACACAAAATTTATTTTATAATGTCCTACGAGTGCCTGCATCAGCTATCATCACATATGATACTACTTTTGTATATTTCTATGGAACTTTAGCAAGAGCACCAAGGCAAAGCAAGTTTTGGAGTGCCCATCACTACCTTTTTATATTATTATATACATATATATATATATATATATATATATATATATATATATATATGTGTGTATATAATGTATGTATGTATGTATGTATATAATATAAATATATATAAATATAAAATATATATAGTGTGAGTGTGTGTGTGTGTGTGTGTGTGTGTGTGTGTGTGTGTGTGTGTGTGTGTGTGTGTGTGTGTGTGTGTGTGTGTTCATTCCCTTGGAGCTATCTTGAGATAGTCTAATCAGCCTGTATCATTTGCTTTCAGGCCTAGGCCTCATATGATTTTTAAGTAAGGCATAGAATCTTGCAAGTACCACTGATTCTCCATCACTAAATAGTCTTTCTACAAATCTATTTATGAGCAGAAAAATTTGATTGCTGGAATCAGGAAACATTTGTTTATTTTATCACTTTATTTTCTTTGCTGACTACTAGAGAATATTTTATTGCTACCGCTTTTTGATTTTTAGAATTATTTTTACTCTATTAAAAGCTCCTTTTTGGAATATTTGCCTGGACAGCCTATATACACTAGAAGACACTGGACAGTGATTGTTTCCACATCAAACACCTAGGTTCCAACATGGCTAAAACAAACATTAAAGAGGAGATCATGGAATATTATAGAAATATGCAGAACACTCTAGGATTCTCATTTCAATTTCTCCTGACGCCAACAGGTCAAGTTTTAAGGATCGCTCTACATTTTTTAAAGGACCAGAAGGCTTTTCAATGCATTGTGAAGTAATGTGTTTCAGATCTCTCAAAGATGACAGCCACTGAACCAAGCTGTGGTCAAGTTAGGATTTCCTGAGAATATCACCGATAATCACCAATACTATTTTTCTTAACACTTAAGTCCCTGACATTGAGATTCTTGGATCTCCGTTTTCAGCAATCTTTCAGTCAGCGACTATAAAAGCAGAGATATTAATACAATTTTGTAGTCTTTCTGCTGCACTGAGTGATCTGCATGCTGTAGTGACAGGTTTTTCTACTTTTCGTTATTACAGAGAGACTTTGAATAAGTATGAAAAAGTGCTTTTTTTTCTCCTCCAGGTGATGCTGAGAGTCGAATAACGTGTAACACATTGATTTGCTATGTGCTGCATATACCTCCAGTGTTCAAAGGCTTAAGAGTAGGGACCAAAAATAAAAAAACAACAATAAAGTAACAGAAAACTTATTAAGGACCGGTGGACCTGGGGTACTTTCACACTAAAGGACCAGACAGACTACATTCGGGGAGCTGGCACATGTGAGTGATCACTTGTACCGGCTTGCAGAAAAAGAGGCTAAACCTGACTGCTCCGGTCTTGGAGCCGACAGTTTTAGACTTCAGTCATGACCACAGCAAACCAGCAGGAGCGCTTTGATATAAAAAAAAAGTCATGGCATCAACTGACTTATCGCACAGACACTAGTGACAGTCCTGGAACATCACTGCTCCTTAAGGGTGTAAGGAAGTCAAGATGGATCAAATATGACTTATAACAGGGGTTTGCCTGTTGAGATATATATGTGTGCGTTTATGTATGCATACATGTATTTATGTGGATATGGACATTGTATGCAATGTATTATGTGTGTGTGTGTGTGTGTGTGTATATATATATATATTTATATGTACACAAGTGTATGGTTAATTGTCTGTATTATGGCTTAAGAATGTACAATTGTAAATCTGTTTCTTTAATTAAGAATCCAGGGCAATTTCAGCTGTCCCAAACAGAAGGGTGTCACACAATTACACCAGTAAAGGTTGCTTCAAGTGGCTTGACAGGATGCATTCCTTATTTAGCCATTTGAGGACTCAAAGGAAACTCTCACTTGGTCATATATGAAAGGATTTCAGACAGAGGAACAAATGCTTCTGATACACCTGTTTCTGGAGCCTTCCCCCATCAGTAATATCTCTGAGGCCACCATGAAATGGCAAGTGGGTGTGGTAAGGAAAGGTCAGTTGAGCTAACCAGTTTACACCAGACCTAAGAGATCTGAAAAATTGTATAAAAGAGCAGTATTTGTGGGGTGGAATCAGAACTGGAGGAGAGTATGAGAGAAGAGCAGAGGAGAACAGAATGACAGCAGCATGAGTACAGCAGTCCTGATTCCTGTCCAGATGTGAGCCCAGCAGATAAGAGACCAGAAACCAAGATTTGTGCTGGAGTGTGTGAGGAGACTGTAATCATATTATTTACTGGTATCCAATTTAATTCCATCTTTTCCATACCTGTAATCTACAATATTGTTCAATTCATGTATATATCATCCAAACTGTAACAGTATTTTGATTCTGTACATAATACAATCTTTATTATTATCCCTTATCTGCGTGTTTCTTAGTTACAACCTACCCCAAAGGACAATTGTACCCTTGGTAAGAGGGGCTAGATAGAATTTATTACAAGGGGATATTACTCCATCCATCTTTTGTACCAGCTCCCTCAATTCCTCTTTTGTTCCCCTGACTACTGGTGTAACTACAGGGGGTTCCGGTTAGTCCTTAAAATCATATAGCCTACAGTTTAAAGGAGCAGCAAACTTTTTTTTTATGAAAACACATATTTTATAGATATTTTCCTGCTGAATAAAACAAGGTCACTCCCATCTCTGTCAGATGTTTTATTCAAAAATTATAGCAGTTTAAATAACCAGGAAGTGAATTTACTGTGTTTACTTCCTGATAGTTCTAACTGACAGGAAGTGACAGGCAGTTTCTATCACATTCTATGGAGAACTGTACGTCTCTGACTTTTCTGACTTTCCTCTCCATTAGACTCTAACAGGAAATCTAATTAGAATTTGACCACTAGAGGGCAACGTTAACATAAAAAAAACATGGGTTTAAACTGTAATAACTCTGGAAATATAAATTTCTCTGCAGTGGGTGTACTCTTATTTTACTCAGTAGGAAAATCCCTACGATATATATTTTTTCATAAAAAAGTTTACTGCTCCTTTAAAGCTATATTACACAAGAAGAAATAAGTATCTATAGGAACTCCGATTACAAAAATAGTAAATGAAACCACCAATCAAAATCAATCTTTATTAATAAACACAAAAAAAGAAAATATGGGAAATATTTAAAAAAACAAACAAAAAAAAAAACGACAATTAAAAATCCCTAGGTGAATCATTATGTTGAATTCACCAATGTATCAATACCCCTAAATAAGTTTTAGTATATCATATGCCCAAAGGGAGATCATGTCTTCATATGACGAAGACGATGGATTATATAATTCCAATAAATCAAAGGGGCAAATACGTATATTGATCTTAAGTCACAGTGAATTTGTTCACTATGTTAGTAAGCGAATCATAACATCCCCCTTAATTGAATCAGATCTATTCATGTTCCTAACTATAGTATCTTTGCCAGTGTTTTCCTTTGATCTATAATGATCAGTTCTCTTTATACACCAATATTCCGATAACTTATTGTATCACAATTGAAGTAGCATCTTAAAAAGCAACATCGGCTAAGTCAACAACTTAAATCTTTCTCTTCATATTCTTAGCATATCATTCTCCCCACTATGGCTACGGGGCCTAAGGGAGCTAATGTTTAATGAGGGAACAATCAGTTCACACAGGGTTCGTATATAAGTGCATGAAAATCATTCAATAGTTTCTAAGTAAGTTTGTTCCTTCTATTCTCAAAGATACTCTGGCAGTGTCACTAAAGTATTATTCCTACCATCGTTCCAAAAAGATACAAATTCCCTCAAGTATACTAAAATTAAACTCCTTGTGATGGGCAATATTAAACTTATCACAGGGGCAAATGCCTAACGCATTTTGCCCAAACACATGAGCATCTTCATAGGCGATTAACCCACAAGTAACACCGTGGCATTTATTTAAATGTATACTCAACCAATCAGTAATTGCGAAAACTTCTTGCTTCACATTTTGGTCTTTCCTGCATATAATTAAAAGGGATCTCTCACATAGATATAAGTAATGCTCATTAGTTAGAGCATTTAGTGAAAACATTTAAAACTTTGTTCATTTAAAAAAAAAAAAAAAAAAAAAGGTTATCTGCGCAAAACTTAATCTTTAAAAAGTGCCCAGCAGCCTACTTCTGTCTTGCAGTACTGCCTCTGCTCCTGTCCCACTACACAGCATCCTCCGATGACGGATGCTTTCTTTCTCTAAGCTGGAATGATCTCACTGGCAGAGATCAATATCTAGCCAATGATAAGAGACAGACAGCCTCCATCATCGGAGGAGGGAGGGGAGCAGAGGCAGTTCGGCAAGCCTGAAGTAGGCTGTCTGGCCCTTTTTAAACATTAATTTTTGTGCAGATAAAGTTTTTTTTATATTTATTTTTATTTATTTATTTTTTATTTATTTTTTTTAAATGAACAACGTTTTAAATGTTTTCTCTAAATGCTCTAACTAATGAGTATTACTTATATCTATGTGAGAGATTCACTTTAAAGGGATAGTAATGCTTAATACACTGAAGGAAAAAAAATTATATTTTTTGTTATTGCAGGATTTATCCTTCTGAGTTTAACAAAGGTACTCCCACTGCTGAGAGGTGTTCTATTCAAAAGTTACTGCACTTCAAACTTGAAATATTTAGGTGCAGTCTCTCAGTGACCTGAAATGTTGCTACAACATGCTCTGGTTAGTTGAACATAAATCTCCATAGCATGGCGCACCAACAGCACCACTGTAAAATGTCAGGCCTCTGAGATACTGCCAAAAAATTGTCAAGTTTGAGCTGCAATTACCTTTAAACTAAAAGAAGTTCTCATCAGTGGGAGTGCCCTTGTTTTACTCAGGAGGATAATCAATACACAATATATATTTAAAAAAAATGTATTACTTTTTATTAAACAAGTTACAAATTTACAATAAAAAGCAGTAGTTGTTAATGTGATATTAACATTCCAAAGCATAAATTAAGAATATACAGCAAATGTGAATCAGGATGCAAGTGGAACATAGAGGGAGCTATGATACCTGCATAAGTCTATAACATCAATTAGCCCTGAACATCAGGGCAACAAAGTCAAAGCTGTCAATGTGTGTAGATAGTATGGGGTAATTGACCTCCGGACAGTTTAACAAACCAAAACTAGGGAGGGGTGAGGAAGGGAAGGAGAGGGGAGGGTGTAGAAGGAAGGGGGTATAGGGAAAAGGGGAGGGGAAAATTATCCAGTTGCCCCACACAGGGCAGGGCCAGCCCCCCATGGCCCACCGTTGCTGGAGATTATATTTTTCTATATATTAAAGGGATAGTAATACTTCATTTTAACTTTATTTTATTTTGTAGGCATTAAAAAAACATGAAGAATGATATAAGTCTTATCTCTGGAACCTTTATGGTTTAAGAGATATTCACAAACAAAGTATCCCCCCCCTGTTCAACCAGATAAGAAGGGAGATGGCAAGGCAGACTGCAGAGATGGACAATCTTCAATTAAGATAATGGAAAAAGCTGAAAAACTTTTCAAGGGGGGAAGGGCTTTCATTGTTTTCATACAAAGAAAATTGTCCCCTTCTGTTATCTGTACTGTCATACAACCTGATCCACATCTGAGAAGAGATGGCTTACACTAGGAAAAAGGGGAGGGGAGGGGAACTTTGCTTGTGAATATCTCATAAACCATAAAGGTTTGAGAGATAAGACTTATATCATTCTTCATGTTTTTTTAATGCCTACAAAATAAAATAAAGTTAAAACGAAGTGTTACTATCCCTTTAAGTGTTAAAATTCCTTTAATATGAAAATTGAATGTTTAGGATTATATGCCTGTGATCTACTTTTGGTTCCTGATGTGCATGTGTTAACTCACCATTTTGGGCAGCTCGGGCATTTGAGAAGGGGTGTCATTTTTAACCACCTGAATCCTGCAGTGGACACTAGAACAGAGCAAACCACTCAACGGTTTAAAAGCCATATTTAAACCAATATGATTTTTTCTTTGTTAAACATGGTGCAGCTGGTTTGCTCACAAATTGGTCCTCTCAATACATCACTATATGTCCATTGTACACACTGTAGGCAGTTCCATTGTTGGTTGTGTTCAATCTGGCTCACTAATAGTAATGTAAGTGTGCGTGTATGACACTCATATCACATAATTCTTATTGGCCTAACGTGTGTGTGTGTTGCACACTTTGATGTTGTAATACAAACTGTGTGCTGTGAAGGGGCATACCTTTTGTTTTTCAGATAAAGTATCCTGTTTGTGCTGTGTTTATATTAAATATACAGAGGTGCATGGAAATGGCTGCCCAACCTGACGTAATTTCAAATTCACTACAAGTATGCTTTTCTCAGCTGTGTAAACCACACAACGAGCAGTGCACTAAATAAATGCAAGAGCCCCTTTTTGGAAAGTTTCAATGTTGGGAGGCATACATACATTGAACCCATTACATATATAGGAGAAATGCTATCAAACATGCACTCGTTTCCTTGAGTTGACAGATCATACATTTAAAACTGGACCCATATTAAAAATGCATGCTGCAGGGCTCCAGCAGTTATCACAAGAATGCAACCGTCCCTGTGTATCAATGCGTCAGGCATGTGCCCGTATTTATCCAGTTTAAAAGCAACCCTACTCTTTAAGATAAGAGGCAGAAATGACAAGATATGAACAACAGAAGAGCACACAAAGCAAGACTGTACACTGTAATAGGTACACAAAGAGAATCAGCTCTATTAATCTATTATGCACGCACAATAGAGATGTACACAATGCAGGGACAAGATATACCAACCATATATACACAATGCATAGAGGTAAATCTGGCCAGACTCAGAGAGGAGCAAAGACACCAAAGACGTACCAAATATAGACAATGGAACAAGGATACCATGTAGTGTCACACAAACACTACAGTGAGAAGACCCAAGATGTCAAAGCAACACACAGGCAAAAACAAAGCACACTCTCTCTCAAAAATAATTATATAAAAGAAAATCCGTGCACTCTCCTATAAACAAAGTCAATAGCCTGGGTGCTTGATCCCATGCAGAATACATACAGTTTTTGTAGTTCATGAACCGCACTCACAGGGCTTCCAATTTGATGAAAGATTATGCAATATTTATTATCAAAAAATATTGCATCATTTTTTCATCAAATTGGAAGCCCTGTGAGTGCGGTTCATGAACTACAAAAACTGTATTTATGTCACACACAAAATTATGAGACAGATAATGTAATACGCACACAAGAAACAGCTGACTACAATGACAAACATTTCCAAAACAGATCCTAATGTAATGCATAAATCACACAGTAAGAAAAATAGGAATTCAGTCACTCTCTCTTTCACTCCTGCAAAAAAATAAGTACAAAATCCGAAAATATAATACACAAACAATGAGAACAATCTCACCTAATTGCAGTTTTCTACAACCCTGAGCACCCGGAAGTAGATGTCAGGAAGTCTCGGGAAAAAAAGGAGGGGTCATGTAGCTCAAAGGAGCAACGTGAACGAAACCGAGGCTGGTTATTATTGTGACAGATACCCGCATTGAAAAGCCATCTGTATGCTTTTGTGTGCCTAACAAAGGAAACTAAACATCTGTTTGTATCGATGTGAACGCGATCCTTGTTTAATGGAAAGCACGAACACGGACCGCTGCTTGACTCAGCCTATGACTATGCTCACTATTTATTTTGGGAGAATTAGCTGTATTTCTCACTGATATAAAAGTATGTCATATCGGCAGGAGTAGAATTACCATGAGGAACCACAGAATGTCCATTTTTACGAATACTCTAATGGGCTTGGGAGGCCAAATATTCTGAATTATGGGCATCGGTAGACCAGTTCCAGTACCGTGAACCAGACTCCGTGGCTAGATTGTTGTTTTATTTACCAGTTATTAATTATATGCTCATACCTGGGAACTTTCAGGATGAGCTGACCCTGAGATCTTTGAAATATTAACCCTTAAAGCTTCCCATAATGTAGATTTTATACGATATGTGCCTGCTTGCTCTAACACAGAGGTGCTCCGGGGGTTAATAGCCGTTTTATGTGTATAAGGGCATTTTTTGTATCACCATATCTATCATGTGTCCGTCTTTGAGACCCAAATCCCTCTGCCCTTCTTTTTCTACCCTGGTGTCCTACTTTTAGGAGACCATACTGTGTGATGTGTATATAAATGTATCACACTTTTTTTAACAGAAATAAAACTCCTGTTAACGCTTGCTTAAACGTAACTAAATGTGTTTAGAAATAAGTATGTGTAAATAAAATACTTTGTTTTTGTTATAAATTATGTATTCAGTTACATAAAGTGGTGTAAATTACCTAAAAATTCTTGGTAACGCTCACCCCATCCCTTCCAGCAAAACCACCTAAACACAAGTGTCCCTCTTGGGCCATGTGAAATTTTGGGAGGTATGTTACAGTGAATGGGCTGAGACAGTGTCATGTGAGAAGTGGGGGTGTTTGCTAAGGGTAGCTAAAATGCCTTACTTAGGGGTCCCTGAGATGTAAATCTGGCCCTGCATGTAAGCATGAAGAAAATAACTGGGAGACCTGACAAGTACACACACAGTTCATTTCATTCATTTGTTCCAATAGGCCTATGCATTTTTTTCTTTCATCATCACATATGGTTTTATGTTGTTCTGGTGGTTTTTACAGTTTATGTTAGTGATAGCAAGCCCACAGTAGTTTTGTTTGTAGAAAGTGTTCTTTTAGTATCTATAAAAACTAGGGATAGTAACACTGTGTAATGCAATCCCTGCAGCACTAGTGTTCTGCATGCTGTGTTTAATAGGTTGGAGGCAGGCATTTCTGCTATAGGGATAGTGTTATATCACTTTCTCTGCTTTCACAGTTCATGGCAAAAAGCTCTCTGAAAATAAAAATGTACAGCCTACTGTCAGGGACATAAAAGTGTAACAAAAGGTGAATATAAAACATATATTAGTAATTTGACTTAACATATATAATGTCAAAAAGGATGTTGACTGTCACTTTAAACTACCAGCTTCTGAGAGTTTTAGCCTGTTTGAGTTCAGTGGTGTGTGACCACAGAAGGACAGAAACAAGAGCAATGTTTTGGTGGGAAGATTCTGCAGGTAACAGAGAGAGAAACCCAGGAACAAGAGTGATCATAGACCTACATAGTTTTGAGATTTTATTTACAGGACAATTGACTCGTAAAGAAAATGTTAGTAGTTTCACAATTGCCTGGTGTTCCTAGGTGTGTTTCACAAAGTATTACACACCCCATATATACACATCAATCTCATTGTCTCACTTTCCCACTACCTCTCACTGTAAATGTCTTGGCCTCTCCCTCTCAGTCTTCCTGGTACTGTCTCTTGCTATGTTTCATTGTCTCTCAGTTTTTCACTTCCTTTTGTCCAATCTTGCTGTCACCATCTCAGTCCATCTGTGTGTCTCATTCTTTCGCATGTGCTCTTTTCTCGTTTTCTCCGTTATCACTCTGACACTTTCATGTTATCTGTCTTGTGCTCTCTCTCCAAAAGTCTTCTTGCTTTCACTTTCTTTTGCTCTCTTCCTTCCAGTTCTTGACCCATAGTTCCTGTCTAGTTCCAATGTGTTCACATTCTCTCTTCAGCTTATCTCCTGCTACGATTTGGCGCCATGTTTATCTGATAACTTGTTACCAACCTTGGTTCTGTAATTCAATTGCTCTTCTGTCTGCTGCCTTGTACTGCTTTGCCCACCTGATACCGACCTGGTTTGTGTGACTACCCGACTTCTTCAACCCTTGTGGTTTCTGTTCCCTTCTCCTCCAGTTGTGCTCCAACCACCAGTTGAACTTCAACCTCCAGTTAAACTTCGACCATCAATCATATCCTATATTGGGGGGGTCAATCTTTCTGTCTCTCTTCGACTATCCTGCCTGCCTCTTTGTACAAACTGTGAGTGATCCTGCTTGCCTGTGTGTGTTCAGTCCAGTCAAACCCCAAGTCTTAGCATCCCTGTTCAGCAACTGTCGCCGGGTACTACAGGTAGCCTGTGTGTTCTGTTCCTTCAATATCACTGGGAGTAGCTGTTCTCTCAGCTGCCATCTGGGGTGTGGGCTGGCTTCTCTGGCTGGCACTAATCTGGCTTTGCGGCCAAAGTCTTTATCACAGCTTAGGCCGCAGCAGCCATTGCCATCCAGCTTCTAACCTCACTCTTGACCTCATGTATCTGGCCCACTGGGGCCTGCCTTGCAATTTACCCTTGTGTTGTTTCCTTGCTATCTTTATATATGAACAACCCTATACACAAAATACTATGCACAAAGCTATACAAAAACACTATACACCAAACGCTATATGTACAACGCAGAACAATATACTAAAACGTTATACAACAAGCACCATATACCAGATGTTGTACCCCATACAACAAATGCTGTATGCCAGAAGCTGTTCGCTATATACCAAACGCAATATGCCATATGACAAATGCTATACGACAAAAGTTATACACTATACGCAAATACTATGTGCTGTACCCCAAACGCTATACACAATACACTGAAAACAGTGAGCAATACGCCAAAGGATATATGCTAACTGCTATACGACATATGCGATTTGCCATACACCAAAGGATATACACCATATGCTATTTGCCAAACGCTATACACCGTGCACAATATGTCATAGGCAAAATGCAGAACGCAATACGCAAAGCACTATACACTATAGTGTAGTGTGCCAAACGCAATACGCTGTACTTCAAATGCAATGCACTGTATGCCAAACACTATACTCAATACACTATAAACAATGCAGTATAGTCCAAATGCTATATGCAATGCACAAAGTGCTATACGCAATACTTTGTACACCAAACAATACACTGTACTACAAGTGTTATACGCCAAACTCTATGCTCAATACCCCAAAAAGCTATAAGCCACACGCTATACACTATATGCCAAACGCAATACACCAAACACTATACACAAATGTTATACACAATAGGCTATACACAATATGCCAAGTGCTATATGCTAAATGCCAAAAGCTCTAAGCAAGACGCTATATGCCAAACACTATACCCAATACACCAAATGCTATAGGTCAAAAGATATATACAAGACGCTATACGTAAGAACCTATAGCCAAACACTATATTCAATAGGAAAACCGCTATGCTCACCAGGCAAAAAAGCAATATGCTATACGCAGTAGCCAACAGGATGTACGTAATAGGAAAAATGCTATACACAATAGGCAAAACTCATTACTCACAATGCTATTACGTAATAAGCTATACGCAATACACACAAAACACATAAGCTCACACTCTGCTGCTCAAACACACTGTTGCTCAAATACACATGCTGTTATGCACATTCACACACACACATGTTCACTGATGGAGAGTTTTGTAACAGTGCTTTGCAATGCATTACACACCTCTTTGGGCCTGAAAGGGCTAAGCACTGAAAATTCAACAAGCCAGTCATTAAAGCAGTTATTATTTTATTAACCACATGGGCAATGCTGTGCCAGTATTGCTAGTATTTTATATATCAACTTATCAGTCTGTCTCCTCTCTGTGAGGACAGCTTACATTAAGTACTCCAGCTTGTCATAACATTACATTTTCATTACACCATGGCTAGTGATCAGCGGAGGTCTCTATCTGGTCGTAGTTCAGCAAGGGGGTAATTTTGAACAGTACTCCTCCCAGATCAAACAACTGGACTTTAAGCTGGATTCCATTGCTAATATGTTGCAACAAATTCAGCAGCATTTTGAGGCAGCTGTACCCTCTTCAGCCACCTCTACCAGGGTAACGTCTGCCATTTCCACTGCTTCTTCTCCTTTACGTTCCCGATTGGCAACACCAGATCATTTTGATGGCTCTGCTACGGCGCTACATGCCTTCTTCAACCAGTGTTTTCTACCCGTTACAAAAAGTCCCAGTCTGCCTATCCGTTCTCAGTCTCCTTGACTCCCAGTGTGTATTTGTTCCAGAGGAGTATCGTCTAGACGTCCTCCATTGGGATCACAACTTGGACGAAGTAGCTTTTCGTGTGGCTCAGGTTGTTCCCCAACAATACATGCACAGGAAGGGATTTCAACACTCCCACCTCTCTGTATCCACTGCCCACTCCCCAATCCAGCCAAACATGGGCCATGGGGATTGAAAGTCTCCCTCCTCTGGCAGCAGCAATCACCTTTCCTTGGGGCAACAGCGGGATACCTTGCAACAAATGAGGCTTAGTGATTGTCAGGAATGCTTCGGTGTCCTGCAGCCCTTCTGTGGGGGTGCCATTTACTAGCACCTGCTGGCAGTGGCTTGGGTCATCTCTGGGCCACTGCATGGTCATCACCGGCATCACTCCCAGGGACCAGGTAGACCAATCCAAACAGTCCTGGTACTGGTCTACCTAGGCTTCCCCTTCCCTCCCAAAATTCTCCACCCAATCCCCAACAAGCTGAACAGGCCTTGCAGGGGCAATAGGGCCGCTGGCCTGGGAGGGATAATCCCTCACAAAATGGCCCAGGCTTTGCCAACAGTAACAAACAAACTGTTCCCTTTAAGGTCACAGCACATTCCAGTGGGTCTGTGGGGGCCTACAAGAATCAGGCTTCGGCTGAGCAGTTGTGTAAGGCAGTGACTTGGTCCTCCTTGCACACCTTTGCTAAGCACTACTGTGTAGATATGCTGGCTTTGGCTGAATCCAGTTTTGGCCTCAAGGTCCTGCAAGCAGCTCTGACTGTCTAAGGACCTACACACTTGGTTGTCTTACTGTTATTCAATTGTTTGCACCCTGTTGGGTCTTGTTCTTGTTTTCTGTGCAAGTTCATTGTCTATGGACACTTACTATTTGGGCTGTTCCAATACTGGATAGTCCTAGGGAACTCTGGTATCATGGGGATGGGCTCAAGGTCCTTTTTCCCACCTCTGAGATCTTAGTGTTTGTATATCCCCATGCTACATGTGTTCCATATAGGACGCAAGAAAAAATAGGATTTTAGTGTTCTTACCTTTTAAATTGTTTTCTTTTCAGTCCATATGGAACACAGGTTTCCCACCCAGAGAAAGGGACCTTTGCTGTGGTCTTGCCTGCCTGGGCTGCAGAGTCCTTTTAGAGTGTTTCTTCTTCTAGATTTTCTTCTTCTTCTCCTTCTTGCCTTGTTTGTGTGTCTTTGGTCACATTAATTTTGAGGCACTTGCAGAGCGGGGAGAACGGTTGAGCTGGAGGAGGAATAAGGAGTCTTCACCCACAAGACTCTGTCTTTGAGAAGTGTCCTGCCCTCCAAAGGATGGACTCAAACCATGGTACCTGTGTTCCATATGGACTAAAGATAAAAGGATTTAACATGTAAGAACACTAAAATCCTATTTTTCCAATCCCTTAACACCTTAACGTCCAGTGATGTGCCAGGACCATCAAGCCGGTCCAGACTTAAAGAACTGGTGATGGTCCTGGCACATCATGGAATTCTGGGATGACAGCGTGGCTGCGTGCCATTTTGCCATCCCAGAATTTATGGTGGAAAATAAAGTACTGTGGTCCTTAACAGCCACCCGCCCCCAAATCAAGCAGTTGTTAAGGGGTTACTTTAATTCCATCCTGTGCATCTATAGCCCTTTTTATACACAATAGTAAGGAGTACATCTCCAGAAGGACAGTAATAAAATGGAGGCAGTACAAAGAAAAACTACTAAAATAGTTCAAGGCATTTATGACAAAACTTACCAGGATAACTCAAAGATTTATATGTAAGGCTTGGAAGAGAGGGGAAAGGGGGAATATGATAGAAACCTTCAAATATATTAAAGGGTTTAATAACATTCTTGAGAGAAACATTTTTTTATTAAAAAGAGAAACACTAGAAGAAGAAGGCATGACCCAATGTTAGAGGGTGGATAATGTGTAAGTAGTAGTATACGGAAAGGATGGTAGATTTATGAACAGCCTCCCAGCAGTAATGTTAGGGCTAATACAATAAAGGTTGTCAAAATTTCCAGGGATTGACATAAATCTTTTCCGTGAACTATGTTAGCCTACATTTTATCTACGCAGACTAGATAGGCCATTTGGTTCTGATATGCAGTGTTCACAGAAGGGTTAAGCTTCCATCCTCAGCCATCAGGACAGGAAACACCCCCAAAAAGTATTATAAATAGGCTACCCTCTCCTTGAACAGGTGTCTTTTTTGTTTCCTGCATTGGCTGTGAATGGAAACATACCTTTCGTGAAAGCCCTTTTTTTCTTTTTGATCCTACCCCAAGCTTTGTTAAGCCCACAAACCAGTGTCAGGTCTCTCCCTGGTGGTCCGGAGCTTCCCATTTACTCCACCAAACTGGCTGGATGGTGGGGAGACCCCGTTATGAGGTGGGAGTTCATGTGTTTGCTCATGTTGATTTTCCCTTCCCCTATTGGACTACCGGACATATCCCTATCAATTCTATTTCCTGGATTCCTTCATTACTTTATTCTCTTTATGTTGTTTTGCCTCATGCGCATGTTTGGGCGACAACGACATCCTCCTCCTCTCTGTCTTTTGCCATTTCCCAATATAGAGCTGGGGAACTTCCTCTCGCCTTCTACCCTATGATTGCACATCATAGGCATGTGCCAGTCTGCGCATGTGCAGAAGAGTCTCCAGCCCTATTGGACTCTGCAGACTTCTACTTATACAGGTAAGTGCAGTTCTTGTCAGACATTTTTAATGCTGTTGGTTATTCTCTGTTCCTGCCTTATCCTTGTTTGGTCTTTCCTTTGTTCTTGTGTTGCTGCCCATTCGTCCTATTACCTGTACCCTGGTAAGGTCAATTTTTACATTTCCATAACTAGGAACACTATTTTTGTCTTCATATGTCTAAATGTGTTTCTTGCTGGAATATTCTTTTTTACAGCCCTCTGTGCATCCATGCCCTGATGGGACTTGTTTTACGTCTTTCCAGCCCAACTAGAGGTGAACCACTGTCCTTGCCTTCATCTAGACCCTGCTTTGCATGCATTAAAGAGGCTACTAAGGGGAAGAAAATCTGCTGAACATGCTGGTTAGAACTGGCTCAGGATACCCCATCCACTTCTGAAGACATCTCATTTGTTATTAGACAGGCTGTGGTTCAAGGATTCCAAGATACTTCTTCCTTCCCTGCAAGCATCACAGAGACAAAGAGGAAGAGTCCTATATAGGCGACTCTAACCTGGAGGTCCATGGACCTAGAGATTCAGAAGACTCTGCTGAAAAGGAGAATGAACTGAAAAGCTTACAGGATTTGACACCTCTCTGGTGGAGCCCTTTATCAAATCTGTTCATCAGACTCTAGGATTGCTAGAATCACAAGAGAAACATGCCGACTACTGTATATTCTCTTCCTTAAATAATAATATCAAAGTATTTTACCAGGAAGGATACATTGAGATTGTCTCTCGTTTTCAAGTATGTCCTGGGGGTATAGATATTATTACCCAATTTAATGGTACTCATTTTATCTACCTCGGAAGGATGAAAGGCTGAGTCGACCTTGCTGGGACTAGAACCTGTGACCTTGCGGTTTCAACAGATTCTACAGCTGGTGCCTTAACCAGCTGAGCCATCTCACCAGCATATCTTCTTTTCCCCTTTATCCTGTTATTAGAGACTTAATCCTGGATAGAATACTTTCTACGTCCGGTACTTGGAACGATTTGTAATATAAGGGTACATTTTGTAGATTTAGCACATACTAATGGCACTTAGAGTAACTATGTTACTATAAGTGCCATTAGTATGTGCTAAATCTACAAAATGTACCCTTATATTACAAATCGTTCCAAGTACCGGAAGTAGAAAGTATTCTATCCAAAGTATTTCAAACACCAGAAGTGGAATGTATTCGGTCAATACTGGAACTACATGGGGACCAACAAAGTCATCTCAAACACAAACGTCACACCACACACAAGAAAGAGGCAAAGACCATGATCAAATCTGGCCAAAGTGGTCACAAACAGAACCAGATCCACAACAGCCAAATAGCTGATTCAACATCTACAAAATCAACCCACACTTACAACCCACTCAAAAAACAACAACTCTCATCCATCAACTCTCCATCCATTACCTCCCAAATCCCTACTCCATATCACCAAAAAAACATCCTAGGAGATGTCATCCAGACAAATCACACACTGCCCCCACACAAAACAGAGAACCCAACCACATTCCATACTGCAGACAAACAAACCAGTCCAGCACACTTGGCCATCAATAATAGGCCGTCACCCCCATCTTGTAGGCCTGTCATAATGGCCCCACAAGCCAAGACAACCCACACAAACAACAGCAGGCAGAAATGCCCCCCAGAGCACAACCATACAACCAGAAATATGTAAATCACAAAAAAAAATACCATCCCCCATAATCTATCACACTAAATGCATACATACTGGATGACTCATTCAATAAACACTGTCTATATGGAAGAAAGTATAATATATCGTATTAGTGTCTAAAACATGTGCTATTAACTCCTATTTACATATTAAGCTGCCAACAATTATATATTATTATCAGTGTCAAAAATGTGCTATAACTCCCAACTGATCCCACAAGGTCACCACACAAAACCATATGGTTTCATATGGTCCAACATAAAATCACATGGACAAATAAGTGGTGGTATATAGTGCATAAACTGAATAATAAAATGAAGGAGAGAAAGAAAAAAACAATAAATATGTTATTGTATATTGTATTAGTGTCTAAAACATGAGCTATTAACTCCTATTTAATAATAATGATCCTTGATATTAAGCTACCAAAAATTATATATAATTAACAGTGTCAAAAAACTCCCAAATAATCCCATATGGTCACTACATGGACAAATAAGTGATGGTATATAGTGAATAAACTGAATAATAAAATGAGAATATATATATATATATATATATATATATATATATATATATATATATATATATTACCATACTGTATCAACGGTTTCATTTAAACCCTTAGTGTATCTTAACTAAAGATCCAATAAGACTCCCTCATAACTAACTTCTTGAATCTACCAGATCTATCTGTAGGTTCTATATACTCTATAGGGACAAGTTTTAAAGAAACACTGTGGAAGTAACAACCCTTTGCGATATTGCATTTGTGCTGACTAAATCTCTTTCTCAAACTCTGGTACTCTGGGAGGCGATTCGCCCCTTTAATAGGCAGGAACAATTATGCAAATGATTGCAGGGGGCGGAGCCTCCCCTCCTACTTAAGCCACCTTCAGGCCAGAGCCACTAGATTGATTTGAGACCCTAAAACTGACCCCAGGTAAGCAAGAAGAAAGACTCCTGTGAGCATGCCCCAAAGGTCTCCCACTGAATGCCACAGGAGAGCCAGGACTGGTCCCTTGACAGGGTGGGAGACCAGTGACCTGTATGGACTAAGTGAAAAAGATTTAACAGGTAAGACTAAAATCCTATTTTCACTGTCGTTCAATACAGGTCACTGGTACTCTGGGATGTACAAACATTGAGCTGATCCAGAGGCGGGAAATAAGGCAAGGACCAGAACAAGGCCCAAGTCACTAAAACTGCTATGAACCAGTTAATTACATAGCCCAAACTGTAAGTGTCAACGGACACCAACCAAGGGAACAACCCCTGAACTAACACAGCACACGGAACTAGAGCCAACTGGGCTCAACAGTAAGGAAGCACTAAGGATCACAGAGCGGAAGACCTACACAGGCAAAACTGCCTCCAGGACCTTCCTTCCAAAACTGGCATCAGCTGAAGCCAGTACATCAACTCGATAGTGCTTAGAAAAAGTGTGCACAGAGGACCAAGTGGCCGCTCTGCACAGTTGATCAGCAGAAGCCTGATTCTTGTAGGCCCAAGAGGCCCCAATAGATCTGGTGGAATGGGCAGTCACCCGGAAGGGAACATGCTTATTCCGCAACTTATAGGCTTCACGGATAGTAGCCTTAATCCAAGAGGCAATAGTAACTTTGGAAGCCGGTCTCCCTGCCCTAGGCCCCTCAGGAATGATGAATAAAGCGTCAGACTTCCTGATAGACTCGGTGCGATGAACATAAAACTTGAGGCAACGCACCACATCCAACAAATGGAGATCCCGTTCCTTGTCAGATGAAGGATTAGGGAAGAAAGAGGGAACCACAATCTCCTGATTGATGTGAAACTCGGACACAACCTTGGGTAAGAATTCCTTGGTAGTGCGAAGCACAGCCTTATCCTTGTGGAACACCAGGTAAGGAGGTTTACAAGACAGAGCTTGTAACTCTGCTACCCGGCGAACTGAAACAACAGCCAAAAGGAAGGCCATCTTCCAAGTCAAGAGACGTAATGGAATGGAAGCCAAGGATTCAAACGGGGGTCGCTGGAGAACTCCCAGCACCAAATTGAGGTCCCACTGGGGAGCAGGACTCTTGAAGGCAGGCCGAACATGAGTCACACCTTGGAAGAAAACTTTCACATCAGGAAGGATAGCAATCCTTTCCTGGAAAAACACAGACAAGGCAGAAGTCTGAACTTTGAGGGAACTCAGACTGAGCCCCTTATCAACACCGTCCTGCAAGAAGGCCAGGACAGTGGGAAGATGAAAATCAAGGGATAATTTCTTATCAGAGTCCATGCAACGAAGGTTGACCATATGCGATGATAGATCTTGGAGGACACAGGCTTACAAGCACTGAGCATAGTCGACACCACAGAAGGAGAAAATCCTTTCTTTGCTAGAATCGAGGATTCAACCGCCATGCCATCAAATGGAGAGAGTGAACATCCTCCTTCCACAGATATCCCTGAAGAAGTAGGTCCGGACGGGCAGGAAGTGGGAACGGATCCGCCACTGACATGGCCATCAACTCCGGATACCAGGACTGGCGAGGCCAGTTTGGAGCGATCAGGATAACAGGACAACGCTCCTGCTTCAGTTTCTGGATGACTCTGATCAATAGAGGAAGAGGAGGAAAGATGTAAGCCAGAGAAAAATCCCAAGGAATCGATAAGGCATCCACTGCTAGAGCAAGGGAGTCCCTCCGCCGGGAGCAAAACACCGGAACCTTCCTGTTGTGTCTGGAGGCCATCAGGTCCACCACCGGCATCCCCCACCTCTGGGTGAGCAAGTGAAACACCTCTGGATGAAGAGCCCATTCTCCGCTGTCAACGGTATGACGACTGAGAAAGTCCGCCATGACGTTGTCCACGCCTGGAATGTGAACTGCAGAGATGACAGGCACGTGATCTTCTGCCCAAGACAAAATATCCTTGACCTCCAACCAGGCGGTGCCGCTTCTTGTGCCGCCTTGCCTGTTGATGTAAGCCACCGCAGTGGCGTTGTTGGATTCCACTCTGATCGGACGACCGGTCAGTTGAGATTCCCAGTGTTTCAGGGCAAGCCGGATGGCACGTAGTTCCAGAACATTGATGGAGAGAAGAGATTCCTCCAGACCCCATTTCCCCTGAGCACTGAAGCGACCCAACACAGCACCCCAGCCCCGAAGGCTGGCATCCGTTGTGATCGTGGTCCAACAAGGAACTTGAAAGGATCTCCCTTTCAGGAGATGTGAGAGATCCAACCACCAGTGCAGACTCGATTCCACATGAGGAGGTAGAGAGACTGACAGATGCTGATGATCTGGATGATTCTTGCACGTCTGGATCACAAATCTCTGAAGTTCCCTGGAGTGGGCCATGGCAAATGGTACCGCTTCGATCGTGGAAATGAACTTCCCCACCAGAGACGTCAACTTCGTTACCGGCACTAAGTCCAGTTCCAGAATCCCCGCCACTCGGATGGCTATCTGATGAGCCACATCCTCCGGCAGAAACACCATGCATTGGCGAGTGTCGAACAGGAGACCCAGGAACAGAAACCTCTGAGATGGGACCAAGTCCGACTTGTCCAGATTCAGGATCCAGCCATGGCGGGTCAGAGTGTGTATACACCTCTGCAGTTGCTGGTGAAGAAGCTCCGCCAAGGAAGCTTTGAGGAGGAGATCGTCCATGTAGGGGGTCACCCTGACCCAGTCCTGATGAAGCACAGCTATCAAGGAACCCAACACCCTCTGGAAGACCTGAGGAGCTGAAGTCAGCCCAAAGGGAAGAGCTGAAAACTGAAAGTGTCCCCTGTGGCAGGCAATCCAGAGATACCTCCTGCTCTCTGGATGGATAGGGATGTGAAGATATGCATCCTGAAGGTCCAGGGAGGCCAGAAATTCCCCTGGAGACATAGCGGCAATCACAGAGCGCAGGGACTCCTGGCGGAAGTGGGAAGTCACCACATAGGCATTGAGATCTTTGAGATCCAAAATAGGACGAGCCCCTCCGTCCTTTTTGGCCACCACAAACAGGTTGGAATAAAATCCTGAACCTGTGTCCTCCGGAGGAACCACTTCCAGGACCTCTTTGTCCAAGAGATCCTGAATAGCGTCGTCGAACAGACGCCTTTTTGTGGGTTCCTGAGAAGGACGAGTAAAATGGAACCGAAAAGGAGGAAGGGAAGAGAAAGGGATCCTGTATCCCTCTGACACCACCTGAAGAACCCATGGGTCCGCCACTGACTCCTCCCAAGTCCGGCGAAAGATGCGGAGACGTCCACCTACAGCCGGATGCGGACCCGGGTTCGGCGAGTCATGCCGAAGCAGTCTTGGAGGTCTTGGCCTTGGGGGCCACTTTGGGCTTCCAGGACTGTTTTGGCTTGGAGGAGGAGCGCGTAGTGGGAAGACCCGTTTGGGCCGAGGAGCGTGTCTCAGTCTGAAAGGAACGAAAGGACCGATTGCGTTTGGCTGGAAACTTTTTCTTAAAGACTGAGGGTAGAAGAGTACTTTTACCGCCAGTAGCCTCACTGATCATTTCTTTGAGTTCAGACCCAAATAGCAAATTCCCCTGAAAGGGCAAGGAAAGCAAGGCTTTCTTAGAGGCTGTATCAGCAGACCAAATTTTCAGCCAAAGGGCACGTCTAGCCACCACAGAAGCAGTGGAGGCCCTCGCCATCATGCGCACAGCATCAAAGGCAGCGTCAGCAACATAATTCTGAGCTTCAGTGATATTAGCAAGAAGCTGCAACTGTTCAGATACCGGTGCATCCTGGCGAACTGCGTCAGTCAGTCGTTCAGTCCAGGCCGCAATGGCTCTATTAACCCACGCCACTGCAAAGGTTGGACGCATGGCAGTGCCAATGGAGGCAAAAATAGACTTAAGAGAAAGTTCTAGCTTTTTATCCGTCCAATCCTGCAGGGCAGAGGCATCAGAGACAGCCAAGGCTGTAGACTTGGATAGCCTGGAAACAGGAGCATCCACCTTGGGGGGATGAACCCATTTTGCCAGCTCAGTCTCAGGGAAAGGGTACAGTTTAGCAAACTTTTTGGAGACAGAGGAGGATCTATCAGGATTCTTCCACGCCTCAGAGACTAGACGGGCAAGGGTAGGGTTAGTTGGAAAACAAACAACAGGCTTAGATGGTTTCTTTTGAAAAACGTCAGTAGGATCATAAGTAGATTCCTGAGTCAGAGGAAGGTTGAGCGTATTCAGAACCGCTCTGATCAGACCCTCAGCCGAGACTTCAGGGTCACACTCATAGGGGTCCCCAATGGACCTGTTAGATTCAATAACAGTACGTTCCTCAGCATCAGAATCCTGCAAGAGTTCTTCCTCAGAAGAATCAGACACATCAGGAGCACCCTGTGGCTTAGGCAGGGAGGTCCTGATTGTAGAGGGAGTCTGCCAGACCTGGAGAGCCCCCTGTACCTGAGAGGGAAAGAGTTGAAGAGTGGATCTGAGATCCCTAGTGGCAGCTTTAAACTCCCTCACCCAAGATGGCTCAATAGCATGGCTGGGAAGCCCAGGGTTGCTATCTTGACCAATGCAGTTAGGGCATAGATCCCCCACATTATCACTAGATAGCCCAGTGTGACAAGAGGAGCAAAACGCCATGGGGGGAGCAGACCCCCCATCCTCCTTTGACTTGGGTCTAGCTCCAGTGAAGTAGACATGCTCACAGCGTCAATATACCCCACTTTAAACTCTATCACCCAGTAAAAGTGTGGAAGATTAAAGTTTCACCCCAGAAATGCCTAAATTTGGACTTATCTGGCCAGCGAAGGGTTAATCTGTTGAGGGGAGAGAAGGCTCGGTCCCTGCGTAGTGTACTCGCTGAGGAAGAGCACCACAAAATGGCGGCCGTCAGGATAGCCAATCAGAAACGAGCGCGAACCGGGCGCTCATGGGAAATGTAGTTTTCCCCATACAAGTACCCCAAACAGTGCCCGAAGCCCCCCTGAACACCCCACACTAATAAAACATACACCGGATGATAGAGCAAGAGCCTAGCATTAAAATGAACCCTCTCTGAAGTTGCTGTGACAAGCGGTTCCAGAGATATGTCCCACACTTTGAAATCTCATAGAGAGTAAAGGAGCCATAGCGTCTGAGCGGGAAAAGCCGCGCTTAAAGGCGCGGAACACCAATTTTAATAAAGTTTAACAAAACATTAAAAAGTGCCCAAACATACATTAAACACATAAATAAACACTATTCAAGGCTCCAAAACCCAGAGAATACCACAGAAACTGCATTAAAACATTGAATGCAAATAAAAACACCCTATGAGTGCTGGAGTGCAAAGCAAACTCCCAAATACAAGCCCAGCAAAGGGACACTGTGGGGACAAGTGGACCTTCAGCACTCAATGGGTGGCTCACCTTTCCTGCAGGACTTCAGTCTTCAGGTGACCTTGATGAAGAAGGAATAAATCAGAGGTAAATTCCCCAGTAGGGAAGCTGCTTAACTCAAGCTGTTCCCTCTTCAGGGCATAAGGTCCACAGAAAATCCCTGGAAGCTGCACCAGCCACTTTAAAGAGGGCAATTCACAGCCATGGTCACCCTCCTAATGGTGGTATTCCATATTTGAATAAAAAATAACAAAATACTAAGTTGAATGCATAGATGTTCTCTACCTGGTGTGCACAGCACCCAGGAACAAATCAATCTAGTGGCTCTGGCCTGAAGGTGGCTTAAGTAGGAGGGGAGGCTCCGCCCCCTGCAATCATTTGCATAATTGTTCCTGCCTATTAAAGGGGCGAATCGCCTCCCAGAGTACCAGTGACCTGTATTGGACGACAGTGAAATGGCGATAGAGCACCAAGTTTATGCCAAATGGACATTCATGATTAATCATCAGATGTTCTAAATAACCCATAAAGAGCTTAGAGTAGCTCTGCGTGAATTTGGTGCCTATCGTCATTCCCTTGATTTGTAAATAAACTTGATTACAAAATTCAAAATAATTATGGGTGAGAGTAAACTCAATGACCTGTGCAATAAATTCATTTTGGTTTAAGAGAATCAAAAGATCAAGAAAAAATTTAGAAGCCTCAATGCCTGCATCATGTGGTACATTAGAGTACAATGCAGTAACATCTAACGTAACCCAGCTATAGTCTTCCTGCCAAATTATATCCCCCAATATAGATAGTAAATGGGAAGTATCACATAGAGAAGATCTTAATCCCACAACATGACCTTGTATGAGGGGGTGCTGATAAGTATTGAGCCTTACCCAAAACAAATTGAGCTAGGAAGCTGTAAAGTGCAGGGTGTATTGGCCAATTTGTCTATATTCAATGGTGAAAAAAATCAACTACCTATGATTTTAACTTACCTTTATTTTAAGGCCCAAAGTGAACATGGCAGCACCTCCAGAAAAGTTCAATTTGGAAGAGCATAGGACCATAATCAAGTTCCTGTTTCTCCAAGGGAAAGGTGGGAAGCAGATCCATGATGAAATGTCACAAACTTTGGGTGACAGTGGCCCTTCATATGCAACAGTTAAAAGTTGGATTGTCAATTGCAAAGCTGGCCATTTCTGTGTTGAAAGTGAGAAACCCAGTGGACGGCCTGTTTCTGTCTATGCCTGCAAATGTGAAAGCCATCCATGACATGATCATGGAGGACTGCTGAATATCAGCCAAACAAATTGTCACATATCTGGGAATATCACGTGAAAGAGTTGGTGCCATTATCCACAACAACTTGGAAATGAGAAAGCTTGCAGCAAAGTGGATCCCAAAACGTTTGACAACCGAACAAAAGCGGAGACGTGTGGAGACATTGGTGGCTGTTTTGGAACATTTCACAAGAAATGAGTCAGATTTCCTGGACAAACTGGTAACTGGCGATGAGACATGGATCTACTGTTATGATCCTGAGACAAAGGAACAGTCTGAGGAATGGAGGCACAGTGGTTGCCCCAGGCCAAAGAAGTTCCGTGTGCAAAGGTCAGTGCAGAAGCAAATGTCAACAGTTTTTTGGGATGAGAAGGGAGTTCTGCTGGTGGACTACCTCCAAAAGGGTTCAGCCATCAATGCAACATATTACTGTGCTTTATTGATGAAGTTGAGGCAAAACATCAAGGAAAAATGTAGAGGAAAGCTTTCCAAAGGTGTCATCCTGTTGCATGACAACGCCTCATCACACACTGCAGATGACATAATGGCAAAACTGACCTCCTTAGGCTTTCAAGTGATGCCCCATCCACCCTATTCACCCAACCTGGCTCCTTCTGCCTATCATCTGTTCCCCAATCTCAAAAAACACCTTAAAGGGACAACGATTTGGAAGTGTTCTGGAGGCAACTAATGCTGCAAATGAGTGGTTACACCAGCAGTCAGAAGAATTGTATTTGCAGGGACTTAAGAAGCTGCAGGACAGATGTTGCAAGTGCATTGACTTCCTGGGGGAATATGTAGAATAGTGTGGCAGTTACAGCTTCTTAGCTCAATTTTTTCTGGGTAAGGCTCAATACTTATCAGCACCCAATTATAAATCTATCCCAGAAATAATGGGCCTGCCTGAGGGGCAGGAGAGGGATATGTAAGATATATATAGTCCCTATCATTTCCTCCAAGCAGGCCTAATACATATTTTTTTTCAAACAATTGTTTTAATTCAATCTGGATGGCTCAGTTGGTTAATGCATCCACTGTAGAATCTGTTCATACCATGAGGTCACAGGTTCTAGTCCTGGCAAGGTCAGCTCAGCCTTTCACCCTTCTGAGGTAGATAAAATGAGTCCAGGACATACTTGAAAACAAGAAACAGTCTCAATGTATTCTTCCTGGTTAAATACATTCACACACACAAAAAAATCAGATGTAGGATCTTTTTGAGGGGTTATAATAGTTGGTATCTGATAATATATAGAGCCGCTGCCACATAGCTCTCATAATCAGGGATTACCCCTCCCCCCGTCAGCTGATTTTATAACAATTTGTTGTTCTTAAGATCGATCATCGCCTTCTTTTCACTCCAAGTTAAATTACTAGGGACTCGTTCATCTTTTTCAGAAAATCCTCCATAACTACTGAATAAAATATTTCTATGTGATGTCCCTTAGATTAAATTGGGAAAAGAGTAGACTGTGGGGGGGGTTAATTCTTATTTGCTAAATAACTCTTCAGAGACAATTTTCAACAAAACTATTTAGCTCACAAAAGTTACTGGAAAATGTGTCTTGCTGGTCCGGAAGGAACTCCAGATAAAGTGGTGGCTGAATCCAGACATGAGTATGAGTCTGAGTCCCTCAAACATCTGTGCTGCTCCCTGGCTACCATCTCCCAGCCAAACATAACTGTCTTCTGATAGGCCTCCTCATTGAAATCCACTCCTAAATGTTTGCAAATCTCTTGCACATGGTCATCCACAACTTTGGTGTCTGTAGACATCTTGGCTGCAGTCCAGTTGCATCCTCTGGTACTGCCTGATCCCACATCTGCCACCAGTTGCTGTGGTTTAGCAACAAGCTCACCTGGCCAGCTGAGCCCCTCCATGGATTCTTGCAGCAGATTCTCTGTGGAAGGCAAGAGGCAGGCTGCCACTCACCAGTAGACCAGCAAGGCAAGTGCATTTAGCTCTTACAGTGGCTGGGATGAGAATCACCATCCAAATCTCCTCTAGGAATACAGCCAAAACTTGTATTAAGGAGGGTAAAACAGAACTACTTTATTAATGAAACACACTGCTTCATCAAGATCAGAATCCAAATTAAGACTTGGAACTGTGTTGTTACAGTGGACCAATCAGGGAAAGCCCTGCACCTCCAGATACTATTATTTATTCATTTATTTATTTAGAAAATGCTTTACCAAGAAGAAAACATTGAGATTTCTCTCATTTTCAAGTATGTCATAGAGAGCTTTTACAATAAAAAGTTACATAATTACACAATTAGAGAAGATCAAAATCAGAATCCAAATTAGGACTTGAAACAGGGCTGTCACAGCTGAACAATCACGGGAAATTATTTAATGTCTATTCAGAGTGCCTCTTTTCAAGCCATGCTGCTGAAGGAAGCATATCAGGAGTCACTCAACATTCCAACCATTCCTTTGTTGTTTCAGCAAAAGCTGTTAGCTGAGCATACAGAGAAACACAGAAAGTACACATAGGGATACATAACACAGAGTATATTGTAAGGAAGACGTGGCAGCAGGGAGGAGCATGGAAAAGGACTCTGGTTACCCACTGGCAACATAATTACCTAACTTACAGTGCAATACCACAACACTATTGCATGATACAACACAATGAGCTATGTTTCCAATGATATAGTCCTGGAGTGGAATGTCACCACAGGTTCATCACATGTTTCTCCACAGTATTTAATTGTATTATCTGTCCATTGGACATGCTGTTTACTTATTTGTTTCGTAGGGGTGTTATGATTCAATATCTGCGATTTATTATAATTTATCTTTATGATATGACACTGTATTGCCCCAGAAGATGAATTAATTGTGTTAAGGATATTTCATCTTTTGTGAGGAAGAACTACTTGCTTTGTTTGAGAGCATGCGTGTGAGAGAACCTGAATAAGTATTGAGTAGGGGTTCTAAAACGCTAAGATGAACATTTCTGGGGACAGGGACAACCTGTATTAGGATAAAAGATGTGTACATGGTGTGTTTGATTTCTTGACCAGTAACAAATCCAGCCTGATCTGAATTGATAAGTAGTTTCAGATGGGTTCTAATCAATTTGCCAACATATTCTGTATCTAAATTTAATAGAGATATAGGTTCCCACATAGGAAGGGATCTTTCCATGATTTGGGGATCATTATTATATGGGCCTTGAGAACTTGCTTAGGCAGTGGGTCACCTATAAAAACATAGTTGTAGGCCTTCAACAAGTGTGGGGTAAGTTAAGGTACTTACTGTAATAAACTAGAAAGAAAAGTGACTAATCCTGGACTTTTCCCCTTGGTAGTGCCTTTTATTGCAAAAATAAGTTCTTCTAATGAGATGTAATAGAGTGTTTATGTAATTTGGGGACATAGGAGTTTCTGAGAAAGTATTTTGTTTTGTCCTCTGAAATATCCAATGGGATGATTCAGGGTCTGACATATTATAAAGCTTGCAGTAAAATTGTTTAAATGCATTGGCCATATTGTATAGTTTCATGATAGTTAATAGAAGTGATGCAGTGTGTTGTTTTATTTTACCACATTTATCTCTAGACACATTATGTTTATATGCCACAAAAAGGATTTGGTGAATTTATTATATAATTTGGGACAGATTATCTTTGATGCCTAGAACAGAATCTAGAGCCATAGAGGAGAGTGATGATTTGTGCTTATGTTGAAGGTGTTTACATTTCTTATAAGGACTTTTTCTAGGTTTTGTCTCCTTTACCCAATTTAATAGTATCTCCTCTTATGACACATTTATGAGCCTCCCAATCCAAAGATGATGCCACCTAATTTTTCTTTAACTCATGTCAAAATGTGCTAATCCTCTAATAGTGTTTCATTTTGCTCTGGTGGTGTTGGTGGGTTATGAAAGAAAATGTATATGTCTACAATGAAACACTCAGCCCACAAGTACAGTAGTAACTAACTAAAAAGTATACATTTATTAAAACAGTATGTAAATAAATATACCCCAAGAAATGACTTGGTGATCCAACAATTCCTTCCCTCATAGGGATACACCGGAAGATAACCAATAATAATACACCACCAACAAGACCAGTATGAAAACAAGGAGGAGGGAAACACAGTCTAAAGCAAGGCTGTAACTGGTACCAGTAAAAAACAAAGAATATGTTGATCCAGAATGGTGTATTCAAAAGGTAGATCCAAATATCCAAGCTCAACAATAAATTCACATAGACACCTTCAATTAAATGACATCCACATTTGTCTGTGTAAATTAGTCCTATGATAAAAAGTAATCAACCTTCCAAGTCAGAGAGCGTGTTACTATCAGTCCAGGGTATATCTTTACTAGATACATAAGAAGGAAGCGGATAAATATAACATGAGCTTTAAGTCTGGAGAATACTGGAATGCAATGGAAAACGTCTCAGGGATGTTAAGTCCATTTGCATTGAACAAGAGTCATTTAAGTAAATAAATGAATAAATGTTAGTTAAGTCCATATTATCAAAAACCTGTCATAAACAGGAGAGGATTAGTGTACTTTGTGATAGTGTTCCTTGCATGGGAGTAGGAAATGGTAAGAAAGTAGAAGGAAGTAAAACTGAGAAACAAACAAATGAGCAAGAACTATGTATTTGGTGAGAATGAACCATGTGTTTGGATAGGGTGTTGTCTCGTGGTCCATATCCTGACCAAAGATATACAGGGAGGAAGCTCAAGGGTTTTTGGTGGGTTGATCCACATCTGTTGTGCAGGGCCTGGGGCCTGCAGATTCCTAATATGGAAAGGTATATAGCAGAGGTATTATTTGGAGCAGCTGTCAAACTATAAATAATTACTTGCAAGCAGAGTATTAACATAATTACTTGCAAGCTGGGTATTAAGATAACTAATCAAATTCTCTGGAACATTTAGCATAAAATGTAAGTGCAGAAACTCTTTTTTTGTGGTATAGTGTCAGACAAACCATGCATGTTTTCCCATGGTGGGGAAAGAAACAAATAGCATGATCATCACAGGGAGAAAAGATGTGCAGATAGTCTTATACAGATATTATAGTATAATGCACACTTATGTAGACACCATGTATTTGTAGATATTGCATTCATACTGAATGCATTGTCATTGGGTTGCCATCTGTTTCAGAAGTGTGTGGGGGGGGCTGGCTCAACAAATTTCTCTATTTAACAGTACTGGTCCATAGTTGTAAATAGCTGTAAACTGGGCAGATGTAACTTCATTTGCTTCCATATGGCTTGTTGACCACCTGCCAGTTTCTGAAATATTGAACATATGTTTATATAACTTTACATTTCTCAGATTTGTCTATCACATGTTCAGGTTGAATTAAATTATTGCACACATAATTAGCTCCATCCAACATAAATTAAATCAAAAGTAATTGCAATAGTTTCAATATACAAGTCTAAGCCATGATGTACTATGTTAGAGATTCCATATAGTTTTAAGGTCTAGGAAGTACAAGATGAGCAATAAGTCCCTCTCTCCATAAGGGAGTAAATGCCTGGTGGGTGGGGTAGATCATCAAGAGTTCATTGAGTAAGAATGCCATAGTATATATCATAAATATCCATAATAGTAGTGGCAATGGAGCATGTGGCATGTCTAGTGTTACTATTTTACTATTGTAAAACGAGATGCGGAACACACAGTGGCTTATATCAACTGCTGTAAACAATTCTAGAAAAGAAAAAGAAAAAGAAAGGGAAGACTATGGACCAATGATTGCAAGAGAATATATAGTTCCATCCACAGAGAAAAAATAAAAATCAAAACAATGTTAAGAATATATCATACCTGGGTGACCAAAGAGATCATGGAAATACACATTATACATATTACCAGTAATGAAAATCTTACAGAATAAGTGAGAGTTCTCCCCACACTGGGTTTGTTGTGTTCCATCTTACCATGTTTTTAGTGACGAGGTCCTTTCTCCATAGGTCATGCTGACTTGACATGACAGGAGGCAGACCCACAGGGAAAAGGGGGCAATCTTGGCACTTAGTTGTTGGTAGCAGTGCTGTACTGCTGGGGAACCACATGTTAGCAGATAGAACAAAGACTCAACACTGTTATTACTAGAGAGCAAAGCTGAGGTGTGTAGATTGGAAGAGTTGTCAACATTGTGTGCAACCTTCTGCAACTACAAGCCCTGGTTAAAATTGTCATTCACAAAGATGAATAGCCAGGACCAGTTATGCTGGCCCTGGACCAAGATAGTCACACTTGCTCATAGAATGAGGCAACAGGGAACCCAGTAGCACAAGCAGGATCTGCAAACTCAGCAACCACCAAGGAAGGCTCACAGGTAACCAAAACACAGGATTCAAATCAGCATGCAAAATCTTGGTCAGGTCACAGCAGATATCAGGTCAGGTGGCAAACAATGAAGTAAGGAACAATCTACAGTTAAACACTGGAAACTGGAAATACGTTCAAGAACACTAGTCAGTGTAAACAATTTGCATATGCACAGCAGTACTAGTGAGGCTGCTTGATAAAGGACTCAGGATGTGTCCAGCATAGCAATCACAGGCAGAGGGCACTCCACAGTAGGAATAAGTGGGCAAGTGTGTTCAGAGAGAAGCAGACAGAATTGCAGGAAATAGCAGGACAAGATCTCTGGGATCTCACACTACCCACACCCCCAACAGACACCCTCTGGTGGTCCAAGACGTGGCTAAGAAAGGGATTTCTGGTGAAACGCTCTCTTTGGGGTGGTGCAGGTAATAGCAGAACAGGATCTTTGGAATTGTGTTCTCACACTACCCACACCCCCACATACACCCCCTGGTGGCCCAAGACTTCGCTTTGAAATTAATTTATGGCAAAATGCTTTATTCAGGGTGGTGGCATGAGCACCAGAAGCTGATACCCAAGAGAGTTCTTCAGGGCCATAACCCTTCCAGCTCACCAGATACTGAAGATATCCCTTGAAGAAATGTGAGTCCAAATTTTGTCTATGATAACTGGACAAAACAAATTATGATTATAGGACGTGAGCAAGGACACCTGGAAGGTATAAGAGATTCTGAGGTTTTTAGGAACCTCTATCTTACAGGAGACTTGGTTGTTGCTCAAAAGTACCTTCTAAAGCCTTATAGCCCTATAGCAAAGGCATAGTTTATTAGATGGCTGGTGTAATATCATGTTCTTGGTAAAGAGATAACCATATCCCTAGGAGCACACCGAGGTGCAGAGCTGCAGTGTCTATCAGCAGCTCTTTATTGTCAGCCTTGCCAGAGATCAACTAAGCAGCAACTAGCATTAGCTGTGGGTAATCCGCCAACCAAGAATCAAGAAAGTAGGTTCATGGACTTTACCCCAAAGCAGAGAAAAATGATGAACACCCAAGAGAGTGCTGGAGCAAAAAATTATATGAGAACTCTGCTAAGTGGTCTTGTTTCTGATTACAATAACAGTGATGGAGTTTCTCAACATACTTTCTAAACCACTCTCTCTAACCATTAGATTGCAGATGAGAAAAATAAAGGGTATTTCCTAGGAGTTTGCAGAAAGCCTTTCATAATCTGAAAACAAAATAGCATCCTGTATTACAAACAGGATGCCATCCTTCAGAAGTTGGCAGTTTAGGCAGTGGCACAAAGTGATCCTGCTTTGAGAAGAGATCCACCATGACAGAGATTATAGTCATACCATGTAAAGGGGGAAGTCAGGGCCGGATTTCTCATAAGGCAGAATAGGCATCTGCCTACAGGCGCACCCCACAGAGAGGCGCCTGTCATTGGGACCTGTTTTTTTTTTGTTGTTTTTTTTTTTTTGTTTTTTTTTTAGGGCAATATGGAGCTGATGGGGGGGCAAGTTGGAGCTGATGGGGGCAATATGGAGCTGATGGATGGCAATGTGAGGGCAATATGGAGATGATGGAGGTAATGTGAGGGCAATATTGAGCTGATGGAGGCATTGTGGAGATGATGGGGGCAATGTGGAGATGATGGGGGCAAGTTAACACAGTAACATACTTGATGAGGCTGAAAAAAGACATGCGTCCATCAAGTCCAGCCCATGCCAAAAACACCCCTGTTGATCCAGAGGAAGGCAAAAGAGCCCTCTGGAGCCATTTACAATCTAGTCCCAAGTGTGTGTGTGGGGGGGGGGGGAGAATTATTCCTTCCTGACTCCAATTGGTAGTCAGATATTTCCCCGGATCAATATCCTATCTGCATTGAATCCATCTGTCATAATTGTAAATATTGTTCTGTGCTAGATAGGTATCCATTGCTTTTTTGAATGCAGTTGCATTATCTGCCAGCACAACATCCCGAGGCAAAGAATTCCATAGCCTCACTGCCCTTACTGTTAAGAATCCCTGCCTTTGTTTTAGTTGAAAGAGCCTTTCCTATAGTCTTAAAGGGATAGTAATACTTCGTTTTAACTTTATTTTATTTTGTAGGCATTAAAAAACATGAAGAATGATATAAGTCTTATCTCTCAGACCTTTATGGTTTATGAGATATTCACAAGCAAAGTTTCCCCTCCCGCCCCTTTTACCTAGTGTAAGCCATCTCTTCTCAGATGTGGAATGCAGTCCATAGACCAGACAGATAACAGAAGGGGACAATCTTGTTCCTATAAAAACAATGAAAACCCTGCCCCCCTTGACAAGTTTTTCAGGTTTTTCCCTTATCTTAATTGAAGATTGTCCCTCTCTGCAGTCTACCTGGGCACCTCTCTTCTGCTTTGGCAGAGCAGTGTTACATCAGTAAAAGGGGCGGGAGGGGGACACTTTGTCATTGAATTACTCTTGAACTACAACTCTGACAGAATTGAAATAACACTCTCCAAAGTCCAAATACTATGGTGATTAATTAGAGCTGCTTTTATTATGAAACATTACTATCCCTTTAATGGATGACTTCTTGTTCTTAGCTCAGTTCTTTGCATAAATAATCCATTGGCTAGTTCTTTGTATTGACCTTGAATATATGTGTAAATGGTAATTATATCACCCCTTAGATGTCTCTTCTCTAATGTAAACAAACCCATTTTGTCTAGTCTCTCTTTATAACTCTGATCCTCCAATCTCTTTATCAGTTTTGTTGCACGTGTCTGCACCTTTTCCAGTTCAGTAATGTCTTTTTTAGAACAGGGGCCCAAAATTGTACTCCATATTCTAAATGAGGCCTAACCAAGGATTTATACAGAGGTAGGATAATATTCCCATCCCGTGCATCTACACCTCTTTTTATGCAGGCTAGTAATTATTTGCTCTTGCAGCAGCTGAGTGACTCTTTACACTGCTGTGAAGTCTATCGTCTATCAGTACTATCAGTTGGAGATGATGGGGGCAGTGTGAGGGCAAAGTGGAGCTGATGGGGGCAATGTATGGGCAATATGGAGGTAATGGGGGGCAAGTTGGAGCTGATGGGGCAATATGGAGCTGATGGGGGCAATGTGGAGATATTGGAGGCAATGTGAGGGCAATATGGAGCTGATGGGGGCAAGTTGGAGCTGATGGGGGCAATATGAAGCTGATGGCTGGCAATGTGAGGGCAATATGGAGCTGATGGGGGGCAATGTGAGAGCAATATGGAGATGGGGCAATGTGGAGATGATGGGGGCAATGTGAGGGCAATATGGAGATGGTGGGGCAATATGGAGCTGATAGGGGTCAATGTGAGGGCAAAATGGAGATGATGGGGGCAGTGTGGAGATTAGGAGCATTGTGGAGGTGTCCAGTGCAGATGGCCATTGGGGGGGGGCGCTTTAGATTTCTGTGCCTACAGGCTCCTGAGATGTAAATCCGTCCCTGGGGGAAGTTTTATAATAAAGTCCATGGCAAGGTGGGACCAGGGTAGTTCCGCCATTGGATGTGTCCAAAGTGTCTTAGTCTGGACACATACTGGACAGAGCTACACAAATTCCATGACATTGGGCTAAACTTGGGCCACCAAAAACTGTGGGCTGCAAAATCAAGGGTGTGTTTAACTCCAAATGGTGCACCACCACTGAATGCAGTGATTTTGACTGCAGGGATGTTTGGACATGGAACTTCAAGACTGCTTTTGAGGAGCTGAAGGTTTCTTGAGGTGGGAAGTAGACAGAATGGCAATAATCTAAGTAGTGGGAATATTTACCTCATAAGATGTCATGGAGGATCTCTCTTCATATTGTTGAGAGAGGGCATCAGTCTTATAGTTCTTTGAAATTGAAGAGACTGAAGAATAAGCCCCATTTGGCCTTGCTCAGATACTCCAGATTCTGATGATCAGTCAGTTGTGCACCGATTGAGTCAGTAAAATTTTTTTGCCCAATTTGATTAAACAAATGTCATGGACCCCCCCCCCCCTGAAATGTATTCACCAGAATTCTATTTAAGTCCCTTCCCAGTAATAACACTTACCTTGATGTCAGAAGTACATGGTATCCTCCCCACTCTGGTCCCCCACCATCTGTAACAAAAAATGTTAAATAATAATAAAAAATACATACTATCCCACTGTCATGGACACCAGAGTAAATAATACACACGACAAAGGTACAGTGAAGTTTAACCAGTTTATTAAGATAAGCAAGAGTAAGCACTTCCCCAACCTTAGTAGGAACAGGCGTGAGGACAGTGCCGAGTCCACTACCCAAGGATTGACACTGAACTGTAACCGGTTCTCAGTAGCTTATAGAGATAGATGGGAGCAGAATCAGGCTTAGTTCTCTACCTAGCAAATGGAAAAATGGAAAGCCAGGAAACCTGATCACTGGAGTGACAGCTAAACTCCCAGACATGAGACAGGCAGATGGATGTCTCGAAGTAGTGACTCTACCACGGAGTGGTTGGAGGAGCGAGACAGAGAGTAGCTAGTACTCAGAAAGAGTCAAGGAACCGGTCTACTAGGTAGGCAAAGGGTGGAGGCAAGAGAGTGGAACGTAGCCAGCTGCAATATTGGTAAGTATGTGAAGGCAATACTGTACGTAGGCTACAGAGTGGAGGGTTACGCAGCAGGCACAGGAGGCAACGGATACAGTGGCACAGGATGGAGGCAACGGAGCGAGAGGCAACCAGCAACTCTACCACAGAGGCAGCAGTTGCACTACACCGATGGAGCACGCCTACAACTAGCCCAGACAGGTGGTAGTCAGACTGGAGAGAAGGACAGCACAGAGCGTGTCAGACAAGCCACAGTTGAGAACCAAATCGGGTAGTCAGCCACAGCCAAGGTCAAAACAGAGCAGGTAGTCAGACAAGCCAGGGTCATACACAGATCAGGTAGTCAGACAAAGCCACAGGATCGATCAGGAGAAAACACGGCAGCCAAGCAAGGGTCAAACGAGAGCAACACTGAAGAAACGCACAGATACACCACGAAAGGACAACAAGTCCTGGCCTCAATGAGGTTTATAAAGCAGCAGGAGTAGACGGGACCCAATTAGGCCCAACAGAATAGGCCCATAGACAGGTGTCCGTGCCAGTGCCTGTAACATGACTTTAGCAATGAGGAAGTGGCCAGAGGCCATGGTAAGAGCACAGGATCGCTTAGGTCTCAAAGGGAGACTGTGAAACCCGCAACCACCTTCTCCTCTGCCACTGACGATAATAAAGAAACCCCCCTCCCATCATCCTCAGATCATTCTCCAGGCCAAAATGAGGGAAATATGAACAGGGAATGGCTTTTATTTGGCAATCCCTGTTCAAATACGTTTCCACGCTCCCATTGGCTGGGACTGAAATGTGCCCTGCAGTAACTTCACCTCCCAGTCAATCAGCAACTAGCTGGAAGGGTAACAGATTGTCACCACTACAACTTGCCATATTTTCCTCATACTGGCTCGGTCAAAAGCCCAGGCAGGATGGAGAAGGGGGTTCTTTATTATAGGCGGGAGGAAGGTGGCAGAGGGCTAGTAAGATTTTTTATTATTGAACTTTTTTGTTACAGATGCTGGAGGAACAGGGTGGGGAGGACACCTCTGGACCTCCAACATCAAGGTAAATGTTTTACTTGGTGTGAAAGTGTGTAATTGTATGAGTATGCATGTGAATGAATGAAACAAATGAATGTGCAAGAAATGTTGAGCATGTCATTTGCAATATTGTTTAAACTGTGGAATGTGGCTCTTAATTAAATAGCGAATGGCACAAAAATATTCATAACATTTTGCATTAGTTACAAAACTGATGCACAAATCTAGTCAGAATAATGAAAAGAGTTTTTGCCCCCTCTAACAAATAACACTTCTCCTATCTTGCCATTTTTATTGGGAGAAGCTCATGGTTGCCTACATTGTAGTTCTTTACCTTTGAGAGAACTTCCTTAAAAAGGAGAATGGGTGGATTTTGCCAGTATCAATGGATTGTTGGGACAGAACCACTCCAGCTGCTTCTTCTAAAGCATCCACTTCAATTATAAAAGCTCTCTTGAGCGGCAGGGTGCAAAATAATGGGTGCCGAAATTAAGTTGATTTTTAGTAAGTCAAATGCTGCCAGTGCTTCAGAAGACCAATGCTAATGGTCAGCTCCCTTACACATCATCTTAATAGTGGAAGTAATCCTTTTTTGACAAGTCTCACCTGCGTTATTTGGTGAATCCAGTAAATTGTTGACTGACCTAGAGACCTTGTGGCAATCGCCAGTCCTTTACATCTTTGACTGTCACTATGTCCATTTCCAGGCCATCTGCAGAGATGATGTATTGCAGGAAGAGGAATGTGGGTCTTCTCAAATGTGCATTTTTACAGTTTCATGCACAACCCATTGGTACACAAGTGGGCAATGACCTGTGCAACTTGAGCATGAAGTTCTTGAAGATGTCTTCAAGATAGACAACCACACAATTGTGGAGCAGGTAATTCAAAATCAAATGAAACATAGCTGCAACATTACATAACAAAATGGGATTTTCAGGTATTCCTAGAGCAAGTGTTGAATGGGTATCCTTTTAAAATGCCACATGCAAAACAGCATGCAACTACATGGAACATTCACCATGTCGCCGTGATTAAAAGGGCTACATGAGAATCTCTCACTGCAGGAAAGAGTGAGAGTCTCATGTTCCGGCATGAAACATCGCCATCAATGTATTAAAGAAAAAAAAAGTAATTACTTTAGGTAAAAGCAGAAGAAGCAACGTTTTGCACTACAGCTCCCATCATCCTTAACCATCTGGTGGCCGCCAAAGATGAAATCAGTGAAGGGGAGAGAGAGCTGGGGCAGAGCTCAGCAAGATTGCTCTGGTGACTCAGAGGATGATATCAGACAAGGGGAGAGAAAGCCGGGGTGGCGTTCAGCAAGATTGGGATTCTACATTGCTGGATACATCCTTAGTTGCCCATATCTGCCCCTTGGTGTCATCTAGTGGAACTTGGTCACTGAAACCTCTGTCTCAGGATATTGATGGTACATAGTGTTGAGTAAACATAGAACTGAGATTTCTGCATGTTCCACCTTCGTTCAGGGCCGGATTTACATCTCAGGAGCCTGTAGGCACAGAAATCTGAAGCGCCCCCCCCCCATTGGCCATTTCCACAATGCTCAAAATCTCCACATTAGCTCCCATCAGCTCCACATTGCCCCATCAACTCCACATTGCCCCCTATCAGCTCCACATTGCCCCCATCAGCCCCACATTGCCCCCATCAGCTGCCCCATCAGCGCCACATAGCCTCCATCAGCCCCATATTGCCCCCATCAGCTGCCCCCATCAGCTCCATATTGCCCTCAAATTGCCCCATCAGCTCCACATTGCCCCCCATCAGCTCCACTTTGCCCTCATATTGCCCCATCAGCTCCACATTGCCCCCATCAGCTCCACATTACTTGGCCCCCATCATCCCCATATCGCCCTCACATTGCCCCATCATCTTCACATTAAGCCTCACATTTCCTACCTCCCTGGTGGTCCAGCGGAAGAAGAGATCTGTGCTTTTGCACAGACCTATAGCTGCTGGAGCTCCTGCGTGGTCTTCTCTTTAGTAATGCAGAGCGCTGGGAGATGATGTCATCTCCCAGCGCTCTGTATTACTAAAGAGCCGGGGGAGCTCAGCAGCTACAGGTCTGTGCTGAAGAAGGCACAGACCTTACATGCGGCAGGCGGCGTGGTGCAGCACAGCACGCCACTTAAAAAAAAAAAAAATTGATTTCTATAGCAGGCGCCCCTCTGTAGGGTGCGCCTGTAGGCAGATGCCTACTCTGCCTTATGGAAAATCCGGCCCTGCCTTCGTTAGTGGCTAAATGAGTCAACATCACAGATTTTTCTGGTAGACATTCGCCTATTGTTCTTATCTGGTAGAAGAGTGTGTTGAACAAGAGCAAGACTTGTTTCATGATCATTTAAGTCCGTGCTGGGTTTTTCCTCTGGAAGCCTTTGCTGGTGTGTTTGCAGCTGTGGGTGATCAAGTTAGAGCTCTGGCTGAATACCTTGCCACACACTTGGCATTTATGTGTTTTTTTCTCCTCCTTAAGGAAGAATAAGGGAAGATGTTAATACAAGGAAGAAAGCCTGTCATGGATGATTTTTTTTGGAAACTGGGGCAGCACTCAGCAAGATTGGGATGAGGTTATGGCTCCAAAAAGAATCATCCATGACAGAAAATATGCTATCATCCTCGGGGGCTACCAGATGGGTAAGGATAATTGGAGTTGTAGTGCAATACATTGCTCGCTCTGCTTTTACCTAAGGTAATGACTTTTTTCTTTAATACATTGATGGTGAAGTTTCATGCCACAACATGAGAATCTTATGCTTTCCTGCAGTACGAGATTCTCATGTCGCCCTTTAAATCACGGTGACATGCTGAATGCGCCGTGTAGTAGCACTCTGTTTTGCATACAACATTTTAAAAGTTAATCTGTTGAATGCAGTATTCCATTCATTCCTCTCATGGATTCAAATTAGGTTGTAGGCCCCAAAAAGGTTCAGCTTGGTGACGATAGTGGCACAACAAATTCTGTCAAAGTTACAAGATAAGGGGGGGGGGGTAGCTGTTTCACTTGTCATTTTGTTCAAACCTAGATAGTCTCTATAAGGTCTTGTCATGGCAATCTCTAGGAGGAAGGATACCCTTCCGGATGAGAGAGGTGGATTGTATGGCAGACTCTTCTGGCAACTGCATACTTAGACAGACGTGAAAAGAAAAGGCAGATCTGTCTGATAGGAACTTTGTCTTGAGGGAAACTGGAAAGGTTTCTTATGGACTTTGAGTACAATGAGAAGCTTGGGTGTGACGAGTTCAGAGCATGGCTCATGAGTGTAGGCAGGCCCTGGGGATTCCTTGCAGTGACCAAAGCCGAGTTAAAGGTGCTGGCCACAAATATAGCTAACAGGGAGGAACTCCTATTAAATTCAGATATATAAAAACAGCAATAATGAGTAAAACACATAATGACAACACAACTAATTGTGCAAGAAGTATGGTAGGCAAGATGGGAGAGCTGGAATTGCCAGCAGTTTATGGGTATTTGGACATAACTGGTATAACCAAAACATGGTGGGATGGTACACAACTGAGCTGTAAATATTGAGGACTTAGGAGAGACAATATTATATGTATGTGCCTATATTTGAAGCCTGATGTACATTGAAGGTTATGGGGAGATATTTGTGAGGAAACTAAAGATAATGTGGAGTCCTTGTGGGTAGAAATTGATGCTAACTGTGGTGTGAAAGGTAAAGAAAAAAGGTATTGGTAGGTATATGCTACAAGCCACCAAATATTGATGAGAATGTTGAGGCCCAACTTTTATGAATTGGGCATTCTATAATTATGGAAGATTTTAACTATGAGGGTATAACTGGATAAATCAGACCTGTCAGTTTGCTGAGAAGCAGGTTTTTGATCATGCTTGCGAATAACTACATGTCACAAGTGGTGGAAGTGCAAACAAGAAATAACAATGTATTGATCCTAGTGATAACAAATTACAGACATGGTATCCAGTAATAAAGTAGATGAACATTTGGGAAACATTGATCACAACATGGTTTCACTTGAGATCAGTCTGACGAAGCAAAACTGTATAGGATCCACTAAAACTCCTAATTTTAAAAAAGCTAACTTCAAATTGTTAACAGCATCAACTCAACACATAGACTGGAATAAGTTAAAAATAATGAATGAAAAAAATGGTCTTAATTTAAATTTACGTTGCATGAGTATATTCAATAGTATATACCTTTGGAGAACAAATGCATATGTAGTTCACAACCAATGTGGTTAAATACATGTGTAAACAAGGAAATGACAAGGAAAAAAGGCACTGAAATTATTTAAGTCTGAAGAAACAGAAAATTATTTCTTGAAACACAGGAAGTGCAAGAAATGCAATTAGGCTAGCAAAAACAGATAATAAATCTCAAATTGTAAAGAGGAAGTGCATTGGACCTTTCAACATGAGATGAGAGGTGATTTGGGAGGATAAGGAAAAGGCTGACTTTCTGAACATTTTCTTTTCACTGATATATACCAGGGAATAAGTAAAACCTTACTATTTTCAGATATTGGATAATACAAGAAAAAGAAAATTGGACAACATTTAAGCTGACACAGCACCTGGTCCTGATGGTATACATGGTATACATCCAAAGGTTCTTCAGGAGCTTAGTGCAGTGTTAGCAAGACCACTCGTTTTTTCTTTAACCCTTTGAGTGCTAGAGCAGTATCCCATGCATTGTGCTGCAATGTGTTGGTTACCTCTCTGGCACTCACAGAATTAAAGGGCATGTTTACCCCCTTAATGGAAAGTGTATCTTTAAAAAAAAAAAAATCTGCTCGTTTGGAGAAATTAAAAGATTAAATGTAGCTCTGTACCTATTTCTGGCAAACAGTGTTGACCAGATCTGTACAGTAGGCTGAGCTTCTATCCAGCCTCCCCCGATGACAGAGGCTGTCTGTCTGTAAATTGGAGTGCTCTCATTGGCCTGAAATCGATCTCTGCCAATGAGATCGCTCCAACTTACAGACAGACAGCCTCCGTCATTGGAGGAGGCTGGATAGAAGCTCAGACTACGGTATAGATCCGGTCAACACTGTCTGACGGAAGTAGGTACAGAGCTACATTTAATCTTTCAATTTCTCCAAACGAGCGGATTTTTTTTAAAAAAAAGGATACACTTTCCATTATTTTATTTTATAAGGAAACGATTTAGGCAAAGTTGTAAAGGGGATAAACATCCCCTTTAAAGATGGTCTCACCACAGGTTCAGTGCCACAGGACTGGTGGTAAGCCAATGAAGTGCTTTTATTTAAGAAATGAACTAAACAGTACCTGGGAATTATAGACCTGTGCGTTTGACCTCGGTAGTGGGCAAACTGCTAAAAGGGGATGTAACGGATCCTACCCGTTACTGGGAGCTCTTGTCTGGGCATGGCATTTATTCACCCCTGGGCCCAAGGATTATGGATATTGGACACTCCTTTGTGCCCTGGCATACGATCTCTCAGGCCCTTATCCTGGACTAAGAGACTTTGGCTAGCCTTATGTGGATAGGCAGCTGTACCAGAGGCAAGAACAATTCAAGGCTTGGGTGCTGCAAACTCTTCTGACCTGCAAAGGGTTAATCATTTGAGTTTGAGCATGTTTACTTTCAATATGTATTGTAGTCCCCCAAGCCTTTTGCTTAATTACTCAAGTCATTGTATTGAGCACTGTCCTGTGGCCCCCTGCTGTGTGATTAATCCAATCATGTCTGCCCTATTATGTTTCCCTGAATCATTTGTTGTTGGTTCTTGCACCCTTTGTGGTGACTGAATTATCCCTGTGACTACCCCATTGTGTTCTGCCCTACCATTTGCTGTGTCCTATTGATGAACTGTGATTGAATTAAGTCTCCTGTACTGTGCTCCAAGTTAGTGTGGTTTGAAACTGTATAAATATGCTGTGGTTTGGTTCAATAAAATGAGTTCTGTTTTGGAGTGAACAAGGAGTCCTGGAGTCTTGTATTGCTTATGGTCTAAAGTATCCACTCTGATACCCATCTGCGCCAAGTATCCTGAATCGCTGACCGCCTGCTGCCAGTTTCCTGCGTCCTAACTTCGTGGACTGTCAGGCGGCGACGTGGACTCTTCCCTGCTTCCAGTGATCCTGTGACTGTTTCCAGTGACTGTCCATACTCCAACTGGTGCACCTGACGGCGCTTATCTGCGTCGAGAAGGAGAGACCCAGGAACGACGGCGGAAGGTGACGCGGTCCCTTCTCAGCATCCGTTACATTGGTGGCATAGCGGTGGGATTTCTCCTTCATTCATCGGTTGCATCAAGTGAGATATGGAGGATGCTTTTGGGTCATATGAGGATCGCTTTGAATTAATCCGGTCTCAGTGGAGTTTCTGGCTGGGCGATATTGTAAATGACTTTATTCCAGAACTGGGTGGTTGCATCACAGAGGAGCTACGGATGCAAGATGCCTACTGGATGCTGGTAAATCACATTGATCAAGAGTATGGCCCCGTGCTCCCAGTAACCTTCTCTCCGGCCCGCTTGCGATGTAAGATCCAAGGGCTGGTATGGGATGCTTATCTGTGGGATTCGAACTTTGGCAGTCCAGAAAACGACCGTTTCTTGGAGCTTTTGGCCAAACGAGAAGATATGCTAGGGGGGTACGTCCCCATGAGCTTGCAAGAGGACTTGAGCGACACAGTCAGTTGGGAGTGTGAGGTGGAATACATGTATGCCAAATTAGTGCAAGAAATTCGGGAGGCCCTAGAGGAAGAAGAAAACTGGGGGGGTCACTCATCTGAGGAGGGCCTCAGTGAAGCTGAGGACCTGGATGGAGCTGCCCCTGTTCACTCCACACTGGTGAGTGGGAATGCATTCCTCACCAGTGCCCCTGTTGCCCTGCCTGATACCCCTTTGCCCCTGGTCTGTTTGTTGCCTGAGCTGAGGGGTGGGAATTCGTTCCCCCTCAGTGAAGAGAATGCCTCTGCATCAGGGGATGGGACGGACGTCTCCCCTGATAGGCATATTGCCCCTTCCCCTGTTTTCCCAGCTGCGGTGGACGAGACGCAGGTCCCCACCAGCAGCAATTGTATGCCCCAACTGATGGGTGGGAGAGAGCCCATCAGTCCCTGTGAACCCCCTGCTGTGGTGAGGGGAGAAGAGCTCACCAGAAGCCCCAGAAAGATGCCCCCTGTTCTATTGGAGAATGCCCTGGGAGAGGAGCAGTGTGTGCACCCCAGGGCCATGGATGATGCCGCCTTGAGGGATGGGACTGCGGTCTCCCTCAAGGCAGAAGAAAGGCCTATGTGTAATGGCCTACAGGAGGAGGACCCCAGTGGGCTGGGAGAAAACAGTGCCGCTGGCCCTCCTAAAGATATGGACTGTGAACTGATGGGTGGGAGCAAGCCCATCAGTCCCCCTGAGGCCCCTGTTGTAGTGGGTGGGAGAGAACCCAGCAGCAGCCTCAAGATGTTGCCCCTGGTGGGGGTGGAAGATGCCCTGGGAGCAGAGCCGTGCGTGCACCCCAGGATAACAAGTAATGCCACCTTGAGGGATGGGACTGCGGTCTCCCTCAAGGCAGAAGAAAGGCCTATGTGTAATGGCTTACAGGAGGAGGACCCCAGTGGGATGGGAGAAAATAGTGCCGCTGGCCCTCCTACAAATATGGACTGTGAACTGATGGGTGGGAGTGCGGTCCACATTAACCCTTGTGAATCCCCTGCTGTGGTGTGCAGGAGTGAGCACACCACCCCTTGTTGTGCCCTGATGCTGGTGAGTGGGAGCAAGCACACCAGCAGCCCTAAAAAGATGGTCCCTGGTTTGCTGGAGAATGCCTTGGGAGCAGAGCCGTGTGTGCTCCCCAGGGTCATGGATGCTGCAGCCTTGAGGGATGGGACTGCGGTCTCCCTCAAGGCAGGAAAAGGGACTGTTAAGGATGGCCTACCAGAGGAGGACCCCAGCAGGCTGGGAGAAAGCAGTACTACTGGCCCGCCAGAGGAAATGTTGTATGAACTGATGGGTGGGAATGCGGTCCCCATCAACCCTTGTGAATTCCCTGCTGTGGTGTGCAGGTGTGAGCACACTACCCCTTGTTTTGACCTGACGCTGGTGAATGGGAGCAAGTGCACCAGCAGCCCCAAGAAGGCGCCCCCCACCAGTCCCCCTTTGGCCCCTGACTTGGTGAGAGGGACCACAGTCCTCAACAGGGATGTTACTGGGGCCCCTGAATTCCCTGAGTTCTGCATGGGGGGTGGGAATGTGCCCCAGAACGTTGCCCCAGCACAGGGGAGTGGGACAAACATCCTCTCCTGTTCCTCTGGGGCGATGGCCCAACTAAAAGGGGGAGATATGCCCCTCTCCCCACATTCTGATGCACAGGATCCAGAGACCCAGTTGCCCCAGGGAGATTCCCCGTATAGATTGGCTCTGGACCCTGAGCCACTGGCCCCAGACCCAGGAACATTGGACTCCAGCTCTGAGTGGAGCATAGCCCAGGAGAAGCCGCCCAATTTGTTGATTGCCAGGGCCAACAGGCACCAATATCCCTGGCCCAGGATTAAGAACCAAGACTGTACCCCTGGTTCAGGACAAGGGACTTGTTTCTATTACCAGGCCCGGACAAGGGGCTCATGTTTTCTACAGGCCCAGGACAAAAGGACTGCTCATTGTTTCCCTGGCCCAGGACAAGGGGCTTCCCATTTGAGACTGGCCTAGGACCAAGGCCTCCAGACTAATGAACTGTTCAGACAAGGAGCTCACAGCAGCAATGCTCTCTTACAATTCCAAGCCAGCATTTACTATTGCAACCGCTGGCTTGGTACAAAAAAGGGGGAGAAATGTAACGGATCCTACCCGTTACTGGGAGCTCTTGTCTGGGCATGGCATTTATTCACCCCTGGGCCCAAGGATTATGGATATTGGACACTCCTTTGTGCCCTGGCATACGATCTCTCAGGCCCTTATCCTGGACTAAGAGACTTTGGCTAGCCTTATGTGGATAGGCAGCTGTACCAGAGGCAAGAACAATTCAAGGCTTGGGTGCTGCAAACTCTTCTGACCTGCAAAGGGTTAATCATTTGAGTTTGAGCATGTTTACTTTCAATATGTATTGTAGTCCCCCAAGCCTTTTGCTTAATTACTCAAGTCATTGTATTGAGCACTGTCCTGTGGCCCCCTGCTGTGTGATTAATCCAATCATGTCTGCCCTATTATGTTTCCCTGAATCATTTGTTGTTGGTTCTTGCACCCTTTGTGGTGACTGAATTATCCCTGTGACTACCCCATTGTGTTCTGCCCTACCATTTGCTGTGTCCTATTGATGAACTGTGATTGAATTAAGTCTCCTGTACTGTGCTCCAAGTTAGTGTGGTTTGAAACTGTATAAATATGCTGTGGTTTGGTTCAATAAAATGAGTTCTGTTTTGGAGTGAACAAGGAGTCCTGGAGTCTTGTATTGCTTATGGTCTAAAGTATCCACTCTGATACCCATCTGCGCCAAGTATCCTGAATCGCTGACCGCCTGCTGCCAGTTTCCTGCGTCCTAACTTCGTGGACTGTCAGGCGGCGACGTGGACTCTTCCCTGCTTCCAGTGATCCTGTGACTGTTTCCAGTGACTGTCCATACTCCAACTGGTGCACATGACGGCGCTTATCTGCGTCGAGAAGGAGAGACCCAGGAACGACGGCGGAAGGTGACGCGGTCCCTTCTCAGCATCCGTTACAGGGGATAATAAGGGATTATGTTCAAGATTACACTGACGAAAATAAGATCATCAGAAATAAACAGATCTTGCCTAAAATTTTTTTGAGCTTCTATGAAGCCATGAGCAACAACCTAGATACTGGTAAAGCAGTAGATGAGGTATATATAGATTTTACAATGACATTTGATATAGTGCCACACAGGAAGCTAGTGTATAAAATACAAAAACTGAGGCTAGGGGATAACATTTGCCATGGATAGAAAACTGGTTAGGAAAGGAAACAGCGTGTTTTGTAAATTAATAATTCTCCAGTACAGTTAAAGCTGAGAGTTGCGTGCCTCAGGATTTAGTACTTGATCCACTGCTTTTTAACATGCTTATAAATGACCTGGAAATATGTATAGAAATCAAAATGTCAATATTTGCAGATTATACTACATTATGCAGGGTAATAAATTCCGAGTAGGATGTTTGTTTTCTACAGAGGGATTTACATAAAAAGACAGATTGGGCAAACAAATGTAATATGACGTTTAATGTGGGAAAGTGTAAAATGCATTCAGCAAGAAAAAAACTCAGTACTACTTATGAACTTAGTGGACTCATTTTAGGAGACTTGTTGCTAGTAAAATATCTGGGAGTCCTTGTAAACTACAAACTTGTAAACAATGAACGGTGTCAAACAGCAGTAGCAAAATCAAAAAAGTCCTGTCTTGCATAAAAAGGGGTATTGATGCAAGAGTGGATAACACAGTTTTGCCACTGTTTAAATCACTGGTAAGATCCCACCTTGATTATGCTGTGTAGTATTGAAAAATAATATTCTAGACCTGGAGAGAGTACAGCAAAGAGCAACCAAATTAATTAAGGGAATGGAGGACTTGAAGTGTGAAGAACATCTAGCTAAACTTGGTTTATTTACTCTGGAGAAAGAATGACTAAGAGGAGAGCATGGCACACAGTAAAAGTATATGAGAGATCAATACAAGGATCTCTCTAGTGAGCTTGTCATTTCAAGGCCTGATCAATTAACTAGGGACCACCCGTAAGATTAAAGGAAAGGAGATTCCAATTTCTGTAGAGGAAGAAGGTCTGTTAAATTATGGAATTCCTTGTCCAAGCATGTGGTTAAGGTGATGCAATGGATACATTTAAGAAAAGATTAAATGCATGTCTGGCTGAAGGGAACAATCAGGGTTATACTGTGTATTAGTAGGTAAAACAGGAAGTTCTGTTAAACAGTGTAATATCCATTTAGGATATTTACTATGTAGTTTACTATGTAACTGTATGTGACCTTATTTAAAGTCACATAGTACATCTGAGTCATGTACCAGCCCAGACCCAAAGTGCAATTCTTCTCCAGAGGATCTTAGAATGTCTATAATTATGGGTAAAGACAGAGGCCTAGATGCACTAAATGTCGATGTGGTGTCGGTATGATCGAGTCGATGTGTTCGAATCACTCCGACAATTCTATCTGCACACATATTGACATATTCACAAAAATTGTCGGATGGAAAGGGAAGGTTGGAGGAGGTCCCTATTAGCATACAGGATTTTCGAAGTGCTTTCGGTCTGGAAGGGATCTCCTCCACGCACACGTCACCAACACTACAGAAATTCTCTACAGCATTCTCTTTGCTTCCCTACCCAGCCAGTATGGAAGTACAGAGAAGGCTTTCAGCACCATGGACAAGGTTAGGTATATATGATATTTACTTGAATGGTACTAGCAAAGTATAGTCATGTAACCTAATTTATGATTGAACAGTGTCTCTTTTTGATCCCAGCTAAACTATATCAAAGTAAGTTGTTAAACATAGCACAATGTGTTAGACGTACAATAGCAAAGACTTGGTGATCTCCTTCACAGCAGACTTTGCTATCCCTTTAATAGGAGGATTCAGTAACTGAGAATCCTTTCCAATTTTATCTAAATGTTGCAGGAGATCCTATCGGTTATCATGGTGATAGGTATGGCTTAGTGAAGTGATACAGAGTAGGTTGCCCCACAGTGTTCTGGATCCCAGAGAAAAGAAGCATGTGCCCCAGATTTGATGCTCAATGTGGTTGTGATTCAGGGCCCTGTAGAATGTGGAAGAACCTTAGGTCCAGGCTTACACCAAGGAACAGTGGGAGAAAAATGCCCTGGGTCCCCTTAGGGGACCTGGTTGGATTTCCTAGGCAGAAGCCCTCATGCGTAGGGCAACATTAATATTATTCATTAAGCAGGTGGTAGTAAGTACAGACCATAGCTGCTGGAAGAAGATAGGGACACCATCAGCCATGTGGATTGTACATATTATTTGGCTATCTCAAATAAAAAGTTTGATTGAAAACATCTGACACCAAAGGATGTGGTCATCAAGCACCGCAAACCCTTGTCCAGAGGTATCCATGCACAAGAGAGACTTAAAGCTAAAGCGGGGGTAGTAAGTGATGTGCCCCTGGGGGACAAGGTTGCATCAGGTACCAGGTATTTACAAATAGTGACAATTTATGACCCCCTTGTTGGCAAACACATTACATATTGTCACGCTAATGCAATGCTAGAACCTCTAACACAGGAAAGAAAGCCTGAGTGACGGATTCCCCTAAACAGGACTGAAGAAGGTCAGCCAAAGGGGGCCCGCGATAACTCTGTATAGCTAAGCTCTACTACCTAATCCCCAGGGATATTTGTTGGCGAGTAACATTGCACTGGTAAATCAAGACAATGTCTTGATTTATCAGTGCAATGTTACTCGCCAACAAATATCCCTGTGAGGTAAACTTAGGAGAGTAAAGTCTCCCTACTCTTTACATGTGCTGCCATTTTGATTTTTCTTATGTTATTTCTACTTTCCACCACCTTGCCCTCTTGACCTCACTCCATCCTGCCTACTATCCTTCATCCAGCTTGCCAATCTCAGTTCCACCTCTTTAACTCTTTGCATGTCCGAGAGGTATAGAACACACTGTAATGCAATGTGTTAGATACCTCTCTGGCACTCCCAGGTTTAATCTGTAACTTTCTATCCCACCCCCTGCCACTCTCCTTCTGTCACATACTCAATAAAAAGGACTTGGACCAGTACTGAATGTAACACAATCTTTATTAAGGAGCACAACGTACAGGACAACTGAACACAGCAATAATACAGGCAAAGTAGAGGACATCAGGAAGGATCCCGCTGCTGTATTGGTACTGACTAGTTCCAGAAGGCAGAGAAGGGAAACAATCTCAGGCCTGCACCTGAGGATAACTCCAGGTCCGCACCTGAAGATCAACATACCAAGGAAGGCAACTGCACTACAGGTCCGCACCTGTATAGACAACGCTCCCAGAGAGACCATCTGTGCTACAGGTCCGCACCTGAATGCCACAGAGGTACAAGGACGAGAGGAATTCCACCAGAGCCACCAAGGACACCCACTAAGTTATCCACTGGAGCGTTGGTATGCTGGGTGCGCAGTGGACAACCCCAGGCAACACCAGATAGGGTACTCAGACAAGCCTAGGTCATACACGGAATGGTTAGTCAGCCAGAGCCGCAGGTTTGCACCAAATTGGATGTCAGGCACGCCAAGGGTCATATACGGAGTGGGTAGTCAGACAGAGCCACAGGTCAACACCAGAACAGATAGTCAGACAAATCAGTTCATACACAGAGCCCAAACACAACTCCACTGGAACACCACGAAAGGGCAACTGAAATGGTGTCCAGGCAGTTCATAAACAAATTGCTCCACCCCAAGAGGTGGCGCAAAACTGCACTGTCTCTTTAAGAACCGGGTCGCGATGTCATCAGGGAATCCCTGAGACGCGCGCCCAAGTTCAGATGCGGCTCGAGCCGCCATAGGGAGCAACAAGGAGATCGGTCGCCTGGAAGGAACCCGGCATGTACCAGTACTCCCAGAGAGTGTGGCAAGCCGCAAGGAAACAAAGCCGGCCGCCTACCGGGTCTGGCAGTCGGCAGAAGGTAAGCCGCCGCTTACACCTTCTCCCTCCTCCAATCAAGCCCCCTGTCACTCTCCCTCCTAACTGCTGCCTTTCTTACCCTCCCTTCACACGGACTCTGTCCTTTCTCCACCTACATCTCCTCCTCACACACCTCTATCCCTTACATCTTCTTCTTTCCTTGTCTTAATCAGCCCAGCTGCAAAAACTCTCCATTTCTTCCCCAAGAAGGGTAATTGTCCTGCCAGTGTATTGTTTTCTGCACGTTACATATATCCAAATAAATTACATAAATAGAACTGCAGTTTATAAAACTGGTGATATTATAATTCTTAAGGGTAACTGATTAAATTAAATTATATTTACTATTATCAGGAGTAATGCACCTGTTAACGAGCATCTATTAAATTGACACTTATTTTGTCTCTGTTGAGAACTGCATTAAGGTTTTAATTGTTATTTATTTTACATGTGAGTTGTATAAAAAGCATTTATGAGCAGGACAATTTACCATCTCATGGCATAGGTGAAAAAGCATCAAAGTGAAATTAGAAATTCATACAGCGAATTCTGCATTAGCCAATAATTTGCTAGATGTTATTTAGAAACAGATTTGTTTTCTTTTCTAGGCTGTGAGAAGATTAATAACACAGTCTGAGGTTGATTTAATATAAAATTATTAAACATTAGAGAGACACTGTGGATCCTTTCTTTAAAAACGTGTTTACCCAATACGCTAACCCAGGGGTGCCCAGCTATTACTGACATGTGATCTACCTTTTTGATAGTCATCATAAATAAGATCTACTAGTTAATGGTCCCTCAACATGACATTCACATATTTTAGATTCCATATGTATGTCTAATATTGCTTGTGTATACATGAACATTGTTGTTGATTTAATGAGCTTTTATCTGAGTTCAACACACTGAATAGCACCCTGCTTTTGATATATTTGCACCCCACCAACCCATACATGCTCACCAAACAGGATCTTTGGGTAAAAAACACACAGGTTTATTACATAACTTTCCATGCATTGAAACATTAAAGCGGAACTAACACCGCCAACAAACCTTGTCTTTAATAATTCCCTATCTGGCGACTAGCTGATTAGTAGCGCTAGTCGCCAGAATTATTACCTCTTCATGAAGAAATTTGAAGTGATCCTCGGTTGACAGGCAGGACGGAGAGTGGACATCTTGCCCTAGTGACGTCCGCGAGCCTGCTGTGTCAGTCCCAGGCGGCTGTAGGAGGCGTTGCAAGGAGTCATTTGGCTCCGGAAGGGACTGACAGAGCAGGCGCGCGGATGTCACTAGGGCAAGATGTCCGCACTCCGTCCTGCCTGTCAGCCGAGCATCGCTTCAAATTTCTTCATGAAGAGGTAATAATTCTGGCGACTAGCGCTACTAAGCAGATAGTCGCCAGATAGGGAATTATTAAAGACAAGGTTTGTTAGCGGTGTTAGTTCCGCTTTAATTATTAAAAAAGAACTTACATAAGCATATAAAAGGACCAATGCCTGCCATTTGCAATATTCTGAGGTTGCATGAATTTATACAGAACACAAAGTTAGAAACTATTCTTAAGTAGTAAGGTCCATTACCACTTCAATTGTGGCTTGGCTAAATTCCAAATTCTGACGTCAAATTCTTTCACACGACAGAAAAATAGGTAAGGAAATCACCACACAGTCATGTGAAAAAGTGTTTAGAAGTCAGGAAATGCCTGCACAGAATAAACCCTTTGAGTGCCAGATCCCTCTGGCATTTGAGTAAATGAGCCCTTTAACACTTTGAATGCAAAAGATCTCTGCAATTCATTGCAAATAAAAATACCCCTTAAGTATTCAACACGTTAAAAACCCCATTTAAATCTAATATATTTATATTAGTTTTGTTTCCTATATTGCCCTTGGTTTTCCCAAAAATGTGTCAGTTTTCTTTGTTCATATGGACCTTATTACAATAAACATCTTTCATATAAACATAGTACAAAACACAGGTTGCATCCAGAATGCCAAGAAATGGCTCAGATGGAGTGGTCTTCATCTCAGCCTTGTGATCAGCTTAACCTGTTATTTCCTTCTCAAAACAAGAAGATGATGCCAAGGAAAGGGTTTGTTGGAGGAGGGGTATACAACTTATGCTACTTCCTGTGTCTAACAGTATTGGTTAAAGGGATAGTAATACTTACATTTAACTATCCCCTATATTGTAGCCCTTAAAAAACTGAAATAAATGAGCCCAGCAGCATCCAGACACTCCTGGAAGACCCTACCTAGATTAAAAACAACCCTGAAGAAAATGAACTTAGTAAAAACAACATGTCAGGGGCAGACCATATTAAAGACAATGACAAACATACATTTAAAAAGGAATGTGAGTAGGCTTGCCTGGTGACAACTACGGGGGGTGGGCATCAACTCAAAAAGGACTGAATTTTCAGTTACTTTATAGGTAAGATTACCCCACCCTCACAGATCACATGGAAAAAATAGTTACCAACAGACAGGAGGAAAATTAAATGCCAACCTAATGGCCAAAATAAAGAGAATGTGGGAATGAGTGTAATAAATGTGTATGTGCAAGATTAATAGTATATAAGTGGAAAGCTGCTAAAGTGAGCATATGGTGATATAAAAGAAACATGCCTTCCAGGAGTGTTAGAGTAGGAACTTGCCGTTATTATGGGATAGCGTGACGAGCAGGGCCGGATTTACATCTCAGGAGCCTGTAGGCACAGAAATCTGAAGCTCCTCACACCCCATTGGCCATCTCCACTGGACAACTCCACAATGCTCCTAATCTCCACATTTCCCTCCTCCAGCTCCATATTGACCCCATCATCTCCACATTGCCCCCATCATCTCCATATACCATATTGCCCTCACATTGCCCCCCAACATCTCCATATTGCCCTCACATTGCCCCCCATCAGCTCCATATTGCCTCCATCAGCTCCAACTTGCCCCCCATCAGCTCTATATTGTACTTTGCCCCCCCCCCCAAGTGTCCATTTCCTACCTCTTCCCTGGTGGTCCAGCATCTGTACCTGGAGCTCCCACACGGTCTTCTCTTCAGTAATGCAGAGCGCTGGGAAATGATATCATCTCCCAGCACCCTGTATTACTAAAGAGCCGACGAGGGAGCGCAGCAGTTACAGGTCTGTTCTGAAGAAGATACAGACCTGTATTCACCATGTTGTGGTGCCGTGCAGCAGGGGAGGCGTATTAAAAAAAAACAAAAAAAAAACACAGCATGATCCCAATGACAGGCGCCCCTCTGTGGGATGCGCCTGTAGGCAGATGCCTACTCTGCCTAATTATAAATCCGGCCCTGGTGACGAGGTGGCAAGCTTAACACTTTTTTTTTGGCCAACATTTTGGGGACCAAATTCTCATATTTTCAATATAGTATTTTATATGCCTGTTACAGGGCACACATCACCAATAAAGTATTATATATGCCCGGTATAGGGTACATTTATAACCTATAATGGAGGAGCGCAGGTTTGTTTAGTGTTGTTTGTCTTTCTTTTGGGCCTTGGTTCAATATTTGGGGGTCTGGGGAACCCTCTCGTCCCTTGTTGCACATTCCATCCTTTTTTCACTTTTCATTTTTTATTTATTATATGTATATACAAAGGTGTTAGCGCTGTGAGTTTTGCTTTTCTGTCCTTTTCATATATATAAAAGAGAAAGGCTCATTGCATCATTTATGTCTCTATCATGGTGCCCGTGCTATGCTGGCGACATTCTGTCAGTCTCACTCACAACTAACTCTTATTGGTTGCAGTGGCCTTGGCCCGCCCAGTATTTGTCCTTAAATACTGGGTCCTGTCACTTCGCTGTTGCCCTTTCGTGGTGTTTCTGTACCAGTGCTTGTTCCAGTTTCTTGTGTGATCTCAGTGTATGACCCAGACTGCCTGACTACTCTGCTGCTTCTGTTCCTGCTCTGTGTACCAACTCGGATTGGCTGATGTTCCTGCTCCGTGTACCGACCCAGCCCGACTGACGTTCCTGCTCTGTGTACCAATTCGGATTGGCTGTCGTTCCTGCTCTGTGTACCGACCTGTTGGGCCTCCGTTCCCTATCTGTCCAGGATTGCCTACGGCTCTCTCCGTTGCTCTCATTGGGCTTGGCATCCGGGCATTGCTGCTATTACCGCATTATCATTCCTGCAGCCTGGTCTCAGTTACGGTCTGTGTCGCGCGGGCGACACTCCGGTGTGAGCCTTCCATTCTGAGCCCATGGTACGCTAAACCCTATTTCCTGCCATCAGCTGAGGTTGGTCTTCCTTGGGCACCTCAGGCTACTATCCACCTTGGGCAGTCGACATTGGTCTAAGCGTTCATTTACCCCTTCAGAGAAGGGTCATTCTCCACCGGTTGTTTGCATTGCAGTCTCCATTGGGCACCCTCTGGGCATACAGTCTGTCTTTCGTTACTGCTATGGCAGTCCATAAGCTTATTAAGGGCCTCCGCTTACTTCTGTGGCATTACTCGCTATTTATACTCTCCCTCCCAAGTGAGAGTCTTAAGGGCCTCGTGCTATTAGGGCCTGTCAGTCTTCCTGGCCTAATAGTAACCCATTTACTGCTGCCTCGTTTGAGTATCACACGAACTACCTGACCTGTGTCAGTATATTGTTATTACTGTATTGTACAATTACTGGACCCGTGTGGGTATTTACTACTGTAACCTGTCCTGTGTCAGTACTATATTGTGTATATATATTACTGGACCCGTGAGGGTTATTGCCATTTTAAGTTTGTTCAATAAAACTGTGTTTTACCTAACTTACTGTGTCTCCTCATGAGACACACACACCCAGGGGTGGCAGTAAGGAGGGTTAATTCAATGGGTTAATTCAATGGGGGCGTGATTTTCACAGGAGTTGCAGTACTGCTACTCCTGTGAAAATCATACAGGGAGTTGGCCCGCCCCCACTCTCCAACCCGCCCACCACTATCCAACTGAGAAAAAAACAAAATGGCTGCCATTTACACCTACACCACCCTAATACACACATGCTCCACTCACACAGCACCAAACACACACACAGCATCAAACACACACACACACACACACAGCATCAAACACACACAGCACCAAACACACAGTGCCATAAAGGTATCCCACACATTACAACCTAATGCATGGGATTGCTTTCTGGCAATCAAAGGGTTAAGGCTGTAACTGTGTTTCTGCTTCCCTACTGACACACAGCTGCGCTCCTACTAATGATTACAGGTTTACACCACACAGTGTTATCTCCTCCAACAAAATAACAGCCAAATAACTCTTACTTCACTTGATTCCCCTCCCTACAAACTTTCCTACCTGCACAGAGTCATGTCTGATGGTTGCCTAGCAACCACCCGACCTCCTCCACTATACAGGAAGTTGTGAGGAACCCAAAACCTGTTTTTGCTACTGGGAGAAATACCCTGACCTGCTCTGTGTTTCATCACATAGGACTGAAGACCACTGTTGCTGTATGTATGTCTCACACTATGGGGACACTGTCTAAGTTTCAGTATGGAATGTGTATGTGTGTGTCACTATGGGTTGTGTATGTGTGTCTAAGTATGACATGTGTATGTGTGTCTCACTATGAGATCTGTATGTGTGTCACAGTATGGAATGTGTGTGTGTGTGTGTGTCTCACTATGACATCTGCATGTGTGTCTCTGTATGGAATATGTGTGTATGTGTGTGTGTGTGTCTCAGTATGGAATATGTGTGTATGTGTGTGTGTGTCTCAGTATGGAATATGTGTGTGTCTCACTATGAGATCTGTATATATGTCTCAGTGTGGAATGTGTGTGTGTGTGTCTCTGTATGGGATGTGTATGTGTATGTCTCACTATGGGATGTGTAAGTGTGTGTGTGTGTCTCTATGGGATGTGTATGTCTGTCTCATTATATTATATGTGTGTCACTATGGCATGTGTGTCTCAATATGGTATGTGTGTGTGTCTCACTATAGGTTTATGTGTGTCTCACTATAGGTTTATGTGTGTCTCAGTATGGTATGTGTGTGTCTCTCACTATGGGGACACTATGGCAGTTCAAGTCAGCTGGGGAAGGGCGGACAGCTAAAACAGAACATGATCACATGCATTTTATAGAACTTTCATAAACAAAAACAGACGGGTAACACCGTCCCACACTGCTAGTATATATATATATATATATATATATATATATATTTATATATATAGGTAGGTGTAAAAAATGCTGTAAAGTAAGAACGCTTTCAAAAATAGACATGTTAATATTTTATTTATCAGCTTACAAAATGCAAAGTGAGTGAACAGAAGAAAAATCTAAAATCAAATCAATATTTGGTGTGACCACCCTTTGCCTTCAAAACAGCACAAATGATTCTAAGTACATTTGCACACAGTTTTTTAAAGAACATCTTGGAGAACTTACCAAAGTCCTTCCGTGGATTTAGGCAACCTCAATTCATTCTATATCTTCATGTAATTCCAGATACATTCGATGATGTTGAGATCAGGGCTCTTTGGGCTCCATACCATCACTTTCAGGAGTCCTTGTTCTTCTTTATGTTGAAGAGCATTCTTAATGACTTTAGCTGTATGTTTGGGGTCTTTATCATGCTGCAGAATAAATGGGGGGCCACTCAGATGCCTCCCTGATGGTACTGCATGATGGATAAGTATCTGCCTGTACTTCTCATCATTGTGGAGACCATTAATTTTGACCACATCCCCAACTCCATTTGTAGAAATAGAGCCCGAAACTTGCAAGGAACCTCCGCCAAGATTCACTGTTGCCTGAAGACACTCATTCTTGTACTGCTCTCCAGCCTTCAGTGAACAAACAGCTTACTGCTATAGCCAAATGTTTAAAATTTGGATTCATCAGTCCAGAGCACCTTCTGCCATTTTTCTGAATCCCAGTTCCGGTGTTTTTGTGCATAGTTCAGTCACTTGGCCTTGTTTCTACGTTGGAGGTATGGCTTTGTGGACGCAAGTCTTCCATGAAGACCACTTCTGAGCAGAATTCTCCAGACAGTAGATGGGTGTACCAGGGTCCCACTGTTTTCTGACATTTCTTCCAAATAGATAAACTTCTTCCTAATAGATGATGCAATAATGCTAAGGGAAAAGCATATTGAACATTATTATTTACTCATTATGTAGTCCTTTTCTTTTCTTTTCTTTTGGAAAGACATAAGACCTGTGAAAATGACTAATAACATGTTACCAGTTATAACAATAATTATAGGCTTAATGTATCCTACAAGACTAAATATACTATCTATCCCATTAAAAATACCTGCTCCTATACTTCCTAATCCTTGACATAAGGATGTGATTAATTTCCATACTGTAGGAAGAAATTATCTAGGGACTTACTAAGAGTTTGTATCCAGAGAGGGAAATCACCTTCATGCAAATCAATTCTAAGCAAAACTGCATGTATACTTTGTAGTAATATATCCACTGTCTCATGGGTGTAGCCTAGAGTAATAGTCATGTTATTTTAATTTCTTAAATATGCTTTCATGAAGGGTAGAGTAATATGTGGGAAATGTTTTTTTAAGATTTCCTTGAAGAGAGTTTGGTTCAGCAAAGGCGAGGTTAAAATTAAACCCTGGTGCAGAAAGAGATTAATTAGTGAAGGCAGTATGCATAGGGATACCATATAATATTCCATAAGGAGTTTTACCATTAACAGCAGAAGTAATGTTGTCAATACCGATTTATATTTGTGTCCTTAAAGGATACAATTGTTTAGTATGAAAAAAACAAAAATTAATAAAAAGAAAATGGTAATGCATTGTATTTGTACATATGTATTTACTGGATATCGACAATAGCTTGGTCAAAAACCGTTTTACTTCAGCATTTTTCCTTTCCAATACACCACTACTTAGGGGTGGTTACGTGTATTAATATTCCATTTAATACCTTGGGTATTTGTCCATTCTTGAGATTTTTTTGCCATGAATGCAGTATAAGGCCCTGGGTTTACTAGTACTTGCTAGGAAGCTGAGACCCTAAATGAGAGTGTCCAATATTGTTATGATTCGCTGAGACCAACCTGATTTTATCACCCTATAGGGGAAGAATATGTATTATCATTAATAGTAACAACACATTGCCCATGTTTTATCTCATATGAGTAATTAGTAGGATAACTGGGTGGATTAGGTCTGGTTTTATCCAAGCAAGCATTTAACTCTGCCGCAAGACTAATGGTATATTCTCATTTCATGTTAGAACAAGTAGTTACTGTATGTACAGAAAACTTTTGACTGATAGCCTGTGCGAGAGAATCAGCAAACTGTTTACCCAAAGTATGAACAGATATACCTAGCTTTCTATGAGCAGGTTCATGTACTATCTCAGTATCAGGTGTTTGCACCAAATAAGCAGCTATAACTTTCCATTTTGCAATATACTTTAGAGGGTTTTCTTTTTGCATTAAGAAACCATTGGACTTCCATATTGGAAGGTCCTTCGCAGTAGACCATGCCTGCTTTTTCTCTCATAGGCCACTGAAAGGCAATTTTAGGGATTTGCTGTTCTAAGTTTACTTCACAATAAACAACTATATGGAGAGGTGCCATGAGCACATTAATGTTAGGTATAAAGAACATGACATAATAAAAGAAGGCAATAATAATTATCAGTTGCTTAAGGCTGTAGTAAGTGATGACACTTTTTCCTTTTAAAAAGAAGAGGTCATTCTCAAAGGGTCAGGCTATGGATCCTATAGATGGACCAGGAATCCCCTGTACTGAAAATAGTCTACCACACAGAAATAAATGAAAGAAAAATACTTATATTCTAAAACTAAAAACCTACTACAAATAGCCCTCTATAAACCATAAGGAGATAAAAAAATAAGTGTACGACAAAATCACAAATTAAAAATACATAAAGAAAAATCCCTCAAAGAAATTATTGTAGTAGTTTATAGTCTGAGGAATTACTTATCTTAAAAGTAAATGAAGTTCATGGGAGTAAGCAATGTTCATGAAAATGAAATGTATGAGTTATGGTAAAAATGGAATGAAATAAAGATGACCGATGAACAAATTGAATGAATGACAGGGAAATCTGCTTCTGCAAGATGGATCCACTTTAATGCTGCTCCCAATACGTCCTTTACCACATGATCAAAATCTATGTCCAAGAAAGAGCACAAAAAGAAAGGAACATCTAAAAGCAGTGGTTTATTCAATAATTCAGACACGCTGATAAAAATTGCACTTACAGACTTGCAAGTAATTATTTGCATCTCTCCCTCCTGGTCAAGATAGCCACGTGATCTGTGTCCCTCCTCCATGTCTCCTGCCGACCAGTCTATTTTTTAGATACCTTTATTTCTCCTAAGCACTGATGACAATGGATGCAGCCCCACCATATAATGTGGGCTCATTCTCAGTCATAGGATAATCAACAGGGGTTGTGTAATTATTTGATAAACCTTTTCCTTGGTCACAAATATTAAATCCAAGGAAGGTAACCCTTTCTCTCGCTATTTGGGATTTTTTAGAGACACAATATATCCATCTTTAAATAGAGTAGCTAGGAATTTATTAAGTGTATCTATGTGTTCTTGTTCATCATCATGGGAAAGTGTATATGTCATCAACATATACTTTAGTATTGCAGAAATCTACTAATAGATATACCACATCAGCAGTAAACAAGGTAGGTGAAATTACAAAGCCTTGTACAAGTCTTATTCAAACATATTGTTTTCCCTGCCAGGTAAAGGGTGTAAGCCAATAACAATCCTGGATGATATTGGGATTTAAATTTTTTTTTACTTAAGGTCCATTCAAAATGGAAGGAGAGTGTGTGTGTGTTTTGGGTTACTAAAGAGGGAATTACTTTATTAACGTCCCTATAATGTAATACCATTCTCCAACTTCCATCTGGTTTAGCAATAGGGTAAACAGGTTGTTAATAACATAACTTGAATTCTGGGAATGGCAGCATGATTAATCTTAAATTGATTTTTTAGGCATATTAGAAAATGTATTCTGCAAAAAATAGTATGTACAAGAAGCATGACCACAACACCTCTAAGTGCAGTATTTCAACAATAAATATACTTTTCCTTTTTCCCCCCAAATGTGTGTACTCACATGGCAGAGAGGTTTGACCTGCCTCTCAGTTTTCAATGCCTGCTCTCCAGTCACTCCAGGCTGATGACGTCTTCATTGGCTCCATTAAAAATCAGGATTAATGAACATCGAGGCAAAATTTTACAGAAAGATACCAACCATGGGGTTCCTCGACATTTTAACAGCTGTCAAAGGGGAGGCCTTAAAAACCTCAAAGTCATGGGCATAGAACATATTCCAGAAAATTCTGGTGGAAGATACCAAAAGCTATGTGGAAGGGAAGCATTCTGGATATATACTTTAAAAACCATGAGTGAAGAAGGAATGAATGCTGAAATTGACATAGCTTCCTGCCTATGATTAGATAGAGGGTTCAATATAGGAGTAACATCTGGTTAATATCATCAGTCTACCTGTCCATAAGCCTTTCTTTTGGCTTACCTTGTTTTTCATATACATATGCTGTGTCCCAAATATATATATATATATATATATATATATATATATATATATATATATAACTTTGTTCAGAATCTTATATTGTGTCAATGTTTGGTGTGTATAATTATATTTATTACTAACCATCACCTGTGATTATAATTAATACAGCTGTAATATTCTCTCCTGCTGTCCCACATTTGGCATGCCATTTTTATTACTGGCATACTCATGATGGGGTAGTGCCTCTCCCTCTACTGGTTCTGTTAAGGGGCGCCTATGTGGTGAACTAGTGTGTTTACTACCATCTTTATGCTTTAACACTTGTTTCTCCGATAATATAGACTGCCCACAGACCAATGCGCTCCATAAGTGGAGTGCACAAGGGAAGAGCCACCAGTCGGCTAGGCGCAGTGATGTCACCGGATGAGAGTCAAAACAGAAATGCACTACATGATAAGATGGATGTACGTTTCATGCTGAGACGCAAGGGGGATGTCCCATCCGGTGCGCATGTGCCGTGCGGCCAACACCCGGAAGATTGCAAGGTTCGCTGGATTTTGGCGCGCCTCTTTGGGAACTGAATAAAAGCAGGGTTCTTGATGACAGCAAGTTATAATTACTGCTCCTAAGGAAGTGGCAAAGTCTGACACCACGAAACGCGTTGAGCCAGACCCCCGTTTTTTTTTTCCCATTGCGGGTAACATTTTATAATTCTTAATTTAAAGCAAAGTTTTATTTGATTTCATGTTTTATTAAATATATCAGTCTAACTTGATTTGGAGGCTACAAAATTGTATCTATGTGGTGAGGTGGATTAGCCATGCTTACTGGCTCCACGTTACTGGATCCTTTTGGGCTTCAGAAGATTTTTAAAACATTATATTTCTTGTTTTGTGTTTTCTATAGAGATTTAATAAATAATATAAAACCAGACAATTCATTTTTATCCCTAACCCCCATACTATGTGAGGGTTTGTATGCTCGCATATTTTATAATATCAAATAGTTCCCATTGAGGTTTGCATATCAAATATTGATGTGTGATATTACTTTGGGAACAACATTAAATTTATAAAATTACATTGGGGCCAGTGAAGACGTCATAAGCCTGGAGTGATGCTCCAATTTCAAGAGCAGGCACTGAAAACTGAGAGGCAGGTCAAACCTCTCTGCAATGTGAGTACACCCATTTGGGGGGAAAAAGGAAAAGTATATTTATTGTTGTTGTAGTCGCGCTTCTTGTACATACTATTTTTTGCAGAATACTTTTTGGTGACTAGGATCGCGGTCTGTGAAGTCCTTTCACAAGAAGCAGCACCCTACACCAAAGTAAGTGCATTTCTATATCTCCTTTTTAATTCTATTATATGCATCTTTATAGTGACTGAGTGCATAACTTTTTGGGCTCTATAAGAGCATACCATCTATATTAGAAAATGTACCTATATGATTGCATAGCTCTTTTTATGACCAGCTTGATCTTCCCATTATTGGAGAACATGATATGTGTCATTTAGGCACTGCTGCAGGGAAGCTTTAGAGTTAGCAGATAATGATGATGTTCCAGGAAAGTGTCTACATCTCTTTTAATTGTTAAATCTGCAACTACAGTGTCAGGAATTTGATCAATGTTAACCCCATTGCATCAATGGACTTACCAGGTACGTCATGAAAAAATGTCACTTAGTGACAGATGACGTACCTGGTAAGTCCAGGAAGTCATTCGCTAGAATAGTAAAAAAAAAACTCCCGTCGTTAAGTGCCAGCCGCGGTCACTAAGGGGTTAAAGAGATAGTAAACCCCCCGAAAAACTTTAAGCCAAATTTTAGGATTAATAAAAACATACTTAACACCTTCATTCCCACCTCTCAGACCGTTATGGTTTGAGAGATGTAAGAAAATAAAGACCTCCGCTCCCTCCCCTTTCTGCCTGACGAGCTGTAAAGCTGTCAGAGGCAGAATCCGGTCGCCCAACTGACGGCGGCTCTTCAGGAGCGCTGTCATCGGGATATCTAACTATAATTACTTCATCTATATGGTCTACAATGTGTGCCTGGCTTGCAAGCACATGTTGTAGACCTATCATGGTGCCTGTGATTGCCTCCAGTGGGTAATTGCTGTAACAGCGACATTGTTACTTCCTGGCTGTCGCTCTATGCAAGTCGCTGTTCTTATAGGTCACTGTGCTCGTGATATCATCTCTCCGCCTACCTGCCAGGCCTTTTAAACCTCAGCATGTCCTACTACCTTTGCCCTTTCATGGTGTACCTGAGCCTAGTGCTGTGTTGGTCCACTGCTGTTCCTGTGTATTACACCTGCTCCATCTGACTACCCGTTCCAGCTCTGATTCCTGACTACGTCTGACTACCCGTTCTGGCTTTGACTTCTGGCTACGTCTGACTACCCGATCTGGCTCCTACCACTGGCAACATCTGAGTACCCGATCCGGCTCTGACCACTGGCTGCCTCCAGTTACTCTTCCTCTGTTGCGTTCTGGTTGCGTTTACCAGCCTCGGCTATTGGGATCCTTGCTGCCTGTGCCTACCTATTTCAGCGCTTGCTACCTCTAGCGGCGCTTGTTGGTCAGTCCGTGTACTGACCTCCCGTGATTGCCCAGTTTGTGTTGCCTTGTCGGTCAGTCCGTGTTACTGACCTCCCATGGTCTGTCCGGTCTGAGTGTTGCCTAACCTAGCCCTCAAGTGCTGTTTACCTTGCCTTTGGTATACCCTAAAGTTAGGGTATAGTTGCGCTTCATTCTCCTGCTGACTGAGATTGTGGAAGTGCCATGCACCGTCCTCCCATCAAGTCTGTGAAGGTTCCTAGGGCCATTCAGATACTAACTACACCTGCCTAGTGAAGGGTTGAAAAAGTGTCTTGCACTGTCCTCACCTGGTCTCGTGGAGGTGGTGGAGTTAGAGTTGCTACTGTGTGCTCCAGTGTCTGGAGCTACTCGCTCCTGTTGCCTGAGTTACTCTATCGTCTGGGTACAGACATGGGCCTATCGCACTAGCCTAGTGAAGGGTGAGTTCACTGTTCCTCCCTGGGCTCGTGAAAGCGTGTTGCTCATTGTTGCCACTATTGTGTCACTCATTGCTGTCACTGTTATGTCATTCATTGCTGCCACTATTGTATTTAAAATAAAGTTTTATTTTAAGTTCATCTGTACTTGTCAGTGTTGTTGTTTCCTAGTTGCTCCATGACAAGACCATTCTGATGAAGTAGTTATACTTAGATATCTCGATAACAGCGCTCCTGAAGATCCACCGTCTGGTTCCGGAAGCAGGATCTCATGACGTCTGCTATACAGCGGACGCATGAGAAGGGGGAGTGAGCGGAGGTCTTTATTTTCTTACATCTCTCAAACCATAACGGTTTGAGAGATGGGAATGAGGGCGTTAAGTATGTTTTTATTATTCCTATAATTTGGATTAAAGTTTTTCGGGGGGGTTTACGATCCCTTTAATTAAATGTGCCACATCAGGAAAGGAATGTGTAAATAAGGATGCTCAACTTAATTCTACTTGTAAAAAAAAAATGCTTGCCTGTACCCTCTAGTGTCTGTATGTGCCACTGGTTGAAGTTCTACGCAAAATATCAAGAGAACTTCAAACAAAATTACATACGGATGAAAGACTTAAGAACATATTCCCACAGCCTCCCTTACTCTCCTTCAGACAGCATCCCAATCTGAAACAACTGATGGTAAGGAATGCCCTGAATAAAAATACATAAAAATGGCACATCTCCCTGCCTACAAAAGAGGTGTGAAACCTGTGCACACATTTACACAATGGACAAGATACCAGTTCCAAACACCCAGTTACACTATAAGATCAATGGTACCTTCACCTGCAAATCATCCAATGTAATATACCTTATCATGTGTGCAAAATGCCCAGCAGCAATTTATGTGGGTGAAACTGGACAGCCACTACATAAAAGGTTTAATTCCCACAGATCCAGTGTTAACAACAAAAAGACAGAGACACCAGTGGAAGAACATTTTTGCCAAAATGGACACAGTGTCAGGGACATTAAGTTAACTGTATTGATGGGACACTTCCGCACTCAGAGGGACAGAAAAGTATGGGAGATTAAGTTAATGTTAAAGTTTAATGCTATTCATAATGGTTTGAATAAAGACAGAGAATTCTTGTCACATTATCATTTAGTGGATTAACCTTTCCAACAGACCCACTGGCATCGTAAATACCTCTAAAGCCTCAGAGGAAGAGTGTAATTTACCACTGACTGATCAAAGTATCTGGATCTGGGCTGAGTTCTCTTATCTGATTTCCATTCTAAACAGTGCAATGTGTACTTGTATTTAAGAGAGATGTTTTCATATTTATCTGTATAACATGCCTGAGAAAGAGACCTAAAGTCTTGAAAGCTTGCATTCTAAATCTGCTTAGTTAGCCAATAACGGTATCAACAACTATATTTGCCTACTGTATTTTTACGGCTAACACGGTACCAGCTCTCATCTGTTTGTGCCTTATGGCACCGGAAGGGACTGACAGTGCAGGCGCAGAGAGTGCCTACAGCAAGATCACAGCTGGTGATTGCCTGCATAAAAGGTTCTATTTTAATACAGCAATTATTCTTGAAAATAAAACTACAACTGTGCATATCGCTAATGTAATTATGATTTGAGGCTCTATATTAATATGATGAAAGTTCCACTTTAAAATAGGGCAACTGAACAGCTAACAAGATCCACCAATAATCTAAAGACAAAAGGACAGTACTTAAATCTGCAAAACGCTCAGTTGTGTCCTTCAAATAGGAACCAGCACTTGCCAATGCAAATGAAATCAATATACTGTTAGAGATTTCAGGTGAGGCATTTGATCCCTAAAATGATCACATGATCTGGAGGATCTAACAATCCTTTATGTTTTTAAATCCACCAAACTAAATAATTCACATTTTCTTACGTTAGCAGTCATTTCCCATTAATGAATGTAGACACTTTGGCTGACCCAGGGGGAGATATATATATTAAATAATATTAAACAAATCAATTTCCTGACAAAAACAGGAAAACTTCAAAACTGGTCAGTTGCTCCTAGGATGATAATTAAACATAGCCCTAAACCTGCTCTTTTAACAAACCCTATGTTAAATTTATGCATCCCTGAAAACCGAATAAACACTTTATTGATGTACAACAAACCAACATCTGAAAAGCAATATACCCAAACAGTAGAGACTGTACGTATTACTCTAGAGTTCACAAATCCTAATGGATTTCCTGTTTATAGAACAACACAGGATTAATAATCTTAATTTTGTTTCTATTGAACCTGCCACTTGGTCAGACCACTCCTTATGGATTACCAATATCTCACACAGCCGTAACTCTCCATCCTGTAAACTGAATAACCTCTTACTAGAAGAACCCTAATCCCATACACCTATATTGGACAACAATCTATCTTACTCTTAAACAAGCTGACATGGTGAAACGCACATTGGTGCTCTTGACTCTGGGAGACGAAGGAGAGAGACCGTGACTGGAGGTCAGATTCAGTTGAGGTAGTTATTGAGAGGCGGGCTAGCCTTTTATAAATGTGAGTACCCTGTTGAGGGGATTTCCTTATACCTTGTATTGGCTTGAAGTTACTGAGTTCCACATACTATACTTAGAGTGGATTGCGCGGTCTCTTGTCATTTCAGTAGCTGAATCAGACATTATAGGCTTCATCTATTTACCCTTTATTATTATTTTAAACTGAACATACTGGTTCCTAATTTTGTGACCAGATTTAGAATAGTTAGAATGTACCTGAGGTAGCAGGTAGTTTATGATCTTTGGCCTCTTGATACGAAGCCGGACCTCAATTAACAGCTTAAAGGGATAGTAATGTTTCATAATAAAAGCAGCTCTAATTAATCATCATAGTATTTGGGCCATGGAGAATGATATTTCAATACTGTCAGAGTTGTAGTTCAACAGTAATTGAATGATAAAGTATCCCCCTCCCGCCACTTTTACTGATATAACACTGCTCAGCTCAGAGCAGAAGGGTGTGTGCAGGTAGATTGCAGAGAGGGACAATCTTCAATTAAGATCAGGGAAAAAGCTGAAAAGCCTGTCACGTGGGGCAGGGTTTTCATTGTTCTTACAGTAAGAAGATTGTTCCTTGCTGTAAGCTGTCTGGTCTATGGACCAGATTCCACATCTGAGGAGAGGGGGCTTACACTAAGCAAAAGGGGCGGGAGGGGAAACTTTATCATTCAATTACTCTTGAACTACAACTCTGACAGTATTGAAATAGCACTCTCTATGGCTCAAATACTATGAAGATTAATTGGAGCTGCTGTTTTTGTGATACATTACTATCCCTTTAAAGGGATTTTAATACTTCAAAATTACTAATCCCTGTTTTGTAGCCATTAAAAAAAGAAGAAAAATGCCCCCAGTGGCATCTCTCAAACCTTTATGGTTTGAGAGATACCCTCTTACAAAGTCCCCCCCTCCCTCCCCTTTCCCTGACGTCAGTGTTCTAGCTGAAAGCAAGGAAATCCAGTCCTGGGACCATCAGAGGCTCTGCAGCAGAGCCGAGATTGTGTTAATGAAAAAGAAATCCTTCACTTAAAAGGTCTTCTACGTGTGCTTTCAAACCAAGCACACTTAGAAGACCTTTTAAGTGAAGTATTTCTTTTTCATTAACTCGATCTCGGCTCTGCTGCAGAGTCGCTGGCTGATCCCAGGAGAGGATTTCACTGCTGTCAGCTAGAACGCTGACATCAGGCAGGGGCGAACTTTGTAAGCGGTTATCTCTCAAACCATAAGGGTGTGAGAGATGCCACTGGGGGCATTTTTCTTCTTTTTTTAATGGCTACAAAACAGGGATTAGTAATTTTGAAGAAGTACCATCCCTTTAAGGGCTCGATCCAAATGTTAGAGACAAAAATGTCTTTGTCGGTATCCAAATGTCCTACCAGCATAAAGCACAATGGACTTTAGGCCACAAAAATGGTTTTGTGGCCAAACATCCGTTTTGTGCGTTAAGTTCTCAAAACACTGCTAAATAACAGCAGTACTGGGAACTTAAAGGGATAGTAATACTTAAAAATTACTTATCCCTATTTTGTAGCCCTTCAATAAAGAAGAAAAATGCACCAGTGGCATCTCTCAAACCCTTATGGTTTCAGAGATAACTGCTTACAAAGTTCACCCGTGTCTAATGTCAGCGTTGTAGTTGACATCAGGGAAATCCGGCCCCGGGACCGTCGGAGGCTCTGCAGCACAGCCGAGATTGAGTTAATGAAAAAGAAATCCTTCACTTAAAAGGTCTTCTACGTGTGCTTTTTAGTGAAAGATTTCTTTTTTATTAACTTGATCTCGGCTCTGCTGCAAAGCCGCTGGCTGGTCCCAGGAGCGGATTTCCCTGCTGTCAGCTAGAACGCTGACGTCAAGCAGGGGCGAACTTTGTAAGCAGTTATCTTTCAAACCATAAGGTTTTGAGAGATGCCACTGGGGGCATTTTTTATCTTTATTGAAGGGCTACAAAACAGGGATTAGCAATTTTTAAGTATTACTATCCCTTTAACAGTAAAAAAACGCTAACGATCAGTGTCTAACATACTGCTAAGCACTGGTCGTTAACTAATCTGTGTCAAACTTACCTGTCATCCACTGTCCTTCTACTTCTTTCATTTCAATCTTCTCTTCATTCTTTTCTTCTGTCTTCTGCCTTCTCTTCAGTATTCTTTGCTGTAAAAATAAAAAAGGTATTAACCCTTTGAGTGCGAGAGGGGTACACAATGCATTGCTTTCCAATGCATTGGGTACCCATCTGGCACTCAAAGGGTTAATAAAAGGAATAAACAAAGCAATGCGTTGGGGACCTCTCTAGGCTCAAAGGGTTAAGCAATGGATTTAGTGCCCAGGGATAAGTCAATATGCCCCCATGAAGTGTCTGAACATAAGCCATAATAATAATAAATTGTGCGCCAATAAAATATGCAAGTCAAAAATATTTATGCAAAAGAATCGGTATGTATTCAACAACCTACAGGACCAGAATACCTCCAAATCCTATTGTGTTATCAAACACAATACCCCTGCGCACCATGAAAATATCCTATATAATAATTAGCTAAGTCGTTTGTAACGCCGCAACATGCACAGTAAAGACTGCCCGCGCCGCGGCTGATACAGAGCTGGGCGCTCCAAAGGAGTGTCCAGCTCTGCATCAGCCGTGGCGTGGGCGGTCTCCACTGCGTGTGACTGCCCCGCGACCGGGTGGCAGTAGCACTGTGGCCCGTGAAACGGGCTGTTCAACTAGTACTGAAATAATATACCAGGGAAACCAAGCTACGATGAATAAAAAAGGAAGCAATTTAAACAGAAGTAAAAATATAAAAAATAAATGAAGAATGATGAACTATCCCAACAATCTATATTTTGCTATAATGTGAACTAAACATAAAACCAATTGTTAGTACTTATCCCCTGTATTGATGAATGGTTCAGTGAAATGAAAAATGATTCTATGAAAGATGTAGATGGAAATGTCACACAACGAAGATGAAGAACAAGAAGACACAAATAGTTCAACCAGGTTAGTAAGGGTTAGCTTCCGATGTAGCTCAAATGAAGATGATGAACAAAATGACACCGGGTCAGAGTTAACTTTTGATGTAGCTCAATGCCGCTTCCCTGTAAAGGACCTTATCCCCCTTATAAAACAGCATCTATGTAGAAAGGAGCGCAACAAAGCAACATCTAAAAGTAAAATCTTGACACTTGTAATTGCGCTAAAAGATACAATTTCACTCACCAGACTCCCTTTCTTTGCAAGCCATCAATCCTCCCGTTAATCACGGTTGTCCTGCCCTCTGTGTTTCATACTCCGCTTTCCTTCAGGCTCGTAAATTTGAGTCTTTAATCCGGATCGCGATATAAGAGAACTTGTGAGTGAAATTGTATCTTTTAGAGCAATTGTCAAGATTTTACTTTTAGATGTTGCTTTGTTGCGCTCCTTTCAAAAATAGTTATAATAATAATTTACTTGGCTTTTTTTAACTGTCTCTGCTGCTGTGTGCGGCTGCAGAGGCGGTGGCAGCGGAGACATTGCCGTGTACCACGGGTTACCCTCCTCTCGGGCCAATGCCCGATCCGCAATGAGGGAATTTGGAGAGAGAGAGAGAGAGAGAGAGAGAGAGAGAGAGAGAGAGAGAGAGAGAGAGAGAGAGAGAGAGAGAGAGAGTGTGTGTGTGTGTGTGTGTGTGTGTGTAAACACCTCTTAACTTTATCGCACAACGGCTCTTTTTTTGCCAGTAATTTTTCACAGCACAGGCATATGAATAGCTTACTATGCTTCTAAAAAATAAGTTGGCAGAAATACATCCGTCTCCAACATTTGGATTGAGCCCTAAATGTGCTGTATTAGATTCAAGAGCCTTCATGTAACAAAATAACTACTGAAAGTTTAAAGCAACAAATCAGCATTTACTTTTGCAATATGATCAGTGATAATCTAATGATTAGGCTCTAAAAAGCCAGCTGAGCCAACTTTTCTTTGAATAAGTCTACATTAACCCTTTGAAACACTGCTGGATCAAGAACTGTGACACACAGCGATTTCTCATTCTCTTTGTTAATCGATTCAAGCATTATCTAACTAGCATATTTAAAGTTAGGATATAAAATATCTATATGCAGTTGTTCTAAACATATCCGGATGCATTTGACTGCAACGCAAAAGTAATCTGAGCCGACTCTGGTCTAACGGTGTTATTAGCCTTACCAGAACTAATAGGACCTAATCTAAATTGATGGATGTTGTGAGCATATTAAGAGTAGTTTGATATGTAGGAAACACAATATACTGTCTTCAGTGACAACTCAAGGAACAGGGTTTCAAAAGCATTTTATATATGTATTACAATGGCCACGACCCAAAGGGTTAAAAGGGATAAAAGCTATTCAGCACTTTCTTGGGTTTGCTAATTATTACAGGAAGTTTATCTGGAACTTTTTCACTATTGTTAAACCTCTGTCTGACCTTACGCACAAGGGTGCTAACCCATCCCAATGGTCTGAGGCAGCTGATCATGCTTTTGAGACATTAAAGTCCGCTTTTGCATCTGCTCCTGTACTGTCCCACCCCAACCCTTCCCTTCACGTTGGAGGTTGATGCCTCTGAGAATGGGGTAGGGGCAGTACTGTCACAGCGTCTGGTTGCCAGGGGTACTCTGAGACCATGTGGGTTCTTCTAAAAAAAAACCGTCTAGTGCCCAGAGTCACTATGAAATTGGTGACAGAGAACACTTGACTATCATTCTCGCTCTGAAAGAATGGTGTCACCTACAGGAAGGTATGAGAAGTCCTGTGTTAATGCTAACAGACCACAAAAATCTGACATTTCTTGGAAGCCAAAAGATTGTCCTCACGTCAGGCCAGATGGGCCCTGTTTCTATCTTGTTTTAATTTTATCGTATCCTACTTGCCGGGCTCCAAGAATGTTAGGGCTGATGCCCTGTCTAGGCAATTTGGGCCAGAGATGGAGAAGGGTGAGATCCCCATACCCATCATTCAGCCTGATCGCATCCTGGCTACCCTGCGTACTAGCACCACTGGGGGAGGAGATTCTGGCAACCCAGGCTATGGCACCCCCAGATACCCCAGTGGGCAAGTGTTTTGTGGAGGAGCCATTTCGTACCCGCTTGCTTGAAACATACCACTCATCTAAGGCTGCTGGGCATATTGGGAGGGATCAATTAATTTCTCTCTCACAATTATTTTGGTGGCCTTCCCTAAGGGCCGACTGCTCCGCATTCACAGCAGCCTGTACCACCTGTGCTCATGCTAAACCCCCTAGACACCTCCCAGTGGGCTTACTCCAACCAGTATCGAATGGTGAACGACCTTGGTCCCACGTATCCATTGATTTCTAGGGAGAACTGCCTGTGTCCAGGGATTATTCTTTCATACTTATGGTAGTTGATAGATTCTCTAAGATGGCTCACTTCATGCCCCTTCCTGGCCTTCCCTCAGCCCAGGAGTTGGCAGTTGTCTTTGTTAAAGAGGTATTCCAGTTGCATGGGGTACCGAGAGTTCTGGTGTCTGACCGTGGGAGCCAATTTGTATCCAGGCTTTGGAGAGCATTTTGTAACCAGATGGGCATCCAGCTGTCCTTTTCATCTGCCTACCATCCCCAGACAAATGGAGCCGCTGAGTGTGCCAATCAAGGTTTGGAGCAGTTCCTGCACTGTTTTGTATCCGATCATCACGATAATTGGGCAGACCTGTTGCCATGGGCAGAGCTCACCAGGAACTGTGTGGTTAATTCATCATCCGGGAGCTCCCTGTTTCTCATCAACTATGGGTTTCAGCCATGTTTGCTCCCGGACTCATTCCAGTCGCAGCAGATTCCAGCTCTGGACGAGCACATCGAGCAGCTCTGCTCCACATGGGCACAGGTTCAGAGGGCCCTCAGTCAGTCGTTCCAGCATCATCAGCACCATGCTAACCGTAGACGGCTGCCAGCAGTCTCCTTTCAGGTTGGGGACAGGGTATGACTTTCCTCCAGAAACCTCAATCTGCAAGTTCCATGTAATAAGTTGGCTCCCCGGTTCATTGGTCCCTTCAGGGTGATCCGCAAAGTTAACCCTGTTTCGTATGCCTTGGATCTCCCAGCGTCTATGCGCATTCACAATGTGTTCCATGTATCCCTGCTGAAACCTCTGGTATGCAACCCGGTCCTGTGGAGGTTCAGGGTCAGGAGGAGTACGAGGTACAGAGCATAATTAATTCACGTCGATTTAGAAGAAAATTGCAATATTTGGTCCACTGGAAGGGCAAACTTTATTAGGGGGCAAATTTTGAACAGTCTGTCATACTGGGTGTGTTCTTTTGGGAGGCACAGGGTATTATCACTAAAGTGCATAAAGCGCAAACTCATTTCGTATCTAGTCCTGGTCATTGTTTTGGCAAATATATGGGTATCATATTAGAGATTTTACTCCAGTATGATCTAATACTTGTTTTTTTAACTATTCCCATTGTCATTGTAAGGGCCCAGAATTTCTTAAATTCTAAAAGTTTTGTGGGTTGCCATATTTCTTGCTTGGAAATTAACACTGATGGGTTGGCGGCAATATATTAGGTTGCGTATAAATTTGTTTGAGACACGATTTCCCCCAAAAATAAAAAAACTGAACATGGGTAAATCCTGCCACATCCACTTGAATTCCTGGGTTGCCTGTGAATTCAGGAATTTGTGGACATAAATTGGCTGGTGATACCCATTCATCAGCAGGAGTGGCAGGTCTTGGGGCATTTCTTAGGGCAGATCTTGGGGCTTTTCTTAGGGCAGCTCTTTGGGAAGGTCTCAGGGCAGCTCTTGGTGCAGTTGCTGGGGCAGAGCATCTTTTTCACAGAAGGCCCTGTGTCATCACTGCTAGAGCTCTCACTCTCAGAAAACTGAGTGACGTCAAAGTCTGACGCAGTGTCTGTGGCTTCTGAGTCAGACGCCAAAAAGGAATACGCCTCTTCTAAACTATGACGCCGCTGCATTGTACGCACCTACTCTAAAATAAATAAATGACTTCTATAACTATACCTAACTCTCACCCCAAAAGGTCACTATTCCTATGATAATTTTTTTAAATATTTTTTTTCCCTATTCTACTCCTAAACTTAAATCTATCCCTAAGCCTTACCCTAACACACGTAGTCCCTGAACCTACCCAACCCGACTACCTATCTAAACTAACTTATAATATAGAATAATTGTTTTTAAAAAATAAACTTTTTTGGATTTTTTCTTTCCCTACGCTACCCCTAAACCTAAATCTAACCCTAAACCTTACCCTAACCCTCGTATACCCTGAACCTACCTAACCCAAGTGAACTACCTATCTAAACTATATATTGTTTTTTTTTTTTTTCCCTAAATCTAACCCTAAATCTTTCCCTAACACACATCTACACTAAACCTACCCACCTAACCTATATTTTTAAATCAATCAGAAAATACAAGGGGGATGGGGGGTGTCCCACAGATCAGCAAACACTGATCTGCAGTATATTGATCACTCTAAAAGTGATCAGATGGGGGGGAACTTATTGATCACTGTAAACCAGTGATCAAAGGGTTCCAGGTTTTCACTCCGGAACGATCTGCAACGCTGTAGCACAATCTCTCTGTCCCTCTCCACCTCAGCAGTGTGCAAGATGGAGGGAGGCAGAGATATAGGACAGGGACAGTATTTACAACGTTCAGCGTTTGCAACATGTGATTCGCTCATCAAGCGAATCGCATGTTGCAACAAACTTTCTACTGGTTGTTACTAAGTGTCCCTACTAAGTGTACCAGGATACTTAGTAACAAGCAGCCCACGCTCTCCCATCGCTCCGTGCGGCCGCGATGGGAGAGTTTAACCCATGACGGTATAACAACCCATGGGTCGTTAAGTTGATTTTTATACTGCAATTCTGTTGTGTTTGGGGTAACCGAAGACACCCAAATATAAAGTGTTGGTGGTGGAAGCAAACTGTAGTACTGGGGAGGGATTTCAGGGGTTAATGTGGTGGTTGCTAGGAATAGTAACAGGTAACCAGGTGTCTGGTATTGTTAACCCTTTCACTCCCACACTCTCCCCACTGTCTCAGCAGGGCCTATAGCCTTCGCTTGTGACACTTGTTTTCCACCTAACCCCACTCTTGACCGGATAGTGTCTGATGAGTGGTAGTTTCCTGCCAGAAAGCCTTCCATCTCCAAGGAGTTTGCTAAGCCTTACCCCCTTTTCTGATGCGGGCTAGCTCAGTGGGTTTATCCCCCCCAAGGTGGTTGCCCCTGTTTTCTAGGCTAAGTCCACTGTTTTGCCAGTTGCTGAAGCCTCTGCTTTTAAATACTAATCTCAATGTGTGTCGGTACGTCAGTCGGGCCATCTCTGGGAGGCTGCGTCACCGTGTTGTGCCTCATCGTACGGGCATCGCTAGGCAACCACGTTGCGGTATCATGAGTCAGCATGGCGCCTAGCTCGGACATTGCCCAACTCCAGTATATATACACGGCACCGTGACAGAGCCGATGCTCAGTCTCGAGCTTGCTTCCATGTTTCTTCCTGAGCGCCCTTTGGTTCCTTTTCCAGCTTGTTCTTGTTCCTCTCACTGTGCATGACCCCTGGCTTTCCTCCTGGACTTGCATGTTGAAGCCGCCTGCCCTGACCTTTGGACTACCTTCTGGATCTGCTAGTTTAAGGTGCCTGCCCTGACCCTTGATTAATCTTCTGCTGATTCTCCTCCTCTGATCTCTGGCTCCTGTAGTTCCAACTTTGAACTGGGTTCTCCTTGGCCATCTCTCTCTGGCTGTTCCAGTTCTTCCAGTGATCCCTATGGACTCCAGGTACACAGTTGTCTTAAATTATATGTATATACATTGTACTGTATGTGTATATAGTGGGGCTGTTTACTGCTCTCAGGCCTGCATCTGGGTATCCTACCTCTCACCTGGGGGTTCTCTTTCTTTTATACTATATCAGCTGCTTGCACATACTCGCTGTAGCCCCTCTCTGCACCAAGTGGGGTTTCATGCAGCTTACACTCAATCACATAGAAGGAAGACCTGTCAGTGAGATTCATTATATTTATCCATACACAACTCTGTATTTGCTCATTACTGGATGACATTCATTGTATCAATTGATCTATATATATATATATATATATATATATATATATATATATATATATATATATATATATATATATATGTAGATGGTGCCTGTGTCTCTTTAGATTTGTTCTAAACACAATTACAAATCCATATTTTCTGGTACACTTTTAGTTGGATAGATACAAGGTACCTGTAGTTAATCTGATTACTCTTATCCACTCCGACACATTCACCAGATGTGTTCAAAATGTATTATATAATTTTTCAATATTTAATTCACTCTGTATATCTTTGATCTTCTCTAATTTGATGGTATACTATTTTATATCATATTCACCATATTCGCTTGTACAGTAAATTACCCATTTTTCATACTATCAAAATTCATCAGTTCATTTTCTGGTATGGATTTTCTAGGATATTTTGGTGTAATCTACAGGTGTTCATTTTATTAGCGTTTTGTATTTATTTCACATATAAGCAAATTATCAACATTCATAACCACTCTGATTTGCACATATAGAATTGTTAATACCGGTTCGCTAATGCATGATTTTTATTAATCCATATGGATATACAATTCAAAAATTTTTTTTGTTTTATTTGGAGCTTGCTAGTTATAAAAAAAAAAAAAAGTAACAAGGTTTTTGTTTCTCTGTCAGCGATTTATGCCGTTACTAGAGAGCGATAACTTTGATAAATCTTTTACACAATTTTTTTTTTTTTAATCAATTTTAAACATAATGTCAAATACTGAAGCCGCTTCTAGAGTCCTCTCACGTCCTAATACGTCTCTTTTCTTTATTGGCCATTTCTACCTGCTTTTGCACATAAAGAGAGGCTTGATCTGGAGGCAGCTTTATTATAAGCCTGTATGTCTTGAAGAAAAGAGAGCGATGCTGAAATTCATCACTGAGCTTTGTTTCATTGGATTTTAAATACAATAAATTATATATTTTGAAGTTAAATTTTGGCATTGATCATTTGTCACCATTATAATTCCAGCCATCGTGCAGATATTCCACGCTGTTGCGTTACCAGTTGTATTTGATTTCAACAGGTCCTCATTCACACGTGTGTAACCCTTGGTTTTTTTGTTTTTTTTTTTTAATATAGCCAATATTTTCAGAGCACCCCTTTTTTGGAGTCTGTGCAATTCTCACTTCTCTCTTTATGGAGTTTCTTCCTGGAGTGCAGCTTTGAAGAATCTGTGTGGTGGCAGTATAAGATCCTCCACATGCCTGTTTAGCCTCAATACATTAGGGCATTACCAAATGTGAGGATTTTTTGGCTTCTTTTGTTGGAATTTATCTACCAAGAACTTACTTGACATTTGAGCGCCTCCTGCTGTTGCTTCCCCTTTATCTTCTAGAAGTGAAGATTTGGTTTATGAAGAATGCATATTAAGGGTGAACTATACCTAGAAAATAATCATCTTTAAATGTGATTAACAGAGGGATTAAACACACATACAACATACCTGACTGTTGTATATAAAAAAAAAAAAAAAAAAAAAAAAAAAAAACAAACATAGTCATACCTAGGCAAGCCCTTTAGTAAAACAGTTTAAAAAAGCCTCTCTTATTATAAGTAACAAAAATGGACTTGTATGTAGAAAACTGAATAAAATAGGATTTTAGTCTTACCTGTTAAATCCTTTTCACTTAGTCCATACAGGTCACTGGTACTCTAGGGAGGCGTAAGTCCCCTTTAATAGGCAGGAACAATTATGCAAATAATTTGCAAGGGGCGGAGCCTCCCCTCTTACTTAAGCCACCTTCTGGCCAGAGCCACTCATATTGATTTGAGACCCCAAGAACTGACCTCAGGTAAGCAAAAAGAAAGACTCCTGTGAGCATGCCCGAACGGTCTCCCACTGAATGCCACAGGAGAGCCAAGACTGGTCCCTTGACAGGGTGGGAGACCAGTGACCTGTATGGACTAAGTGAAAAGGATTTAACAGGTAAGACTAAAATCCTATTTTCACTGTCGTCCAATACAGGTCACTGGTACTCTGGGATGTACAAACATTGAGCTGATCCAGAGGCGGGAAGTAAGGCAAGGACCAGGCGCAAGGCCCAAGTCACTAGAACTGTTATGACCAGTTGATAACATAGCCCAAACTAAGTGTCAACGGACACCAACCAAGGGAACAATCCCTGAACTAACACAGCACACAGAACCAGAGCCAACCGGGCTCAACAGTAAAGAAGCACTAAGGATCACAGAGCGGAAGACCTACACAGGCAAGACTGCCTCCAGGACCTTCCTTCCAAAACTGGCATCAGCCGAAGCCAGTACATCAACTCGATAGTGCTTAGAAAAGGTGTGCACAGAGGACCAAGTGGCCGCTCTGCACAGTTGATCAGCAGAAGCTTGATTCTTGTAGGCCCAAGAGGCCCCAATAGATCTGGTGGAATGGGCAGTCACCCGGAAGGGAACATGCTTATTCCTCAACTTATAGGCTTCACGGATGGTAGCCTTAATCCAAGAGGCAATGGTAACTTTGGAAGCCGGTCTTCCTGCCCTAGGCCCCTCAGGAATGACGAATAGAGCGTCAGACTTCCTGATAGACTCGGTGCGATGAACATAAAATTTAAGGCAACGCACCACATCCAACAGATGGAGATCTCTTTCCTTGTCAGATGAAGGATTAGGGCAGAAAGAGGGAACCACAATCTCCTGATTGATGTGAAACTCAGACACAACCTTGGGTAAGAATTCCTTGGTAGTGCGAAGCACAGCCTTATCCTTGTGGAACACCAGGTAAGGAGGTTTACAAGACAAGGCCTGTAACTCTGCTACCCGGCGCACTGACACCACAGCCAAGAGGAAGGCCATCTTCCAAGTCACAAGACGTAATGGAATGGAAGCCAAGGATTCAAACGGTGGTCGCTGTAGAACTCCCAGCACCAAATTGAGATCCCACTGGGGAGCAGGACTTTTAAAGGCAGGTCGAACATGAGTCACACCCTGGAAAAAGACTTTCACATCAGGAAGGACAGCAATCCGTTCCTGGAAAAACACAGACAAGGCAGAGGTCTGAACTTTGAGGGAACTCAGACTGAGCCCCTATCCACACCGTCCTGCAAGAAGGCCAGGACAGTGGGAAGATGGAAGTCAAGAGACAACTTCTTGTCAGAGCACCATGTCACGAAAGTTGACCATATGCGATGATAGATCTTGGAAGACACAGGCTTACAGCACTGAGCATCGTCGATACCACAGAAGGAGAAAAGCCTTTCTTAGCTAGAATCGAGGATTCAACCGCCATGCCATCAAATGGAGAGAGTGAACATCCTCTTTCCACAAATACCCCTGAAGAAGCAGGTCCGGACGGGCTGGAAGTGGGATTGGATCCTTCACTGACATGGCCATCAATTCCGGAAACCAGGACTGGCGAGGCCAGTTTGGAGCAATCAGGATGACAGGACAACGTTCCCTCTTCAACTTCTGGATAACTCTGACCAATAGAGGAAGAGGACGGAAGATGTAAGCCAGGGAGAAGTCCCAAGGGATCGACAAGGCATCCACTGCTAGAGCAAGGGAGTCCCTCAACCGGGAGCAAAACACCGGAACCTTCCTGTTGTGTCTGGTAGCCATCAGATCCACCACAGGCATCCCCCACAGTTGAGCGAGCATGTGAAACACCTCTGGGTGCAGAGCCCATTCTCCGCTGTCGACGGTATGACGACTGAGGAAGTCTGCCATGACGTTGTCCACGCCTGGAATATGAACCGCAGAGATGACAGGCACGTGATCTTCTGCCCAAGACAAAATATCCTTGACCTCCCACCAGGCGGAACCGCTTCTTGTGCCGCCTTGCCTGTTGATGTAAGCCACCGCCGTGGCGTTGTCGGACTCCACTCTGACTGGAAGACCGGTCAATTGAGACTCCCAGTGCCTCAGGGCCAGCCGGACAGCTCGAAGTTCCAGAACATTGATGGAGAGCATGGATTCCTCCAGACCCCATTTCCCCTGAGCACTGAAGCGACCCCAGACTGCACCCCAGCCCCGAAGGCTGGCATCCGTAGTGACTGTGGTCCAAGGAGGAACTAGAAAGGATTTCCCTTTCAGGAGATGAGAGAGATCTAACCACCAGTGCAGACTCGACTCGACATGAGGAGGAAGAGAAACAGACAGATGTTGATGATCTGGATGATTCTTGCACGTCTGGATCACGAATCTCTGAAGATCCCTGGAGTGGGCCATGGCAAATGGTACTGCTTCGATTGTGGAAATGAACTTCCCCACTAAGGACGACAACTTCGGAACTGGAATCACGTCCAGGTCCAGAATTCCAGCCACTCTGACAGCTATCTGGTGAGCCACGTCCTCTGGAAGAAACACCATGCATTGGCGAGTGTCGAACAGGAGACCCAGGAACAGAAGCCTCTGAGATGGAATCAAGTCCGACTTGTCCAGATTCAGGATCCAGCCATGACGGTTCAGGGTGTGCATGCACATCTGTAATTGCTGGTGGAGAAGCTCCGCTGAGGAGGCCTTCAGTAGGAGATCGTCCATGTAGGGGGTCACACTGATCCCATCCTGATGGAGCACCGCTATCAAGGAGCCCAACACCCTCTGGAAGACCTGAGGGGCTGAAGTCAGCCCAAAGGGGAGCGCTGCAAACTGAAAGTGTCCCCTGTGGCAGGCAATCCTGAGATACCGCCTGCTCTCTGGATGAATAGGGATGTGAAGATAAGCATCCTGAAGGTCCAAGGAGGCAAGAAACTCCCCTGGAGACATTGCTGCAATCACAGAGCGCAGGGACTCCTGGCGGAAGTGGGAAGTCACCACATAGGCATTGAGATCTTTGAGATCCAAGATGGGACGGGCTCCTCCGTCCTTTTTGGCTACCACAAACAGGTTGGAATAAAATCCTGAACCTGTGTCCCCCTGAGGAACCGCCTCCAGGACCTCTTTGTCCAAGAGATCCTGAATAGCGTCGTCGAACAGACGCCTTTTTGTGGGTTCCTGAGAAGGACGAGTAAAATGGAACCGAAAAGGAGGAAGGGAAGAGAAAGGGATCCTGTATCCCTCTGACACCACCTGAAGAACCCATGGGTCCGCCACTGACTCCTCCCAAGTCCGGCGAAAGATGCGGAGACGACCGCCTACAGCCGGATGCGGACCCGGGTTCGGCGAGTCATGCCGAAGCAGTCTTGGAGGTCTTGGCCTTGGAGGCAACTTTGGGCCTCCAGGACTGTTTGGGCTTGGAGGAGGAGCGCGTAGTGGGAGGACCCGTTTGGGCCGAGGAGCGTGTCTCAGTCTGAAAGGAACGAAAGGACCGATTGCGTTTGGCTGGAAACTTTTTCTTAAAGACTGAGGGTAGAAGAGTACTTTTACCGCCAGTAGCCTCACTGATCATTTCTTTGAGTTCAGACCCAAAAAGCAAATTCCCCTGAAAGGGCAAGGAAAGCAAAGCCTTCTTAGAGGCTGTATCAGCAGACCAAATTTTCAGCCAAAGAGCGCGTCTAGCCACCACAGAAGAAGTGGAGGCCCTCGCCATCATGCGCACAGCATCAAAAGCAGCATCAGCAACATAGTTCTGAGCTTCAGTGATATTAGCAAGAAGCTGCAACTGTTCAGATACAGGCGCATCCTGGCGAACCGCTTCAGTCAGTCGTTCAGTCCAGGCCGCAATAGCTCTATTAACCCATGCCACAGCAAAAGTGGGGCGCATGGCTGTGCCAATGGAGGCAAAAATAGACTTAAGAGAGAGCTCTAGTTTCTTATCCGTCCAGTCCTGCAAGGCAGAGGCATCTGAGACAGCCAAAGCAGTAGATTTGGATAGTCTAGACACAGGAGCATCCACTTTGGGAGGATGAACCCATTTTGCCAGCTCCGCCTCAGGAAAAGGGTAAAGTTTGGCAAACTTTTTGGAGACAGAGGAAGATCTATCAGGATTCTTCCATGCCTCAGAGACCAGACGGGCAAGAGTAGGGTTAGTTGGAAAACAAACAACAGGCTTAGATGGCTTTTTCTGAAAAACATCAGTAGGATCATAAGTGGATTCCTGAGTCAGAGGAAGGTTGAGCGTATTCAGAACCGCTCTGATCAGACCCTCAGCCGAAACTTCAGGGTCACACTCATAGGGGTCCCCAATGGACCTGTTAGATTCAATAACAGTACGTTCCTCAGCATCAGAATCCTGTAAAAGTTCTTCTTCAGAAGAATCAGTGATATCAGGAGCTCCCTGTGGCTTAGGCAGGGAGGTCCTGATAGTAGAGGGGGTCTGCCAGACCTGGAGAGCCCCCTGTACCTGAGAGGGAAAGAGTTGAAGCGTGGATCTGAGATCCCTAGTGGCAGCTTTAAACTCCTTCACCCAAGATGGCTCAATAGCGTGGCTGGGAAGCCCAGGGTTGCTATCTTGACCAGTACAATTAGGGCATAGATCCCCCACATTATCGCCATCCAGCCCAATGTGGCAAGAGGAGCAAAACGCCATGGGGGTAGCGGACCCCCCATCCTCCTTAGACTTGGGTCTAGCCCCTAGCTCCAGTGAAGTAGACATGCTCACAGCGTCAATATACCCCACTAATAACACTATCACCCAGAAAAAGTGTTAAGATTAAAGTTTCACCCCAGAAATGTTCTAAAAACGGACTTATCTGGCCAGCGAAGGGTTAATCTGTTGAGGAGAGAGAAGGCTCGGTCCCTGCGTAGTGTACTCGCCTAGGAAAAGTACCACAAAATGGCGGCCGTCGTGACAGCCAATCAGAAACGAGCGCGAACCAAGCGCTCATGGGAAATGTAGTTTTTCCTTACAAGTACCCCAAACAGTGCCCGAAGCCCCCCTGAACACCCCACATAAATAAAACACATTCCGGATGATAGAGCAGGAGCCTAGAATTAAAATGAGCCCTCTCTGAAGTTGCTGTGACAAGCGGTTCCAGAGATATGTCCCATACTGTGAATTCCCATAGAGAGTAAAGGAGCCCTTGCGTCTGAGCGGGAAAAAGCCGCGCTTAAAGGCGCGGAACACCATTTTTAATAAAGTTTAAGAAAACATTAAAAAGTGCCCAAACAAGCATGAAACACATGAGAAACATAAATAAATGAATACCCAATGCTCCAAAACTCAGAGAATAACACAGAAATTGCATAAACAGTAATAATGCAATAAAAACACCCTATGAGTGCTGGAGTGTATTAAAACTCCCAAATACAAGCCCATCAAAGGGACACTGTGGGGACAAGTGGACCTTCAGCACTCAATGGGTGACTCACCTTCCTTGCTGACTTCTGTCTTCAGGTGACCATGATAGGGAGGGAAAGAACCAGAGGTAAATTCCCCAACAGGGGAGCTGCTTAACACAAGCTGTCCCCTCTTCAGGGTATAGGTCCACAGAAAATCCCTGGAAGCTGCACCAGCCACTTTAAAGAGGGCAATTCACAGCCATGGTCACCCTCCTAATGGTGGTATTCCATATTTGAATAAAAAATAATAAAATACTAAGATGCATAGATGTTCTCTACCTGGTGTGGAAGCACACCAGGAACAAATCAATATGGGTGGCTCTGGCCAGAAGGTGGCTTAAGTAAGAGGGGAGGCTCCGCCCCTTGCAAATTATTTGCATAATTGTTCCTGCCTATTAAAGGGGACTTACGCCTCCCTAGAGTACCAGTGACCTGTATTGGACGACAGTGAAATGTACTTTTCCTAACAAGTAATTTATATTGATATGCCAAAATTAGTGATTTAAATGGATTTAAATCACATCCATCACACGTGGTGAACACACATTGTAATATACACTGGATGCAGAGTGTGAAGCATCCTACACTTCGTAATTAGCAAGTATTTTTTTTTTTAGGGAAACTGCACAACATGACTAGTTTTTATGAACTGAAAGAGCACACTTCACAATATTTTAATGCATCTGTAAATTAATTATTAATATGTTAAACTGTATAATGGTGACTACTACATTTATGCAGAACAAACCAAACTCTACACTGATGGCAGCAGCTACAAGAATATACACACAGAACTGTACATTGACACACATCTATACATAGGTAATGGGTATACTAGACTGTGTACCTCCACACTAGAATATTCTGTAGTCTGTTAACATTTTGAGTGCCAGGGAGTGTGCAATGTATTGCAAAGCAATGAGCTGTGTACCCCTCTGGCACTCAAAGGGTTAAGGAGCTCATATCAGATTACTCATGATTCATTCTTTACCCCAGAATTGAGGCAGCTTATGGCATCTTACCACAAATTTGGTCAACAATTCAGTTTCCAGTTATGTCCCACAAAGAGATTGGCTGACGTCTGGATATGTAGGGCCTGTGTATGCCACAATCCCCAGATTGTGTTCATGATAGAAATGTATATACCACTGCATTATGTACAGAGTAAAATTACCACCATTGTGTGCAGGCATCTAACACTACAGAAGGAGTGGCCAAGAGTAAATCTTCAGGACTAAATATGGTCAACATAAACTGGAGTCACAAGTTAACTGATAATAGGGCAAATTTAAAGGGATAGTAATACTTCGTTTTAACTTTATTTCATTTTGTAGGCATTAAAAAAAACATGAAGAATGATATGTCTTATCTCTCAAACCTTTATGGTTTAAGAGATATTCATAAGCAAAAAGTGTCCCCCTCCCACCCCTTTTACTGATGTAACACTGCTCAACCAAAGCAGAAGGGAGGTGTCCAGGTAGATTGCAGAGAGGGACAATCTTCAATTAAGATAAGGGAAAAACCCGAAAAGCTTGTCAAGGGGGGCAGGGATTTCATTGTTTTCATAGGAATAAGAGTGTCCCCTTCTGTTATCTGTCTGGTCTATAGACTGCATTCCACATCTGAGAAGAGATGGCTTACACTAGGTAAAAGGGGCGGGGAGGGGGAAACTTTGCTTGTGAATATCTCAAACCATAAAGGTTTGAGAGGTAAGACTTATATCGTTCTTCATGTTTTTTAACGCCTACAAAATAAAAAAGTTAAAACGAAGTATTACTATCCCTTTAGTGTAAAGTAACAAGTATAAACCAAAGGATATGTGTGGTTTAAAATGCAGTTTGCCAAATTTAAAACATAGTGCTGCATGAACAATTCAAAGTAGACTAAATGTGTAACCAACTACACCATACGGGACAAATATAAATTCCTATTGATGTAAATGGGGCTTTTAACCCCTTGAATGATAGGTGACCAATACAGTGCGAAGTAGAACACTAGCAGCCAACAGATTACAAGTCCAATTTAAATCATGAAGATTTTTTTGTTGTTCCCTTATGATGTAGTTTCTTGTTTTTTTTTTTCCTTTTTGCAGAGTTGCTCTTCTTGATGAAATGACAGTGTGAGTTTGTGTTTTCTAAAGACTATTTGCCTTACTAGAAAATGCAGAAGATGTGAACCAGCACCCTGCTAAATATGATGTCAGCTTTAACATATGCAGACAACTATAGATCAGTGGTTCTTAACTCCTGTCCTCAGGACCCACTAACAGGCCAGGACTTAGGGATTTCTCTGCTAGAGCACAGGTGTGCTGATCAGAGGCTCATTCACATTGATTGACTCACCTGTGTGCTAACAAGGAAATCATCAAATCCTGGCCTGTTAGTGGGTCCTGAGGACAGGAGTTGAGAACCACCTGCTATAGATGCTCTTTAAATACTTAGAAGAAGAAAAAAAAAAGTTTCAGTCCTGAAAAGCCACACTTGGCACCCTTGAACTTTAAGCATGCAACACTTGACAACCAAGTAGTATGTGCTCCCAAGAGGTAGTATTTGTTGTCCTGAATAGCAGATGTATAACAATACCCCCCCCCCCCCATAACCAGAAGATGTGCGAGACCAGACAAAACCATCATGTTATAAAATGCCATAACTGTTTAAAAGGTTACATGATCACAGTTTGCGTCTGTGTCAAAAGGCAAGTGACATAAGGGAAAAAGGTCTGGGGGAGTCACAGCATGTAATGTCAATAAAAGGAAGCGGGCATCAGCAAAAGTTAACATATGAACTGTGCATGTCTCTTGACAGTATATGTCAAGGGGGAAAAGTGAGGAAATCAGATTTCACAACACAGGTGGTAACAGTGTAGGTAAAGGATGGGAAATCCGACAGCATGGCTGTCTTAATGGCAAGATCACACCAGAAGGAACTGGGATTCTACATAATTTGTATACCACCAACTGGTCATGAGATAAGCAGGGCAGAAGCTTAGGGAAGTCACAGAGGTAGAAGGTGGAAATGTGTGTTTTTACATGATACAGAGAAATGATTACTTAACCTATAGGATGTGGTGACCGAAAATGATGAAAATAATGGGGTGATCACAGGCAGGTGACCAAGTCTATGTCCGAAATAAAGGTAATCAGAGCATGCACAACCCATCTTTTCACAAAACATCATCAGCGGACCAAAAAGGGGGTTCACAGCTTCACACAAGGCTCTGTTCACTGGGCAATACTATCTGCCTCCTTAGAATGGGAGAAAAAGGGGAAAATATTGAGTCTGTATATGTGATAGGTCATCTGACATCAGGCAATGGCTTATGACTGGATAGTGGTATGGAGCCATTGCTTGGATGGCAACTCTGCCTCAGGCTCTGGAAGTAGGAGGCTTGTACTGGCTTGTGACCCTGCAGAGCATGCACTGCTTCCTCAATGCTGAACCAACGACGCTTCCTTCCTATGAAAGGAGGACAGGAATCACATCACTGTACGGTTACTGTGACATCTAATATCAAGCAATTACCATGCTACCCATTCATTTAACTCTTAACCTCCTCCCCTAACACGTCACCTGTACCTATATCATACTTCCTTCACATATGCTTAGTTGACCTTGAATTCTTTTTACATATTTGAAAACTGCCTATGTGTCACGTTAACCAAAAGTCTATACCTTTGGAAATAGTCACACTTTTATTTTGCAGAAAAGTGAGTCTCCTGGGGCAGCACAGTGCTTAATTAGTAAATGAAACATCAGTGAAAAACAAAATTAGCATTTGAAACATCACTGAATGTCTTCATTAGCTTAAAAACAACAATGAAAAGCTTAAAGGAGCAGTAACCTTTATGAAAAAACATATTGTAGAGCATTTCCTGTTGAGTAACATAAGGGTGCTCCCACAGCTGGCATGTTTCAGTTTAAAGAGATAGAGCTGCTATTATTATGAAACATTACTAATTAATCCTCATATTATTTGGGCCTTGGAGAGTGTTATTTCAGTACTGTCAGAGCTATAGTTCTAGAGTAACTGAATGATAAAGTATCCCCCTCCTGCCCCTTTTACGGCTATAACACTGCTCAGCTCAGAGCAGCAGGGAGGTGCCCAGGTAGATTGCAGAGAGGGACAATCTTCAATCAAGATAAGGGAAAAAGCTGAAAAACCTGTTGAGGGGGGCAGGGTTTTCATTGTTCTCACAGTAAGAAGAAAGACCCTTGCTGTTATCTGTCTGGTCAAGCAATCAGAATCCACATCTGAGGTGAGCAGTGTTACACTAGGTAAAAGGGACGGGAGGGGGATACTTTTTCATTCAATTACTCGAACTACAACTGTGACAGTATTGAAATAACACTCTCTATGGCTCAAATATTAAGAAAATTAATTGGAGCTGCCGTTTTTGTGAAACATTACTATCCCTTTAAGCCAATGTTTATTTACATTAGCAGTGCCCTCTAGTGGTCAAATTCCAATTAGTTCTCCTGTTACATTCTAACGGAGAGGAAAGTCAGTGACCATAGTTCACCATAGAATATGATAGAAACTGCCCGTCACTTCTTGTCAGAACTATCATGAAGTAAATACACAGTAAATTCACTTCTGATTATTTGAACTTTTGTAACATCTGAATAACATATCAGATAGCAGTGGGAGTGACCTTGTTTTACTCAGCAGAAAAAACGCTATAACAAACATTTTCATAAAAAAAGTTTAATGGTCTTTTGGCTAAACAAACACAGGCAGTTTTTAAGTTTTCAGCCTGAATCAAGGTGACAGGTCCACGATAATGACAACCCAGTACAATGATTAAATGTTTTACAAAAACAGCTGTAACATACCTATACTGAGTGAATCCTCCCAGTCATCCAGCACCTCTGTGACAGTTAAGACATAAACAAATGTCCTATGCTTCCTTTCCAGGTTCTACAGGTGAGAAATTGAGAGAAGGAAAAAATATATGACATTTACATTTTCTATTGCAGGGCTGTTAAAGATCAGTCTTCAAGGGCCACCATCAGTACAGGATGCAAGGGTTTCCCCACTTAAGCACAGTAAGTTAATCAGTGGCTTATTCATTTTGATTAAAGGGATAGTAATACTTCGTTTTAACTTTATTTTATTTTGTAGGCATTAAAAAAACATGAAGAATGATATAAGTCTTATCTCTCAAACCTTTATGGTTTATGAGATATTCACAAGCAAAGTTCCCCTCCCCGCCCCTTTTTCCTAGTGTAAGCCATCTCTTCTCAAATGTGAGTCTGGTTGTATGACAGTACAGATAACAGAAGGGGACAATTTTCTTTGTATGAAAACAATGAAAGCCCTTCCCTCCTTGACAAGTTTTTCAGCTTTTTCCATTATCTTAATTGAAGATTGTCCCTCTCTGCAGTCTACCTGGGCATCTCCCTTCTGATCTGGTTGAACAGGGAAGGGATACTTTGTTTGTGAATATCTCTTAAACCATAAAGGTTTCAGAGATAAGACTTATATCATTCTTCATGTTTTTTTAATGCCTACAAAATAAAATAAAGTTAAAACGAAGTATTACTATCCCTTTAACTCTCCTGTGCTTAATCAGGGAAATCCTTAAAGGGATAGTAATGTTTCATAATAAAAGCAGCTCTAATTAATCATCATAGTATTTGGACTTTGGAGAGTGTTATTTCAATTCTGTCAGAGTTGTAGTTCAAGAGTAATCCAATGACAGTTTCCCCCTCCTGCCCCTTTTACTGATGTAACACTGCTCAGCCACAGCAGAAGGGAGGTGCCCAGGTAGACTGCAGAGAGGGACAATCTTCAATTAAGATAAGGGAAAAACTTGTCAAAGGGGGCAGGGCTTTCATTGTTCTCACTGTAATAATATTGTCCCCTGCTGTTATCTGTCTGCTCTATGGACTGCATTCCACATCTGAGAAGAGATGGCTTACGCTAGGTAAAAGGGACGGGAGGGGGAAACTTTGCTTGTGAATCTCTCTTAAACCATAAAGGTTTGAGAAATAAGACTTATATCGTTCATGTTTTTTTAATGCCTACAAAATAAAATAAAGATAAAATGAAGTATTACTATCCCTTTAAATCCTGTACAGTTGGTGGCCCTTGAGGACTGAACTTGAAGAGCCCTGCACTATTGTGTCCCTTTACAAATGGCAACCAACTCCTTAAACTCTCGATTGTCCGGGAGCTCTCCAATTCATGGTTTTGGCAACCAAGAGGCTAAAATTAGTACAAATCCCTTTCACACTACAATATCTATATGGAGGAAACTAAAACGGTCCTTTGCTTTCACTTCAAAGTGCAGTGCAGCCTACCGACTAGTAGACTCCTTTTAAGGGGCAATTATCACATTATATGACTGTTCCTATAAGATCAAACAGAAAACTGTGCAGTCAACACTGTGCAGCCCAAATTTGTCTCCTATGTGGCTAATATAAAACATATGGCAGTGCTATAAAAAGTGATCCCTGAAACTGCAGTGTTTTATTTCACTTAGAGCAATGTTGCCTCATACAGTGAAATGGTTGAAATTCAACTGCTCATTGAAGTTTACGCATGCAGTGTGCAAAGGATGCATGAGATTGGAAGTGAAGTACAGACTTCCATTTCTCACCGTTGTGGAAAAATATTTTCAAAAGCTAATCCTGGAAACAGCTCTTAAAGGGATAGTAAATGTTACAAAATAAAAGCAGCTCCAATTAACCCCTTAGCGACCCTTGACGTACCAGGACCGTCAAGGGTAAAAGTGATCCAACGACCCTTGACGGTCCCGGTACGTCAAGGGTTAAACTCTCCCATCGCGGCCGCACGGAGAGATGGGAGAGCGCGGGCTGCTTGTTACTAAGTGTCCCGATACCGGGACACTTAGTAACAACCAGTAGAAAGTTTGTTGCAACATGCGATTCGCTTGATGAGCGAATCACATGTTGCAAATGCTGATTGACAGGGACAGTATTTGTAAATACTGTCCCTGTCATATCTCTGCCTCCCTCCATCTTGCACACTGCTGAGGTGGAGAAAGACAGAGAGAGATTATGTCAGATTGCGATCCAGCGTTCCAGTGTTCCTGCAAACAGTTTTAAGACACAAAATTAACCCTTTGATCACTGCTTTGCAGTGATCACCAAGTTCCCCCCCATCTGATCACTTTTAGAGTGATCAATAAACTACAGATCAGCGTCTGCTGATCTGTGGGATACCCCCCCCATCCCCCTTGTATCCTCTGAATTTTTTTTTTATTAAAAATTGATTTAAAATATAAATTTAGGTAGTTTAGGTAGGTAGGTGGGTAGGTTTAGTGTAGACTTGTGTTAGGGAAAGGTTTAGGGACAGATCTAGGTTTAGGGAAAAAAAAAAAACAAAAAAAAAAACAAAAAAAAAGAATTAAAAAAAAATATATATATCTAATAAGAATAGTTTAGATAGGTAGTTTACTTGGGTTAGGTAGGTTCTAGATATACGTAGGTTAGGGTAAGTTTTAGGGTTAGAGTTAGGTTTAGGGATAGCGTTAGAGTAAGAAAAAAAAATTTTAGTGGGCAAAATGCAGCGCAGTTATATCGTTGAAGAGGCATATGCCTTTTTGGCATCTGACTCAGAGGCAACAGATACTGCGTCAGATTTTGATATAGAGCAGTTTTCAGAAACTGAGAGCAGCTCTACTGACTACGCTGGGCCTTCTATCAAGAAAAGACGCACTACCCCAAGAGCTGCCCTGGCAACTGCCCCAGCACCTGCCAAAATTCCTGCCCCAGCACCTGCCAAAAATCCTGCCCCAGCACCTGCCACAAATCCTGCCACAAGATCTGCCAAAAATCCTGTCACAAGATCTGCCAAAAGACTTTGCAAAATACCTGCCAAAAGGAATGCCCCAAGTGCTGCCCCAAGAGCTGCCCTGGCAATTGCTCCAGCACCTGCAAAAAGATCTGGACAAAGAAATGCCCCAACACCAGCCACTCCTGATCATAATGAATGGGTATCCCCAATAAATTTTTGCCCACAAATACCAGAATTTACAGGCACCCCAGGGATTCAAATTGATGTTGAGGGATTTAACTATGATAATTTTTTTGATTTATTTTTGGGGGAAGACATTTTAGGGGAAATTGTGTCCCAAACCAACTTGTATGCAGCCCAGTATACTGCCGCCAACCCTACAGCTTTTGTAGTTAAGGAAGAAATATGGAAACCCATAGACCTCATAGAATTTAAGCAATTCTGGGCCTTAATAATGGCAATGGGTATAATAAAAAAGCCCAGTATCCGATCCTACTGGAGCAAAAACCCCGTATGTGATACCCCTATATTCCCCAAGACTATGACCAGGTCCAGATTTGAAATCATTTTGCACTTTATGCATTTTAATGATAATACCCTGTGCCCCCCAAAAGAACACCCCCAGTATGATAGACTATACAAAATTCGTCTCCTAATAAGCCATTTACAGAAAAAGTTTGCCCAAGTGTATATGCCCCAAAAAGAAATTAGTGTAGATGAATCCCTAATGAAATACAAAGGCAGGTTAGGGTTCAAGCAGTACATCCCCTCAAAGCGATCCAAATTTGGTGTAAAATTTTTATAAATTGTGCGAAAGTGCCACAGGCTACACCCAGGCTTTTAGAATTTATGAGGGCAAGGACAGCAAACTTGATCCTCCTGGGTGCCCCGAATTTATGGGAACAAGTGGGAAAATAGTTTGGGATTTAATTTACCCCTTATTAAATAAAGGCTATCAATTATTTGTTGATAATTATTACACCAGCCCCCTTTTATTTAGGTCTCTGTTTTATTTTGACACCGTGGCCTGTGGCACTGTCAGACGCAATTGCAGGGAGTTTCCCAAAACACTCATAGATACCAAATTAAAAACTGGGACGTCCTCATCTTTGTGCCAACAGGAGCTGCTGGCAGTGAAGTTTAGGGACAAAAAAGAGGTCTGCATGCTGACCACAATGCATGAGGACAGATCTGTGGCAGTCACTGTTCGTGGCAGGACAGTGGTAATGAAAAAGCCAGTCTGCATCAGGGAATATAATAAAAACATGGGGGGAGTTGATCTGAGTGATCAACTAATGCAGCCATACCTCGCAATGAGGAAGTGTAGGGCATGGTATAAAAAAGTTGCCATCTATATGATGCAGACTGCTGTACATAATTCCTTTTTACTTTTCAAGCTGGCAAACCCCAATCAAACATGTAGCTTTTTACAGTACCAGCTACAACTTATTTCCATATTTTTATTTCAAGGTGCATCTGAAATAATTCCACCAAGACCCGGGTTAGTACATTTTATTTATAAAATCCCCCCAACTCCCAAAAAGAACAAACCACAGAAGCACTGCAGGGTTTGCTACAGAAAGGGAATACGGACAGACACCACCACTTACTGTCCTGATTGCCCTTCCAAACCTGGCCTCTGCATTGGTGACTGTTTCAAGGAATACCATTCAGGCACAATGCAGTAGTGCTGTAAAGGTTCTTTTATTATTTGGCCACTTTTTCCCCCTGAAATATCCTGTTTTTTATTTTTCAAAACACATCCCTCCTTAGATCTAACACTATCAAAATTTATCTCTGATAATGGAAACACACATGTTCCCTACTGGGCCTAGTAGCTCCCCCAAACCCTGACAAACCTATGCATATGGGGCATTGCCGTACTCATACAATGTAACTCACCACTAATGTAAAGAATTTAAAAAATCTGCAAATATCATCTGATTGAAATCCAGAGCAACACTAAAATAGAAATGTGAAAAATGGTGTTTCTCTGCCTTACTGCAGATTTTGGGAGGGATTGGTGATACAGTGGCAGCGAAAAAATTGATGAGATGCAAACAGAATGAAAGCCAGGGTCGTCTACTCTTCTACAAAATATACTTTTGGGGGTAAAATTAATTGCAGCATTGCCAAACAGACTGAAATGAGACAAGGCACCAGCTGTAAAAATGGCATGTCTGTAAAAGGAAACTAACATGTTCCAACTGGGCCCAGTAGCTCCCCCAAAACCCCGACAAACCTATGTATATGGGGTATTGCCGTAATTAGATGAAGGAGCCGAACACTAATCAATGCAGTTTATAAAATCTTCACCTGTTCTGTGCTTGAAATTCACATCAACATTGAAGGCAAAGCGTGAAAAATGCTGAATTTTTTTACTTACGTCAAGTTTTCACAGGCTTGGTGGTAAAATGGCTGTTTGCAAGATTTGAAAACACACCTAAAATGAAAGCCTGGGGTGTCTACTTTCAAAACATATCCACTTTTGGGGGGAAATCTTAAAAAAGAGCAGTGTTACACAGCCCAAATGAGAAATGGCACCAGTAACGCAAGCTGTGAAGATTCAAAGTGTGAAACTGGAAACGCACATGTTCCAATTTGGGCCCCGTAGCTCTCCCAAACCTTGAGAAACCTATGCATATGGGGTATTGCCGTACTCAGAAGAAGGAGCTGAACACTAAACAATGCATTTTTAAAAATCTTCACCTATCATGTGCTTGATATCAACAGTAGTATTGAAATGTAAGTGTGAAAACTGCAAAAAAACAAAATATTACCACAATTTTGAATTTTTTTTCTGGAAAAATAGCTGCATGAAAAACTCCAAAATTCTCCTGATTATTTACCTTATGTTGTGTAGTTTTCAGAAACATATACCTTTGTGGGACATTTTTGGTTCTGGCACCGTCAGCTAAGCTATGATGCTCACATGCCAATTGTTGAGAAATTACAAGTTGGAAATAATGGCATCCATCTTGTAATATTTACCTTGTAAATGTGAGGAAGTGATTGAAATACTAGGCATATGAGGTATTCTTATATTCAGGAGAAGCAAATGAATATATTTAGGGGTATTTTTTTGTCATAAACTAATTGTATGCAAATCCTGACACGAAAATATAAGCAAAATGTTTTTTTTCAATTTTTTTCCTCTTTTTTTCTATTTTAATCAAATTAAACAATGAGGTATTCATATAATTGTGGTATCAAAAGAAAGCCCTACTTGTGCTTAAAAAAACAGTATATAATTTATGTGGGTGCACAAAAGGAATTAAAGAGAAAATATGGTTGAACAAAGACATAGTCAAAAAAGTCAAAATTGCTCCGGTCCTTAAGTCAAATCTAACTCAGATTTTCCCGGTCCTTAACCCCTAGAGTGCCAGGTGGGTACAATGTACGAGTGAGCACAGCTGTACCTGCTGTGCCACACTCGTACATTTGACAGCTAAAATGCGGTCACTGCTTAAGCCGGTATAACCGGCTGGCAGTGGGCGCATTTCAGCTGAAATGCAGACTGGCACTCTTGGGAGGACATGAGGATTACTCCTCATGTCCTCCCAGGTATTGATCTCCCAGCCGATCGCGCTGGGAGATCAATATCGCCAAGGGAGAAGCTCTGAGAAACAGAGCTTCTCCCTCCGCCGCCCTCCTACCCCGAACTTCCGGGTAGGAGTGGGCGGGACCGGGGGAAGCCTCTTAACGTCATCGGTGACATAGTCACCGATGACCTTAGGTGACTTTCCCCGATAGTGATCACTCCTACCGGTGGTAGGAGTAAAAGGCAGGAGAGCTTTTGCTCTCCTGCAGTCGCCAAATTGATCTCCCAGCCTATCGGCTGGGAGATCAATAACTGGGGGGACACCAGGAGGGGTCCTGATGTCCCCCACGAGGTCTGAATACATAAAAAAAAAAAAAAAAATAATAATAATAATAAAAAAAAAAAACTAACCCTGTGAGTGCCGCAGTGGTCCCCAGCACATTGCTTTGCAATGTGCTGGAGACCCTTGTAGCACTCACAGGGTCATTTCTTTGGGGGGGGGTTTTTTTTTTTTTTTTTTTAAGACCTCATTGGGGGGAATCAAAGGGGTCCTGATACCCACCAATGAGGTCCATAATAAAAAAAAAAGTAAAGAAAAAAAAATTAACCCTGTGTGTGCCACAAGGGGGGCCAATGCAGCCCCCCTTCTGCGGCGCACACACAGGGCATTTATCATTACTTCGTTATCAGAGATTGTTGGGGGGCCATCATGATTGGTCCTGATGGCCCCCCAACAAGCTCTGATTACCAAGTAATGATAAAAAAATTAACCCTCTGAGTGCCACAAGGATCCAATGCATTGCTTTGCAATGCGCTGGAGACCCCTGTGGCACTCTCAGGGTCCCTCTGTTTGTGGACATATATATATATTTTTTTTACTAAGACCTCATTGGGGAGGGATCAGGGGGTCCTTATGCCCCTCAATGAGGTATATAATAAAAAAAAAAAAAAAATTTAAAACACAAATTAACCCTGTGTGTGCCACTAGGAGGGGAGTTCAATGCAGACCCCCTTCCTGTGGCACACACAGGACTTTTTATCAACACTGGTAGTCACAGATCTCCCATACACACTATCAAACACTGCCCCACCATCCTTGCTCCTCTGCTCATACCCACACACACTGCCTAATCCCTCACCCTCCCACATACTTTGTTAGACTTGTAGTCAAAGGTCCGCACGTACACCGGCTGACGCCCTAGCTTCTTTCATCTGTTAGCCATAAAATCACACATACACTGTTTGCTTTACCATTTCTGTTTCACTGGTAGCTACGCTCCTGTAGCGTAAATTGGTATGTCAACCCACAGCAGTGGGTACCATTTTTCTTAGGCTGGCAAGAAGTCCTCCTAGGAAATCCCACGCCATTGAACCATTTTAGTATCTTTGAAGTGACTGATGTGTAAAACAAATTTTTTTTTTCCTGTAGCACCACATTCTGGAAAAAGTTGTGCCAACTAACTTAGGGGTAAAAAGGCAAGTGACCCCTCATTAGATGCGGCAGGTTGTCTTCTTTCCAAAATGGTATGGTTTATCTACCTTTTCTTCAATTCTGAATGTGTTATAGCCATTTTCGTACAGGCAAGTCACATTTGAGAAAATGTTAGAAACATCAGAGGTTGTAGTAGGTGTAGTTTTCTACTTCTAGCACCCCCTAAAGGTAGTTCAACTCATATCAATGGGGTGTCGTTTGACTCCTAAGAGCACTAGCTAATGAATGCAGTTGAAAATTCCATGGTTTTTACAAAGTTCCATACATTTGAAGGGGCAGAAATGTAAGAAAATGCCTTTTTTTTCCACTAGCGCCACCTCCTGGAAGCATTTGTGCATACCAGCCTTTGGGTAAGAAGGCACGTGACCCCTCATTAGATGCGGAAGGATGTTTTCTTTCCAAAATGGCATTGTTTCTCTACCTTTTCTGCATATCTATTATGGTTATAACCATTTTAGTGCAAGCAGATAATTTCAAAAACAAAAGTGTCAGGTTTACGTACGTGTTCCTAGCACCCACATATTGTATGTTAACCCACACAAATAGGCTACCATTTTTCTCATGTTGGTAGCAGGTACTGAATACAGCAGGAAATGTTATGGTTTTCAAAGATTTTAGTATCTTTGAAGTGGTGGAAATGTAAAAAAACATGTATTTATTCCCATAGCGCCACCTTTTGGAAATATTTGTGCACTTCAGCCCAGGGGGTAGAAAGGCAAGTGACCCCTCAATTTATGCGGGAGAATGTCTATTTTCCAAAATGGTATACCTTTTATACCTTTCCTTCATGTCTCTAACAGTTATGGACATTTTAGTACAAGCCGCCATTTTCGAAGAAGCAAACAGGTAGGTGTAGTGATGTGCTTCTGGCACCCCTAAGGTAGGTCGACTCATTCCAGTGGGGTGTCATTTTTCTCCTAAGAGCACTAGCTAATGAATACAGTTGGAAATGCTATGGTTTTCACAAATTTCAGTACATTTGAAGGGGCAGAAATGTAAGAAAATGCCTTTTTTTTTTCATTAGCGCCACCTTCTGGAGACATTTGTGCACTCCAGGCTTGGGGTAACAAGGCAAGTAACCCATCATTAGATGCGGCAGGGTGTCTACTTTTCAAAATGGTATGGTTTGTGTACCCTTTCTTCACTTCTGTAGTTGTTATAACCATTTGGGTACAGACAAGTAATGTTTGAGAAAATGTTAGAAACATTTGAGGTTGTAGTAGGTGTCATTTTGCACTTCTAACGCCCCCTGAGGTAGTTAAACTCATACCAATGGGGTGTCATTTTTCTCCTAAGAGCACTAGCTAATGAATACAGTTGGAAATGCCATGGTTTTCACAAATTTCAGTACATTTGAAGGGGCAGAAATGTAAGAAAATGCCTTTTTTTTCCATTAGCGCCATCTTCTGGAGGCATTTGTGCACACCAGGCTTGGGGTAAGAAGGCAAGTTACCCCTCATTAGATGCGGCAGGTTGTCTACTTTTCAGAAATATATAGTTTTATATAGTTATTCCACTGTTTTAGGGTAGTTTTACCACAAAAAACCCTAGAATGCGCATATTAGTTTATAAAGTTGAAAATGTCATTTTGCGCTGCTGGTGATTAGGGCTCTACGCTAGCCATGGATGTAGGGGGACTTGGGGCTTTCAAATAATTGAAACTTTTTCAATCAAGGTAAATGTTTTTGATACATATTATGTGATTTTAGGAAAATTAGTAAATTTTCACTTTTTTTTGTCGTCATTATGACATCATAGCTTTTTGCACGATGTAAAATTCTCTTCATGTAAGGTACCACGAGAAAGCTCAATTTGTTCTGAAAAAAACAATATATAGTTTTCCATATTTAACTAAAAATCCCCAGAGGAAATCAAGCATAAACAGAAGGATAGCAAAAATGCTGAAAAAGTGTCTGGCCTGCAGGGTACAGGAAATGGCACAAGCCTCTGGCACTGAAGGGGTTAATCTTCATAGTATTTGGACCATGGAGAGTGTTATTTCAGTACTGTCAGAGTTGTAGTTAAAGACTAATTGAATGATAAAGTATCCCCCTCCCACCTTTTTTACCTAATGTAAGCCACCTCCCCTCAGATATGGAATCTAGTCTTAAGACCAGACAGCTCACAGCAAAGGACAATCTTCTTACTGTGAGAACAATGAAAACCCCACCCCCTTGTCTGGTTTATCAGTTTTTTTTCCCATTATGCTAATTGAAGATTTCCCTCTCTGCAAACCATCTGGACACCACCTTTCTGTTCTGAGGTGAGCAGTGTTACATCAGTAAAAGGGGCGGGAGGGGGATTACTCTTGAACTACAACTCTGAAAGTATTGAAATAATCTTCATAGTGTTTGGGCCATGGAGAGTGTTAACTGTAGACACTTTTATTTTGAAACATTACTATTCCTTTAAGAGCAAGCCTACCAAAAGAAAAATATTTCATGGTAGCTTCCAAATGAGAATGAAAAGATTATTGTATGCCTTCAATATACTCTGTTAAAATGATAACTTAACTTACCTCAAAAACCCCCAGCAGACGTCCCAATGTGCCTTTAACTCCAGCCTGTGGGGTATAAGAAAGGTCAACGCTACATTATGTGGGTACAGAATGACTGTCAAACCTGTAAGAAAAAAAGAATGATTTTACTTCCCTATAGTAAGCCCCTCAAAAAAATTAACTGTAACCCACTAAGGTCCAGAGGGGTGTGCAATATCTGGGAAACAATGAGATGCAAACCTTTCTGAATCTTAAAGGGTTAACCAGCTTCCTACACATATGGCAGGAGTACCCACCTACAAAGAAAACATGGAATCATTATTTAAAAGTTAAAGGGATAGTAATACTTCATTTTAACTTTATTTTATTTTGTAGGCATTAAAAAAACATGAAGAATGATATAAGTCTTATCTCTCAAACCTTTATGGTTTAAGAGATATTCACAAACAAAGTATCCCTTCCCTGTTCAACCAGATCAGAAGGGAGATGCCCAGGTAGACTGCAGAGAGGGACAATCTTCAATTAAGATAATGGAAAAAGCTGAAAAACTTGTCAAGGGGGGAAGGGCTTTCATTGTTTTCATACAAAGAAAATTGTCTCCTTCTGTTATCTGTACTGTCATACAACCAGACTCACATCTGAGAAGAGATGGCTTACACTAGGTAAAAGGGGCGGGGAGGGGAACTTTGCTTGTGAATATCTCATAAACCATAAAGGTTTGAGAGATAAGACTTATATCATTCTTCATGTTTTTTTAATGCCTACAAAATAAAATAAAGTTAAAACGAAGTGTTACTATCCCTTTAAATCGAGAAAAACAACTGGATTTCACATTGTTTAGTTACCTGGAACAGCTCTCCTAAAAGGACACAATCACAATCAATTTTGAAAGAGCTTTCTATGTTTTATTAGTCATGTTTTATTCACATAACTCAATTCTGCTTATGTATAATAATAAAAAAAAAAAAAAAAAAAAAATCAAAAAATTCAAATATAGGATTTTAGTGTTTTTTATCTATGAAATCCTTTTCTCTAGTCCATATGGAACACAGTTGCCATGGGGTTGAGCCCCTTCTCCTGGAGGGAGAGGCCCATCACAAAAGACAGGGCATTTAGGGTGGAGACTCCCTCTTTCTCCTCCAGCTTAAACCCCACCAGCCCACATACAATCTCTCCCAGAATTCATGTGACAAACCCCACAAAAAAAAAAAAAAAAATAAAAAATAAAGTGTGAAAGAGGAGAAGAAAAGCCCCAAGCACTAAGACCTTAAGAGGACTCCTCTGTCCATGAAAGCAACACAGGTAAGATTTTTTTCTCTGGGTGGGAGACGTGTGTTCCATATGGACTAAAGAGAAGGATTTAATAAGTAAGAACAATAAAATCCTATTGCCTCTTACATCCAATATGGAACACAGGTATAATGGGCATATACCAAAGCTAGTATTCCCTAAGGAGGGAAAGGAGAAAACACGTCTTACATCTCTATGATACCAGAGTCCCCTAGGAGTATTCAGGATCTGAATAACGCAGAATAACCAAGTATCAATGGACACTGAACTAACACAGCATACCAAAAAAGAGCCCACCAGTCTCAGAAACTACTGAACAACTGAAGGGGGGGGGGGAGGAGCCTTAAACATGCAAGACTGCCTGAAGGACCTTCCAGCCAAAGCTGGCCTCAGCTGAGGCAAAGATGTTGACGTATTACTATTTGGTGAAAGTACTGCAAGGAAACAGCCTTGCACAGCTGTTCATCCGAATCCTGGTTCTCGTAGGCCCATGAAGCACTCACAGATCTGGTAGAATGTGCTGCGATCTTGGAGGAAACTGGTTTCTTCCTGATCTCATATGCTTGGCATATGGCAGCCTTAATCCAAGAAGCAATGGTGACCTTGGAAGAGGCTTGACCGGCTATGGGACCCTCGAGGACAGTCAGCCTTATGAAAAGGCTTAAAACAGTGCACATAGAACTCTTGGGAGCACACACCACGTCTCTTTCCTTACCAGATGCAAAGTCAGGACAAAAAAAGCTCCTGATTGATGTGAAAATCAGAGACCACCTTGGGAACAAACGGAGAGGTATGAAGTACAGCCTTATCCTGGAGAAACACCAGGAAGGGAGGTTTACAAGGTACAGCTTGTAACTCAGCTACCCACCTCAGAGATAACTGCCAAGAGAAAAGCTATCTTGAGTGTCAAATTATGCAATGAGACAGAAGGTAGAGGCTCAAAAAGGAGGCCACTGCAAGACACCCAGGACTGGCAAGCCAAGAGCTCTCCTGCAGAAGCCTTGCTGAGAAAGTAGCCAAAATATGGAGTCAGAGAAATGCCCTGTGCATGAATGAACATGGCTAGGGCCTCCATGACCTTTGTGAAGATTTGTGGTACTGAATTGTTAATGACTGTAACCAATCTGGGTGGATCGGGATGTGTAGATACATATCCTGAAGATCCATGGAGGTCAGGTACTCCCCTGTGCACATTGCCACAGTGACAGAACTCAAATATTCCATTTTGAAGCTCATACCAACCACATACTGGTTGAGACACTAGGTCCAGAACAGGGCAGCCAGCTAAACAGGATGGAATAGCAATCTAAGAGTGCTTGAGGCAGTGACGTTGCCTACAGGCAACAGACCAGGATTCCGCAAGCCATGCAGAGGTAGGTTTGTCAGACTTAATCCTTTACTGCTGATCGTTTGGGGCTGCCAGGACTGTCTGGGCTTTGTGGCAGGGAGTGCCAGGGAGGCCTGCGGGATTTGCACCCTCAGCATCACCATTTAGGGGGTGAGACAAGAAATATGTTCCTTCCTCCTCCAAGAAGGGAAAGCTTGGTGGAAAGTTAAGGCAACCAGGTACTCTTACCACCTATAGTAACACCAATGATTGGTTTCTGGTTAGGCCCAAAAAGGGGCTTACCTTGGAAAGGCAAGAAAACCAGTGCCTTTTTGGAAAATCTTAAACCACAGGGTATGGCTTTAGCGGAGAACCTGGCAGCATAAAACAGCACCTCATTGACATAGGTATTAGTCACTCCATAATGTTGGCCATCAGAAGTAACAAGTCCTCTTTGGCAACATCAGCACACAACATCTGACAGTTGCCCATCCCAAACAGCTACAGCCCTGCTGTTCCAAGCAGAGGGAAAATTAGGCCTCGATGCCACCCAGTAGCTGCAAAGGAGGCCTTGAGAAGGGACTCAAGCATCTTATCCACCTGATCCTTAAGGCAGGCATCCATACGCGGTAGGGTGTTCTTTACCAGATGCGATATGGGATGGGGGAGTCAACAACGTGGGGAGAAACACAGTGCCAAAGCCTCAGCCGAAAAAGGGTACAGCTTAGCTGTTGTTAAAGAAAAGCCTCTTAGGCATTTTACACTTATTCAAAAGGATTTGATAAAGAGTGTTATTGGGTGGAAACACACGAGAAGTCTTTCTACACTGCTGTAAGACCTCCAGCAGAAGAATCAGAGACCTGGAGAGTTTCCAGCACCAGCCTGATGAGCCCCTCAGCCGAGGGGAGAGGATCAGCCTCCTACTCTAAAGAGTAGGAAGAATCCATTTTCTCATATTCCTCATCACCATTCTCTGGAGGGCAATTCTTTCTCAGAGGAGACCTAATAACCTGACAATGACCTTTGAATACAGGGTCAACCTGTTTAAAGGTGGGCATAGGTTTCCAGGAATGAAGCACCCCCCTAGACAGAGGAAGGAATGTGGATTACTGAGGAGATCAACAGTATCTTAACCCATGCAGGCTCTTGTTGGTGCTAAAGAAGCCCGATGCAGCAGTAGGTGCTACCACACATGAAGGGCACAAAGACCCTGAATATTCCCTAGGCAGTCCTGTATGGCAAGAGGGACAGTGAGACGGTAAGGGAAGCCCTAGAATCTTATGCCTTGGATTTTCCTCCATACCCTTTAGAATCCGACATGTCTCTGCGAAAATGTCCATCATCTAGTTAAAAACAAAAAAATAAATAAATAAAAATTTATATATATATATATATATATCTATATATATATATATATATCTATATATATATATCTATATATATATATATCTATATATATATATATATCTATATATATATATCTATATATATATCTATATCTATATCTATATATCTATATATATATATATATATAATGGCCCCAGAATAAAGATAAAATCCCTGATGCAAAGGGTTAATCTGGAGAAGATGATTAAGCCTCTGCATAGGATAACCAAGAGATAAGATTGCAAATAGGAACTTGTTAGCCAATTAGAAGAAAGCCAGTGAAAAAGGCATTCTGGGTAGTGTAGTTCTCCAAGTTGCTTGATGCTTAGCAATGCTTACAACTCTGTAGATCACTACGGCCCTTCAGTACACTTGGAAAGTAGATTGGATGATAGGGCACAAGTGGACAAGACGATAGAGCCCTCTATGACCATTGTAGCCCAAATGGTGGCAGAGATATGCACCAAAGAAGTTGTTCCCATAGAAGTTAATGGAGCAAAGATGGCCATGGGTGGGCTCCCATTCTTAAAGGGGACGTTGCGTCACAATCAATGCATAATAAAAACTAATCGCCAGAGACTCAAATCCCCCCAGGGAATATCTGGGGGTAGATAAAAACTAAGATCAAAGAGAAAATATGCCTCACAAAGCACTGCAACATCCCTAAACACCCAAACGAGCACAGGAAGGGCTAATTGAAATAAATAAAAAAGAGCAGCAATCCTCTCTCCAAAGCACTTAGAGAACTGTATAATAGAATATATAAAGGAGGCCCATAAGAGTGCTAAAGAACACATAACTACGCCCATAATAGCCTGTGTATGAGAGATGCACACACTAGGACAGAAAGTGGACCAAGGCACTTAATCTGCTGTCGTCTTCAGGTTACTACCATGGTAAAGGACAGAATATCAAGAAACTCAGTCATGAGGTTCAGAGCACTTGTGTACAGGCAATACAACTCCAGGGAAGCCCAGTGACAGTAACCCACCTAATGAAGGACTACACAGCCCCATATATAAAAGTAAAGTAAGAAAAAGAAGCTAATGAAAACTAAGAGGATGGCCTTGCTTGTCCAACTTACTTGCAGGATGCATGAATTCTGGGAGTAGGCATGTACTCTAGCTGCAGAAGAAGATGGGAGTCTCCTCCTCGAAGAACCTGTCTTTTGTGATGTGCCTGCCCTCCAGGAGGAGTGACTCAACCCCATGGTGCATGTGTTCCATACTGGAAGGAAGAGAAAACTAGTTTTCTAAATAAAATGTAAAAAAATGGCTAATAGAACAGATAGATGATTTTGAAAGCATTCCTTGACTATCACACTTATTTAATCATTTGCATGCTAATGGTGATCAGGTTATTCACAAAAACATCAATTTCAAAGGATCTACAACTTTATCTACCACAAAGCTGTAATGGACCATTTGCCCAAGACACATTTAATGATAGAGAGGAAAGCCACACAGCCATCTGGTCACTTTGGCGGGATCAAGTTAATAATCTTCCTCACCAAAACACTTCCCATTGATATAAACATGATGAACTTGAAATCCCTAAAGCAAGACTAAAGTAACATAAGTGCCGTTTGGAAAATCCTGGGTCTTTATAATAGCAGCTATGGCCTTCTGTACTTTACCGAATGTCTGTGGACAATATCTGTTTCTTCTTTTGAAATTATGGTGGAATCATTTATTAAGCCTATTTGCAAGGATGGTGTTTAATATTTTAAAGTCCGTGTTTAATAAGTAAATGTGATTGTATGCTGTGACTAAGCAAGGATCTCTAGTTAATTTTGGGAGATTTTTTTTATTCTGGAAAGGTCAACGTTGTCTGAAAGTGATTTATTAGCAAGGATTTTATATACTGCTGAAATGGTTCAGTGATTTCTTTTATCAGTTTTTATGAAGAGCAACCACTTTGGTATGCCTAATTTAAAAAGTAATACATATATGCAATAAATCATAATTATTCTGAAAAGAATAAAAAAATAAACATGAAAGTGACTAACAATATAATTCTCATATCTATGCCACCACAATTTCATAGAAAATAAACCGAAAATGTGAATGATATAGCACCAAATTAAATCTACACTTAATGTCTTGAAATAACGGGAATAAGGTAATTGCTGGCAAATAATAAGGAAAAACATTGTTCGGATATATCATCAGTGGTGTGGATAATTCATTGTATTTTATGTAACTGATACAAATATGCACATAAAATTGAAAAAAAAAAAAAAAAAACCACACACACCATATAAACTATTATGAATGTCTTATGCATGGCACACATGCTAAAAAAAACAAAAAAAAACAAAAAAAGGTAACGTTTACAAGTATTTTATCCACATCATATATGGGGAGGCATATGCTGAAAGATTGCAAAAAAATTGCCAAAAAAAAAAAAAGCACAATATGAATTCTGACTGCCACAGGCAAGCAGAGGGAGAAATGTATGTATAATCACTTGGTATGTAATGAAACGCCAGGTCTTATCCTCTGTGTCCATCGGGTTAGCAATACATATCCCATACATTTGGATGATAATTTCAGTAGTGTGTCCATTATGTCACTAAAAACAAGTAGATAAATTATTCTCAAACACCTGCACTTAACCCCTTTGGTGAGGCTTTTTTTTTTTTTTTTTTTTTTTTTTTTTACACTAGAAAACAAATTTTGGTATGCCATTGTTCAACCATATTTTACATCTAATTTATTTAGTACACAGACAAATTATAGGCCTTTAAGGATACATAGGGCTTTCCTTTGTTGCCCTAATTATATGTATAACCCATCATTTAGTCTGATTACATATTATACATATATATCTATAAAAAAAGCTCATTTACTGTTCAGTTACCTCTTCTGCGCACAGCAATGCCTCAAAAGCATATGTTTATTATGTTGTTGGAACCTACTAGGCCAAATTTAGAACATCTGCGTTTCAGTTTTCAGACTAGGAATTTTCACAGATTGCTTTACTGATGCCATATCCCATTTGGGGAGGTTTAGCAGTGCTCCAGTTCAAATTATCCCCACAAAAAAGGATTTTAGTGTTCTTACCTGTTAAATCCTTATCTCTGTAATTCATATGGAACACAGACACAATGGGGTTGAGTCCCTTCTTCTGGAGGACAGGACACATCTCAAAAGATAGAGCCTTATGGGTGGAGACTCCTAGCCACATTAACTAGGCAAGTAAAAGGAGGAGGAGAAAATCTTCTGTTAGAAAAAATACCTTAAAGGGATAGTAATGTTTCACAAAAACAGCAGCTACAATTAATCTTCATAGTATTTGAGCCATAGAGAGTTATTTCAAAACGGTCAGAGTTGTAGTTCAAGAGTAATTGAATGATAAAGTATCCCCCTCCCACCCCTTTTACCTAGTGTAACACTGCTCACCTCAGATGTGGAATCTGGTTGTTTGACCAAACAGCTCACTGCAAGGGACAATCTTCTTACTGTGAAAACAATGAAAACCCTGCCCTCCTTAACAGATTTTTCAGCTTTTCCCCTCTTCTTAATTGAAGATTGTACCTCTCTGCAATCTACCTGGGTACCTCCCTGCTGCTCTGAGCTGAACAGTGACATCAGTAAAAGGAGTTGGAGGGGGATATTTTATCGTTCAAGTACTCTTGAACTACAACACTGACAGAAATAAAACAACACTCCATGGCCCAAATACTATGATGATTAATTACAGCTGCTTCTAGTATGAAACATTACTATCCCTTTAAGCAGACTTCGTGTTACAGACAGGCAAGACAAAACAAAACAAAAACCAAAAAGGTCCTGTTCACTGGATGGGAAACCAGTGTTCCATATGGACTAAAGAGAAAAGGATTTAACAAGAAAGAACCCGAAAATTCTATTTTCTCTTAAATACATTATGGAACACAGGTACCATGGGGATATACCATCAGGGTAGGAAGAATGGAGAAAGGACCTCACGTCTGTCACCATGATACCGGAGCTCCCTAAGATCATCCAGAATCGGAATAGCCCAAACAGACAAAAGTGTCAACGGATATTGAACTGTCACAGCACAACAACAACAAGAACCAATGGGGCTTGAACCACAGTATGGTAACTAACTGTGCAGGTCCTTAGACAGGCAAAGCTGCTTGAAGGACCTTTGGGCCAAAGATGGCTTCAGACGAAGCTAGAACATCGACACGGTAGTGTTTAGCAAAAGTACCTTGAACAACTGCACAGCTGAGTCCCTATTCTTCTAGGCCCAGGAGCCCCCCCCACAAACTTAGTGGAATGTGCCGTGACCTTGAAGGGAATAGGTTTCTTTCTGAAATCATACACCTGGCATTTAGTAGCCTTGATTCAGGAGGCCACAGTGACTTTGGAAGCAGCTTTCCCCACCCTAGGACCTTCAGGTATGACAAAGAGAAAGTGTCAGCCTTGTGAAAAGGCTCAGTATGGTGCACATAAAATTTAACCCCTAGAGTGCCAGCTACTTACGCCGTACGAGTGGACACAGCTGTACCTGCTGTGCCACGCTCGTACGGCGTAAGAGTGAAATGCGGTCACTGCATGAGCCGGTATAACCGGCATGCAGTGGCCGCATTAAAAAAAAAAAAAATCCTGGCACTCATGGGGAGGCATGAGGATCACTCCTCATGCCTCCCCAGTTATTGATCTCCCAGCCGATCGGGCTGGGAGATCAATGAACACAAAGGAGAAACGGAGTTTCTCCTTCCCCCCCTCTCCTACCCGAACTTCCGGGTAGGAGTGGGCGGGACCGGGGGAATCCTCCAAACGTCATCGGTGACATGGTCACCGATGACGTTAGGGAAGTTTCCCCGATCCTGTTCACTCCTACCGGTGGTAGGAGTGAAGGGCAGGAGAGCTCTTGCTCTCCTGCGGTCGCATCATTGATCTCCCAGCCTATCGGCTGGGAGATCAATGACTGGGGAGACACCAGGAGGGGTCCTGATGTCCCCCACGAGGTCTGAAAAGTGTATTAAAAAAAAAAAAATTACATTAAAGTAACCCTGTGAGTGCCACAGGGTCCCAGCACATTGCTTTGCAATGTGCTGGAGACCCCTGTTGCACTCACAGGGTCAATTCTTTGGGGGGGGGGATTTTTTTTTTTTAAAGACCTCATTGGGGGGATCAGGGGGGATCCTGATGCCCCTCAATGAGGTCTATAATTGGAAAAAAAAAAAAAAAAAAAAATTTAACCCTGTGTGTGCCACAGGTGGGGGTCCAATGCACCCCCCCCCTCCTGTGGCACACACAGGGCTTTTATCATTATTTTGTTACCAGAGATTGTTGGGGGGCCATCAGGATTGCTCCTGATGGCCCCCCAACAAGCTCTGATTACAAAGTAATGATAAAAAAAAAATTAACCCTCCGAGTGCCACAAGGGTCCAATGCATTGCTTTGCAATGCACTGGAGACCCCGGTGGCACTCACAGGGAAACTTTTTTTAATAACTTTTTTTTTTTTTTTGGTAAGACCTCATTGGGGGGATCAGGGGGGTTTGTATACCCCTCAATGAGGTCTATAATAAAAAAAAGTAAAAAAAAAAAAAAAATGAACCCTGTGTGTGCCACGGGGGGGGGGCAATGCAGCCCCCCTTCTGCGGCACACACAGGGCTTTTATCATTACTTTGTTATCAGAGATTGTTGGGGGGGTCATCAGGATTGATGGCCCCCCAACAAGCTCTGATTACCAAGTAATGATAGTAAAAAAAATTAACCCTCTGAGTGCCACAAGGATCCAATGCATTGCTTTGCAATGCGCTGGAGACCCTTGTGGCACTCACAGGGTCACTCCGTTTGTGGACATATATATTTTTTTTTACTAAGACCTCATTGGGGAGGGATCAGGGGGTCCTGATGCCCCTCAATCAGGTATATAATAAAAAAATAAATAAATTTAAAAAAATTTAACCCTGTGTGTGCCACTGGGATAGGGGTTCAATGCAGACCCCCTTCCTGTGGCACACACACAGGACTTCTTATCATTACTTTGTGATCAGAGCTTGTTTGGTGGCCATCTGAATACAAAGTATCGATAAAAAAATTAACCCTTTGTGTGCTACAGGGGCCCAATGCATTGCTTTGCAATCCATTGGACACCCCTGTGGCACCCAAAGGATTATTTTTTTTCCCCTTTTATTTTTTATTTAGACCTCATTGTATGGGTTCTGATGCCCCCAACGAGGTCTACACAAAAATATTGGGGGAAAAGCCCCAAAAAATGCACGTGCCACAGGGGGGGTCCAACGCAGTGCTTTGCAATACGTTGGACCCCCTGTAACACACACACACTTTTTTTTTTTTTTATTATTCTGTTTTTAGACCTGGATGGGGGACACCAGGAATGTTCCTGACACCGCCTCCCCAACGAGGTATGAATACAAAATAATAATTAAAAAAAAAACCTCTTTGTGTGCAACAGAGGGTCCAACGCATTGCTTTGCAGTGCATTGGGCACCCTTGTGGCATGCACAAAAAATGCCTCCGATTCCCCCCCACACACACACACGTACCGTATTCCCCTGCCTGGTTCCACAGCCAACTGGCAGTTCCATTCCCCAGCCTGACCCCCAGCCTGTTTCCACTGCCTATTGGTAGACTCGGAGTACCACTATGCACTAGATTCAGGCTGGGAATCAAACTTTGTATGAGGGGGACATACAGTGCACACTGGTAGTCACAGATCTCCCATACACACTCTCAGACACTGCCCCACCATCTCCACCATCCTTCCTCCTCTGCTCATACCCACACACACTGCCTAATCCCTCACCCTCCCACACTGTTACACTGGTAGTCACAGGTCCGCGAGTACACTGGCTGACGCCCTAGCTTCTTTCATTTGTTAGCCATTAAATCACACATACACTGTTTGCTTTCCCATTCCTGTTTCACTGGTAGCTACGCTCCTGTAGTGTAAATTGGTATGTCAACCCACAGCAGTGGGGTACCATTTTTCTTAGGCTGGCAAGAAGTCCTCCTAGGAAATCCCACGCCATTGAACCATTTTAGTATCTTTGAAGTGACTGAAGTGTAAAAGAAATGTTTGTTTGTTTTCTGTAGCACCACATTCTGGAAATAGTTGTGCCAACTAACTTAGGGGTAAAAAGGCAAGTGACCCCTCATTAGATGCGGCATGTTGTCTTCTTTCCAAAATGGTATAGTTTATCTACCTTTTCTTCACTTCTGAAGGTGTTATAGCCATTTTCATAGAGGCAAGTCAGGTTTGAGAAAATGTTAGAAACATCAGTTTGTAGTAGGTGTAGTTTTCTACTTCTAGCACTCCCTAAGATAGTTCAGCTCATACCAATGGGGTATCGTTTGACTCCTAAGAGCTTTAGCTAACAAATGCAGTTGAAAATTCCATGGTTTTCACAGAGCTCCATACATTTGAAGGGGCAGAAATGTAAGAAAATGCCTTTTTTTTTCATTAGCGCCACCTCCTGGAAGCATTTGTGCATGCCAGCCTTTGGGTATGAAGGCAAGTGACCCCTCATTAGATGCGTCAGGTTGTTTTCTTTCCAAAATGGCATTGTTTTCTACCTTTCCTGCATATCTATTATGGTTATAACCATTTTAGTGCAAGCAGATAATTTAAGAAACAAAAGTGTCAGGTTTACGTACGTGTTCCTAGCACCCACATATTGTATGTTAAGCCACACAAATGGGCTACCATTTTTCTCATGTTGGTAGCAGGTACTGAATACAGCAGGAAATGTTATGGTTTTCAAAGATTTTAGTATCTTTGAAGTGGTGGAAATGTAAAAAAAACATGTATTTATTCCCATAGCGCCACCTTTTGGAAATATTTGTGCACTTCAGCCCAGGGGTAGAAAGGCAAGTGACCCCTCATTTGATGCGGGAGAATGTCTACTTTCCAAAATGGTATACCTTTTATACCTTTCCATCATGTCTCTAACAGTTATGAACATTTTAGTACAAGCAGCAATTTTCGAAGAAGCAAACAGGTAGGTGTAGTTATGCTTTTCTGGCACCCCTAAGGTATGTCGATTCATTCCAATGGGGTGTCATTTTTCTCCTAAGAGCACTAGCTAATGAATACAGTTGGAAATTCCATGGTTTTCACAGATTTCCATACAGATGAAGGGGCAGAAATGTAAGAAAATGCCATTTTTTTCCTATAGTGCCACCTTCTGGAAGCATTTGGGCACAACAGGCTTGGGGTAAGAAGGCAATTCACCCCTCATTAGATGCGGCAGGTTGTCTTCTTTCCAAAATGGTATGGTTTGTGTAGCCTTTCTTCACTTCTCTAGTTGTTATAACCATTTTTGTACAGACAAGTAATGTTTGAGAAAATGTTCGAAAAATTAGTGGTTGCAATAGGTGTAGTTTGGTACTTGTAGCGCCCACTAAGGTAGGGGAACTCATACCAATGAGGTGTCATTTTTCTCCTAAGAGCACTAGCTAATGAATACAGTTGGAAATTCCATGGTTTTCACAGATTTCCATACAGATGAAGGGGCAGAAATGTAAGAAAATGCCATTTTTTTCCTATAGTGCCACCTTCTGGAAGCATTTGGGCACAACAGGCTTGGGGTAAGAAGGCAATTCACCCCTCATTAGATGCAGCATGTTGTCTTCTTTCAAAAATGGTATGGTTTGTGTAGCCTTTCTTCACTTCTCTAGTTGTTATAACCATTTTTCTACAGACAAGTAATGTTTGAGAAAATGTTAGAAAAATTAGTGGCTGCAATAGGTGTAGTTTGGTACTTGTAGCGCCCACTAAGGTAGGGGAACTCATACCAATGAGGTGTCATTTTTCTCCTAAGAGCACTAGCTAATGAATACAGTTGGAAATTCCATGGTTTTCACAGATTTCCATACAGATGAAGGGGCAGAAATGTAAGAAAATGCCATTTTTTTCCTATAGTGCCACCTTCTGGAAGCATTTGGGCACAACAGGCTTGGGGTAAGAAGGCAATTCACCCCTCATTAGATGCGGCAGGTTGTCTTCTTTCCAAAATGGTATGGTTTGTGTAGCCTTTCTTCACTTCTCTAGTTGTTATAACCATTTTTGTACAGACAAGTAATGTTTGAGAAAATGTTAGAAAAATTAGTGGTTGCAATAGGTGTAGTTTGGTACTTGTAGCGCCCACTAAGGTAGGGGAACTCATTCCAATGAGGTGTCATTTTTCTCCTAAGAGCACTAGCTAATGAATACAGTTGAAAATTCCATGGTTTTCACAGATTTCCATACAGATGAAGGGGCAGAAATGTAAGAAAATGCCATTTTTTTCCTATAGTGCCACCTTCTGGAAGCATTTGGGCACAACAGGCTTGGGGTAAGAAGGCAATTCACCCCTTATTAGATGCGGCAGGTTGTCTTCTTTCCAAAATGGTATGGTTTGTGTAGCCTTTCTTTACTTCTCTAGTTGTTATAACCATTTTTGTATAGACAAGTAATGTTTGAAAAAATGTTAGAAAATTTAGAGGTTGTAGTAGGTGTCTTTTTGCACTTCTAGCATCCCCTGTGGTAGGTGAACCCATACCAATGGGGTGTCATTTTTCTCCCAAGAGCACTAGCTAATCAATATAGTTGTAAATTCCATGGTTTTCCCAGATTTCAGTACTGTTGAAGTGGCAGAAATGTAAGAAAATGCCATTTTTTTTCTATAGTGCCACCTTCTGGAAGCATTTGGGCACAACAGGCTTGGGGTAAGAAGGCAATTCACCCCTCATTAGATGCGGCAGGTTGTCTTCTTTCCAAAATGGTATGGTTTGTGTAGCCTTTCTTTAATTCTCTAGTTGTTATAACCATTTTTGTATAGACAAGTAATGTTTGAGAAAATGTTAGAAAATTTAGAGGTTGTAGTAGGTGTCTTTTTGCACTTCTAGCATCCCCTGTGGTAGGTGAACCCAAACCAATGGGGTGTAATTTTTCTCCCAAGAGCACTAGCTAATGAATACAGTTGTAAATTTCATGGTTTTCACAGATTTCAGTACAGTTGAAGGGGCAGAAATGTAAGAAAATGCCATTTTTTTCCTATAGTGCCACCTTCTGGAAGCATTTGGGTACCACAGGCTTGGGGCAAGAAGGCAAGTTACCCCTCATTAGATGCGGCAGGTTGTCTACTTTTCAGAAATATATAGTTTTATATAGTTATTCCACTGTTTTAGGGTAGTTTTACCACAAAAACCCTAGAATGTGCATTTTAGTTTATAAAGTTGAAAATGTCATTTTGCGCTGCTGGTGATTAGGGCTCTACGCTAGCCTTGGACTTGGGTAAAACTATACAAATTTGGTATTTTTTTACTCGGGGGACTCTGGGCTTTTTCAAATAATTGAAACTTTTTCAATCAAGGTAAATGTTTTTGATACATAGTATGTGATTTTAGCAAAATGAGTAAATTTTCACTTTTTTTTGTCATTATGACATCATAGCTTTTTGCACGATGTAAAATTCTCTTCATGTAAGGTATCACGAGAAAGCACAATTCGTTCTGAAAAAAACAATATATAGTTTTCCATATTTAACTAAAAATCCCCAGAGGAAATCAAGCCTAAACGGAAGGATAGCAAAAATGTTGAAAAACTGTCTGGCCTGCAGGGTTCAGAAAATGGCCCGAGCCTCTGGCACTGAAAGGGTTAAGGCACAGCACCACACCCAACAAATGGAGATCCTTCTCCTTGTCAGACGTCTGGCCTGGAAAAAAGTATGGTACCACAATCTCTTGATTGATGTGGAAGTCAGAAAGCATTCCTGAGAGGTCAAGTACTGCCTTATCCTTGTGAAAGACTAGGAAAGGTGGCTTGCAAGACAGTCTGCAGTTCAGCAATCCTGGTCCTGAGACAACTGCTAGGAAAAAAGCCATCTTAAAGGGATAGTAATACTTCGTTTTAACTTTATTTTATTTTGTAGGCATTAAAAAAACATGAAGAATGATATAAGTCTTATCTCTCAAACCTTTATGGTTTAAGAGATATTCATAAGCAAAGTTTCCCCTCCCGCCCCTTTTACCTAGTGTAAGCCATCTCTTCTCAGATGTGAATCTGGTTGTAAGACCAGACAGATAACAGAAGGGGACAATCTTCTTCCTATGAGAACAATGAAAGCCCTCCCCCCTTGACAAGTTTTTCAGGTTTTTCCCTTATCTTAATTGAAGATTGTCCCTCTCTGCAGTCTACCTGGGCACCTCCCTTCTAATCTGGCTGAGGAGTGTTACATCAGTAAAAGGGGCGGGAGGGGGATACTTTGTCATTGAATTACTCTTGAACTACAACTCTGACAGAATTGAAATAACACTCTCCAAAGTCCAAATACTATGAAGATTAATTACAGCTGCTTTTATTATGAAACATTACTATCCCTTTAAGAGTCAGTTGACTCAAAGCAATGGAAGCAAGGGTCTCAAAAGGAGGCCTACGCAATAATCCCAAAACCAGATTAAGGTGCCATAGAGGTGTAGGAGCCTTAAAGGCAGGGAAGGCATGAGCCACCCCTTGAAGAAAAGCCTTGACATCTGGAATGGTGGCAATATGTCTCTGAAAGAACACAGAAAGATGAAATTTGAACCTTCAAGGAGCTCAAGCAGAGTCCCTTTTTCACTCCATCATGGAGAAAGGATAACACCAAAGGAAGGTCAAACACTTGCAAAGACAGACCTGTCCACACACCAAGAATTAAATACCATACCCTGTGGCAGTCCTTGGAAGAGACAGGCATGTGGGCCTGAATCATATTGGAAATGACCTCAGTGGAGAACCTCTCTCAAAGATGTGGGCTTCAACAGACATGCCGTCAAAGTAATCTTTTCCACAGGAAAAAGGAGAGACCGCGCAACAGTGCCGCTAATGGCAGACTTTGTGTATTCGATCTCCACACAACAGAATATTTCTATAAAACCCCCTCAGGGTTACTCTCAAAATATAGGGGCTTGACCAGCCTCTGAGTATGAAAGCACATCACTTATCAAGCTGTAGAAAATACACCAACGTCATTCTTGCTCCAATGTACATCTGCTCTCATGAAGTGAACTCGAATGGGCTAAGAAGACTACAGCAGTAGCTTAATAACGCCATTTATTGGAGACAAATAAAACTATGAAGATACACAAATAGAAACAATATAATAAAATAGTATTAAAAGACTTACTATAATCCTGCACACTGTTACATGAGACCATCTGTGGCATATTATATAATTCTTACCTCTATGTATAATTGCCACTTCCACACCCATGTGTCCCAACACAAAAATCACCATCCATTACTTGCTGGTGGACAAACATCCCGCTCTAAACAGATGCAAATGATGTTAGTCTGTCACTTCCCCTCCACCACTCAGAATTCAAACATATCTCGTTATGCCAGCATTCAGTGTCCAAGGTAATGCAACAGATTTATGTGTACCCATTTACACTGACTTACAGTATTCAAGGTTACATAACAAATGCATGTGTATCTATGGGAATAAATGTCTCTCTCACTGAAACAATAATGGTTTCCTAAGTTTCCATAATGGTCAGAAAGGAATATAACCATAGTGGTGATAGTTTGAAATAAAGGAAAAATATGGATTATCCATTTTTCATTGGTCTGTCACATATATTTATGCCCCCTTTTATTAAAGGGACAATAATGGTTAATTTTCTGTTTATTTAATATTGTAGGAATTAAAAAAATATTAGCAAGGATGCAAGTCTTATTTCTCAGACCTTTATGGTATGAGATATACACCTTGCTAAAGTTACCTCGTGAGAGAGAAGTCAGAACTCTAGATGAAGGCTCTTCAACAGAGCCGAATTTGTGCGATCTAAACATAAATACTTTATTGGAACGGTCTACAAAGTGTGCTTGCAAACCAGTCCATTAATTAATTCAGTCTATTAATGAAAAACAAAACTTCTTAAACCCAACAGTAATTGTTACCTTATGGCCAATTGCTTATGAATTATCTTTATTTTCTGTATATTTATAGCTAGAATATGCACATATAATGTAACAGGCCATAGTGACATACCGTGTGTGTGAGTGGAGTTATGGAGCGGGTTAATAGAAGCACAGTCAGTGATATCTCCTGGGGCCATGGGGCATACGAGTTGTTGCCCAAACAAGTTATCACAGCACCTGGACATCCAAATCCTGTTTGGTTAGATGGAAGCTGGCAGTATTCTGCTGTCCAGGTGGGAGATAAGTTCACCCTCTATTTTATATCATAAATAACACACACACACACTGTATTCCTGATGAGTAGGGAATCTGATGTATTGTTTCACCTGTCCAAAAGTATTGCCAAGGGGAGATTGACTAGTTTATTGTACTATTGCTCCAAGTCAACCAATGAGATCAGGACACAAATCCCACCAGTCTGGATCAGTATTACCACAGCCAATCAGGAGCCTCAGCATGGTAGCTTATGCAGGTAAAACAATACATCAAGGGAGACCCACAGCTTTGGAAGGAGGGGGGAGAAGGAGGAGAGAGGAGATGATCAGAGAGAGAGCGGCAGCAGGGGGCATAGATGAAGCAGTACTGCAGGAACCTCAATCATCCTTTGAGTGCCAGAGAGGTACACAAGTACAACTCACCACACTCAATACACAAATGCAATACATATGCACAACACACATGCAGTACACATACACAACACACATGCAGTACACATACACAACACACATGCAGTACACATACACAACACACATGCAGTACACATACACAACACACATGCAGTACACATACACAACGACAAAATACACAACACATGCCTGCCACACACACACACACACGCACAATACAACACACAAATCACTCACGCAAAATGCACAACACACAACCACACATATACACGCAAATTAAGCAACACAGTCATTAAGAACATTTTCTGGATTTACCTGGGTATCAGGGAAAAGAGTCCTACACGTAAAATTCAGTTAAAAGGGATAGGAATGTTTCAAAATAAAAGCAGCTTCACTTAATCTTCACAATATTTGGGCCACGGAGAGAATAAGGAACCTACCCCCTGTTGCATGGCTTATAACATTCTCCAATTTGGGGCCAAACAATTGTTTGCCCACAAAGGGAAAATAAACTAGCGATTTCCTGGAACATTGGTCAGCCAACCAAATCTTAAGCCACAGTGTGCAACTTACAGCCACTGAAAAAGCAGAAGCTTGTCCCAAGAGACTTGTGGCATCAAAGGCCACATCAGCGAGATAAGCATTTGCTTAAAGGAGCTTGGAGAGTAATGTCACCAGCTCATTCATGGCAACATCCCCTTGGATAGCATCTAAATATAGATCACACCCGATGGTAGCTCTGGTAACCCAAGCAGTGTCAAAAATGGGAAGCAAGGCAATACCTGTGGCTGCATAATTTGCCTTCAGCAAGGAGTCCAGACATTTATCCACCTGATCCTGAAGGCTAGCGGCATCTGCCAAGGGCAGAGCAGCATTCTAGGCAATGTGAAGAATAGGAGGATCAACCTCAGGAGTAGCCCACTGTGCTAAAGCCTCAGCTGTAAAGAGATACAGATTAGAAATGCTATTAAGGAAGTATCTCCTGTCAGTTATCTTCCATTCCTCCAGTAGAACCCAGTCTAAGGAATGGTGATGAGGGAACTGGTATCTCCTTTTTTAGATCTCTTATACATGTCAGGTGAAGAGGAACCAGAGAAAGAAAGATCCAAGATGTGAAGTGTCCAAAGAACTGCCCTAATATGTACCTTAGCAGAGGTACTAGATTCATCCTCATAGTAATCCCCCAATGACAGAGATGAGTCAGTCAGTCTCCATCAGTTTCACCATCCACAGCTGAGGAATCACCAATAGTTTGGATTGAGACCCCCAAACACAGGCTCAAGCTCCTGGTGGGGATTGTAATGTATCCCACACACCGAGAACTTAGCACCCTATGAATAAAATGAGAGGATAGAGGTGATTAAAGAGATTAGAGTCTTAACCCAAAGTGGCTTCTGTTCAGCAGATAAGGGACACGGTGGTGGTGGTATAAAGACTACAGAACAAAAAGGGACATAACTTACCAGAATACTCCCCAGGAAGTGTAGTTTGGCATGAGAAGCAATGGGTTAAAAGAGTAAGGGGGACTACTACTACTACAAGGCAAAACAGAGGAAAAGAGTCAGAGTAGAAAAATAAAGGAAAAAGTACTGCAAGCAAATCCTATGAGCCCACCTGCAGCCTCCTAGGCTCAATCAGTGGTGAGATATGTCCCAGAGAAGCTTATTGTAGGAATATAAAATGGCGACTGCGCAGGCACCTGGTCTTCAAGGGGACACGTTAATTCTTACTACATGTAAGAATTGTGAAAGAATGATAAAAATTGAGCGATTCAAAAAAAAAAAAAAAAAAAATGCTGTAAGCAAACAGTGACTCAATTATTGAAGACAAAAAAACAACCCATTAAAACAGGAGTGCAAGGGTTACAATCAAAGAATTGAAGGAATACAGTACAAATCAGGCAGATCTCCTCCATGGGAATGAATGCCAAGGATAAAGGACACATATACAGGACCATAGCACTCAATAGGTTAATCTTACCATGGCCCAGTCTTCAGGCTCCCATTATAATAAATGAAAAACGTCAGGAGATGCTCTTTTAGTGAGGTAAAGTCTGAAAATCGAGCCAAATCCGTCAACTAAACAATTTATGAATTAGGAAGCCAGTAATAACAGGCCACATAATGGGGATCATACAGCCCCATATACTAAGAAATCAAAATAAAAATATGATCCAAGAACAATGGCCATACTTCCATTGGTAAGGTCACTTAAAACTGGAAGGATGTTAACTGGCAGGAGTAAAATGAAGGAAAGGGAGGAGTCTCTGCCTAAGAGACCTTTTTGGAAGTGCCCTGCCCTCCGAAGGAGGAGATTTTTACCCCATGGTTCCACATTGGAGGAATTAGAAAATATGATATACCTGTAGTATACTGATATTTACAGACACCTTAATTGCGGATTAGAACCAAATAAAGAAAATGACAGAAACTGATAAAAAGTACTTGCGCACTAAAAAAATAAATTATATATAAATAATAGGATTTTAGTCTTACCTGTTAAATCCTTTTCTCTTAGTCCATATAGCTTACAGGTACCATAGGGGAGGCGAAAGCTCCTCCACGTAGGTTGTAACAATTCTTCAAAAAAGTTGCAGGGGCGAAGCCTCCCTCTCCTCCTAGCAGGCTACCTAGCTACTCCCCTCCCCAGTTAGATTTGTGACATAAAACCTACTGAGCTAGATAGCGAGAAAAAGAAGAGGAAAACTCCTGTGAGCACGGACCCAATAGGACTCCCACGTCCAGCCACAGGAGACCTAGCATGGTCCCTTTCACTGGGTGGGAGACCTGTAAGCTATATGGACTAAGAGAAAAGGATTTAACAGGTAAGACTAAAATCCTATTTTCTCTGTCATCCAATATAGCTTACAGGTACCATGGGGATGTACCAACATTGAGTTCCCAGGGTGGGAAAATGAAGGAAAGGACCAAGCACCGGTCACCATGATACCAGAGCTCCCATGGACTATCCAGACATGGAACAGCCCAAACAAAGTGTCAACGGACACCGAATAACTAACAGCACACAGAACAAGAGCCAACAGGGCTCAACAGGATAAAGAGCTATAAAGCACAGGAAAGTAAAGTCCTAGACAGGCAAAACGGCCTCCAGGACTTTCCTGCCAAAACTGGCTTCAGTCGAAGCCAGAACATCAACACGGTAGTGTTTGGCAAATGTGTGCACAGAAGACCAAGTGGCCACCTTGTACAACTGATCAGCAGAGGCCTGATTCTTGTAGGCCCAGGAGGCCCCAACAGACTTTGTGGAATGCGCTGTGATGTGAAAGAGAACAGGTTTCTTCCAGAGTTCTTAAGCCTTGCCAATGGTAGACTTGATCAAAGAGGCAATAGTCACATTGGATGCAATCTTACCAGCCCTGGGACCCTCAGGGATGACAAAGAGCATCAGTCTGACAGTCGGACTCAGTGCGGTGCACACAGAATTTAAGGCAACGCACCACATCAAACACGTGGAGATCCTTCTACTTGTCAGATTCAAGGTCAAAACAAAAGGAAGGCACAAAAATCTCCTGACAGAGAGACCACCTTAGGAAGAAATTCCTTGGAGGTACGGAGAACAGCCTTATCCTTGTGAGACACCAGGAAAGGCGGCTTGCAGGAGTCAGCCACTCTGTGGACAGAGACAACAGCCAACAGAAAAGCCATCTTCCACGTCAAAAGACATAAGGTAATGGTATCAAAGGACTCAAAAGGAGGCCGGTGCAAAACTCCCAAGACAAGGTTAAGGTCCCACTGTGGAGTAGGAGTCTTATAAGCAGGGAAGGCAAGAGCGACACCCTGAAAGAAGACAGTGACATCAGGAAGGTGGCAATGACTCTCTGAAAAAAAGACAGATGGCTGAGATCTGAACCTTCAAGGAACTAAAGCCCTTGTTCACACCATGTTGCAAAAAGGACAGGAGAGCTGGAAGATCAAATTCCTGTGAGGACAGATCCCTGTTCACACACCAAGCATGGAAGATAGACCAAACCCTATGATAAGCTTTAGAGGCCATTTCTGGGGAATAGCCCTTCTTCGCCAAGATGGAGACCTCAACAGCCATGCCGTCAAAGCGAGATGGTCAACATCCTCCTTCCACAGGTACCCTTGGTGAAGGAGATCCGGTCTGTGTGGCAGTGGAAACAGTGCCTGGGCAGATAGTGCTAGGCTGCCTGTTAAAATATGAAGCAACCAGGATGGTAGTAGTCCCATCCATCCGAATCTTCCGCAGCATCCTGGGTAGAAGAGGAAGAGGAGAGAAGATGCATGCCAGATGAAATCTCCATGGGATTGACAGAGTATCCACCACAAAACGCTAGGGGATCTCTACAGCATGAGCAAAACATCTGTACTTTCCGACTTTCCCTGGTAGCCATCAGTTCTATCATGGGAAGACCCCACATCTGTACCAGGAGATAGAATACTTCTGGGTGAAGCTCCCATTCGGCCAAAACCACCTTGTGGTGACTCAGGAAGTCTGCTAGGACGTTTTCTATGCCTGGGATGTGCACTGCGGAGATAGCAGGTACATGATCTTCTGCCCAGGTTAAAATACCCTTGACCTCTAACCAAGTAGCGGGACTTCTGGTGCCTCCTTGTTTGTAGATGTAAGCCATAGCAGTGTCAGACTGGACACCCCATCAGATGGGAGGTCTAATAATTCACAGCACAGGGGGGGAAAATCGCCCTGAGCTCAAGGATGTTGATGGGAAGAAGAGTCTCCTCCTCTGACCAGCGGCCCTGCACACTCAGTTGACCCAAGACTGCTCCCCAACCGTGCAGGACGGTATCTACCATCACTGTGGTCCAGCATGGAATCACAAATTGCCTCCCTTTCACCAGAATGGAGACATTCAACCACCAGTGAAGGCTCTGAGCTACCTACCAAGGAAGGGACACAGGCTGATCCAGGAGATCCGTGTTCCCCCTACAAACATGGCTCTCAAACCCCTGAAGTTCTCTAGCATGAGCCATGGCAAACGGGACTGTTTCCAAGGTGGATATCATCGTCCCCACCAGGGAGGAGAACTTCTTTGCAGGAGCAGACATCCAAGACAGGACTGAAGATACCTTGGAGGTGAGCTGTTAAATGGAGTCCTACGTCAGGTAGATTATACATTGAGTATCGAAGCGGAGACCAATGAACAGCAGGTCCTGTGAGGGCACCGGGTTGACTTGTCCATATTCAGAATCCAACCATGTTGGAAGAGGATCTGTGCGGGATTCCTGAGGGTGCCTTGAGGAGAAGGTCATCCATGTAAGGCATTACCTGAATATCCTTGGTGTGCAGGAAGGCAATCAATGCACCCAGAACTCAACTGAACACCCGAGGAGCTGTTGTGAGCCCGAAGGAGCTAGCAATGAACTGGCAGTCAAACCTGAGGTACTGTTGTCGTTCCGGATGCACAGGGATGTGCAGATAGGCATCCTGAAGATCCAAGGACACCAGGAATTCCCTGACACATAAATCACTGCGAAGACTTAGCATAAGGACTCCATATTGCAGTGGGTCTTGACCAGAAACTTGTTGAAGGCCTTGGGGTCCAGGATCGGGTGGCAGCCAACATCCTTCTTGGGAACGATAAAGAGGTTGGAGTAAAAAAAACCTCTCTCCTGTTAGGGGACCAGGGTCAGAACTCCCTTGTCCAAGAGAGACTGGAATGCCCAACTGAAAATCCTGAGCTTTTCCTGTCCCTGAGGTGAGTCAGAAGGGAAAAACCTGCAGGGGGTCAGGGATTTGAAGGGAATCTTGTAACCTTCTGAAACCACCTTTAATACCCACTGATCTGCAAGACAGCCTGTCCAAACACTCAAAAGTGATGTAGGCGGCCCCCCACTGGTCACGGACCAGGGTTCGGCAAGTCATGACTAAGGTGGGTTTGGGTTTAGTGGAGGTGTGTTTCGACCTCCACTACTGCTTGGGCGTGGAACGCGGGGCATGAGGTGGCAACAGGTTCGCCCTAAACATTTTGCCTTGTTTGAGACAAAAAGATAACGTTTTTTTCCCCGGAGTATGTTTAGGAGCTTGAGGCAGTAATGTGCTCTTACCCCCAGTGGCCTCACTGATGAGAGTCTACAGTTCAAGACCAAAAAGAAAAGAACCCTGAAAAGGAAGAGAAATCAGTGATTGTTTGGAGTCAGCAGACCAGATCTTCAGCCACAGTATGCGCCTAGCAGTCACAGAAAGGCAGGTGCTTTGGCTTCAAGCTGAAAAGCAGCCAAAGGAGCATCAGTAACATAATGCTGGGCTTCAGAAAGGTTAGCCAAAAGTGATAGTAGGTCAGCTTTAGGGGAAGCTTTTTGTACAGCAGTAGTCAGTTATTCAGTCCAAACTGCAACAGCCCTATTGACCCATGCAGAGGCCAAGGGGATCCGCATGGAAACACCCATGGCTGTGAAGTTAGCCTTCAGAATAGCGTCAAGGGTTCTGTCAGTCACGTCTTTCAGAGAAGAAAGATCCGCCACAGCCAAAACCGTGGACTTAGAAAGCCTAGAAATGGGGGAATCAACCTGAAGAGGAGTAGGCCATTGAGTCAAGGCAGCTTCAGAAAAGGGGTAAAGTTTAGAGAACCTCTTTGACAGAGAAAGACACTTATCAGGAGTCTTCCACTCATCCAGGATAATCTGCCCCAGAGTGGGATTAGGTGGAAAAACCGTGCTAGACTTCTTAGGCTTTTGAAAGACATCAGAAGTAGCCTGCTGCTCTACAGGAGTAGAGGAAAAATTTAAAGTGGTCAACACCCACTTAGTGAGACCCTCAGCAGAGGGTTCAGGGTTAGTTTCAAAGGGGTCACCATAAAAGTGTGAAGAAGCCCTTTCAAAACACATACCATCTTCAGAGTCCCCATCTGATTCCTCAGAAGAAGAATCAGATAAATCAGGAATGCCAGGAGCCTTAGGGGAAACAAACCTGAAGGAGGTAGGGGGTCTCCACAACTGAAGAACCCCTGAATAGAGAGAGTGGAAACTTTGTCATAGAGGACTTTAAGTCCTTGACCCAATGTGGCTCTTGATCATGGCTGGAAGGCCCTGGCAGAGACGAGAGGGCCGGAGCACATGAGGGGCATAAATGCCCAGAATAAACCCCATAGGAAGCCCTGAATTGCATGAGGAACAGTATGTGAGGGGGGTCTGAGACGCCCCTGAGTACTTGGCCTTGGGCCTATCCCCATGTACAAGTGAGTCCATCATCCTAACAGGAGAAAAGTGTCAACATAGTAATGTTACCCAGATTAAGGACTTCACCCCAGAAAGCCTAAAGTGTACTTATCTGGCAAGTGAATGGTTAACCTGAGAAGGAGAGCTGAGGAGACCAAGCCCTACGTATCATACTTATAAAGAGAGGAAGACAAAATGGCGACCACACAGGGAACCAATCAGAAAATGGCCCACAAAATGGGCGTTTATGGGAAAAACGTAGTTTCCTCTATACAGAGCACCAAAACAGAACTGAATCCCCCCAGGACCCCCAAGACACTGACAATGTCCACTAGATAGTTAGGGCAGTGGAGACTAGAAGAATGAGCCATCTCCCAACTCGGTACTCAGAGCGGTTGCGGAGATATGTCCCAGAAACAGTAGTCCTATAGAGATCAATGACGCATCGTGGCTATGAGGTAAAGTGCGCCCTTAAAGGCGCGGAATTCAAATTTTACACAGAATACAACAAAAAGTGCAACCCACGCAAACACCATATACCATAAACAAATTAAATATGTATACAAGACCCCCAACTAACCAATACTGGCAGAGAAGGGGTTAGGTACCACATAGCAAGCAATGCAGCAAAGGACCCAGATCAACAGCCATTATTAAAGTAATAATACCCAGCATGAGTGCTGAAGTTATATAGAACTCCAATAAAACCCTTGTGCAGAAGGGACTGTGGACCATAGAACTCAAAGGGTTGCTCACCTTTTCTGCAGGTCTTCTCTCATCAGATTACCACTGTAAAGAAGCAGCCTCAGAGACTCTCCCTCTGGAGAGAGAGAGAGATATGGGTTGCATGGTTCTCTCCCAGGGCTGAAAGGGTCCAAAAGCAGCTCCTGCAAACTGGGCAATCCACCAAGGGGAAGACAGTAATGGTAATACGCCTAACGGGGGAATTTGGACACCCATATCAAAGTAAAAATAATAAAAGAACTAAAACTAAGCAGAACGGTTCACAGCCTTATTACCAGAATGAGGAACAAATCTAACTGGGGAGGGGAGTAGCTAGGTAGCCTGCAAGGAGGAGAGGGAGGCTCCGCCCCTACAACTTCTTTGAAGAATTGTTCCAACCTACTAGGAGGAGCTGTCGCCTCCCCTATGGTACCTGTACGCTATATGGACTAAGAGAAAAGGATTTAACAGGTAAGACTAAAATCCTATTATCCTATATAATAATTCGCTAAGTTGTGTGTAACGTCCGACATGCGCAGTAGACACTGCTGCGCGTGCGGCAGTCATGCGCAGTACAGACTGCCCACGACCGGCTGCCAGAGGCACTGTGGCCCGTGTAACGGGCTGCTCAACTAGTTTATATATAATTTATTTTATTTTTTTAGTGCGCATATACTTTTTATTGGTTTCTGTCATTTTCTTTATGGATTGAGAGATATCCACATTCAAAGTTCCCTATTCCCTGACGTCAGCATACTAGCGGACAGCAAGGGAATCTGGTCCCGCGACCAGAGGAGGCTCTGAAGCAGAGCCAAGATTGTGTTAATAAAAAAAGAAAAAGAAATCCTTAGCTTAAGGTCTTCTACGTGTGCTTGCAAACCAAGCACAGGTAGAAGACCTTTTTAGTAAAGGATTTCTTTTTTATTAACATGATCTCCACTCTGCTGCAGAGCTGCCGGCTGATCCCAGGAGAGGATTCCCCTGCTCTCAGCTAGAACACTGATGTCAGGGGAAAAGCCAAAAAGAGGGAACTTTGAAAAAGGATCTCTCTCAAACCATAAAGGTTAGAAATGTCGCTGGTCTCGTTTAATTCAGTTTTTGAGTGGCTACAAAATTTTAAGTTTCAAGTATTACTATCCCTTAAAACATAAGAATTCTTAATAATACAAAAGTACATAGGCATGAAAAGTTCATAAAGAGTTTACAAATTATTTATAAGGAGAGAATGAAGAATTAATAAATGACCAGTTAGTATGAGAAGAGATTTCCTTACATAGTTTAATGTCATCAGCAAAGATGGAGACACTACTTTCAATACCCACTTCAAGACCATTAATAAAGAGATTAAAACGTCATGAATCAAGGAATAAAACCAGAGTTCTACCCATTTCCACCCATTTAATATTTATGCACTTTTTCTGAGTACCATATAGTAATAGATATATGATTATTGTGTATAATTGTGACCCTACAGCACTGAATGCATTTTAATCATATCTGATTTATATTTATCTGGATCCCCAATTAATTTAGTATATTACTAAACCAATGCATTCTATAACTTATGCAGAAGTTTTTTTTTTTTTTTTTTATAAGTATATTAAAGGGATAGTAATGTCTTAATTACATTTAAAAAAAATCATATTATACAGCATAAGACGATTTTAGTCTTACCTGTTATCTTTTTCTCTTAGTCCATATAGGTTACTGGTAACTTTGGGTAGGCGATCCGCCACTTTAAGAAGGCAGGAACAATTCTAGAAGTGAATACAGGGGTGGAGCCTACTATCCATCCTTGGTTGCAGCTAGCCAATCAGCTCAAGTACGATTTGAGATACTAACTATTGACTAGATAGTAGGAAGGGAAAGAAGACTGCTGTGAGCATGAACCCAAAGGACCTCCACATTCTGCCACAGGAGAGCCAAGCATGGTCCCTTGACAGGGTGGGAGACCAGTAACCTGTATGGACTAAGAGAAAAGGATATAACAGGTAAGACTAAAAGCCTCTTTTCTCTGTTGTCCAATACAGGTTACTGTTAACTTTGGGATGTCCAACCACTGAGTTTCTCAAAGGCGGGAAGTAAGGCAAGGACCAGGCGTAGGGCCCCCAAAGTCAACAGAGCATATATGAGCCATCAGATCAGAGAGAGCCCAATAATAACAACTGAAGTGTCAATGGACAATGAACAGGGGTAACACCACCCCAGGAACTGTTACACAGCACACTGAACTAAAGCCAACAGGGCTCAAAAGTGAGGGAGCACTAAAGAAACAAAGAAGATCCTAGACAGGCAAGACTGCCTCCAGGATCTCTCTCTCAAAGCTGGCATCAGCCGATGCCAGCACATCAACAAGGTAGTGCTTTGAAAAGGTGTGCACAGACGACCAAGTGGCAACCTTGCACAGCTGATCAGCAGAGGCCTGATTCTTGTAAGCCCAAGAAGCCCCAATAGAACTAGTAGAATGAGCTGTGACCCAAAAGGAAATGGGCTTCTTCCTTAGTTTGCAAGCCTTACGAATAGTAGACTTAATCCAAGGCACAATGGTCACTTTGGAAGCAGGTCTCCCTGCCCTGGGACCCTCAGGAATGATGAACAGCGCATCAGACTGTCTAATGGACTAAGTGTGATGCACATAAAACTTGAGACAATGCACTACATCTAACAAGTGGAGATCCCTCTTCTTGTCAGGGGTAGGGTCAGGGCAGAAAGAAGGCACCACAATCTCCTGATTGATGTGGAACTCCAAAACCACCTTCAGGGGAGAAATTCCTGCAAAGTGCGAAGCACCACCTTGTCCTTGTGAAACACCAAAAAGGGTGGTTCACAAGACAGAGCATGCAACTCCGCGACACGGCGAACGGACACAGTCACCAGGAAAAAAAGCCATTTTCCACATCAGTAGCCAAGGACTCAAAGGGAGGGCACTGAAGGATGCCCAAAACCAATTTAAGATCTCACTGAGGAGCAGGAGACTTAAATCCAGGACGAGTATAAGCAATGCCCTGTAAGACCTTGACATCAGGAAGAATAGCAATGCACCTCTGAAATAAAACAGAGAGAGAGCAGATGTCTGAACCTTAAGGGAACTCAAACTAAGGCCCTTATCCACACCTTCCTGTAGGAAGGCCAGGACTGTAAGAAGATCAAAATCGCGGGATATGTCCTTATCGGCACACCAAGAGAGAAAAGTAGACCAGATTCGATGGTAGGCCTAGAGGAAACAGGCTTGCCTACACTAAGCATAGTAGCCACCACACCAGAAGAAAATCCTTTCTTCCTCAGTATTGCGGATTCAATTTCCAAACCGTCAAAGCTAAACGATGGGCATCCTCCTTCCACAGGTACCCCTGTAGAAGAAGATCCGGACAGCAAGGGAGCCGGAATGGTTCAGCCACTGACAGATCCAGAAGCTCTGGAAACCAAACCTGCCGAGGCCAGTACGGAGCAATCAGAATGACTGGACAGTGCTCCAGTCTGTTTCCTTATCACCGTGTGCAACATGGGGATGGGAGGAAAGATGTAACCCAGAGGAAATAACCAAGGAATGGACATGGCATCCACTGCTAGTGCCAGAGGATCCCTCCAGCGAGAGCAGAAAGTCGGAATCTTCCGGTTGTCTTGTCGCCATCAGGTCGATGCATAGCAGTCCCCACCTCTGAACAATGAGGTCAAACACCTCTGGATGCAGTTCCCAGTCTTCAGCGTCCACTGTGTGTAGACTGAGGAAGTCTGCCAGGACGTTGTCTACACCGGGAATGTGAACTGGGGATATGGCAGGAACATGTTCTTCTGCCCAGGACAAGATAGCCTTGACCTCTAACCAAGCGGTGAGACTTCTTGTTCTGCCTTGCTTGTTGATGTAAGCCACTGCCATGGCCTTGTCAGACTGAACCCGAACTGGGCAGTCCTCCAGCTGGCAGGTCCAGTGGAGAAGGGCATGAAAAATGACCCACAGCTCCAAGACATTGATGGAAAGGAGAGATTCCTCCAGAGACTACCATCCCTGAGCATTCAGGTGACCCGAGGACCGCTCCCCAGCCAGATAGGCTGGCATCTGTTTTCACCGTGGTCCAGAAGAACATCAAGCACACTGTGTAGACCATTCCAATAAAGAATTTCTTTTTAAATCGCAGTATTGCGGCTCTGCTGTACAGCCGCCTGTCGGTCCCTGGACCAGGAACTCCTGCTGTCTTCTTACAGCTAACGTCAAGGGAAGGGAGAGAGGAACTTTAGAACACTCCATCTCTCAAACCATAAAGGTCTGAGAGTTAGGAATAGCAGCGATGGATTTTTTTATTTTATGCTGTACAATATGCCTTTTTATGCAATTAAGACATTATAATCCCTTTAAAGGTTTTTCAATATAACAAACATATAGAACGATATATTTGAGGCACATGATGTCAGTTTACATTAAAGGGATAGTAACACTTCGTTTTAACTTTATTTTATTTTGTAGGCATTAAAAAAACATGAAGAATGATATAAGTCTTATCTCTCAAACCTTTATGGTTTATGAGATATTCACAAGCAAAGTTCCCCTCCCCGCCCCTTTTTCCTAGTGTAAGCCATCTCTTCTCAGATGTCAGTCTGGTTGTATGACAGTACAGATAACAGAAGGGGACAATCTTCTTTGTATTAAAACAATGAAAGCCCTTCCCCCCCTTGACAAGTTTTTCAGCTTTTTCCATTATCTTAATTGAAGATTGTCCCTCTCTGCAGTCTACCTGGGCATCTCCCTTCTTATCTGGCTGAACAGGGGGGGGATACTTTGTTTGTGAATATCTCTTAAACCATAAAGGTTTCAGAGATAAGACTTATATCATTCTTCATGTTTTTTTAATGCCTACAAAATAAAATAAAGTTAAAATGAAGTATTACTATCCCTTTAAGAGGGAAGAACCCTTTGGTTAACGCAGCCAGGTGGAGGCCTCAGGTAGCGGAAAAACTTGGATATGGGTACAGGGAGGGAATATTCATAGAAAGAAAAGAGGGGAAAGGGAGGAAGGAATGGAAGGGGCATCAGAAAGATTACAAGCAAGATAATGGGAGAGAAAAAAGTCAAGAGGAAAAGGACAAGCAGGTTCCAAAACAGTAAGAGTCCATGTAATATGCAACATACAAGTAAACAACTGAACCAAAGTGTTATTAAGGAAGTAATATTTTGAAATATAGCAGCACTTAGATATATTGGTTTGTTCTTTTTATACAGCAAGAAGTGAGGTGTTCTAATCAAAGTCACCAAGTGTCCCACTGGTTAGATTTCATACCATTAGTGTGGTTATTACTTGTAATTCTGAGTGTCAACGATGTATCCAATGCCTTGTATACCACTCTCAAGCTTTAAACAATTTTAATAATTTTTAAACAATTTTAATAATTTTTGAGTAAATAGGATTATATCACTCGACTAGGGAAGAAGGGGGTTAATCACCAATGTTAATGTACAGGGTTCATGGATTAAATCAGTGAGGGTCACACACACAACTGCACATATAATGGATTTCACAGCTGATTAAATAGTTATTTACAACTATATCTGTCACATAATGGTTGTGCTATGCTGCTTTCAGCTTGGGTTATATCAACCAGGATTGTGGATTTAACCCTCATTTACTTAGCCACGTATAACAATTTTTAGATTAGGTGAACTCAATAGATATGCATGTCTCGATTAACCCTTCTCAATACTAGACTGATAAGTGGTGCTGGAGTCCACAAATGTCTTTCTTGCTATAGATGCATACACCATTTAAAGTGGATCTATCACCACTTTACAAATTTTGATCATTATGTAGAATACTTAGCTAATAATTAAATTTTTTTTTTTTTTCTTAAAAACATTTGTTTAAAGTATGCCCAGCAGCCTACTTCTGGTTAAACTGCTCTTGCCACAGTTTGCAACACTGCCTCTGCTCCCGTCACTCTCCCCAGCATCCTCCGATGACGGAGGCATTCTGTTAGTAAGCTGGAGTGATCTCATTGGCTAGATATCGATCTGCCAATGAGATCGCCCCAGCTTACTAACAGGCTGCTGGGCATACTTTAAACTGTAATTTTCTTGCAAATAACATTTAAAAATAAATAAATAAATAAATAAATAAATAATGTTTTATAATTATTCGGTAAGTATTCTACATAATGATCAAAACTTGTAAAGTGGTGATAGATCCCTTAAAGATATATGCATAGTAATTTTACAACCTGAGACCGGCAGTTTGAAGTACAATGTTTTTGTGGAGGCAAACCTTTTTTCAGGTGCATTCCAGATTACCACTGCTATACACCATACATTTCCAGACTATAGTTTCCCTAAGAACAGAAGACAAAATTTTAGAGCACCCGTTCTTCTTACCTCCTCACAAACCTCTCGGATGGCTGCTGCACTTGGATCTTCTTCTGGCTCTAGCCCTCCACCTGGTACAATCCATCGATCGGGATATCGACTGCTGCTCACTAAAAGTACCTGAGGAGCAAGAGATAGCAGTGTTACTGTGAGAAGGAAATGCTTATAAATAGCACTAGGCCCAAATGTTAAAATCAAACTATTCTTCCGTGCATGCTGTCCAAAGAGAAGAGGAGCAATTCTGGAGCGAATCAGCTGCACTAGAGGTAACAACTAAAATGTCTACCCGCTTGGGGCTAAATTAGAAATTGCTCCAGGAGGGTTTTTTTTTGCCTTCCTCTGGAACAAAAGGGGTGTTTCTGGCATGGGCTGGACTTGATTGACACATTTCTTTTTTTCAGCCTCATCAACTATGTTACTATGTCTATTTATTTAAAATGTGGGGATTTTAACTACTTCTAGCTAGTGAGATCTTCAACATGTTTCACATGCTGGAGATCTCGCTCTCATTCGATTGGTTAACAGCAATAAATCAGCGGGGGTTTGGAGGGTTTCGTTTTAGTTTTTTAGTTTTTATTTATTTCTCAACCTCGGTACAGTTAGTTTGTCCCAAAATTGTCCCTCAAATAATCTGTGCTTATTTGGGAAATTCACATCACAACCAGGGTTAAACATGTAAATGCAATCCCTAATGTAAGGTCCATGATGTTTCTGATTATGTCAACTGTGATGTCATATGAGGTCATCAGTAAAAGCATGAAGGGCAGAGTTAAGGGTCAATCTTAACACAATTTTCCAGCTTGTATATGCTGAAGTGAGAACCTTAAAACTGCCTTACCTACAATCTTTACCTATATTCTCTGTATAATAGTATGCAAACAGCAAAGTTAGATCTTATTCCTTCTGTTAAATTTAGAGATTCCCAGCTAAAAGCAAATAAGGGGGGAGATGGACTAAAGCGTGATAAAGAGGTGATGAGGGTGAGATGACTTCTCCAGTGATATCACTTCTCCAGGTACTATGTTATTCTATGTAGCCAATGCACCAAGATTTCTCCAGCTTCGGAGATCTTGGTATATAGACTCTATAGAATAACAGGAACAGGAGAAGTGATATCACTGGAGAAGTCATCTCTGCTTTATTAACTCTATCATACCTTTGTGCATAACCCCCCAGGTGTTTCCAAAATGCATTAGATAGAGAATAACCAACAGCAGACAAGAAACTACAGAATAGCATATCACTACAATAGTGGAGGAAAATACTATGAGGAGAGGAAGATGTAAATGAGTAGAGACAACAGTGGGAGAAGTACAGCTGGACTTTAAGACACCAAGTGAAAAAGAGAAATATTATATATAAATATATAAGGATATTTCCCAAATCTTTTCCCTTTTTAGCTACAGTAGAGTACATGTAAAATATATGTAAATTATATTTTTCCATAACTCACAGAAGATGGACACTATAGATTATTGTTGGGCAGACCACAGCCAAATATTTGTTAGGACTAAAATTCCCATCATCCAAAAGCCATATGGAGGACCTCAGGTTGCCCACTTATACTATAGACAGTTGTTTTCTTCTGAAAACCTCAGATTCATTTTTTGTTTCTCATCAGGAAACCAGTCCGTTTTCGTTTTCACCATGCTGAAATACAATATTTAATCCGGTTTCACAAGTTCCCATCATCCAAAGCACAATATGTAGCTCTAAATCTTGATATAGCTCTAAATTGTGGCCAACTCTTAGAGACTCCTGGACTGTTCCATCCATTCGCCCGCATTACCATTTTCTTTGTGAGGGAAAAGCCTATGTCCTTCCAGGTCATCCTTTATACACAGAAACCCAGAAATATTTGTACCGCAACCTAGTAACTAAAAACAATGATCCCTGTGCTCCTCCCCGCGGGTGACGTAGACCAAGGGTAAACAAACTCCACATGAGGATGCATGTCACTCCCGATCACATCAACTGCATCAAGGAATCATTCCACATCTAAATGGAACCCATGCGGGATCGCGAACACTAAGGTAAAAGCTGACATACATAAAACCTGTACACCAAAACCATCCCCAGCCATCCATCTTCAAACAAGTTAGGACCAAAAGAATATCAAATATAAACTAAATACAAGCAATGACATCAAACACCAAAAAACAATTCTCCTTCATTGTACTTAACAGGAATAGCGCATACTATAATCTGAATTAAGGTAAATCTCATTGTGTTGGTATTCTAATTCTTGTTTCATAATAAAAGCAGCTCTAATTAATCATCATAGTATTTGGACTTTGGAGAGTGTTATCTCAATTCTGTCAGAGTTGTACTTCAAGAGTAATTCAATGACAAAGAATCCCCCTCCTGCCCCTTTTACTGATGTAACACTGCTCAGCCAGATCAGAAGGGAGGTGCCCAGGTAGATTGCAGAGAGGGAAAATCTTCAATTAAGATAAGGGAAAAACCTGAAAAACTTGTCGGGGGGGGCAGGGTTTTCATTGTTCTCATTGTAAGAATATTGCCCCCTTCTGTTATCTGTCTGGTCTATGGACTGCATTCCACATCTGAGAAGAGATGGCTTACACTAGGTAAAAGGGATGGGAGGGGGGAAGCTTTGCTTGTGAATATCTCTTAAACCATAAAGGTTTGAGAGATAAGACTTAGATCGTTCTTCATGTTTTTTTAATGCCTACAAAATAAAATAAAGTTAAAACGAAGTATTACTATCCCTTTAACATAATTATTTTCCCTTTTACAATTAAATATCCTAAACAAAACAGATTAAAAGGTTATACAATCCTTCATACAAGCCCATTTGGACAAAATATCAAAAAGCCAAATGACTTCACATTGATAAATGTGTGGGAGATCTCTCTGGACTGGGGAAAGTTAAACGTAAGGCAGAGGAGTACATTTTAGATTTATAGAAGCATTACATTGTAGCTCTCCATTTAAACCTTGTGGGGCCATAGTTCCAAAATCATATATCCATCTAGCCTCACGCTGCAACAGTCTCCTGTCCAGGTCACCCCCGCTTATATGCATCGCTGTAAGCTCCATTCCTATTGCTCTAAGTCCACTTGTACTCCCACTGTGATACCTGTAGAAATGACTTGCAACAGAGCTCTCCATGTTTTGTCTCTCTATATCACATTTGTGCACCAAAACGAACCTCCAAAGTTCTCTATAAGTTTTCCCAACATAGATTTTATTACATGGACACAACAGCAGATAAACTACTCTAACAAGGATTCCTAAAGTAGTTTCCATTTAGAGTATACTAGCAGTGTGGGATGGCATTGCCCGTCTGTTTTTGTTTATGAAAGTTCTGTAAAATGCATGTGATCAGGTTCTGTTTTAGCGCTCTACCTCCCTCCCAGATGACTTGAACTGCCATAGTGAGACACACACATACACCTATAGTGAGACACGTACATATCCCATAGTGATCCCATACAGAGACACACACACACACACACACACACCATGGTGAGATGCACAAATATACACATCTCATACAGACACACACCATAATGAGACATACATATGCAGGACCAGTCTGATATGGATATGGAGATTTCCTCTCTGCAATGGCACATGGGAGTGAAAAACGTGAGTTGTAGCACCATTAAGAGGCTACCATGCCTTAGAACAAGACACTTAATCTTGTTCGTGCTTGATGTGTGCTCCTCACAACTCTTTTTTCATCCCATACACAGGAACACACAAACACATCCCATAGTGAGAGACTCACTATATGATGTGTATGGGTGTGTGTCTCTGCATGGGATGTGTATGTCTCATTATATGGTGTGTGTGTGTGTGTGTGTGTGTGTGTGTGTGTGTGTGTGTGACACAGAGATACACATCCCATGCAGAGACACACACCCATACACATGGCATAGTGATACACACACACACACACACCTCAGTGAGGCATACACACACACATAACCATTCATAAGTGTATATTTGTTATTAATTTGCAATGCATTGCCTACCCCTCTGGCAGTGAAACAGTTATTGCAATGTACTTCCCCCCCCCCCCACTGGGCTTCAAGGGTTAATATCAGATCTGTGAGTGATGGTATTTCAAAAATTCCCAGCTATGGCCATAGTGAGACACACACACACACACATGCCATAGTGAGACAGACCCACACATCTACATCCCATAGTGCGATACACACATTCCATACTGAGACACACATACAGATCTCATAGTGAGACACATACATATTCTATATCATAGTGAGAGACACACACACACACACACACACACTCCATACTGAGACACACATGCAGATCTCATAGTGACACATACGCATCATACTTAGACACACATACACAACCCATAGTGACACACACATACACATTCCATACGGAGACTTACACAGTGTCCCCATAGTGTGAGACATACATACAGCAACAGTGGTCTTGAGTCCTATGTGATGACACACAGAGCAGGTCAGGGTATTTCTCCCAGCAGCAAAAACAGGTTTTGGGTTCCTCACAACTTCCTGTATAGTGGAGGAGGTTGGGTGGTTGCTATGCAACCAGCAGACATGTCTCTGTGCAGGTAGGTAAGTTTGTAGGGAGGGGAATCAAGTGAAGTAAGAGTTATTTGGCTGTTATTTTGTTGGAGGAGATCACACTGTGTGGTGTAAACCTGTAGTCATTAGTAGGAGTGCAGTTGTGTGTCAGCAGGGAAGCAGAAACAGTTACAGCCTTAACCCTTTGATTGCCAGAAAGGAATCCCATGCATTGGGTTGTAATGTGTGGGATACCTTTATGGCACTGGGTGTTTGATGCTATGTGCATGTGTGCGCGCGCGTGTGTGTGTTTGGTGCTGTGTGTATAGGTTTGTTTGGTGCTGTGTGTTTGTTTGGTGCTGTGTGAGTGGGGCATGTGTATCAGAGTGGTGAAGGAGCAAGTGGCAGCCATTTTGTGTTTTTTTTCAGTTGGATAGTGGTGAGCAGGCTGGAGAGTGGGGGCGGGCCAACTCCCTACATGATTTTCACAGGAGTAGCAGTACTGCAACTCTTGTGAAAATCACGCCCCCATTGAACTCCTCCTTACTGCCACCCCTGAGGAGACAAATTATGAAATGAGCCTCTCTAATATTTTACATACATATATATATATATATATATATATATATATATATATATATATATATATATATATATATATTTATATTACACATATATTATACACATATACACACACACACTGTTTATTATTTCTACAGCCCAAATGCATAACCTTTAGTTTATCTACATTAAAGGTCATCTGCCACTTTTCTGCCCATTCACTCAGTTTATCTAAATCCTTATGCAGAGAAAAAACACACAGTTCTGTATGTATTTCCTTAGACAGCTTAGTGTCATCAGCAAAGATTGAGACACTACTTTTAATTCCCACTTCTACATCATTAATAAACAAATTAAAAAGCATTGGGCCCAGGACTGAACCCTGTGGCACCCCACTTATAACTTTAGACCAAGTTGAAAAGGTTCCATTTACAACGCTCTGCCATAAACTTAACCAGTTCTCAATCCATGTACAGATACTACCACCCAAACGGAAGTCTTTTAGGAAAATGTATGCAATGACTTGTTGTGAGGCACTTTATTAAAGGCTTTTGCAAAATCCAAGTATACTACACACACAGCAATTCTCTTGTCCAAATTACTTCTTACTCTTTTGCAAAATGCAAGTAAATTAGTCTGACATGATCTATTCTTCATAAAACCATGCTGAGTCTTACTAATATTGTTTGTCTTCACATAGTTCTGAATACTGTCAGTTAGTAACCCTTCTAGTAACTCACCCTCCTCACATCCTTCATCAAAACCACATCAACCCACATATATATTAGGCTGGTAGGGATTTTTGGTGCACATCTTCATATAAAGGAGAGATTCTTAAGAAATAATGGCATATTCTCAGACATGATGAAGATTTGGCATAGGTATTAACAGAGAAACAGATCATAACATACAGGCTGGGAAAAGTTTCAGCAACATCTTTGTGCATTGTGATTTTTCCAAGACCCAAGAACCTTGGCTTACTAGAAGTCTAAGAAAAACTTATCAATTTCTTCTTTGACTTCTGTTCTTGTCATCCAACAGAAATGGAACATGGCAGTGAACTCTTATTCTATCATATGGCATGGCTAATATACTTTCTTTAGCGTACGGAGTTCTCTTTTCTGGATATTCAAGGTTATCAGCTTGTGTTGGTATGGGGTTATTATCTTACCTCAAACTAATTTCCTTCTTTCCCTAAGCATACTTTATTGAAGGTTTGCCCTGTTTTGCTAATAAACAGTATCAAAATATTATTGTTACTATTAGTACCTTAACTAGCAGAGATAACCTATGCCACTTTTATAAATTAGTAAATATCAGCAAGCATCCGGTATGTCGCTTAGGTAACCAAGCAATGGGACTTGACAGCACCTTGCAACCACAACTTATAAATTTAAGAACAAAATCATTTGTTACATTTCATACTATACTAAGTGTTCTCTGGATTGTCCTCTGACTAATATATTTAACCCCTTAAGGACCCATGGAATTCCAGGCACCCCGCATGGCTGCACGCCGTTCGGGAAGTCCAGACTCAGATTCGGGGGGGGGATTGTCCCTGGTCCTTAAACGACCGATGCATGCGTGGCCAGTCCTTAAGGGGTTAAGTAGATACAATTAGATACAAGTAGTAGATACAATTCCTTGATGGACCTCCAGCTAACAAACATTTAAGTGGATACATTGATTGGCAACAGTATATTGTAGTTCTTTGCATTCCATATAGCTGACTGGCACACGATTAATGACTAATTATGACTAATTATCACAGAGTTTACCGGTAATTACAATCTAATTGTAACCTAGGAGTCACAAGAGTAGGTGAATAACTATTAGATTTTTTTTTTTCTTGGTTATTTCACTAGTTATCTCTTACTAACGTTGTATCTAGCTTTATATATACTGTACGCTGTTACTAGCAACATATATCTAATGTGCCCTTATAACCCTCTTTGGCTAATACATAGACTGTGAGAACATCTAATGAAATAAAGTTACCTTGTTTGGCATGCACACTTTGTAGACCGTTCTCATGAAGAATTTCTTTGTATACAAATGCTATTTCGGCTCTGCAGATAAGCCATCCGGTCCTGGGACCAGAATCTAAGTCTGTCAGCTAAAGCAGTGATGTGGGTAAAAGGAACAGGAGGGGGGAACTTTAGAACACAAAAAAAAAAAAAAGTTACAGCAACGGGACGTCATTTACTTTATTTATTTTTATACGTAAAATATTAAAGATTGGTAAAATCAAGCATTACTATCCCTTTAAAAGACAGCAGCAGGGGAGGACAGAACAGAGCACCAAAGGATTTATTACAGTGGGACAGTTTAAGACACTTAGGCCTTTTGGTGACAGACGGATAAAAACATATTCAAAGCAATTCACCGCTCACACCTCAAGTACCAATAAGGGTTAATACCAGTCCGAAAGACTATTTAGGACTGCCCACCAAATGTCACACACATACAAATGTATATCTTTATTTATATGGTGCCACACAGTGTACGCAGCACCTTACAATAGACGTATGTTACAATAAATAAGAGGGGATAAAAGTGCTGCATTCATAGAAACAATAGGAGAGATTCCCAGCCCCAAGGAACTTACAGTCTAAATGTAGAAAAGGAGACAGAGAACAAGGTAAGAGGCTGAGATTGCAAGTGCTTGGCCGAAGGTGGCGCATGGTCCTTGTGTTCCAGAAGAGAAGATTTCAGGGTAGACTTAAAGACAGAGGGGGATTTTTCAAGATGTAGGGAGAGGGGTATGGAGCAGAAAGCAAGAATGGTTTGAGACGGGAGAGGGCAGAGGGTGTGGGTGGTGCAACAAGAAGTGCATTGTGTGCTGAGAGAAGAAGGCGACCAGGAACATAAGAGGAGATGAGGGAAGAGATGTAAGGAGGGGTACCAGTGTGGAGAGCATTAAAGGTAAGAAGGACTTTATAATTGGTTCATTGCTGAACAGGGAGCCATGACAGATGTCTAAAAATTATTTGAGCAGGTTCAGTTTTTGGGGAGATAGTGGTGATTCGTGAAGCAGAGTTTAGAACAGACTATCAAAGAAGAGTAGCAGGGAGGCCAGTTAGTAGGATATTGCAATAGTCTAAGCGGGACAGAATGAGGGCATGTATAAGAGTTTTAGTAGTTTGTTGGGATAGGATAACAATGTTGTGGAGAAAGATGCGAGATGATCTAGCCGCAGACTTAATGTGGGGGAAAAGGAAAGAGAGGAATCAAATATGGCCCCAAGGCAGTGTGCTGAGCTGACCAGATCAATGTCAATTCCATCAACTCTAATGGTGAAGCTAGGTGTCGGGCAAGGTCTTGGAGGGAAAATGAGCAGTTCAGTTTTGGACATGTTAATCTTCAGCTGAAGGTGTGCCATCTAGGAGAAGATGGCCAAGAGGCAGTCTGAAATTTGTAGCTGAATTTGAGGTGAAAGATCAGGAGTGGAGCTGTAAATTTGGGTATCATCAGCATATAGATGGTACTTGAAGCCAAATTAATTAATAAGTTCACCCAATGTGAAAAGCAGCAGACACAGAACGGAGCCCTGAGGCACCCACATAGATAGAGGGACTGTGGAGGAGGTGTTATTGCCAGAGGACACGAAAAAGGAACGTTGTGAGAGATAGGAGGAGAGTCATGAAGCAGCTTGATTTCGGAAACCAAGATTGGGGAGAATTTGAGCAAGAAGAGAATGGTTAACAGTTTCAAAGGCAGAGGATACGTTGAGTAGTATTAGTATAGAAAATGGTCCTTTGGCTTTTGCAGTCTGGAGATCATTAGCCTCTCTGCAGAGAGCTGTCTCAGGGAATATAGTCAGGGAAGTATTCAAAATAGGTATCTTTCACTTTTTTCCATTCTTCTCATTCAGGGCATGAAATCTTTTAAAAAAAAATTTCCTTATACATTTTTCAAAGTCTATGAATAACTCAAATTTATCTTCCATCATTTTGGGTGCAAAATGTAGCCCCTTAGATAATAAAGAAACTTGTCCCAATGTCAAAGGAATACTAGATAAATTACAAATACCCAGCCTATATTACCTCTTTCAATTGTTTTTTCAAAACTTTACGTTTTACTAATCTTCCTCCTTGTCTTCCTCTGAAATTTCTCCCTCCTCCTCCTCTGATTCTATAAGGATTCTCCTTTTTATTCCCTGTCTCCTTTGACCCATCTCCAAAAAAGGGCATGTCCTTTGAAGAATGTGCTACTGGTGAAACAGAACCAGGGGTCCCAAACTCATCCGTATCACTCTCTACAAGCAGAAAAAAAAAAAATCTATTTGAATGAACTTGTATATCACAGTTTTCAACATTCTCAAGATTTACATTCTTACTATTTCGTGTTTCTCTGCTTCCTTTAGGGTTTCGAATCCTGCACTTTACTCTGATTTGTATTAACCCTAATTGGTTGTTTTACAATCCCCACTTCAGGATTTGTCTCTTCTACATTTCTGGTGTTCCTCTGATTGTGATTAACAGTAGAGGTCACCTTTACATATTTTTCTTTATTTTCATTATAATTTATTGTCACCATAATGTCGATTCCCATTATTGTTCCTATTTAAATTATGGCTATTATCCTTCTTAAAATCTGTCTTAAATATTCCCTGTTGATTATATTCTCTCTGCTGATGTATCCATACAGAGTTTTTACCTTCTCTATAATCAACCACATCTCACAAAAATGTATTTTGTTTTGTTTGTATAATATCAGCATCCAAAGTATTCAATTTCTTTGTGACTAAATCATCATAATAATTGAAGTCATTGTGACTTCACACTTTCCAATGCTCCCTGTGCTTCCATGATTTGTTTTTCCAACTTACTCAGCTCCACAGTCTTATGCTTTACAATGAGCTGCATAAGTTGGAGAGAACAACTCTCTAAGATGTTTGACCAGTCAGTTTTAAACTGATTATCCTTAACTTCAAAAGTTGGAACTTTTACATCTCAAACTCCTTGGAACCAGGTTATTCTTAACATAGCTCTCCAAACCAACTATTTCGCACCAGCATTTTAAGTTCTTTAACCAAAAGCCTCTCAAATATTAAAAACTCTCTTAATATCAATCTTCTCTACAACAGGATCACTATTTGCTTGAGACACTTTAAACACGGAGTCCACCTTTGTGCTTCTTTCTTTTCTTGATTTTTCAAACTTAGATCTCAATGACTGTTTTGATACAGCGCCTTCTCCAAACAATGTCACTGATATTTGTATTTCCTCTGTGTCCTTTCCACTGCAAAGGATGGGTGTGAGCTCCGCCTCCCAGCTGGTAGGACCAATTGAAAAACTTTAAAAGCCAGGCTGTAACATCCAGTTGCCAGTTAACCATTGTCCGAGCTGTAAGAGAATAAGGTTAGAATTATGTCATAATATGCATTCATCATCACTCCCTGAATTATTTAAATATATATTAGAGGGAGGGAGTGCCATGGAAAGGACACAGAGGAATTACAATTATCAGTGAGTAAATTTCACTATTTCCTCTGTGACCTTATCCATGGCAAAGAATGGGACCTAGCCCAGCAGTACCATAAAGGGGAGGAAGTAAGGAAAGATCCTACCCATAATCAGGAACAACAGCCTGAAGTACTTTTCTTCCAAACTTTCCGTCTGCGACAACTTGCACATCTAAATTGTAATGTTATTTGAATGTGGACAGGGATGACCATGTTGCTGCCTTGCATCTCTCTTCTGGTGAAGCTATTGCCTTGTGAGCCCATGAAGTAGCGATTTCTCTGGTGGAATGGGTTTTGATATGTAATGGAGGATCTTTCCCTGCACACTTGTAAGATGAATAGATACAATCCCTTATCCATCTTGCCAGAGAAGCCTTAGATGCACAGCTGATCCTTTGTACTTTCTGAGGAAATGCACGAACAGGGAGTCTGTCTTTCTAAAATACAGGCAACTACATAAATCTAGATTGTGTAGCGTCTTTTCCTTATCATTGGCCAGATTAGGACAAAAAGAAGGTTAAACTATTTCTTGACGGAGGTGAAACTCAGATATCACCTTAGCCCTAAAGGTAGGTCTTGTCCTCAAGGCTACCTTATCTTGATGAAAGGTTATGTAAGGAGAGGTGCACGAGAGGTTGGAGCTAACCCACTCTCCTTGTCGATTTAATTGCGGTCAGGAATACAACTTTTAGAGTGAGATTCTTGATAGGGATGGGTTGTAATGGTTCAAAGCTTTTGTGGACTGAAAGCTGTTGCAAAACCAAATTTAGATGCGAAGCAGGTATAATCTCATGCACTGTTGGTTTAATCTTAGTGATGGCTTGGATATATCTTTTATGTAATGATCTGAAAAAGGAGTGGCTAGTACTGTTGATAGGGCAGAAAGCTGCATCTTTACGAAAGCTGGCTTTAGACCCATTTTGAATCCATCCTGTAGGAAATCCAAAATAGTTCCTACCGTTATTTTTTTTCTCTAGAAAGATTACATTCTTTGCACCATTTGTAAAATATGTTCCATATACGGTAATATATCTTTGAATATACTGCTTTTCTTCCTTTAATTATTGTCTCAGCAACTTCCTTAGAGACACCCTTAATCTCTAAAGAGTGCCGTTCAGCTTCCATGCCATTAACTTCATGAAGCTGGAATTGGGGTGCAGTATAGGACCCTGTGATAGTAGATCTGGGATGTCTGGCAGCTTCATGGGTGGATGAACAGACATTCTCACTAAGTCCACATACCAGGTCTTTCTTGGCCACCCTGGTGCTATCAGTATCAGGGTTGCTTTGTCTTGTTTTATATTCCGAACCACCTCCAATAGTAGAGAAAAGGGTGGAAAAACATATGCCAACTGGAACCCCATCTGATCTTTATAGCATCCTAGCCCCAGGCCTCGTCTTTCCATCTGTAGATAAACTTGACACTTTGTGTTGTCTCTTGTTGTCATTAGGTCTATCGTTGGTTCTTCGAACAGACGTACTATGTTCCTGAATACCTCTGTTTTGAGGGACCAGTTTCCTGGATCCAGAGTGTTTCTGCTGAGATAGTCCGCTTGGATATTTGTTATGCCTGAAATGTGAGCTGCAGATAGGGCCAGCAGATTGACTCAGAAGATATTTATATGGGCTGAAAACAGACTGTTCAAGGCTGGACTCCTCGTTCCCCCTTGGTTGAGGAGGTACCTTACTGTGGAGGTGTTGTTCGATCTGGCCAGACTGCTTTCCCGTTGAGTTCTGTTTGAAGTTGTTTTAGGCTGTACCATACCACTTTCAGTTCGAGAATGTTGATGTGTAACTTCTGTTCCTGTCTGTTCCATGTGCCTTGTATCACTCTTCCTCCCCAGCCGAGACTGCTGGCATCTGTCATCAGTATCTTCCAGCTGGGTTCTATCAGAGTTTTTCCTCTTAAGAGACTTGAATTCTTTAGCCACCAATTGAGATCTCTTTTGGTGGCTAGCAAGATTGGAATGCGCTTGGGGAATTCCAGTGGGTTTCTCTTCCACAGCAAATTATTCTGTGATGCTTGTAGATGTGCTCTTGCCCAAGGAACAACTTGTACTGCCGAAGATAGATTGCCTAGGAGTTTTGAGAACTCCAGGGCAGTATGTTCTTTATTCTTTAGGAATCTTGATATCCTGCTTGAGAGTCTGTTTCTTCTGTCCTTTGATAGAAACGCTGTGCCTATTGCCGTGTCGAATTATATCCCCAGGAAAATCAGACTGTGTTGGCACTAGATGACTATTTTCTTTGTTGATCGTCCAACCCAGATCCAATAACATCTGTACGCAGAACTTCATCGGTGAAGTGACTCCTCCACTATTAAGATGTCGAGTTAAGGGTTTACTTTTATGCCCTTTTGCCTTAAGGCGGCTAGGGCTACTGCTAGGACCTTGGTGAACACTCAGCACTGAAGCCAAGCCAAATGGAAGAGCCCTGAATTGATAATGGTTGCCATAAATGTAGAACCTCAGAAACTTCCTTCTGAGAAGGTCTGATTACAATATGGCGATATGCGTCCTGCAGATCTTCCTTAAGAATACCCCTGGATGTACTGACTTGATTGAAGCCACCGTTTCAATCCTGAAATTCCTTACCAGGAGAAATGAATTTGAGCCATTTCAAGTCCAGTATCAGTCTCAAATCCCCTGAGGATTTCTTTACTGTAAAAATGACTGAGTAGATTCCATAATTCCTTTGCTCTCTGGGAACCTTCTCTATCACTCTGTTGGTCTGTAGATGCTGAAAAGCAGCCAATACTTTGTTTCTCATCATTCGGTTGGATATTTTGGAGGTCTTGAATCTTGTGTTGTGTGGGACAGATTCGAATTCTACGCAATACCCCATCTCCAGGATTTGTTGTACAAATTTGTCTGGGATAGTCCGTTTCCAGATCTACACATATGACTCCAACCTGCCCCTACTGGAGTTGGAGATGAGGGCAGCCTGATCTCATTGAATATTCTTAGAGAAGGGCTTCCTCTGGAAATCCCTCCTGTTTCCTGATCTAGTATTGGGAGCCTAGTTCTTTCTGCCTTGTTCATAGCCTCCTCCTGACCTGTACCTTTTTGCATCCCGAAAGGACTGCCTCCTGAAGTTAGAAGATCTTGGTGGAGAAGTCCTGTTTCTACTTTCTTGGGGCAAAGAGACACTTTTGCCTGCTGATCACTTTTTAATAATTTCTTCTAATTGATTTAAAAAAATAAGTGGACCAAGGAAAGGTAAGGAGACTAGTTTATTCTTTGATGATGCATCAGCATCCCAGACCTTGATCCAGAGGGCCTGTCTTGCTGTAACTGAGAGGGCAGAGGCCCTGGCTGATAATTTTTCTTGCAATGCATCCTTGGATGCTTTTAAGTTAACTGCTTCCTTGATAGATGCCACCTCTCTTAATAATCTGGACCTAAACACAGAGAACTCAATAATTTTCTAATTTTCCTAGTCATATCCTTAAAGGGATAGTAATGTTTCATAATAAAAGCAGCTGTAATTAATCATCATAGTATTTGGACTTTGGAGAGTGTTATTTCAATTCTGTCAGAGTTGTAGTTCAAGAGTAATTCAATGACAAAGTATCCCCCTCCTGCCCCTTTTACTGATGTAACACTGTTCAGCCAGATCAGAAGGGAGGTGCCCAGGTAGACTGCAGAGAGGGACAATCTTCAATTAAGATAAGGGAAAAACTTGTCAAGGGGGGGGGCAGGGTTTTCATTGTTCTCATAGGAAGAAGACGGTCCCCTGCTGTTATCTGTCTGGTCTTACAACCAGATTCCACATCTGAGAGGAGATGGCTTACACTAGGAAAAAGGGGCGGGAGGGGAAAACTTTGCTTGTGAATATCTCTTAAACCATAAAGGTTTGAGAGATAAGACTTATATCGTTCATGTTTTAATGCCTACAAAATGAAATAAAGATAAAACGAAGTAGTACTATCCCTTTAATACTCTGAATATGCAGGCCATAGCCATATTGGCTTTCAAATTATGACCAATAGTGATAAACTGCTTGCTCAAGGCACTATCAGCTCTTTTATCCATAGGATCCTTCAAAGAGGTTCCATCTTCCAAGAATATAGTAGTTCTGCACGACATGTGTCACAGCTGTATCCACCTTAGGTGGGGTCACCCAGGATGATGTCTCTTCGTCGGAACAGGGATACATTTTAACAATTCTCATAGATACTGCTGTTTTCTTATCAGCATGGCTCCATTCAGTTTTAACCAAATCTTGAATACAGGAATGTACAGGAAAGACTAATGCTGCTTTCCTATGACCTAAAAAGGCTGTATACATGACTCCTAACTCTTTCTGAGTCTCAGTTAAACCTAAAGTCTTCCTCGTAGACTTTAAAAGCCCATCCAATTTATCTAAACTGAAACTCCCTAAGTCATCAGTTAGTTCCCCTTCCTCAGCCAAAGAATGGCCAGATTCAAATTCCATTAGGCTGCCTTCATCTTCTCCCATAAGGTTAGAGGGACCTTCTTTAGGGTCACACATTCTTTGTCTCTTTCTAGCAGACTCCTGCATTTGTGCAAAAGGTTTCCTGGATGGATGATCTCATCCATGTCGGGAAATCCTTGAATTGGGAAGGAATTTCATCGCCAGCAACATTCACCACAGAGCTTGGTAGTGTCTGATGGTGAGAGTTTAGCATCACAGGAAGCACAAACTCTAGGCTTCTGAGTTGACTTCTCTTCCTTGGATGTAGAAAGCTCTATAGTACTTTTGCGCTTCTCAGTCTGGCCAGATTTAGCATTAGCTGACATTTTGTGCTATAGCAGGCTCTCTAATTTTCCCCAACAATATTATTAACATATAATAACATGTATTCACGTTATATTGTGCAGGACCATCCACCTTTTATGTCCCAGTAGTGTCCAGATGTCTGAATCGCTTATGTGTGCACTTCCAGTGGAGATCTCAGAAAAGAGGATGCACTTCCGGTGCTCCGCTTTGCTAGTGGTTAGCATGCACAGGATCCCAGATCGGAAGCAGCGCTCTACATGTGGCCAGACGAGCTCTCCATGAGACCTCGCTGCTTGGAGGTGTAGAGCAGCCCAAACATATACACTGTATCTGTTGACAGTGTACACTGGAGAAAAAAAAAAAAAATGGAGGTAAATCTAATATTGTGCTGTGGAGGACTGAATCTCCACCCTCCAGCTAGGTAGGACCACTATAACTGGCAACCAGATGTTTCAGCCTGGCTTTTAAAGATTTGCAATTGGTCCTACCAGCTGGGAGGCGGAGCTCATAACCATTCTTGTCAGTGGATAAGGACACAGAGGAAAGTAAGCCTTTACGTGCAAGAGTACATACCTCACCAGAACTCCAAAGACTAGAGTAGTGGTTCTCAACCATTACACCATGGCACTTTGGTGTGCAAAAAAATCCACTTACAGTGCCAATTGTTTTGTGAACAGAATTTCACATGGATATTTACTGAAATTATTACACGTAATGTTAGCTTTTGTCACTCCAGTTGTGAGACCTAATAATAACTATATATTTATGTTTTTTTCCTTCAGTACACCCTTCACAAATGACATCCATTTTAAGGGGGACCTGGAAGTTCCAAAATGTTAGGGGTGTCTCAAGCATAAAAAAGCTTGAGAACCACTGGGCTACAGACCAAAATGTTGAACGAGAAACAGTTCACATTGCAATATCTTTGAAACAAACAAACAAAAATCCTTAAAATTGGACGATAAAGGAGCAAAATAGATTTATTGGAAAATGAATAATTGGCTAAGTAAATTCACTGAAACGTTTTCAAATGAAAACCACTTAAAAAGCTATATAGTGTGTGTTTTCTACAAATTAATACTACATATCAGTTGGTTTATGTATTACAAGAGAACAATACTTATTAAAGTATCTCCACATTGACCACATAATCACACACTGACCACGTCACATAGATGACATTTTAACGGCAAGGTGTAAAAAAATAAAATAAATTAAAAAAAAAAAAAAAAAAAAAAAAATCAATGCATGTGTTGTGAATCAGATTGTCCAATGGGCCATTTCACACTGGCAACATGAACCGCACTGATAAAAGAGAGACTCAATGGGGGTTATGCACTAATGTGTTAGGTGATAAAACGTCTCCCGTTCCTATATTATTTGTTGGATTTCTACACCTAAGATCTTAATTCATATGGTCTATAGAAAAATATAGGAACTGGAGTAGTGATATCATTGGAGAAGTCATCTAAACTTTAGTACATAACCTCCAGTATGTTGCAACTTTCCTCAGATAGAAAAATAACAGCTACAAATGTGTAATATGGGTATCAATAAAATAGCAAGTAGCTGCTTTCTCCCTATTTGGTCACTTCTGTCTATATTGAGAGAATGGGATGCTACTAGTTAAAACGTAGCACTAAAATTGCACCCAGCATTTACATAGTACACAGCACCTGTTTTATGAGGGACATCCAGCTAAGTAAATCATTCAAGTAAACAAATTAAGAACCAAATCATTCCTTTGTAATCTCCTCCCTTTAAAGGTTATAAATAACCAACTGCGACACCATTATACAGAAGAGTATTATTTCTGACACGATTTAAAGCAATTTGCTTAGTCCCGTGAGTGCTAGAGAGGTATCAAACGAATTACAATGCAGCTCTTGCACTCAAATTATTTAAGTCAAATCCCCCTGGTCACTCGTTTGTAATTATTACTCAACAAATGTGCAGCATTCATGCACAGCTCTTAATTACAATAGAATTGCAAGTAAAACGGATACACTGAAAATGTAAGGTCTGACACACTAAGCTTGAAGACCAATCCAATCAAAAACGCCTGCTGGAAATCACTATCCCAGTTTTTATTCACATCTTCATTCCTACAGACATACAGCTCGAACAGTATTAATACACTGTTATAGCCATCCCTTACCAATATCTAAACACAACGTGGTAAACTGACAAATCCTACTAACTGATCTCTACATAAACTTTTAAGAATGTGTCCACTCTCCCTAGCTTATACAACTGACTCTATATACACAATGAAATAGGCATCTTCTATTTTGAAAACACACCGATCCACATATCAATAGCAATGCATTGTCCCTATAAATCAATATATACAACAGCTTCTACGACACATGCTGAACACTATCGATTTCAAAACACACCACTTCCCACTCCTGAACACAATTTTATATACACACTTCATCCTCGGCTCCGCTCCGGAAGCACACACACGCCGCCCGTTTCTTGTACCCGTCCTGGTCATAAGTCCGTGTTTGATTGCTCTTCAGCTTCATCATTCTCCTACTTCTCCGTCACTTCCGCCACTTATTGCTGCCTGCCTTCTCTGTCCAGAAGGAGTTACGCAAGCGTCGCAGACTGGGGTTAGGGATACATTGCTGTAAAGTGCAGCTACGCACCATGCGTAAGGTGATTTGTGGGCTGGGGAAGCACTTTGCTACCCAAAATATATTTTAAAATAATTAGTGGGCGTGTGTATGTATGAATGAATATATAAAAATGTGTATAGTAATTATGGGGTACAGTAACTGTTTATTTTGAAAAAAAAAATATAGTGCTTAAAGGAGCAGTAAGCCCACAGAATTAGGGTTATGTACACCTAAATACCCAGCTCTACATATTTCCCAACATTTTAAATGGCCAAAGTGAGACACTTTTATTTTAAGTGGTGTGGCTGGGCATGTATGGTTTGTGCAGTATTACAGACTGTTTTTAGGTCATTCCATGACCTACTGACACCTCTGTGTAATAATAAATTATTTGGAGCAAATCCAAAGTATTTTATTTACATGGATTAATTTATAAACACATATACTGAAGTTTAACCTAACATTAATGTGAGTTTTATTGCTGTGGAGTAATGTGATACACTTACATACACACTACACATTCTGATCTCCTAAAAGAGGGACACCAGGGTGGGAAAGAGGGACAGAAGAATTTGGGTCTCAAAGAGGGACAGAAGGATTTGGGTCTCAAAGAAGGACTGACCCTCCTAAAGATGGACACTTGGGAGGTATGGTACTACATCTTGGCATCTGTAAAAATTCTTTATATTTTCTGAGGCATAAATCCAGTTTTACATATGCTTTGTGAAAGCAGATATTCCTACCTTTTTCAGAGCTCTCACTGATGATAATCTGACGTAAGACCATTGAGCTGTAATCACAACCAATTAACTGAGTACCATACTTAGGAACTTTCAAAATGAAATGAGCTGACCCTGAGATTTTGAAATATTAACCTTAGCTCTCCCCATGATCTATATTTTAGGGGATATGTTCCTGCTCTCTGTAACCCAGAGGTATTCAGTAAATCCTCAATTTATTTATAACATGCTCTAATTAAGAGATCTCTCTGCTTGAACACACTCATGACAAACAAAACTTCTTCCTGTGCCTTTCAGATATAAGTGACACCAATTTAGAGTATAAAGAAGTAATACATTGGTGGATATCATGTAGCAGGTAGCACTAGACTTTCTCACCTTGAGAATTTGGCCCTTCAACCAGAGATTTGGGTCAAAGCCCTGAGTCTTAGGGTCAGTCCCTGAGAGATCGCAGGTATGATTATTATGCCCCCACTCAACTGCGTAGGGGTGGGTAAGCTAAGGTGTCCAAACTGCTCAGAACTACTATCCGCTGGCTGGTTGAGAATTATGGGAATTGTAGTCCTGAATGGCTGGAGGGCCTCAACTTCCCCTCCTATGGCATAATGAGTGCAAAGTGAACATGCAGATCAATTGTAATTACTTTGAGCCCCATAATATAAAAATATTCTCAGATGGATTTAACTAGAAGTTACTGGGAGATGTGGAAAATGGTCCCGCTTGTATGCCGGCCCCCGTCACAAGTGCACCATTTGTAATCTTGCCCCTCAATGTAAAACCCATCTCTCAATCTCTAAGTGCATCACTATATATAATAGAAAAGCTAGAGGCCCCCTCCTAGCTGAGACAACAAAGGACCCAGGCAGTGGTATAGGAAACTCCGATAATACCCACCCTCTGTGACCAGCTTCATTTTGGCAGCCCTCCCAAGGGCCAGTCCTGCTTTGCCTCCCCCTGCAATCTGCCTGTTTACAGCAGCAACTGCATCACCAGCCATATTGAGAGGCCAGCCATACCAAGTAGACCAGTGTTGTTAGACAATCATGAAAGATGATATTAAAGAAATAGCAATACATTGCAAAGAGGCAACTGGTGTACAAAATGATAAAAACAAATTACGTACTAAACTATATACATATTGTTACATCCACGCTCTTTGCCAATCCAGCATGTACTGCTGCATCCCTTTTATTCTGGCAGGTGCTTGAGAGCATGCGTGGTCCTGCCTTCCACTTCCCCGTCACCAGCTTGTTCTTATTTCAGACGTAGCATAGTGTTTTGTGTTTAGTCAGTTCCTGGCCCTGTGTGCTGTCAGTTCCTTCAGTTGCCGACTTAGCCTTCCAAGACCTTGCGTTTTCCTGCCGTTTTACTCCTGGATCACCAATTGCTGACCTGGCTAGTCCTGACCTTGCACTTGCCTGCTGTTTTTGTTTCTTATCTCCCATAGATGACCAGGCTTCTCATAACCTTTCTCCAGCCTGTTGATTTTGTCTTGGCTTTTGCTACTAGTGGTGACTTCTGCCTGTTTGACCAAGTCTTCCTTTTCTGCAGTCCATCTTGCTATTGTCCAGTGTAGCAGTCTCCTGTGGCCTAGTGTGAGCCAGTCTTACATTCCTGGTAAGTGTTCCTGTTCTTCATGTCTCTGAAACCTATTGTTTCCTCCCTGGGGTTATTGGGCTATAGTCCAACCTTGGTGGGATATCCTGGGTCCCCTTCTGCTCAACCGAAGGGGGCCATCTAGCTTTGCAGCTAGCACTTTTATCTTGGCTGCACCACATCCCACCATGGTTGGCCTATGTTCCCTAGCTACGACCCCTAGCTTAATTTTCTAGCATCTAGCCCCAATAACCCTTGTTGAAGGAGTCTTCTTATGCTGTGTTTATTGGATGTTGTTCTGCCTAGTTGTGACACATATACAGTAATGTGAAGATGTTTTAGGCAGGTGTGAAAAAATGCTGTAAAGTAAGAGTGCTTAAAAAAATAGACATGTTAATAATTTATGCTTATCAAATAACAAAATTCATGATGAGTGAACAGAAGAAAAATGTATTCTAAATCAAATCAATATTTGGTGTGACCACCCTTTGCCTTTAAAACAGGGTCAATTCTTCTAGGTACACTTGCACATAGTTTTTTAAGGAACTCGCAGGTGAGTTGTTGCAGACATTTTTGAGAACTAACCACAGTCCTTCTGTGGATTTAGGCATATTCAGTTGCTTCTCTCTCTTCATGTAATCCCAAACAGACTCGATGATGCTGAGATCAGGGCTCTGTGGGGACCATACCATCACTTCTAGGACTCCTTGTTCTTGTTTATGTCGAAGATAGTTCTTAATGATTTTTGGCTGTATGTTTGGGGTCATTGTCATGCTGCAGAATAAATTTGGGGCCAATCAGATGCCTCCCTGATGGTATTGCGTGATGGGTAGGTATCTGCCTGTACTTCTCAGCATTGAATATACCATTAATTCTGACCAAATCCCCAACTCCATTTGCAGAAATGCAGCCCCAAACTTGCAAGGAACCTCCACCATGCTTCACTGTTGCCTGCAGACATTCTGTCACCAGGACTGTAGTTCTCCACCTCTCTCACTCATGATTGGGAGATTCCCCTTTAAGAACTTCTGTTTTCTGGCTTCCTGCGCCTGATCTTCGAGCTTCACTGAGAGTTCCTAATTATTGCTCTGTTCGTTCCTGTTATAACCTTTGGCTTGATTCTGACTATCAACTCCATTATTACCCACCCATGCTGTATTGATCCGCCGTTTACGACCTGGCTTGTTCCTCGACTCTGCTTCTTCTACAGTCCTCCCATCCTGACCTCAGCGCGTGACTCCGACTACTCTGCTTCTCATCACCTCAAGAGCTTGCCGGGTGATCTCCGACTTAAAGGGATAGTAATACTTATTTTTGTGTACTCCATATTGTAGACCTAAAAAAACTGAAAAACAATGTAAGGCTAAGCACTGACTTCTTTCAAACAGGCAAGGAAAGGCAACTTTAGCGAGGCATATCTCGCTAAGCATTGGTGCCTGCGGAGTTGTTTTTTTGCAACCTCACTCTCCTAGTTATTCGACTCTCCAAATCCCAGACCTCAGTTGATGAGTTCGTGAGGTGATTCCTGCATTCAGCACCCTTTCACTGACAGAGACTTTAGACTCTTTAACAACATTGTTTGCTGTTCCTGACTTCTACTTCTTCCATCTGCATTTGGGTTCTGCATAAAGATCCTAAGTCTTCCTAGCCCTGGTTACAGGAAGATCGAGCCAATATGGACCCAGCTGACCTAAACCGTCTAAGACAAGTGCAGCAAGAGCAGGTCCTATCCACTCAAGTGTCACAGCTGGTTAACTTGGACTGAAAGTTTGACGCTGTACTGGAAATGTTGCGCACCTCGACCCTGACAGCTCGCTCAACGTCAGGAGAGCCGACACCTGCTGTGACCCAAGCTCTCCAGACGGGACCTGCCATGACACTTGCTGTGAAACCTCCTAAGATACCTTTACTGGACAAATATGCTGGTTCCCCTATGGAACGCAGAGGTTTCCTTAATTAGTGTCTTCTACACTTCCACACATTGCCACAGACCTTTTCCATGCACTGCTCAAGAGTGGTGTTTATCATATCCCTTCTTAAAGGGAATTCCCTGGTCTGGGCAACACCTTTACTGGAGAGGAATTCCACTCTCCTGGAGGACTCAGATGCCTTTCTGACTGTGTTCCGGCCAGTCTTCGGCCTCCCTGGCAGACAGGCTTCCTCTGAGACCTCTCTCCTGGACCATTGCCAGGGATACAGATCCTGAATGACTATTCTATTGCATTCTGAACCCTGGCCCATGAAACAGACTGCAATCCGGGGGCCTTGAAGGTAGCTTTTCGCAGGGGGCTTAGCGAACATCTCAAAGACGCCTTAGCTTGTAAAGAAATCCCAGATGATTTAGAGGATTTCATCTGCCTTTACTATGACCTTGACCACCAAATGCAAGAGAGGCAAACAGGAGCGTGAGCGGTCAGAAAGGTTCAGATAGTCCTAACCTCCTACTCAACCCTCCAGTGTCAATGCTCCTCCTGCTGAGGCTGAACTCGTGGAGGTGAACATGGTAGCCAAGCTTCCTGAAACTGAGAGGAACAGAAGGAGGACTTTAGGCCTATTCATTTATTGTGGCCAAAAAGGTTATGTCAGAGACTTAATTCTTGTCAGAGCTCAAATGTGCCTATATCCTTGCAGATTAGGATGCAGATTTTCATTCATATGAATTTAGGGAACTATTCTTTAATGCTCTGCCTAGGTACATGAAAACTAATCTAGCTAGGGATTATTCACCCCTGTTGTCACTAGATTGGTTACTCACTCAAGCCATTAAGCTGTATAATGCCCAGCAGAGTAAGAATACCCCAGCTAAGGACAAGAAGCCTGCCCCCCAGTGTGTAGCGGAAACATTGGTGGAAAGTTTGCCATTTGAATCTGGCAAGAAAACCTATGCAGAGGTGTTAAAATCTCCACAGATTCATAAACAGGCACCAGGACAGAGGGGGCCTGCCTCTGTTAGTTCCCAGGGGTCTAATAACTCAAATGGTCAGAAGCCATTTTTCAAAAGGTCCCAGGGATAAAAAAAAAAACAAAACAGATCCAAGTTTCCCAGGAGGTTCCAAAAGAGTAAAAAAATCTAATAATCAGGGGTCCAAGTCCCAGCAAAATCAGCAAAACAATAAGTCTGATTCTGGGAACCACGGTCAGAAGCAGGTGAGTCTCAAGGTCCAGGTTAACAACCTAACAGATATGATGGCCAAAATGATGGCTACTATGGCACAGCTAGGCCAAAGTCCCAGTTCTGATACCCAGCAGGGATCTAACCCTTTTTAGGGACAGCCCCAGGAGTGGCGGCTGCCACTCAATAACAGAGCAGGGTAATGGTAACCAGGCCTTAGGGGAAAAGAATAACATTGCTTTACCCTATGTAAGTCCTACAATAACCGGTAATGTTTTAGCCAACAGGAATGCTAACGCATTTTCCTTACTGGATGTAAATGCTTTGTGTGACTGTAACATTTCTTCCTTATCTCACCCACAGCCAAGTCCACATAAGTCCATCCCTGATGATGTCACTTCTTTCCCCTGCAGTTCTCCAGAACAGGTTGAAGGAGGAGGAGGAGTGAAGGGGGATGCTGCAGCTGTACAACCTAACCCAGTGGTCAGGAATTAACCCTTGCAGGCAGGGGGGATTCTCAGGCATCTGAAGGAAGATTTATGTATAGGATCTCAAGCTACACTATTAAGTACCTCTTAGATACAGGGTCTAGCTCCCATTAGTATCATATTATGGAGTGTACTCCTGTAAAGCCAGTGTTGAAAGCATTTGATGGATCCCTAATAAGTGCAGAAGGTAACCCCTTAAACGTATTGGGAACCACATGGCTAAAAATTTAAAATCGTTCACACATATAGTCATAGTAATTGGGATCCCCTATAACAGGTTAATTATAGGTGTCGATTTACCACAGCAATTAAAGCCCATTATAAACTATGTGAATGTTATACAATTATCTTTTGTCCAGGTAAATCTGGAAAAAGCAGTGGTAAGTAATAAGACTTACCATGACCTGAAGACACCAAAGGGAATCTGTTATCCCTATTAATGGTGAAACTTTAGATAAGTGGGTTCATATAAACCAACTGCGTGCTTGTGACCCCAAATCTCAGTTACAGATCATAGAAGGAGAAGCGGAAGAAGAACAAGGATCCTAATTTAATCATCGGATGGATGAGTATCCATGATTATCTAAATGACATTGTCATATTTGGTTCTATTGTCTTCTTTTGTTTCAGTGAAACGTCGCTATCTCTTTTGTCTGTCTGTGTGGCATGTATGTTCCCCACTAATACTCTAACATATCGCGTCAACAAATGGTTTGATGCTCTATGATTCTCTGAAAATGTTATGCTAATTTTATTTTTCCTTTTGACAAGGTTTTGTTTGTAGCATACAGCTGGGGGTCATTCCTCTGTAAAAGGGGGAAGAGTAGAGACAGAGAGTGTTAGTTTATGAAAGTTTAGCTTAAGACTAGCAAGGGCCACAAGCAAACTGGTACAAAATCAATATACAGTAATCATAACAGTACCAAGGTCATAGGGATACAGACTGAAACTGTATTGTAATGTATGTATGCATGCAACAAATGTTTCAATATGAGATCACTCATGTGTCATTTCTTTTAGATCAAAGAGTTCTTAAAAGACTGAGGTCGATTGACAGTTGCCATGGTTATGGACATCAAGACCAAGACCGTGATGTGAATCATCCTCCTTCGATGACAGGAGTTCCGGCCAAAGCCGTGATGTGAATCATCCTTCTTCTGTGACAGGAGTTCCGGACACAGCCAAGCGTGGTTCCAGTGCCTTTATCAAGAACCATTGGGCAACAGATGCCGGAGACTATCCTAACAGAGAAGAATTTGTATCCCAGAGGAGTTTTGCCAACCTGTTCCCATTAATCGCCATCTAAGAAGAAATTGATATTTCTCCCACCACCTATTTATAAAAGTGGGAGTCTAATGTGATTTGCGTGCCATTTCAGTTCAAGCCAAAACTATGGAGATCCTTGAGTAGGCCAAGCAACTATTTGTATTAGACACAACGTCTTTCTATCAACAAAACTGGTTTATTGGTTCCCTAAATGGAGAGATTGTTCCAATTATTGAAGAGAACAATAAGTCCCTCATCTTTTGGGAACAAGCTGATGCCATTAAAGGGATAGTAATACCTGAAAATAAGTTTATTTTATATTGCTCCACCCTTCAGATTTGGAATCTGGTCGCCCGACCAGCAGTGCCTCTCCAGAAGTGCTGAGATCATGATCTTTAAAAAGAATTTCTTAATTGGAATGGTCTACAAAGTGTGCTTTCAAGCCAGGCACACTTTGTACACAGTTCCAATGAAGTAGTTCTTTTCAAAGATCGTGATCTCGGCACTGCTAAAGAGCTGTCGGTTGCTATGTGGACCGAATTCCAAATCTGTCCACTAGATGGCAGACTTGGCTGAAACAGCAAGGAAAAGTGAACTATACTATATTTTACATATGAATATCTCCCAAACCATAAAGGTATGGGAGATAAGACTTATATCATCTTTCATGGTTTTTTAAGGGCTACAATATAAAATAAACTTATTTTCAGGTATTACTATCCCTTTAAGTAGTTGATGGACTGGAAGCGAACTGTACTAACTTCAGAGATGATCCCAGTCACTGGAAGAAGATGACAACAGTCTCCTCCAGTTTAGCAATAAGATTTTAGAACTTTAATCAAGTTAGAAAATTTATGCTAAAAGGGGGATTATGTCAGAGACTTTGTCCTGGTGGAGCATAGAGGGTAAACTCTAATAATAGAAATTAACTGAAAAACCTGTGTTTAAAATGTGTTCAAATTACCTGTTAAAATAATGGGCCTCCATGAGGGAGAAATAACTCAGTGACAGTAATGGCCGATTGATGTTAAATGGGAGAAGTGAAGTCTGTGAGAGACGGACTCCCTTATGAAAAAGACTAGCAAAATGACTAGTTTATGGGGTTTCTGATAAACTCCATGACCTCTCTTCACTTTGACATATGCCATGTTATGGGTCACATGTAAAATTCTAATATAGCATAATGGCGCCATCTGCAGCCCTTATATTGTTAAATACTCACCTATGGTATGTTTCTTATATAATTAGCATAATATATTAATATCCAATCAGGGCATACTGGTGATGTCACAGTCTAATCAGATGGATCTCTGTCCAATCATTGGGAGTAGGTGGGGATTACTGATAAGGCAAAATTGCCTAATATAATGCCAAAAGAGGATGATTTGAGCCTTTTTGGCTTCCTGATGAAAACTCCTAACAAGGCTCTCTGGGTTCCTGAAAAAAAGAAGGCCGAGGGTCCTAGTTGAAAAGACAACACCTGCTCCTGCCATCTCACAGACAAAGACAAAGAAATTTTGATTGGTAGCTATATCATTTATTCATTTAGATTCATTTAATCCAGAATTTCATAAGTTTTCTTCTGTTTGAAGAATCTTAATTAGTCTTATAATTGTCTTAAGTGGACCGGCCAACCATTTAGGATCAGTTATAATATGCTATATTTAGCTCTAAATATCTGGAATTAATAGAATCAATATATATAATTATAGGGAAATTGTTATATTTTGCCAATCAGTGTAATACAGTATATAGCGTGGGTTATCTATATTAGCTAATATAAGTCTTGGTATTCCTAGAGTAATATTTTGTGGTTCTGGGAAGATTATAATAGTTAATATTTGATATAGGAAATTTTTAGAATCCAGTTATTAACCCTTTAACCGCTATTGTCTGTTGTTAGTGGTGTTTTCTTTGGAATTCTCTGTGTATGTGCTAGGCTTATCTTTTGTAAATTGGAAGTGTGCACTTCCAATAGACAAAAGAAACTTCTGGGTGTGACACCTATTTTAAACCAGTGGATTAACCCTTGGAGTGCCTATAGGTTTTTATATATGTTGCTATAGTCAAAATTGTGATATATGTGCATGAAGTTGGTATACTTGCTAGACATATATTATTGTAATAATTCTAATTAGATTCTTGGCATAATCTTTCATTGACTATATTAATTGCAATTTATATATTTATTTAAAGGTATGCAATATTTGAAATCAGTAGATAATTAAATTATAGTGATTTAATCTGGGATTCTATTCCAGTTATTCCCTAAATTTGTTTATTATTGATATATGATACAAGGAATTGTTAGAGGAATTATTTAATTCATCTCACAATATCCCTTACATCATAATTAGCATAGTCTATACAGTTTTGGGCAGGAAATATTCATATACATTGCTGCCAACTGTATTATATTAATTGTAAGAATCAATTAACCTTTTCTATGCTACTGAGTGCAATTATTGTTATTTAATACCTTTGAATATACCTATGTGTGGTTAACCCTTTCACCGCTGGTAATCCTCATGGTTATAAGTGTGGTTTGGTTTTCTATGTACCTATTATAATTGCTAATCACTCATATATTCATTGTTGCTGATACTTGTTATATATATAGTATATTGTATTTAATAATATATTTTTTTTTTTTCCGCACAAATATGAGGGATTGATTATTATTATGATTATCAATCCTTTACTGTGAAGTAGCGTGTCAATACATAATAAAGTATAAAGTTCTCAAATTATTTTGTCATTTACCTATTTAAGTGAAGAAATCCAACCTGAGTGGTTCTCTTGTTTTAACCCTTCATATAAATAGTCCGACAGTTATATCCTTCATAACTGCCCAGTTAGAGGTTAAAGGAGACCTCCCTCTAAGAATAGACTCTTGCCTCCTAAAAATTCTTCCCATGTCTTGATAACTTTAATCCTGTCTTGGTCAGGAAGTTCAGTCTCCACCCAAGCCTTTGTGAACTCAGGTGGATGGGCAACCCTTCGTTCAGGATTTGCTAGTTCTTGGAACCAGACCCACCCAAGCCACCATAGGCCTATTAAACACAGAGTCAATTAGTCTTGATGTTATCCAGTCTCCTTCTGTACCTGTGAGCCTTCGACTCCTGTGGATAAGGCTACCTTACTCAGTAATTAACTGGGCTTCTGGGGAACTTACCTCTTGGGGAGCCTTATGTTTTGACTCTTGTATTCCCAGGACTTATAAACTCTGCTCTGTGGATTCTGTTCCAGAAACCCAAGACCTATCTAAAGTTCCAATGGCCTACCATGCATTTAAGGATGTGTTCTCCAAAAGGGAGGCTAAGACTTTACCACCACATAGGCTCTGTGACTGTACCATTGACTTGCTCCCAATGGGTCATACCTCCTCGAGGCAGGGCCTTCCTGCCCTCTGGTCCAGAGAATGCTACGTTGGCCTCTTACATTCTGGGAAACCTGGAAAATGGCCTGTCAACCTCACCAGCAGGGGCCAGTACCCTCTGCCAGTTATTTCCAAATTATTCAACCAGCTCAAAGACACCACCATCTTTATTAAAGTAGATTTATGAGGGGTATACAATTTAGTCTGCGTCAAAGAGGGTGATGAGTGGAAGACTGTCTTCAATAAGAGTTACATGCCTTATGGATACTTAGTAATGCCCTTCGGCCTGTGTAATGCCCCAGCAGTCTTCCAAGCTCTGATGAATGTCCCATTCCACAACATGATGATTTTGCCTGTACTGGTCTATCTAGTCATGGTATTCAGGCAAAGAAGGACAGACACAAAGATAAAATATAACATCCTTTATTTGAAATATACAGCAATAAGGTATGCCCACACAACCACAGACCCAGAATGATTGGACCCAGGCTCCTCTCCGGAGCTGCACACTATGCTGTGCACTGCAGTACTTCGAATACTGAGTCTAGGAAAGAGGCTCGAGTGGAACGCCAGTATGAAGCAGCTAATATTTGTAAGTCCCACTTCAGTCTCGCGACCAGAGGCAACAGGGAGCGAGAGCAGGCCAGAGCCATGGAACTCGGAGACTACCAGTCAGGCAAGCTAGGAGTGCTCTGAGCGAGTAGGCAGCCAGAGCCAGAGGTCAGACAAGCCGGGAACTACACCGAGTGAGTTAGTAGCCAGAGCCAGAAGTCATACAAACCGGGGACTACACGGGGCGAGTTAGGAGCCAGAGGTCAGACAAACCGGGGACTATAAGAAGCGAGTTAGTCAACCAGGGCCACAGGTCAGAACCAGTGTGGGTAGTCAGACAAGCCGGGGTCATACACGGAGCGAGTCAGTCAGCCAGAGCCACAGGTCAGAACCGATGTGGGTATTCAGACAAGCCGGGGTCATACACAGAGAGAATTCTCAGGTAGGAACTGGTCACAACGGAGCGCAAGAAGAACTAGCAGAAACACCACGTAAGGGCAATGACTCCTAGTCCCAAGGAGGTAAATAAAGGAGCAGAAGAAGGTGGGACAAAATTAGGCAAAACAGAATACGCCCATAAACAGGCGTCTGTGCCAGTGGCTGTTTCATGACGTCAGCAATGCAGAAGTAACCGCAATTGTGCTGGCCGACACACCACAGAGGAAGGAAGCACAGGATAACTAAGGCCTCCTTAGGGAGACTGTAATAACGACATCTTGATATTTTCTAAGGATCTGCAGTCACATCGGGAACATGTGCAGGCTGTTTTGCAGTGCTTGAGAGAAAACAACCTATACGTAAAAGTGAAGAAATGCAAATTCAAAAAAGACCAGCTTCCCTTCCTGGGGTATATTGTCTCCCCCAGAGGTCTCGAAATGGACCCTGAGAAATATGCGGAGGTTCGCAACTGGCTTCAACCTAATTCCCTACGAGCATTTCAAAGGTTTCTTGGCTTTGCTAACTACTACAGGCGTTTTAGTTACAGTTTCTCTAAGGTAGTAGCCCCAATAACCACCTTAACCTGCAAGAACGCCTATCCCAGTAAATTGTCCTCAGCAGCCCTGGCAGCGTTCAGACATCTTAAGGAAGCCTTCACCTCTGCTCCCGTCCTCCGCTACCCTGATCCCAGTCAGCCTTTTGTGGTAGAGGTGGACGATTCGGAGGTAGGTGTTGGGGCCGTGTTGTCTTAAAGGGACTCCACTACTAGCAGGCTACATCCTTGTGCCTACTTTTTCTGACAGTTCGCTCCTGCTGAGAGAAATTACAATGTGTGCAACAGGGAACTGTTAGCCATCAAGCTTGCTCTGGAAGAGTGGAGGCATCTACTTAAAGGCACTGCATCCCCAATACAATTCTCGCCGAGCAGCTGGAGTCAGCTCAACGTCTCCACCAAAGACAAGTGAGATGGGCGCTTTTTCTTTACAAGGTTCAATTTTGTAATCTCCTGTCAGCCTGGAACTAAGAACATTAAGGCAGTAGCCTTGTCTTGCCAGTTTCCTACTGTACCTGCTCTGCACCCCGAACCCATTCTGCCCAAAGAAAGATTTGTTCATGCTATTTCCTCCGAAACCCTCAGTAGATTTCAGAAAATTCAAATTTCCAGTCCTGCTCCTGTCTCTAAACCCAATGTTTTGTTTGTTCCACCTCGGTTCAGGGTAGAAGTCCTGACTTGAGCACATTCTTCTGTCTCTTCTGGGCACCCCAGAATTATTTGTACTCAGGAACTTGTAGAGAGGCAGTTCTGGTGGCCTACGCTTGCTAAGGATGTCAAAGACTTTGTTAGTGCCTGTATTTCCTGTGCACTAAACAAGTCCCCTTGTCAGAGACCTTCAAGACTCCTAGTCCCCTTACCCATTCCACAGACTCCATGGACTCATTTGGCGATGGACTTTATTGTTGAATTACCATCATCTAACACTTACATCATCATATGGGTAGTTGTTGACCAATTCTCTCAACAGGCTCATTTCATACCCTTACCATCTCTTCCATCTGCACCTCAACTGGTGAACATCTTTCTAAGAAAAATATTCTGCTTACATGGACTCCTTCTTCATATTGTCTCCAACCGGGGTTTCCAATTTATTTCCAGGATTTGGAGGAGTTTGTGTTCCTGTCTGGGAATCAAAATACATCTTTCCTTGGCCTATTATCCCCAGACCAATGGGCTTACTAATCAGTCCCTGGAAGCCTATCTCCGACATTAAGTGGATACACATCAGTCCAACTGGTCAGATTTCCTCCCACTGGCCGAGTTTGCATTTAACAACCTGTGTCACAAGTCCATACAGTGTTCACCTTTCTAAGAGGTCCTGGGGTATCATTTCTAGTCCTTGCCAGTTACTCCCTCCACTGGAGTACCCGCTGCAGATACTATGCTGGATGATCTTCATGTCCATTGGTCTTCCACTGAAAAACATCTAAAGTCCTCAGTCTCACGCTTCAAGCTCTCAATTGACAAGCATTGCAGACCACCACCAGCTCTGAAACCTGGAGATAGAGTTTGGGTGTCCACTGGGCACATATACCTTCCCCAACCTTCTGCCAAGCTTGGTCCACGCTTCAACAGTCCATTCTGCATCAAGAAGCAGTTATCTCTGCTATCTTTTGTGCTCGACCTACCCCTCTCCATGAAGATCCGGCCGGTATTCCACTTCTCATTACTGAAACCGGTGGTACATAATAAGTACTACAAGGACTCTCATCCATCCCCTCCTGTCCAGATTAATGACCACCAGGAATTCGAGGTTGAGATGGTCCTAGATTCTCATCTGGTCTGAGGTCGTCTCCTGTATATACCGGATTGGAAAGGTTATAGACCCGAGGAACGTCCCTGGATTCCAGCCTCCGAGGTGAATGCACCTGCAGTAGTCCAGGATTCATAGGAAGTTTCCCAGGAAGCCTGGTCGCCCCTAACAAACTGCCTATTGCTACAGCCAAATAATTAACATTTTGACTCCTCAGTCCAGAGCACCTGCTGCCATTTTTCTGCACCCCAGTTCCTGTGTTTTCGCGCATAGGTGAGTTGCTTGGCCTTGTTTCCATGTCGGAGGTATGGCTTTTTTTGGCCACAAGTCTTCCATGAAAATCACTTCTGAACAGACAGTAGATGGGTGTACCAGGGTCCCACTGTTTTCTGCCAATTCTGAGCTGATAGCACTGCTGGACATCTTCCGATTACGAAGCCAAGTAAGCATGATGTGTCTTTCATCTGCTACACGGTCCTCAACGTTACCTGTTTCTTTGTGCTTCTTCAAAAGAGCTTGGAGAGCACAATTGGAAACCCCTGTCTGCTTTGAAATTTCTACCTGGGAGAGACCTTGCTGATGCATTATAACTGCCTCATGTCTTGTTGCTGTGCTCAGTCTTGCCATGGTATATGACTTTTGATATTAAACTGTCTTCAGCAACCTCACCTTGTTAGCTGAGTTTGGCTGTTCCTCACCCAGTTTTATTCCTCCTACACAGATGTTTCTGTTTGTTAATGATTGTTCAGACTAAATATTAAATTGATACTCATCAGCAGTGTTTGGTATAATTGTTTAATCATACACCTGACTATATGCCTACAAAATCCCTGATTTTTGCAAGTGTACCTAGAAGAATTGATGCTGTTTTGAAAGCAAAGGGTGGTGTGGACATGTAACTTAATAATTATTTAATAATTTGACACGTGCAGTATACATTATTGCAATCAGACCACATTCCCAGTAGTGAAGCACCACATAAAGTGTTATGAATACTATATTAAGCAGTACATGAGACAGATTGTTGAACAGCTTCTGGGTCATGTGATATATCTGTATCATCTAAGTCAATTACTGACATTTTATTTTGGTCAAGGACATCTCTGTTTTGATTGATGTACCAATCATGTGTCACACATTCTGAATCATATAATCAATATGAAATATTGTTCAGGTCAGGTAATTGGTTAAAAGTATTCGATTATTTTAATTTCTGCAAATAATATACATTTTATAATTATAATCATAGAAAATGTTGCTGTTGCAATTGATAATTATGATTTATCTATTTATACTTGCAATATTGGATTGATTGGAGATATGTTAATACATTTCTCACAATCACATACAAGTGTGCAAGACTATGTTACTGCAGCTCACTGCTTGGACTTGTTAGTGAGGCATGATATTCAAAGAACTATGTAGATTATAAAAGATTTGCAGGTAGATGCTCTCCTTTATCCTTTGAAAATATTTTTGGATATGGTCCCTCAGGGTCAACAATTTCTAACATCTTGATACATCCTTCAGTGATTGCAATAGTATTAGAGATAATTTCAATACTGTGTATCTGTCTACTGTGGAAAGGAAGACAGATACTGTTCAGGTTGTCTGCATTGTCCACATGTGCTCAATTTTGGGAAACTACAGTCAGTAGGAGACCAGATCATTACAGTAAATCACTAATTCCAAAGGCAGAAGAGAACATTTCAACCAATGATCATGATTACAATTGGCCTGGAGGGCCAATACAGACTTTCAACTACTGAACCAACAGGTTCTGGAAACTTCAGGAGAGGACTACAACCTGACATAATTGTGTCTCTGTTGCATGTATCCAGAAAAGATGATGGCTGGGAGGCCTATGACATGAAGGTAAAGGGCTGCCTTAAGGAAAAGTGTGTGGACTGTCCTAATGATACCAATGGGAATCATGCCAAGGACAAGGAGTATCTCCACACAGTCAAGAATCATCCTGGAAGGAACAAAGCAGAAGCAGTGATTTAGAAGGAATAAGAAGGAAATAGTGGTGGAATGTGGACATGTGACTTTATAATTATGTAATAATTTGATACATGTACAATATATATTATTGAAATCAGGGAGGGATGGCTCATTGAGGTCAAGCTGACTTCTACGGGACAGGTTATTCCATTCTTTGTCATGCCTACATCAGATGTCCAAGCAAGGAGTTGTTGAACAGATGGTATCTACATGACATAAAGTAAACATTCAAGAGACTGCTAGATGATGGCCTATGATTAAAGGCATCTTTGTATGTAAACTAACAGCCCCCTCAGTCTTAAAACATATAGCGCAAAATGGGCATGAACAAACAGGATTTAGTATAGTTTTTGTTTGGTCAGGCCTGGGGGGGAAGCTGCTCTGGACAAGGACATACAGATCAGATGTCCAGAATCAGCCTATAACAAGTCTATCATCTAGGTAAACCAGTATTAAATCTTGTGTTTGCATCTTCCTGTTACATCTTCTTCTTTGTGCCTGCTGTAACCCTGTGTGGAATGATCATCTCACTCACAGTAAATACATCTTTATTTTAATTATAAAATAAGAAACTGTCTGTGATTTTTTGCTAAGGAATACCTCCTGTAAACTAATATACTTTAAAGGGGATCTATCACCCCTATACATGTTGGTGTCAATAGTATATGTAGAGACTAGCTGGTGAAACTGTTTCATTTTTTAAATAAAATTGGTGTTTTGCTGAAATGAATCACGTAAATACTGTCCTGTGCCCTACTTCCGGACAGATTGTGGTTACCAGCTCTCTACCGCAGTCTGTCACTCTGCCTCTGCTCCCCTCCCTCGATCCAGCCTCCTCCGATAACGGAGGCTTTCTGCTTGTAAGCTGGAGCGGTCTCTGGCCAATGAGAGAGCTCCAGCTTACAGGCAGAAAGCCTCCGTCATTGGAGGAGGCTGGATAGAGGGAGGGGAGCAGAGGCAGAGTGACAGACTGCGGTACAGAGCAGGTAACCACAGTCTGTCCAGAAGTAGGGTGCAGGGCAATATTTAATAATTACATTTCAGCCAAATAGCATTTTAAAACAAATTAATACAGTATTCATCATAATCAATATATAACATATAATTTAAGAGAAACTTGTATAGGGGTGATAGATTCTCTTTACTATACCTTTAACAAACTACCTAATAGATGTTAGGGATGCCTCAAATTCCATACTGAATGTGAGGTGTGTCTTGAGCAAAACAGATTACGTATCACTTCTTTAAAGGTTTAAAGGGATAGTAATACTTAAGATGTAATATGTAAAAAATATATGCTGTAGGGTTTATGTCCCTGAATAAAACATATAAAAAATAACAGCTGAAACTTGAATTTTTTAGGTGCGATATCATAGTGGCCTGAAAATTTACAGTGGTGCTGTTGCTACAGCATCCTATGGAGATATATGGTCTATAGACCAGAGCAGTCTATAGGATGGTGTAGCAACAGCGCCACTGTAAATTTTCAGGCCACTGTGATATTGCACCTAAAATATTCAAGTTTCAACTGTAATAATTTTTTAATAAAATATCTCTCAGCAGTGGGAGTACCCTTGTTTTACTCAGGGGGATAAACCCTACAACATATATTTTTAACATTTTAAGTATTACTATCCCTTTAAATAGATTGGACTGTGTACTCATTCTATATGGTGCATATGTCCATCAGTGCATTACATGTACTAGTTTAACCATGGACTCTTTAACCCTGGGAATAGAGCCCTTCACCCTGAGATTTATGTCTCCTTCCAGCACTCCCCATTAACTGATACAATAATCTCTCATACTGAGAACTCATTGTAGCGTTATTAGTTAACTTGAGTTGTGTGAAAGGCAAAGCAGTATGACCAATTATCACTGACCTTACTCGGGCTTTACAGAGACTCAAGAGGTGTTAGTCAAAGGAACACTAACACCTAAAAATTAAACTGGTTGATATAGATTTGAATGCCATATATTTAAATCTAGCATATGTAAAAAGTAGTTGTGGTCATGGCGGTCAGCAGGGTAAAGGGAAGGTAGTAAAGGATCTCAAATATCTGTTTATACAACATCTTACCACAAATATATGTGATAGGATCGCTATGAACGATGCCCATTTACAAACCAATCTCAGACGTGACATGTCTTCTTGGGATTCCCTATTTCTGTCCTGGACAGGAAGAATAAATTTAATCAAGATGTTGTTGCCTAAGATTCCATACCTTTTCAGACCCACCACATACAGTGATTACTTGTGGGCTTTGTCTGGAAGTTCAAGCAACCAAGTTAAGCTTTTCGATTATGACTTGGCCAGTAGTGCAGGGGGGTCTTGACCATCCGGATCTCCTTCTCTACTGGCAAGCTATAACTCTTCACACATTGTTGCAGCTCAGTGGGTCTCCACCATGGAAGGCCTGAGCAGCTCTCCTCAAATCGGTTTCTCCTTCTATCAACTTTTAACTACTCCTGTTGTCCTCACCGGGTACCCTCCTCCTAGAACTCAGGAGACAAGCGATTATCAGACACCTTTTTGCTGACTGGTCTAGTTGCACCCTGTGATACAAGCTATCTCCCTTTCCATCCCGATTATACTTAATCATTGGCAAATTGGATTTTGTGTCGGGTCCTCGCTAGGTGGACAACAGTGGGATTCGAGGATTTAGACCACTTACCCGTAAAATCTCGGGTATAATACGCACAATTTTACCCCATTTCACCTTATGTGAAGTGGGGGGTGCGTATTATACACAAGAGTTATTTAAAAAAAAAAAAAAAAATTGAGCTGACAGATTCCCTCCCTCCCGCGGCCCAATGCGCTCTGACAATAAAGCTTACGTGTCTCCACTGCAGTCCTCTCTGACAATGAGGCTTAGCGTAGGTACTTCCTTCCACTGAAGTACCCATCTTCCCAGCGGGCGGCAAGCTTGCATTTGCCGCCCGCTTCCCTCATGGGCTTTCAGGACCTTCCGCTTCTATTACCATTGGCTGGAGGCGGAAGGTCCTGAAAGCCCATGAGGGAAGCGGGCGGCAAATGCAAGCTTGCCGCCCGCTGGGAAGATGGGTACTTCAGTGGAAGGAAGTACCTACGCTAAGCCTCATTGTCAGAGAGGACTGCAGTGGAGACAAGTAAGCGCATTGGGCCGCGGGAGGGAGGGAAGGGTTCCTGACAGCTTAACTTTTTTTTTCCCTAAGAGGGGAAAACAAGGGTGCGTATTATACATAGGCACTCTTGTTTTCCCCTAAAATCTTAGGTATAATATACACCTGTGTATTATACACAGGTGCATATTATACCTGAGATTTTACGGTACTATATGACTCACAACCCCCCCCCCTTCCTGTACTCTGTGATGCCTTTGGCCTTCTTCACTCCAAATACTGCTGCTACATTCAGGTCCGACATCTCTTGCAATCCTTCCCCCCTCAGAGAGATTACTGGCCCCTTCCCCTCAATATGTATGAAAAGCTGTTGCTGAATAATAAACCCATACTTACTCCCTTTTACTTTCCTCCGCGAACAACTCTCCTGCACCCCGTCGACATTCCTGGGAAAAAGACTTGGGTATAGAAATCACAGATGTCCAGTGGTTCACCTCCTGCAGATTGAACTGCAAACTTATCACAAGTGTGTCCTTGAGGGAGACTCATTATAAGCTTAAGACGAGATGGTACCGTTCCTCGGTGCACCATTCCAAATTTAGCCCCGCAATGTCCAGAGACTGCTGGCTTGGAGAGGGTTCTCTGATTCATATTTGGTTGTCTTGCCCTCTGATCCAGCCTTTCTGGTAGGAGGTCCATGGCCATCTTTCCCAAGTGTCAGGCCTGGAGATCCCTTTTTCTTCTCAGGCCTTGTTACTGAGCATAGTCCCTGGCTCAGTGCACCCTATTCGGCGATCTAGTCCCTCTCTGTGCAATTGCCTTTTACTGGTCACACCGGCCAGGGCATGCATCCGTAGATTGTGGAGATTTATTAACACACCCACTGTGTCAGACTGGAAGATTGGGCTGAGGAAGATATTAAAAATGGAGAATATCCATCATTACACAACAGGCAGATTCTCTGAGTTTTACACATCTACCCCCACCACTTAAAGGCCCCATATCTTTCCTCCTTCTTTACTTTTATCTATGCTCCACTCTTCACTTTTTCTTTACTCCTCTCTCCACTTTCATACTTCTTCATTAATATTGTTTTACCCACTGCATGCTTATTCGATTTCTAAATTGTCATGTTTTCCCTCCGAAGTGGGTTGTCCCTTTATATGCTTTATCTTCATGTATTTGAACAATCCGTAAACTCACTTCCCATGTACCTCATGTACTTGTATATGCTTTTCAATAAACTTCTTTAAAAAAAACATTGAAAAATAAAACATTTGCACTCTCAGACCTCACCAGTGTATATAGCATCTCAGGGTCCCCAAACCCTTAATAATCTTGTAACCGCATTCTCCTCCCAAATCTCCCCTGCTGTATTTCTCCAAACTCCTGGATGTATGTTCTTTCTCCAAAGTTCTGCTATACTCCAAGTGTGATACCAGCCTGATCGTAGACCACACACAAGCTGGGAATCTCTCAAGGCACACAGCACAGCATACTAGGGCAAATATGGAAAGAAAAGCCTAAAAGGCTTATGACTTGCAACGGAGAAGGGGGGGGGAGGATAGTCTCATGAGGGATGTAGAGCAGGGACTGGCACTACAGAGTGCGCTAAACTTTAGGCCCAATGCATTTTGTCAGGCTTTCTGCCGGCTTCCTCAAGGGACAAAAAAAAAATAAAAATATAAAAAAAAACATTGAGGAAGCCATAAGAATATCCTTTCCTCCATGTCATAAGCCTTTTTGACATTTCTTTCCATATTTGCCCTTGTATGCTGTGTTGTGTGCCTAGTAAAAATAAACATAACCAGGGGAGGTGTTTTAGATTGTATGGGAGATAACTGGAAGTGATGGGCTCTAACATTCAACCTCCTATAATTTGGAGATTAATTAACCTTTTGAGTGCCAGAGGAATCCAATGCATTGCAGTGCAATACTTTGGATACCTCTCTGACACTCAAAGGATTAGTATTTGGTTAAAGGAGTGATAGGAGATATATTTAATATAAAAATAGAAATGCCAAAAGGCATTCATATACATGTCCATCAAATTAGAGATAATTTGCTGATGTGGAATCCTGTATGTAGACAGAACCGAATATTTGAGAGTTATAGCGGGGGACATCGAAGAAACATAGTCAAAAAACTGCACCCATAGTGTTCCCTGTCATTTCACTCAATGTTCAGTGGTTGGTTTGGAGGGTTTTAGGATAACTGGAATTGATTCTGTGCCTCTGTGTGTCAAAGATAGATAGATAGATTGATTTAAAGGGATAGTAATACTTAATTTTATCTTTATTTTATTTTGTAGGCATTAAAAAAACATGAAGAACGATATAAGTCTTATCTCTCAAACCTTTATGGTTTGAGAGATATTCACAAGCAAAGTTTCCCCCTCCCGCCCCTTTTACCTAGTGTAAGCCATCTCTTCTCAGATGTGGAATGCAGTCCATAGACCAGACAAATAACAGAAGGGGACACTCTTATTCCTATGAGAACAATGAAAGCCCTGCCCCCCTTGACAAGTTTTTCAGGTTTTTCCCTTATCTTAATTGAAGATTGTCCCTCTCTGTAATCTACCTGGGCACCTCCCTTCTGCTCTGGCTGAACAGTGTTACATCAGTAAAAGGGGCGGGAGGGGGAGACTTTGTCATTGAATTACTCTTGAATTACAACTCTGACAGAATTGAAATAACACTCTCCAAAGTCCAAATAATATGATGATTAATTAGAGCTGCTTTTATGATGAAACATTACTATCCCTTTAACATAGTAACATAATAAATTAGGTGAAAAAGACACAAGTCCATCAAGTTCAACCTTTGCCTCATAATCCAGAGACGTGAGGATTATATAGCTTTCCTGCTGCCAAATAAATTATCAGACTTTTCTGTTTTGCCTGCTAATACACAGTATAACCCAGCATGTTCCCTTCTGATAGAAATGTGTCTAATCTTCTCATAAAATATCCATTTTATCTGCCATTACCACATCATTGGGCAAGGAATTCCATAATTTAACAGACCTTACTGTAAAAATCCCTTTCCTCTAATCTCAAGGGGTGTCCCCTGGTTATTTGATCAGGTATTGTAATGAATAGTTCACCAGAGAGATCCTTGTATTGACCTCTCATATACTTGTATATTGTGATAAGATCTCCTCTGAGTTGTCTTTTCTCTGGAGTAAATAAACCAAGTTTGTTTAGGTGTTTCTCATACGTCAAGTCTTCCATTCCCTTAATTAATTTTGTTGCTCTTTGCTGTACTCTCTCCAGTTCTAGAATATCCATTTTCAGAACTGGTGCCCAAAACTGCACTGTATATTCAAGGTGATGTCTTACCAACGATTTGTATAATGGCATAATGATGTTATCCACTCTTGCTTCAATACACTCTTTTATGCAGGACATAACTTTATTTGCTTTTGCTACAGCTATTTGACACTGGTCACGGTTTCCAAGGTAGTAGTTGGCGAATATAGTCAAGTTGATACCTTTATTGGCTAACTAAACAGATTTATGATGCAAGCTTTCAAGATCTCTTTGATCTCTTCCTCAGGCATGTTATACAGATAAATATGAAAACATCTCTTATATACAAATACACATTGCATTGTTTAGAATGGAAATCAGATAGGAAAGCTCAGTCCAGACTCAAGTACTTTCATCAGTCAGTGGAAAAGGAGAGTGCTGTAAATTGCAGTCTTCCTCTGAGGGGTCCATGGTATTTAATATCCCAGTGGGACTGTTGTAAATGTTAATCCACAATGTGATAATGTGACAGCAATTCTCTCTCTCTATTCAAACCATAATTCAAAGCTTTAAATTGGATCATTAATTTAACGTCCCATATTTTCTCTCTCTCTGAGTGTGAAACAGTCCCATCAGTACAGTCAATTTAATGTCCCTGACACTGTGTCCATTTTGGCAAAATGTTCTCCCACTGCTGTCTCTATCTTTTTGTTAACAATAGATCTGTGGGAAATAAACCTTTTATGTAATGGTTGTCCAGTTTCACCCACATGAAGAGCTGTTGGGCATTCCTCTCTAACGCTCTAAACCTATTTGCTATCACTGAAACCTGGCTCTCACATTCTGACTCATCTGCCGAAGCTGCTCTCTCCTATGGTGGTTTATCTTTCTCTCACACTCCTCTTCCTAATGGCAAGGGTGGGGGTGTGGGACTTCTTCTCTCTCAGCTCTGCCGCTCCAGGCCTCTGTCCCTTCCTCCATCAGTGTCCTTCACCTCTTTTGAAGTGCACACAGTCCAGTTCTTATCCCCTGTCCCTCTCCTGGTAGCCGTGATTTACAGGCCTCCAAGGAACCCTTCCTCCTTTCTCTCTGAATATGAAACTTGGCTCTCTGTCTTTCTGTCCTCAGACACTCCCACATTACTCCTTGGAGACGTAAACCTACACACTGATGATACATCCTCATCTAGTGCCTCCAGATTTCTCTCGCTGACCTTGTCCTTTGGCCTTCAACAGTGGACTGCTGCCAGCACCCACAGGGATGGTCACTGGCTAGATCTAGTTCTCACCAGAAACTGCTCAGTCTCTGACTTCTCAATTTCCCCATTTCCACTCTCTGACCATCATCTTATCTCCTTCACAATATCTCACACACCTTCCCCTGCACTCCCTAAATCACCCTTCCTAACCAGGAACTTACACTTGGTCAAACTACCAGACCTGACATCGACTGTGCAGACTTCCCTCTCTTCTCTCTGCCCTAATGCTACTACTACTAACATAGACACTCTGGTTCACGAATATAACACCTCATTTATGTCCTCCTTGGACCTGCATGCTCCCCTTCAACATTGACACTCCCGCCCCAGGAATCCCAGACCCTGGCTAAATTCAACAATCCACATGCTACTCACCTGCTGTCGAGCTGCAGAACATCTCTGGCAAAAGTCTCATTCTTTTGTCGACTTCCACCATTACAAATTCATGCTATCCTGTTTTAACACAGCTCTCACCCAGACTAAACAGAAATACTTCTCTAACATCATCACTACCCACAAATCTAACCCCCGTGACCTCTTTAAAATCTTCGATTCTCTTCTTAGACTTCCAACCTTGAACTGCTCCTCCTTCTCCAACACTGCACAGAACTTTGCTGACTTTTTAAAAAATAAGGTACAGTCCATCCAACAAACGATACCCTCTACATCTTCTCCTCCTATGCCTCTGATTCCTAGTCCACCTCGAACAACCCTCAGCTCATTCTCCCCTACAACAGAGGAGGCGGTATCTCTTTTACTATCCTCCTCAGATCTCATGCCCTCTCACCTTGTTAAGGCTCTTGCAAGTACTCTTGCTCCCAGCCTTACTAATATCTTTAACTCCTCTCTCTCTCTCTACCGGAACTTTTCCATCCTCATTCAAACATGCAATAGTCAGACCTATACTCAAAAAGCCCTCACTCGACCCCACCTGCCTTTCAAATTACCGTCCGGTTTCACTCCGCCCCTTTACATCTAAGATCTTGGAATGTCTTGTATTCTCCCGCTTAATCTCTTCTCTCAATACGAACTCTGTTCTTGACCCTTAACAGTCAGGTTTCCATTCCAACTATTCCACCGAGACAGCCCTAACAAAAATTACAAATGATCGATACACAGCAAGGGACAAAGGACACTTTAGTATACTAATCATACTAGATCTATCTGCTGCTTTCGACACTGTTGACCATGTACTCCTACTAGACACACTGCATGCCCTTGGCATCCTTGACACACCTCTAGAATGGATTTCCTCCTATCTCTGTAAACGTACTTTCAGTGTTTCTTTTTCTAACACTTTCTCATCTCTCCTCGACCCCTCAGTAGGTGTACCTCAGGGATCAGTCCTGGGACCACTTCTTTTTTCACTCTACACCCTCTCACTTGGTGAATTCATCTCATCTCATGGATTTAATTACCATCTGTATGCAGATGACACACTAATCTATCTCTCTGTCCCGGACCTCACTCCAGCTGTGCAGGCTCAATGTCTCTCAGCCCACCACCACCTTAAACTTAATATGGCTAAGACAGAGCTGGTAGTGTTTCCTCCTAAAACCCATCCACCAACCCCCTTCTCCATCACAATAGAAAACTGTGCTATACACTCAGTATCCAAAGCACGCTGTCTTGGGGTCATACTTGATTCTAAATTAACCTTCTCCCCCCATATCCAAGCTGTCACTAGAACATGTCACTTCTTCCTAAAAAATATTGCAAAAATACGTCCGTTCCTCTGCATATCAACGGCTAAAACACTATCTCAGGCACTTGTTCTGTCTAGCCTTGACTACTGCAACATTCTACTCTCCGGTCTTCCTGCTTCTCATCTCTCTCCACTTCAATCTGTTATCAGTTCAGCCACAAGAATCACCACATTTTCTCCCAGATACCTTCCATCTCATCTCCTCCTGAAATCTCTCAATTGGCTACCTATAAAGTATCGTATTTCTTACAAGATTCTCCTCCTCTCATGTAAGTCACTCTGTTCTTCAGCACCCTCTTACATTTCTGCCCTTATCTCCCGCTACACCCCTTCCCATCCCCTACGGTCTTCTCAAGGGTTCTTCCTGTCCTCTCCCTACACAACTTGAGCCATCTCTCGACAACAAGCTTTCTCACTGGCTGCTCCTCAACTCTGGAATGCCCTCCCCATCACCATTCGCCAGTCATCCACAATCATCACTTTCAAGCGTCTCCTCAAAAGCCACCTGCTCAGGGAGGCATCTCAATAGCAATGTCCTCCTTCTGCACACTGACAGTCACAGCAGAATCATTCTGCTCTTCTTTCACCACACCTTGTACCTGCACTTATAATCCTCATCCCACTGTCTCTGTTTGTCATTATGAATTCATCTTAGATTATAAGCTCCTTGGGGCAGGGCCCCTTTCCTAGTGTATGATTCCCTTGCTGCACTTTCCCTCAAAAATAATGTAATGATTGTACTTAACCTTAATGCTCTTAACCCAGTTCTGTCATTTTGTATTATATTATTTCAACTTCCGTTAAGTGTTGTGTACATGTATGGCGCTATATAAATAAAGATACATACATACCCTAGCCTCCTGTGGCACTGTATCAAATACCTTTGCAAAATCTAGATATAATACGTCAACTACCTTACCATTATCTTGGTTGCTACTTGCTTCTTCATAGAAGCTGAAAAGATTAGTTTGTCATGCTCTGTTCCTCATAAAACCTTGTTGATTCCTGCTCACAGGTCTATAATTCCCAGGTTCTATTTTAGTTCCGTTCTTAAATAGAGGCACTACATTGGCTTTACTCCAATCTTGTGGCATTGAGCCTGTGGTGAGAGAAGCTTTAAAGAGTAAAAAGAGGGGTCTTGCTAACACTGCAATGAAGAACCCTTGTGCCACAAGAAGGCTGAATGGATTTACAAACTAAATGCCATGTCACCACAGCATCTAAATAAGAAGACTGGTATCAGTGATGTAGCAAGATTCTACTAATTCTTTCCTTCCTGACCCTTACAGATGTTATTTAGAAGAGCAAAGGTGTTTTTGTTTACCGACAATGTATCCAGCTTCTTGGATTGGTCCATTGATAAGGCTTTAGGTATTCCTATTTTTTATATTAAAGCAGACCAAAAGCTTTAAAGTTTTGTCTGTTTATTGCAAATTTTTTTTTGTTTTTAAAGAGTATCATTACCTTTCCAAGTCCCCCACTAAGTGGGAGCCTCCATGTTGAAAGGATTTTCATGATTATTTATCCTTTATTCCACCTCTCTGATGTAAAGAGACAGATTTTAGCAGCCTAAGAAGGTGAGTTATTAACTATGCAAACGTATTTAACCACGTCAGAGGGCAAAACTCTCCTGAGATTAGATTCTCCAACTACTAAATAAAATCTAAAACTATTAACATGTAGATGGTGAAGATTGGTCCATTGATAAAGTTAGCCGGTACCTTCCATTCTCTACCACACAGTTCTTTTTTCTGTATGCCTTATTTTTACTAAGGGGGGGTGGGGAGTAACAATTAGTTGAGTTACAGAGAGATATTTTTTAGCCCATCCACGTTTATTTGAGAACTAGTTGAACAGCCTGTTACACGGGCCACAGTGCCACTGCCACCCGGTCGCGGGGCAGTCACGCGCAGTAGAGACTACCCGCGCCACGGCTGATACAGCTCTGTATCAGCCGCGGCGCGGGCAGTCTGTACTGCGCGTGACTGCAGCACGCGCAGCAGTGTCTACTGAGCATGTTGTGGCGTTACACACGATTTAGCGAGTTATTATATAGGATAGTTATAGATTATGTGAGAGTAGTTGGGGGTTGTGGGCAAGTCACAGTCGAAAACTTGGACTGTTTGTTTGGTACTAGACACAGTGTCCCTGAATGGGCCGCAAACCATGTGACCAGGGTGGAGAAAGCATGTGCGAATATTAGATTGGAGAGACATGACATGTCTGCCAAGTGCATTTCCTTGATACAATCATAATTCTTAAGCAATCTGTGGTTTGCTAATAGATATGCACACTCTATGCCACATGAGAAATGTGACCTAGGGAAATGGAAGTAGTTGGCATGTGCACCTCCAGTCCATCCCTTCTAGTAGTGGTTACCCTGAAGTGGATTGCAGAGTTCAACCTACATCCTACATCCATGTGGCGTGGCAAAAAGGAAGTGGATTGTTCGATAGTAAATGCAATACCCCCTAATGAATTTTCTTTAAAAGAAACAAAATATTTGGGTCATTTCAACTTTTTTCAAAATTTCATTCATATACTACAAAAAAACAAAACAAAAAAAAACCTTATTGTATATGCCCAGGTTATTCTCTGGTGACACATATTGTATCCTACCAGTTAGGAAAGAATTTTGGATGTTACTGGGAGAGAGTTTCAAGTCCACCATCAAATCAAGATAAGATTACAATTTATACATTGAGGCTCGCTCTGTCATATTAAGAGATTGTAATTCATTTAATAAAGAAAAAAAAAAGGCTACCCTTACAGGTGCATTTGCCCTGTTTATCCCCTTTTTGTCTCATTCATTTGCAGTTTTCACTAAATATCCTTTTAAAGGCACTATTCCAACATTGTTTCAATTAAGAAACATAATGAACTTTAGGTGTATTGGCTATTTTTCTTTTATCAGTGTCAGTTCTACTTTATTTATCAGAAGCAGAAACTTTCCACCATTGCCACAGTTGTCAGTTGTATAACATCTATCGTTTTTGAACCACTTTTAAGTCCCATAGTAGAGATACCTAATCTGTTGCTTCAAGCTGCAACTGGATTACAACTACCATAAATCTCAGCCAAACAACTACTGTGTTGTAGTCAATCTTCTGGAGGACTACAAGTTGCCCAGTCCCAAGTTACTAACCTGCCCTTATCGATGACAGCAGAATCCCTGCCTTGCGCAGATACAGTGCTAAGAACAGAAAGGTTCTGTCCCTCACGGGATTCCTTGTACAGACAGATCTCCTACCTGTGTTCTAGTCTTCCTATACTGCCAAGTTTCTGTTTCAGCTTAGAAGGGGCAGGTAAACAAACAGGCAGTAGTGTAACTGTAGAAGGAATCCAGCAAGAGGCACAGCATCTATAATTTGATGCAGTCCTCCGCACCATGACTCACCAGCCTGAATTTCCCCCACTACAGGGAAGTTTCTGTCAACTGAAAGGGCACGGGAGTGTAAAGCAGAATGAAACTGTTGGACTAGAACACACATCATAGCCATATTTTGGAAGCCATGGCCGATGGGAATTGTAGTTCAACATGAGAAGTTGGAAGTCACTGAATCTTGAGACAGCTAAGTGTTAAGGACCAGTGACCTAATAGGACAGTCACGAGTGTCTGTGCGGTAAGGATTGGTTAATTTTTTATTTATTTATTTATTTTTTAACTCCGCCCCCTGCGGGCACGCTGTGATCACTACAGGAGTCTAAAACTGCCCGTCTTTCAACAACGTGGCACATGTGATTGTCCACATGTGCAGTCCCTTAGGGTAAAAGTACCCCAGGTCCTCTGGTCCTTAAGGGGCTAAAACAGCAGTCTAATATATATTACAACCAGCTACTTATTTATATGGAATTTCTTATATCCGGTGTGGGACACAGGAACCATTGGATAAAGTTTCTCCCAGCAGGTGGTTAGGGCACTTGCTTTAAAAGATTGTCAGAGGCAGAAACTTCCTCCCTGCTTCACTTTACACCACCAGTTTTAAAACTAATCTTCATGGCATGTGCATGGCTAAAAGGTTTTCTTAGTTAGCCTTTTTTGTTTTTTTAATGTAAACATGGGGATGAATCCACCATTACACGGGTTCTTAACTGTGGCCATTGCCGTTTTGAACAAACTAAGGAAACCTAAATTTGAGTCTGTATAAGAATGGCTTGCAGTATCAGCCTTCTCAATTATCTGCATTACTGTCAGCTCTCTGAAGATTTCTGGATATTGCAAGTGAAAGTTGTACCCACAGTGAGAGCTGCTCCCTAATTGGCTTCCAGACTGTCTCTGGAAGGGCAGACAGGCTGATACTGGATTGGATTAGTGAGATCTACTCAGCAGTACCTGAAGAGCTACTAGTAGTTTGCAAGCTACTTGTTGGAGACCCCTATACAAGGTATATAGGAGCCTGAAAAGGACTAACTGCCTTACATTCACAGGGCACAGATCCTGTGACTATATCCCTGTCTATTTGGCAGCCATGTCATTTTGTGTGGGGTTTTAGCTGGATCGGCACTCAACATGTACTTTTCTCTCTCTTCTTTACAGAGAGGGGTCTTAATGTTACATTTAACCCTTTTATCTCTGAGTGCCAGAGGGTATGCAAAGCATTGCATACCCCTCTGGCACTCAAAGGGTGAAACCTTTACTGCAATTTTTCATTTTTATTCACTTGATTAATTTATATCCTTAATTTCACTCATCTTCCACTGCATTACTACTATTGTTAATGCATTTCATGTCTTTAAAGTGGAAGTACCACATGTTAACTTTAGTTTCAATAACTCCACATCTGGCGATGAAAAGGAGAAATAGCCATTCTTCCACAGCTGACAGGCAGGACGGATAGCAGACATCTTGCCATAGTAAAGTCTGCGCTCCTGCTCTGTCAGTCCCTTCCAGAGCAGACGTCACTATGGCAAGATGTCCGTGATCTGTCCTTCCTGTCAGCCAGGGAAGAATGGCTATTTCTCTTTTACAAGGTAATAATTCTGGCGACTAGCGCTACGAAGCAGCTAGTCGCCAGATGCGGAGTTATTGAAGCTAAAGCTGTTAACATGCGGTGGTTCTGTTTTAACTGGTGCTAACTGCAA